>JAVMKO010000006.1:72792818-73992818 GCA_032164245.1 Sternotherus odoratus | reverse complement strand
GTGCACCAGCATTGTGTTTAGGGCATTGCTTTTAGCTGCCTTCCTCGGGTCACAAGTTCACAGCAAGGTTATAAAATAGACTTGGCTGGCTAAACCAGACTCTTGATAGAAGGAAAAAAGGAGAGGAGACAGGAAAGAAAAGAAATAAGGCAAAGAAGTAAAAGGATACATGAGGTGGTGGTTGCAAAATCTCACATTGGTATTTAGGGTTTACATGGAGCCAATTCAGGTAGCAATGTCATCTGGTACTCTCTCCCTTGGCCTGATTTGGTTAGGAACTGGACATTCTGGCATATGATGAAGGTCCAGGGTTCCAGGAGACAATGGGTTGGCAGCCTCGATGATGGATCTCGTTCCTTCACCTGCTCCCATCTTTCAGTCAGTCATCATTGAAGCCAGCTTTCCCCCTCAAAATCTCTTTTGGAGGACCCCAGAAGGAAACCCCTCATTTTTTCCCACCAGTTAAGCCTTAATTTCTAACAGACCAATTTTGATCTATTAATTTCTGGACCCACACTTATTTACCAAACACGATCTTAACACAGTCCTTGAATTATTTTATATCAGCAGGCCTTTTTGTTTAAATAAATTCAGTCTGTCTCCTTCTTACCGCTTTTCTTAAATCATTTTATATAACAGGTTATTGTGACAACTCATGAACCTTTATCCACTTCTAACCAGTTAGGCTGACATTTAAAGTAGGCATGCTTAGCCTCAATTATGACAACAGAGCAGACATCAACTTCATTTAATTCAATTGTATAACAATATTTACTTATTTTTTTCTGAAACATTCTGCATAAGTAAAATTTAAGACCCATTTAATTCTGCTGTATTGGGATGTGAAACTGTGTAAGTATTCAGATGTGGCCCTTATGCTTGTACAAATGTTACAAATAATATAACCCTGCTGCCAGGTGGAGTTGTCAGCAACAAGGACGAAGTTCAAAATCCAGGGGTCCCTCTTAACAATTCAACACAGAACCAGCTCAAGTTCCCACCTGGTAATCTGGGAAAATTAACCACCACCCCTGGGTACCTCTAAGAGGCAATACTTCCCCACTCAGATACCCTGAGTCTGTGTATAGAAGATAAAGCTTTTATTAACAGGGGGAAATGAACTTTTCATTAATTTGGGGAAACTCCACAACCATGATTCGAACACATCTGACCATGAGCGAAACTCCCACCCCAGAGCACATTGGGCAGCGTCCTTTGTCTCAGTTTCTCACTTTGTGGTGTGAAAGTTCAACAAACAAATATCCTTTTAACACACTGCTCCCCCCTCTCTCTACCACGTCCCACTCTTAGCTGTTGTCCGTGGTCAGTGAAGACCCAGAGTTCAGCGTTGAGTTCACATGGGTTCACCTCCCATGATCTGGAGAGGGAGGGAACAAGAAGCGATGCCTTCATTGCTGCTGCTGGGTCACAGATATTGCCGTTTGCTCTGCGTGGCTGCCTGCTGCTGATGCACCATCGTTCACTCTGTTGCTGTCATTCAGTGGGCCACCGTTCACTCCACCAGGCCATCGTCTCCTCCATCACCTGTGGCTGTCACCTGCCTCTCTACTGCAACCTCTGTGAGTCAGTGATTTCAGCTCTCAGTGGGTGAACCTGACCTCTAATGAAGGCTGAGCAGCCACTTCGCAGAAACGCTGTCCCACAGATGATCTAAGCAGTGCATAGCCTTGGTTATTAGTGATGTCAGCTCTAGTGATCACTTAAAACAAAAGACTCACAATGAAACCTAATTATCTCTATCTTTAAATGGGGGGGGGGAGAGTGGGTTAAATGGTATTTAGGACTCTTAGGCAAAGCCCACACCCCCAGGCAGGAACACCTGTCCCCACCCATTCTCACTCTCACTGTACCCACCTGTTCTCACACTCCACTGGGATCTGGCATCAGAACCCCCTGCGTAGTGCATTCACTTCAGTCGAGGGTGATCCCCTCAATCAGGACAGGCTAAGTACAGTTCTGCTACCCTTTATTCATACAGTAAGGAAAACAACAACATTTCATCAGCCCTGCATTTAGTCATAGGTGCTGGAACTAGGGTTGCTGGGGATACTGCAGCACCCCCTGGCTTGAAGTGATTTCCATTATATACAGGGTTTAGTTTGGTTCAATGGCTCTCAGTACCTCAACTATACAAATTGTTCCAGCACCCCTGCATTCAGTACTAAAGTGATTTGTAATCCAACCCCAGCCAAAATCAGTCCCTTGGGCAGCACAGAGTAGGTGTGCTCATATAAATATAAGCTGGTCCTGAAGCCTTCTCCCCCAAGCTCATCATTAGGTTTCAGGTGGAGAGCTGCTCCAGACCTTGCTTACAGTAATAAAATGACAAATCCCTACTTATATGAATGCAGTGCTCTAGAGGACTACTAAAAACAAGCATATCATTATACTTGTGTGTCCACATGTGGAACTCTGATCTTGATTTAGTGATTTCACAGAATAAAGAAACCTCTGTTTAGCTGAGTCCCCTCATAGTACCAGAACAAGTTACATCTACTTTTTTTAAAATCTGAATTTGTTTTTTTTTCCATTTCCCTCTCCTTGTATGGGAGTCCCAGAGCAAGATAAGAAGCTGGTGCTTTTGTGTTGAGTCCCCAACCCGGGTATCAGCTGTAAAATAATATGGTTAGAAGTTAACCTAGAAACTTATGTTATCCTGCACATTAGGAAAGAAGTTGAAGAATGTATATAGCTACTGGAGTGTGTTGTGAGCTTACAAATAAAAGCTATTAAAGCTATTTTAATAAGTACTGCTTTTACCACTCCCTTTTACAAACTAATATTTCTTCTTCTTTTTTTCCCCAGAGAGTGACTGCCACTCAGGGGAGAGAATATTTACCCTCTGCAACTTGATTAATAGTAATCATTCTTTGTCACTGTCCTGGAATGAACTATGCTTGTCACAATAAGTCATTCTCCTTGACTGCTCTGGAGTCAGACTCTTTGGCCACGATTTTCCAAAGTAACTAATAATTTTGGGTACCCAATCTCAGACCCATTCTAGGGGCCTGATTCTCAAAGTGCTGAGCACCATCCCTCTCAAAATCAGTCCCCTTTAGCATGTCCCCAAAATCATTACTCACTTTTGAAAATCTGGGCCTTCACTCTTGTTTTTTCCCTAGATAGGATCACAAGCTACTCTTCAGTAAATCGTATGGTAATAGACCCTAGATCAGTTTCTGGGTCCTTATAAAACGAGAAATTATATTTCTCCATTTCTCATTAGTGGCTGAAACTAAAATGGCATATTTGTCCTGGTTACATTTTGCTATGTCCTCACATCTGCTCTTCACTGTGCCCAAGTGAAGATTTGTGTGGATTAATAAATAGCATAAATGTCTTTGATTTGGGAAGAGGATGAAATGGAGTATTTTCAACTTCAGTGAAAACTAATAATGGGTCCAGGTTTGTCAATAGTTACCACACAGTGGAGTCTGAAATAAGACTTGTATCCCCCTATACTAAGAACAGGAAATAACAGTAGGAGCTCAGGTACCACTATGTTGGCAAATGATGAAAGATTATCTTTTAATGGCAGCTTCTGAACATCCTGCAGTGCTGAGGCTCACATTGGTAAGCTGCCTGAATTTCTGCATGCAGAAAGGAGTGCATTCTCAGAAGCGCAAGCTGTGTGTCAAACGTTTGCATTCAAGCCACAAACTGTGGTTTTAAATCTGAGCACTCATAACTCTAGCTCCTTTACCTGTGCCTGCAAATTAATTCTGAGCACAAAAAGGGAACTCCATCTTACTGAAAAGTTGGCTCCAGGTGTCTGTGATAAAAACCTCCAAGCACACAAATGTGTTAAGACCAGGTTAGACAAACACCTTCAGGGATGGTCTACATATGTGTCATCCTGCCTCAGTGTGCAGGGGATGGATCAGATGACCTCCTCAGGCCCTTTCCAGCACCACACTTCTATGATTCTATAGTCACTGAATTTTTGTGTGCCAACTCTGAAGGAAGGTCCATAATAACTGTGGCAAATGAAAACAGAAAACATAAGCTCTTTAAATGCCATTTATGTCCTTAAAGCATGCTCATTCCTCAACCCTGGAACTGCTTCAGGGGCCTCACAAAATCTAAAAGGAAAGATGGTAGCTTTAAAGTCTTTCCAGGGGGTTATAAAATTCAACATTGCCTTTGCAAGCAGAGGCCTAATAGACATCACCCGATTGTTTTATTTCTTGTCACATTTCTCTGAGGTGATTTAGTATCTTAGCCATTTCAAATGGCATCAGTCTGAGTATTAGGGATTCATTTTTCATTGCTTGCACATGAGAATTCTATTAACATTAATGGAGCTAAACTTACTAATGATTAGGAATATACACACACATGTACAGAGGTTTTGCACCTAAGATTTGTTTATGATGCCAAAAAGGTTTTAAACTGGTTTCTCCTCAAACCGATGTTATAAAATTTGTATTCTGAATTATTTGCACAGCTCTGGAAAATGAAAATTTGACAAGAAATTAGCCTCCAAAATGAACTTCTGATGTATTCTAAAAACCTGTGTTACTAAGCAATGGCTAAGTACTGAGGATTGTACATTGACTGTGTTGGCCTTTTGAAAATATGTTCAAGGCCAAAAATGCAAAGTTAAGCACCTGAATAAATAGCCTGATTTTCAGCATCCATGTGGTCCATTTTGTAGTGTGTGTGTGTCCGCAGCAGGGCTCTTGAACAGTCATGTGTTCCACAGCACTTCTGTGTTCTCCAAGTCCAACCTATTCATCCTGTCCATTTTCAGCACTGTAGGATACATAATGGGACTTTTAGTCACACCCAACTTTTGTTACCTGTCTATAGGTTACAACATAGATCAGATTGATTGGTATAAGCTTCTTTCTCATGCCTTTTTCTATTAATTTCTTGTCATATGTCTGCTCTTTCTACATGGTTTGCTGTGAAGAAAAAAAAAAAAAAAAAAAGACTGAAGTACTTTCCCAGGGTCATGCAGACAATCAGCAGGAGTGAGGAATACAATTCAGAAGTTCTGATTACAAGTCCCAGCCAATGGAACAGCACTGCATGAAAAATAAAATAATTTTTTTTTGACAGAACACTCTTTCTTTCCCCTTCTGTGCTTAAAATAGAACTAAATGAAGAACCAGTGTTCCACAGATGTTACAGTGTAAAACTACACAGAACACCATTGGTCCTAAAAGTATGGATTAATGAATGACATTTTCTGTCTTCAAACACACACACTGGGAAACAAGTAGAAAAATAAACAAAAGTAGACTGAGAAATCAGCAAATAAACTGAATATCAAAGAGTTCAGGATAGTGCTACTGTACACTATGTATGGTATGTGGAGATATGCATCAAAAGCACTGGGTAATTGGTGAGTTGAGATACAGTCAAACAAGGAGGTTTTTTTCCATTCCCCTTGAAAATGAATGTTACTGGGACATTATAGAAATGTGATCTATACTGAAACTTTCAAACATTATATTGTTACAAATTCAAAGGAATGTAAAATACAAACCAGGTAATTGCTTAATCCCAACAATTATATTAGGGGTGAAGATTTATTTTCACTCCTATCTGCTTGCTTTTATCTATCAGAACACAAGATGATATAGAGCAGTCATAGACCGGGTTGGAGTTTGATTCGCAGAAATGAAAAATTTCTTCCACTGACTTATTTTAGGGTTTAAACTCTACACAATATTTTAAACAAGGAAGTAAAATACTCTCTCTTTTTTAACTATTTATTTATCAAAGAAATATTAACAGGTTTACAAATCCTTGCCATGTACATATCAGAGACAAACAAAATAATCAAACTAGTGAGCTTTTGTTTAGACACACATTATACAGTAATATAATAATCTGATCTCTCTATTAAACAGTGTATTACCATGTTACAGGGTTATACTCTCGCAGACATGTCATTTCTATTGATTTTATTAAACTGAGTGAAATCTAGGATTATACATACTGGACAAACCAGACATATCTATCAAATATTGATATTTTAAAAATCAGACAGATGTGCTATTTTTTTGTTTTTGTGCAAGTGAATGTACTGTACTTTGTATGAATATTGAATAAATGCTAACCAAATATCTAAGTACTGATTTTTCTTCTGTCTATTTTAATGAGTATGTAAATGAAGCCTTAATTTTTGAAAATTAAATACGAAATACAACTAAATTGTATAGTTAGTAGTGATGTTTCCAACATAATCCTTCATTCTGTTAGTGGAAATGTATACGAAATATTTAAGACAAAATATTTGACTTTACAGATTATTCCTAAAGAAATCCTTATGGTCAAAGTGTTGATCTAATTCTTTTGATCTACCTTGATTTTCAGCCATTTCCAGGGCTATTTGAATCCCATCAACAGTCCACATACTGATGTTGCAATCTTCTTCCCCTAAATTACATAGGCAAGATTTTCAAAACTGCTGAACACTCACAATCA
This sequence comes from Sternotherus odoratus, assembly GCA_032164245.1. Taxonomy (NCBI): domain Eukaryota; kingdom Metazoa; phylum Chordata; order Testudines; family Kinosternidae; genus Sternotherus; species Sternotherus odoratus. Next base: position 73,986,359 of record JAVMKO010000006.1, on the reverse strand, counting down.
AGGTGAAATTTTCAAGAAAGCTCAACACTTAAGATGTAAAATAATGTCCAGCAGTCCCTAGCAGTTCCCACTGAGAAACATGCCAAAGCCATTTGTGCTGGGTGCTGTACCCACATAATTAACAAACCAAACCAAACCAAGCCAAACGAAACCAACTAACCAACCAGTATATGCTCCAAAGAGCTTACAGCTCAAACATATAATGAGGGACAACATGTTGATATAACAGAAGAAAATGGGGTGGGGAGCACAAGATAGCAAGGAGACAAGTCCGTCTAATATAGCAAGAAGCAAACACAATCATATGCAATGTACCATTTGAGACATTGGCCACTGCAGGAGAAACTGCATTGCTACTAAATGATGAACCAAAGTAGCATGATGTTTAATTAACTGTGATATAAACACAAACGTGATGTGTCTACCCTTTGCATTGACTGCCAGAGAAATGCTCTAGCAGATAATGTCCGTAAGCCTGTAAGTAAGCCAGTTAGCTCCTCTTTGAAATAAATAGCCTATAGGAAGCAGAACCAAATCTACACGTTCTGAACTGATCAGTAGGTATTGGTTTAGGAATATTTCTTCACACGAGACATAGTCCAACACATGACAAATATCTCATTAACTTCACTGGGAGATGGCTCAGGACCTCTTTACTGAGCAGTAGTTAAACATGAAGAGGCTGCCATCTTGTGGTTGCTGATATCCTTTATTTTAGCATTTAGCTTTTACTGGTGGAGTTTCATATGTTCAATTCTCCAGCTGTCATTATGTGAATATTAGACAAGTCCTGCAGGAAGATTTTAATTTTCAGACAGGAAGCTGCTATTTATGGACACATAAAGACAAGGACATTTGGATCACTGAGATTTTCCTCCATTTAGAATATTAGGGTTGGAAGAGACCTCAGGAGGTCATCTAGTCCAATCCTCTGTTCAAAGCAGGACCAATCCCCAACTAAATCACCCCAGCCAGGGCTTTGTCAAGCCAGGCCTTAAAAACCTCTAAGGATGGAGGTTCCACCACCTCCCTTGATAACCTCTTCCAGTGCTTCACCACCTCCTAGTGTTTCCTAATATCCAACCTAGACTTCCCCCACTGAAACTTGAGACCATCATTGCTTCTTGTTCTGTCAAGAACTTGTTTAGTGGTTCATTTTCTTCAACATTGTCATGGCTTGTGTGACCCTAATGTATTTGCAAAACACACTTATCCATCCATCCATACACACACAAACCTCTACTTTATTTAATTGCCATCTTAGTCCTAGTATTACCTGTGGCCTAGATTGTACTGGATGTTTTAGCACAGGTTTATTGGGTAGGTATTATCTGCTCCATTTAAGTTTTTAAATACAGTAACTCCTCACTTAAAGTTGACTTGGTTAACATTGTTACATTGCTGATCAATTAGGGAACATGCTCATTTAAAGTTGTGCAGTGCTCCCTTATAAAGTTGTTTGGCAGCTGCTTACTTTGTCCACGGCTTGCAGGAAGAGCAGCCCGTTGGAGCTAGCTGGTGGGGGGTTGGAACCAGGGTAGGCTGGGAGCCCCTGTATCAGCTTCCCACTCCCCTAAGTTCCCTGTTCAGCAGCCACCCAGCAGACTACCAATTGCCAGAAGTTCAGCTATCTCTTCCCCTACTGATATGTGCTGCTTCTGTCCTCTACCTTAGAGCTGCTTCCAGGAGCCTCCTGCTTGTTTTGCAGGGGAGAAGGGAAGATAGGGGCTAATATCAGGGTATCTCCCTGCCCCCTACTCCTGCCCCCTGCTTACTCCTTCTCCATATAGAGCAGGGTGGGGACAGAACAGGGCTCAGGATGGAGAGAGCTTGCTGGTCAGAGCTTGCTGGCCGCAGTTGGTGTCTCAACTTCCTGATCTTTCCAAAGGCAATGGTGAGTGATATCAGTGTACTTAAAGGGGCAATGCACATCTCTCTCTCTCTCCCACACACAGGCTATGCGTCTCTGTCTGCCATGCTATTTCCCCTCCCTCCATTCATGTTGCCCTGTAGACTGTTAAGTTACATTAACAATAATGTGTTAATGCTTGAGGACTCAGCCGAGTGCCAGTTCATCATTTAACAGTAAAGCATTCCCAGAAATATCCCACCCTTTTTCACCCTCTAACTTCATCACCTCAACAGAGCTTCACAATCATCATTGCTGTGTACAATACTAAATTGTTTGTTTGCATAGATACCAGACCCTCGCTAGAATGTGGGATTTGGGATCCAAGTACTGCATTACAGTGGGGACCACATTAAAATGAATTACATTTGGGATACATGAACTAAATTTGGGATCCATGGCCATGACCGCGAGGAGGTCCTGTATTGTACTAAAATGCCTCTCTAGAGGCTCTGGCAAAAACAAATAAACAACCTTGAGCCTATTTGTTTGAAATGAAACAACCCCCCCCCCACACACACACACTTTACCGGGATCATAATTTTCCTCAATAGTGACATCCCTGGTACCCAAAATATAAGTGGAATCACATCAAAAGGAACATGTTCTGCTCCAGGCAATAGCAATGCACAATAAAATGTGAACAATTCATCAAAAAAGAAAGGACAGCATTAGGAGTAAGTTAGCATTTCATAGAAAAAAAGTTAAGAGCAAATTCTGCAGACCCTATTGTCATTCTATTATGACACCCTAGATTCGTGGCCATTGCCATAGCACCACATCATACAAATGGCTTGACATGAGGTACTGAGCACACTGTTAAGAGACATATGAATGTGGTATGACACGTGTACTTTCCTACTCATTACCATCTAGAGGCAAAACCTGTTTCCCATTAAGCCAAATATGTTTTCCCAAATTCCTAATGCTCAGTTCAAGTCAGATTGTTTTTGGTTCCATACAGTGCTTGAACTCTTTCTATTTAAATCCTCCCCCCCCCCGACCCCTTTCTGCACTTGGTTCAGTGGGGAGGAGGGGAAGGACAGAGAAAAGAGGGTCTTTTTGCCAGCTATATTTCTTTTGTATGGACCTCTGGTTTGGGTTAATTTAAATGAGTTGTTCACTCTTCCATAATGTGCTGAACTAACATAGCATGTCCTACTCTAGGGGCTTTTCAACCATGCTTTTTGATCTAGACATGAAGGGGCTTGTCCAAAGCAATACAGCAGACGCATAGGCATGTTTCATTAAAGGAAATCACCAGAATCTTTGTTTTCCTTAGACTGTATAAGACAAGTAGGGGAGGTCCCCTTGTAAGTCATGCTCTCATTCAGAATTCTCATAACACCAAGTGGAAATATAGGACTTTTTTTTTTTAAACAAATCAGTTGAAATTTTAAAATATATACATTGTACATGGAAATTATTTGCCACTAATATGCTAGCCCAAAGCTAATATGAATTAATGGGTTCAGAGTAGGATAGACAATGATTACTTTTCATATGATTTATTATTATACATTATATCTACTATGGTCGTGCTTATTCAGTCCACATGCAGATAAGAGATCTAACTTGCTATGCCCTGTATAAACGAACACAGACAGCCTCTGCCCTCCTGTCAATATTTAGCCACAGCTACTGCACAGTTGTATCTTCCCTATTTTAAATTTAGGGAAAAACTTCTGAGGGCCTGATTCTCCTCTGCCACACACTGATATGAATTGACAGTAACCCAGTGAAGTTAGTGGAGTTACTCCACCATGAGCCGTGTGAAAGAAGAATCAGGACTTGACTTTTTAATGGTCACCCTTATATATATTGCCCAACCGGACAAATATGCTTATAAATCTTATTTGCAAGGGTCAAAAGGCTCAAGTGGCTTCTAATGATTGACAGAAATTTTGTATATGTGCTATATCCAGCTGTGGAAATTTAGGCCAAGGCAATAAAGATGGAACCGCCTCTCAGCTACAATGGTGTCATGCAGAAGTACTGGTGTTACAGGGTGGGGTGATCCTTTAAGGGGGGGGGGTGAATAGAGCTCACTTGTGACTAATTAGTTGCCTCCCAGCAATCGGCTTGAGGGCAGGGATCAGGTGACAGTCTGCAAGTCACCTGGTCTTTTGACGATAGGCCGGCAAGCAGCTCACTTAGGGGGGTGAGACCTATAGAATACCCACAGTCAAAGGATAGGAAGTGGAAAGGAATTCTCCATGTACTGAGGTGGAACACCTGGCTGGAGAGGTCCCACTGTCTGGTTCTAGTAAAGCCTCATGTGATCGAATTATGTTCAATTGTTTTGTTTTTTTTATAATTAAGCCTATGCCTGGTGAACAAGACTGAAACTCTGCCACTCTCCTTGGCTTTATTTGATGCACTGGCTGGTGAGCTGGCTTACAATGCTCACTTGTGTTATTTACATAGCTCCATAGTGGTACAGAGTGCTTCACAAAACATACACTCAAACCCCATCTGCCCTGAAGAGTTTATAATCCAAGTAACTCTAGTTAAGACAAGACTCCTGTACCAGAACTGTTACACATGAGGAGACCCAGCCTTATCTCCCCTAAGAACATGGGAACAGATTTAAAGTCCATTGAAAACAGTGGGCTTCTGTTGAGTATGCCTAGGGCTGGCATGACCTGCAAAATCCATTTTAATACCCAAACTTCGCAGAGTTAGGGTTTCAGATATAGAATTAGAAACCTATACAAACCCATTGACTTCAGTGTGATGGCATAAAGGGAAGAGAAGGGAGAGTGTGGTCCCTAGCATGTAAAATATATATGAACCCTTATTCAAACTGAATGAATAGTTAAGGCAATACGACTTTTTCCATAGACTTTTAATAATGCTCCTGTTAAATACAATTGCTGTATCCTCTTAAGAGCCCTACGTTTGCTGTAAAAACTGTTCTCTATGAAAGCAATTCATTGTGAATGCCTTTTGCCTGTACTATGCAGTATTTTTACTACATATTAACAATTAAAGGAAAACCCAAATTAGTCAGGCTTGTGATGCTTTTAAGGGCACAGTGGAACAGTTGAGCAATCATTATTTTTTTATGTTACTGAAGTGCACTGTCTGTTTCTTTATCATCAAATTACCTTCAGTGAGAACAAGTTGTGCAATCCCTAGCCATAACAACATATATGCTCACACATTCTGTACTCAGGGAGAGAACTTAGCATGGAAGAGATTGTTATTTTTACTAAACCCATTCAAAAATTAAGATGATGTTGCCATTTTTTCACTCCTTCATTTGTATTCTGTAATTAGAAATGGATTGGGACCAAACTGACTATCTGTCCGGGGTATCTCTATCAATGGCTGATAGGGCTTGTTTGGTTAATGTGATGAAACCACCCACCTCGATACGCTTGGTATTGTTTTACATATTATGCTCCTTATTGCTTAGAAGACCACTCCTAAGTACAGTACAAGCAAAACAAGAAGCCATTTGTCTTTCCTCAGTCCATAAATACTCTGAAATTCTTTGCCTCTCTGGCATGGGGCCAGAGAAAGAGGAAATAGCTCATAGACAGACACTGCATCCCTCTTCACCATACCTTGACAGCAAAACCAAAGAGATAGGCAACTCATTTCCCAAGTTCCCCTTCTGGAAACTTTGTGCCTTACAAATTATAAGCCATAACCTGAGAATGGAGTGAGTGTAGGCATATTGTGACCTTAGCTAATATACCTCAAATGTAATTATTATAAATGGCTCCCAAATGGAACCTGAAATCAGAATCCTCCTGTAGCGGGGCAGTCTCCACCTTGAGCAGTCTCCTACGGCATGCTGGTATGCCTGTCTATAAAAAGGAACACAATCTCTCTGAATGTCCATTCAAAAGCCCACTGCTGGCATAGTTTTATTCCTGTACATGTACAATAGTTCGCAGAACTCTCATGATAAAAAAACGTTATTTCCAAATCCCAAAGTACAAGAGAATCCCAGTAGTTTTCTATGCCCCCTCCAGAGATACTATTTCCAGGTTGTCCTGTTAGTGTCCACTCAGTTTGCAGCTTTTCTGCTCTCGTTCCAGGGCCCCACTCTCTAGGCCATCTACCTGAGAGTTATCACAGTTATTCTCCCACATCTCTGCTGCTGCAGTCCCCAAGTCAAGTATCTTGCAAGATGGTTCCTGCACTCCCCAAACCTCTCTTCCTGTGAGTCCTACCCATACTCAGGGAACATTCAGAATCAACTCTCTTGTTTCTGGCTCAACCGCCTGCTGCCCGTCACTCAGACCTGCTGCAAGAGGCCGACTATCCATGGTGTTCTACTCCCCCAGGCATCCCTGCCTGTGGGTCCAAAGCCTGTTCCTGGGATCCACTCTCCAGTGGCAACCCTTTTGTTTTCAGTCTTGGCTTCTCTAATCAAACTGGTTCTTTCCGTTTGCCCAGGGGCCTCTTCTGCAACTTGGCATGGTATCTTCACCTTCTATGCATACAGGTCAGAATTGGTAACAAGAAAATAAAAGGTAAAACACAACTAGTATCTAATTTAACAAACTAAGAGAATTAAAAGCAAAGGTCTCCTCTCACCATACTTTCCAACAGGCTTATTGGATGAATCCTTCAGTCAGTATCTCCCCTCTTTTCAAAGATGCTTCCTTTCTTCTTTGGGTGTTGATGCTATTGGTAGAGAGAAAGATGATTTGGGGCATTTGTTTTCTCCTCTTATAGCCCTTTTTCTTGTGTAAGAATCATCTCCAGCTGATGTTTAGAAGACAAAAAGTCTGTGTGGACAAGAACACTCTCTCCTGTCGAAGAATAGCCACTTAATCAGGTGGTGGTCCATTTGATCTAGTTGACACCTGGCTGAGGCATTGGGTAACCTTTTGTCTCTGGGGAACTGGTTTGTGACTGTGTTCAAGAATATGTTGGAACATGGCACAGTAATATATTATAGCTTTATATACAATGCTACCACACGTATTTTACCAAGACAATGATCAGCAAGTCACGAGCTTTCAAATGATACCCTACAAGTCATACTTTGTTCAAGATTTACCATAATCCTCTAAAAGAAGTGAACATAAGGGTATAGACTGTCACTTAATTTTATTATTAGGCTTTATAATACATTTTCACAAAAAGTTCATTTTTGACAATTTGGTATTTTCCATATGAAAAACTATTTCTTTGAAAGATTGCTTCGGAAAGAGCTCCGGTCAAATCCACTCTAACTATACAATTGTCACAGATACAATTGGAAATATAGATTAGCACCATGTAATTAGAGCTAATTTTACACTAGCAGTCTAGTTTGCAGTTTGAGAGAGACCATGGTTTATTGACTACTCTAAATGATAATCAAGACTATCATGGCATGTGGAGAACACAGAAACCTTCCAATGACATGGTGGAGATAGTTGATTACAGTGATGACTTTGAATAAAAACAGCATCGTATCATTTATAGCTTCAGGATACTTATCCAGGTCTTGAATTACTGTTTCTCTAATTCTTATGACCTTCATCTAAAGAGATAAGCAAGCCGGAAGAAGTAATCATTAATGAAATGCTCTGCCTTGAAAAAACCAAAGTCCACTATAATCACAAAGAAAAATCTTTAACTTGAAAGATGACTTTGCACAGTGCACATTTTGTTTGAAGTGTATCTTGTGGAGCAGCTTGTTCTTTTAACAGACTAGTTAATGTTTCTCTGACAACAGTATACTTAAAAATGTGATGCATATGTCTCACCACTTCTTCACAGCACAATAGTGCCAGCTTAAATTTTGATCAGGAATTTGAAACATAACTCATGAAATCATACATATTAGGCTATATTTTAGAAATATTTACCTAATACATTGCAGAGCAAATGGTTTATTCACAGATCCTATGTCGCTATCTGTCAGGAGGAAAGCTTTCTTTCCTGCATGTTAGATGTTTTAGTCTTCTAAAGTGACTATTCAGATACCCTATCAGTCAATGGCATTTCTTTTTCTACCACTTATATATTGTGAAAAATATAGTTAAATAAAAAGTGTATATTGACTATAGTAGGACTGGCTGCACTTTGTATTGAAAACCTAAATGTGCGTAGAGATAAAATACGTATTATTTATTTTCTTATGTCATAGTAATGCAGAAAGACTTTATTATTGTTATATTCTCTCTTCCATTATAAAACTGCATATATGTTCTGTTTCTGAATGGGTAGACTTGTGTTGTATAAATCAGCTATACTTTGTGTTCAATATACAAGTCAACATCAAATGCAGAGATCTATTTGCTTTATAGTTAAGTTTCATCGGGCTCTAACTTCAAAGATGGCCCACAGCCTTATAATGGGCCAAAGACAAGACAAGATCCCCAAACCCTTAAACTTTGGGGAGGTGAAAGGATAAAAATTTAAAAAGTATATAAATGACTTAGAAGCCTAAGTTTCCATTTTTAAAAGTCACTAAAGCACTTAAGAGTCATCATCTTTCAAGGACTGCTAGGTTCCTAAATCACTTAGGCACTTTTGAAAGTTTTATCTATCACCATATTTGGTACTTATCTGAGAAACTCCAAGTGCCTTAAAAACTTTAATTCAATACATCTTAAAACACTCTGAGTAAGAGTATCTGGAGATCCCTGTGACAAAACACAATGATTGCTTTATCCAGGAGTTGAAAGCAACAATAGGAGCTGGGGAGAATTATTTTATTTCCAGAATCCCCTCTCACCCCAGCAGACACCCAAACCACTGAAACACTACAGAGAAACATTCCATCATCAGAACAAGTGGTCACTGATGGATTAGCAATCCTGTCATCTAACAACTATTTAGAACTGACATTTTCTAAATAACATTTTTGCGGGTATCAAATACTGCAAATCACAAATATACCATTTTTAGTAGCTGAGTAAATGGAGAATTAAGGAAGGTAAGGGCTGGATTGTACCTATGAAGCACTGTTCTGTGTTGTGGGAAGGCTAGAGTTGTAAATTCTTCATGAATCTACATTGAACTGGTTATTGTCCTCCTAATTTTACAAATGCTTTAACATATCAAGAATTCAGAAACTGAAAAAAGGGGAAAACAATTTTGAAAATATTCATGATATTTTTTGCTTTTTTAACTCAACGTAGCTTTAGTTGAAAATGTATGGCAATGGAGTTCTGCTAACCCCTAAAAACAATGATGGATTTTAATTACAACACTTCCTTCACTTTACAAAAATCTGGCTGTTGGGAAGTGTGCTAATAATGTATACCGAAGGTAACCAGACAGTTCCCCATCCATCAGCGACCATTCACTATCACCTCCACTGATTTTAAACAACCTTAAACCTTGTCTAACAACTTTGGTCTGTGGAATTTCCTCAGCTTTGATTTTAATGGGTACTGAGTATGAAATCGAGTGGGCATATATGGTCTGCAGGAACAAAATCTTACTCCAATAAATCTTGTGTGATCACTGAGCATGTTCCCCTTCTCCACAGAGCTAGCAAAGAAATATTTATAAGGAATTATAGGTGGAGATGATATAAGCACAGTAGTACATGTAGAGGATAGTAGGCTAATTTCAATGGAACTGTGTCCATTTACCCCAGATGAAAATTTCCCCCCATTAAAAAAAATATTAAGCACATACAAATGCATATGCACATATACAGTACATAATATATTCATAATAGCTGCTACACCCTGACCCACATTTTGCAAGAGGACAGAATCTCAGCCTATTTATGAAGACAGTTAGCAAGTAATCGATCACCTTAAGGACTCAATCCTACAAGGTGCTGAGCATTCTCCCCCCACTTTGGTCAATGGGATTACCAAGGTGTTCAAAGTTGAGTATATGGGTAAATGCTTTGCTGGACCAGAGCCAGGATTCTCAGCATCTTGGTAATTCAAACCCTGTAGGAGTTAGTTCAGACTCACACTGTGTAAGTAGCTGAAATTTAGTTCATTTTGTCCAAGGGCCTGATTTTGAACCTCTTAGCCCTAGTCTAGACAGGAGAGGGGAGTCGCTATGAGAATAGCATAGCTGAAGTCGACGTATTTTAGGTCGACTCTCCTTGCATCCTCACAGCGTGGGGTCGACTGCTGCCACTCCCCCATTGACTCCACTTCTGCCTCTTGTCTTGGTGGATTACAGGAGTCGAAGGCAGAGCAATTGGGGATCGATTTATTGTGTCTACACTAGATGTGATAAATCGATCCCCGATAGATCAATCAATACCCGCCAATCCAGTGGTAGTGAAGACATACCCTTAATCATGATGACAAGCAGTTTCTCACATGATTAATTCTGCTGAGGCCAAGAAGAATTCTCTGGGGAATAACCGCTTACCTATGTGAGAATGTGGTTTGCAGTCTGGACCAGGATGGACATTATTTCTGGTTGCAACTATTTATGAGCGGCAGAGTTTTGAAATTAAAGGCAATCACCAAGGAAAAATAATTAATTGGACAAAACTTTAAGACCCATATTACAATTTTTTCATCACTGCACAGGCACACACTCTTTAGGGGAAACACTGTAGTGTATGAGCCAAGCAAAACAAAGCAAAATGTATGGAGCAGATGTCTTGTTCTGGTACTTATAGAATAGCAGAACATTCAAGAGACAGATGTAGGTGCATGGGCTGATTGCAGATCTGCCAATATCTGCACTTACAAAGCAGGCACTCTGGGGCTGCAATGGAATAGAAAAAGTTAAAAAAGGCACTAAGTAGTAACAGTGGATTGCTCAAAATGTTGGTTCTCTAACACAATGGCTTAAATTTATTCTGTCAGATTTAAGTGGAACACAGAGCAATGTATACCTCTCTTTTAAAGCTTAAATCTAATCTTTGTATTTAGTCATTTATATTACTCCACTCTCCATGTTTTCATCAGTCACTAGAAAGAAAAAATTGACAATGTGAATGGCTTTGTGATTCTTATTCAGAACACACTGAGGGTATGGCTAGACTAGAGATTGTAGTGCGTTTTTTTGTAGCGCTTCCCAATTTAGCGCAATAGGTATCGCACTAGAGCCTGTGCGCATTTAAATCCTGTAGCGCTAAAGAATGCACACATTTGCAGCGCTTCTGCCGACAGTGACAATAGCGCGATAGGGCAGGTATCCCAGCATTCAGCTGGGTGCAACGTGCTTTGCAAAGGAGGAGGTTGAGGGGGAACTGGGAACTTGTTTGCAGGGAGAAAGATGAGGCTGTCAGTGACTTTTCCTTAGCGAAAACTGACAGGTTCTGTATTTAAGACACACAGCTCCGTCCGCAAGCATTTTCACTGGTTATTTGCTGTGAGTTGTTAGAGAGAAACTACAAAGGTACTTCCGCATTTTTTCATCCCATCTACAAAACAACACTTCACGTCAGTTGCCTTAAATGGCATGTTGATTGCTTTACATGGCTCGGAGGCATGCAAGAGATCCCATGGGTGGTCACATTCGCACTGTTGCGCTACAGCGCTAGCACTAAAAGCCTTATGACTCTGGAAAAGGAGGTTTAATACTAGCACTTTAAACTGAGTAAATGCGCAAAATCTCACTTTGAAGTGTGTAGGGTATGATAATTATAGCGCTACTGGAGGGTTTTAGCGCTGCAAAGCGCCAGTCTAACCATACCCTGAGACTGATTCTCTGTTGCCCTGTTCCTTGTATTGCCATTTGCAGGTCTGAGTGCAATTTGGGTGAAACCTGCTTCCATTCTGATTTGTTGGCATTTTACACTCACTCTGCACCGGTGTGATGACGCGCAGAGTGGAGAACATGGGAGAAAAAAAATCAGCGAGTTATATGTTTTCAAGCTGGAAACTAAAAATGAGAAGAAGCTGCCTCTGTTGGTCATTACCAAACTCCACAATATTTAGCTGAAGACACTGCTTATTTTTCCTGGAGCCTTAATTAGAATCTTGAGCTGTAGGGATTCTAATGAATGTTCATTGAGAGGAAAATGATCCTCACACTCAATTACCCTCAAGAACAGAATATCCTCATTCCCTGCTTGACTTGTTTAGTAACTTACCACTGTGCTTCATTCAAGATAAAAATAGGTTCATAGGCGTATGCACAGGGTGTGCTGGGTGTGCCCAGGCACATCCTAATGTCTCCAAAAAAAAGTGGCTTTCAATGCAGAGTGGGGCGTCTTTAAAATAAATAAATAAATACAATTCCCTGGATGCACTCCCTAATGAAATGTGCTGCGCACACCTATGGATAGGTTAAATAATAATGTGTTCTCCAGATTCAGCATGTTGCTGATGAACTCTGAAACGAGGGGCATCGAGTCTCACCCCATGCTCTCTTCTGATTTTTAAATTGGCATGAATTTGCATGTGAGATACTCAGTTATGGATGCTATCAGTCCTTGGGATAAAACAAAGCATTCTCTCCAGATAAATGAAGCTATTTCTCCGCCACCAGGATTTCCAGATTTTCTGCTCTAAAGGTATCAAGTCATACACGGAAGCTATTCAACTTGTAGCACGTGGGAAGGTTTCTGGCAGAACATTTTAATCTTTCATTGGTACGCTACTGGACCAGATACAGAATTATAAAGCTTCATTAACTATTCAAGCACTATATTCCTCATTAAAGGGCAAGTCGTCTCCTACCCCGAGCCCAGGTAAAGGGGTTTAGCACAGGGAGGGCTAGTGGAAAGGAACCTTGCCTGCAGGGTGCCTTGCTGCAGTGGAGACTCTCTCTAGCCAGTACAATGCCCTGGTCTGTGTTTGCTGATGCAGTTCCAGAGTATGAGTGTGCGTGTGTGTGGCCAGCCACTGGACATTATTTTGTTATTCGCAGTCATCAGTGTATTCTTCTGTGCAGAGCCTGCCTTGTATTATGTTTGCCTCCTGTTTGACTGGGATCACATACCAGAACTGTCCGCATTTCCCTCCCGGGAACATTACTTGTGTGGTTGCTTTGCGGCAGCCTTTCCTGCTCAAGTAGAGATTAGTGTCTCAGTGCCTCCAGCATCCTGATGCTACACACATAGCCACTTATAGTGGGGACTCATGCAAGAAAAGGAATCCCATCGAGGGCTTCATGATCCCTGCATCCCCCCATCATCTGTGTGAGCAAGAGATGGGGAATGGAAACACAAGGGAAGAGTTGGACTGCTCATGCTCTTCTCGTGTCACAACATAACTGCAATTCAGTGAAAGAAGGATGGAGGAAGCTAAACCTCCCTGATATGGACTATTAGAACTGGTTCTCAGAAATGTTAAGTCCACTGAAGAATGGTTTCATTATTTGATATTACTGTCAGTTTGTATAGTTGCGATTATCAGTTGTCTTTATTTAATAAGAATATCTGCTCAGCTTTCCCTGTACCCCTCATTCCTCGGTGTGCCTCAACTGAGTTCCCTCTTATTTCTCTCCTTTCAAAGGTTTAACATTCCTAGGGTGTGTTGTCTTCTCCAATATAAAAAGACTACTATGCCTTCAGACAGTTTCGATGCCCTTCTTTGAACTTTTACAATTCTCTGTATCTTCCTGGACCAGATTACCATTGTTCTGAATAGCAGCTATCTGCTGTTCATAAAGGATCACTCTTCTCTCACTGGGGAAGGCACTGTATTAGAATAAGGAAAGAGGATTATCCCTACAGCTACTACATCTCACTCTCTGGTTCAGGGTAGAGCTCTGGCTAAAATCGTCCCCAGCTCCTCCTGCCTGGCTTTCTCCTCTGGATTTAAAAGGACAAGGTCATATCCTTTCCTGCAGCCAAGTTCTGATTGATGAAGAGGAATGGGCAAGTGCCAGATATCTAGTTCCCAGATCTTATGGGCCAGTTAACACTACCCCCGATTGAATTAGAACAATTATGGGACTGCTTCAACTGGGAAACTGGTGGATGGTCCTTATAGGGACAAGTGGAGGATTGACATAGCAAAAGAAAGCTCCACTAGTCTCCTCCCATCAATACAGGGTGAGAGGGGTGCTGGCTCAGGCACTGACTCTACCAGCTTTATGTCAGTAGAACATTTCCCTCTGCCAGAATCTGGCCTCTGAGTCACCTGAGAGGTGCAAAGGGAATGAAGCAGAAATAACCATCTACCAACAGAATGCATAACTTCATGGGGGCATTTATTATATTGCAGGTATTTCTCTCTCCTTTTAATGCATAGATGCCAGTAACTTTTTGAATTGCTGCTGCACCTATTTCATTGAATTGTTAACTATAACCGTGGAATTTTTTCATGGAAGGAACCTGTTAATTTAGAGATCATCAGCCTGAGAGAGAAATTTAGCTTAAGTTCTCTTAATATGTTTTTCTTTCCATTTATTCAAGGAGAATTTAATCACCAATCATGATGGTAAGCCTGCCAATATCATAAGGAAAGTCTTCCAATATTTTTTTTTATCAGCCAAAATAAAGTCAATTATGCCAAATAAGCATCTTTGATCTGTGCCAAATATATTGATTCATCTCCAGGTTATTGAATTAAATGCAGTCCTAGCTGGTAGATAACAGAAATTGTGCCATCTCGTGGCCCGTTCGCTGTCCGATCTGATGGGCGGATGTCCACAGTACAAAAAACACTATCACTATTCTTCTAATTGTCACTTCTCCCTTTTTCTAGAGAGCAGGGATTGAACAGGTCAGGAGAATGAACTCCCTTTTTGAGGGTACTACCTTCTAGAAATAATCCCTCTAGATCATATAATCAAGAATCCCTAGAGGGATCAATAATCCTTCTAGATCACAAGCAATTCATTTAAATGACACATTGGAAAACATGCTGCAGAAAAAGCCAGGGATCGTGGAAAAATCTCTGCCAGTGAAATTAGCATGGCGGCAGATACCAGAAATTAAATTATGCCTTGGGACTTGTTGACCTCTTGTACCCAATATTCAGAAAATGTTATAAACTTCCCCTTTATAAATTATAGCTCACTATTCACACAGCTGTCATCTCCTCGAATAACCAACACAGTAAAATGATCATCCATCAATGATCATTTAAAAGGTCAATACCATCTTTCATATACCAAACAGCCTGTCAGTTGCTGGAAACCAAGCATCTACCCTGGCAAAGATTAAAATAGTTTCAAATTAACATTTTCGTACATCTCCAAAATGCAATGGGATTTTTTTTAAATGGCTAAATAATTGAATATGTATCAAAACTAATGATGTGCTAACTAAGAAATGAACATTGCTACTTGTTACAAAAACATCCTGGGTAAATTACCTTAGTCAGTATCATGATATAGGGTAAATTTTAAAGTGTTGCAAAAGTATGGTGCGGAGTTTCAGTTGTACAATTCCAACTGGCTATTGTAGGAACATCATGCGATTTAAATCCCACACGCTGCTTTGAAAAAGGTAACTCTTAAACAAAAACCACTATACAGGAGGATTCCTTATTACTCACTCAGGCAGAGCTCCTTTGACACTGCATTGAGCATTGTGAGATTAGGGCTAAAAAGCAGATGCGGTCCCTATAATACTTAGAGTAGGGGGGTCTCAATCTGGAATTTCTGAAGCCCAAGAGAGACATGATTGCCTTGCCCTTCCTACATTGCTAAATGGGAAAGAGATCCAGGCTAAATGGGAGGGAACCCATGCCTAGATGATGGGATATAGATAGACAGGATTGTTTGATACAAAACATGCAAGGATAAAAGAGACTTTGTTACTTAACCCACATAAGGTAATTTACAAAGGATATAAATAATGACTTAGTCATCTCACTGAAATTGATTACAGCAGCAAATATTTGTACTCTTTTAGAAAGAAGATACAATTTCAAACAAAGGAACTGAATAAGTAATGGAAGATGTTCTATTTTGATGAATAGCTGTCATCTGTAAAATATTTATACCAACCTAGGGTAATGCATGCTGCTAACCTAATGATAAAAGAGGATTTTTTATGAAGAGACCTGATCTCATGAGCTGAATACGAAAACCAAACATAACTATTGCAGTTGTTTGGAATTATGTGTATAATTCCCCTACATGAACATTTAATTCTTGTTGACCATTATTGATTAAGTAATGTTTGACTCCTAAATGAGCAGCATTTGCACTTTGCAACTGAAGAAGATTGCAGAACTTTAAGTTTATCTGACCATACTAGCCCAAGATGTTGGTTATGTATTAACACAAGGATAGGATCAGGTTCAAACTGAGAAATTTACTGAGAGATGCAGGACAGTTCTGAAGGACTGAAAGCTATTAATTTACCGGAAGATGAAAAAACCCTGCAAATATGATTTTCTGATTCAAGTACAAGATTAAGTACTTGCATGTGAGCTCATGACACAGTTGTGTTTAAGGCTGGAAGAGTTTCCTTACAGGTGCACAGAACATGGGCAGCTAAACTTTCCTAACAGAATAATTAATGTTAATTATATCACCATTCAGTGAATTTCCTGTGAATCAAGAGAGGTATAAAACACTTACATATCGGAGTCCGATCCATGTACTTTGGCTAAGGGGAGCAAATTATTGCAGGGATCACCAATAATAATCTTTCCCACACAAAAACGAGTCATCAACAGGGTATGAAGCCTGGACCTGCATTGCAAGAGAGAAATCTGCCTCGTGGGCTAAAGGAATAACTCTGTTAACTGAGAGTGTAGCAGACTCTCAAACTCTATGGGCTGGTCCTCACTACCGGGGGGGGGGGGGTGGGGGGGATCGACGTAGCTGAAGTTTGCGTATCTGCCGCCGACTTACCTGCCGTCCTCACGGCGGCGGCAGGTGGCGGCGGACTCCCCCGTCGATTCCAGCTTGCGCCTCCCGGCAAGCTGGAGTTCCGGAGTCGATGGGGGAGCCGCGGGCGATCGATTTCTCGCATCTTCACAAGACGTGAGAAATCAATTGCCCAAAGATCGATTGCTACCCGCTGATCCGGCAGGTAGTGAAGACCAGCCCTATGTATTCAAGCTACGAAGGAAGGAGTGACACGTGGAAGAGGGCAAGTGGAGCACCGAGAGCTTGCAGAAGCCCTTCCTTATCATGAGATGCCGACATGTTCCCTTTAGAATCCCACAGATACCTAACAGTATTATATTGCCTGACCTCCATGGAAAGAGGTACTACACACCAAGTGACAGGGCCAAGGCAGCACTGCAGAGTCAGGATCTTTGTGTAGTTAGTGCTTCCTTTCCCTGCAGCTCATTGAGATCTGAGGGTTTGGAGGCTGTGCTCACTCACACCTTCCTGCATGACCTGTCAAACCCATCTCCTACAAGAGTAACATTGTGCCTCACAGAGTTGGCTGGGCTCCATCCCGTTCTCTCTGGTTTTAGGATATGGCCCCAGGCTTGCAAATGGTGTTTTTATTTTCACTTAAACTGGATGTCCCTGAATGCTAAAGTGCACAAACTGTATCTCCATCAGGCCAGATTCTCCATTGCCCTGCACATTATACCTGTGCAAGTATGTAAAAAATGCTAGGGATCTGATTGCGTAGCATTGTACACCCACTACACAAAGTGCAGAGCAGCAGAGAAACTGGACCATCATATGTTTGCACCTACACCGTTGAAGAGTGGTTCAGAAGCACAAGTATTCTGCTCTCTCTCCTTCTTCTCCAGAGCATTGCTTGGGAGCCCCGGATGTCATAGCACATGGAATGAGCTCTCATGGACTAAATGGCTGCAAGTTAAATTGCCAAGGAAGTGATTGTGGATATTCTTCAAATGAATAAAAAGTTGACTAAAGAGATGGGGCAGAGAGGAGGGGAAGGAGATTTCTATATTCTTTTGCAGAGAAGCATTAGTCCACCATATTGAAAAAATAACTTACTTTCTAAATCCTGCCCCCCTCGTAGTTTTGTAGTGTAATGACTGTTCTTATCCCTTCTGATTAGGAAAAACATTGTACTTCAGCAGAAAAGCTCAGTATAAGTCCTCCACATTGTCTATATCTTTATGGTTCTCATCCCAAGTCACATGGAATAGAGAATATAGTTACCAGAAACTGAAATTTTAGAATTTGTTAGCTGACCACACAGCCAAGATAATAATTTTGCCTTCTATCCCAATACTGAGAGCTCTCAGTGGTATGCAATTAAATGGGAACAATCTTCTGAATCCAACTCTACAATTGCACTATAAGATATACAGTCTAATGTAACTTTATTTAACTGACACCAACTAGAAATTCATTATTTATATTAATGTGGTGCCTAGAAGTTTCAACCAAGATCAGAGCTATATTGTACTAGACCCTGTGCAAACTCATAGTAAGAGACAGCCCCTTCACTGAAGAGTTTATATTCTTAAAAGCTTAAAATGACTACCATGCCATACAGGATGTACATACTGTTTAAGAAACTATTAGAACAGCCCCTTCCATCCTCTACAAACCATTGATCATTTCTAAGAACAAATTAAAAGCAAACTCTTTGAAGTTCTAAAATATATATTTTTTAAATATAGCTCTGGTTTTCAGCTTTGGTCAGAAAAACCAAATAATCACAAGAAAAATTGTTCTCATAGATATTCACCTCTGTGCAGAATGTTTAGACAGGCCTATGTACCACTTAAGTTCCACTTTAAGGTTCCATAAGAGAATTACACATGCCAAGAATATTTAACATATTTTAAAAAGTAGGCATAATTTGTACCACTTGATTGATCAAAGCATCTCAAGCACATGTTGAAGATACTAAAAATGGGACATTTCGTTCGTCATAGGCCTTTTATAGGCCCACTGTAGAGAGGGTAAATTTCACCCAGGAGGCACATGGCCATGGGTTGAAGGGTTGGAAGTTTCTCTTCTGATTTCTAGCTCAATTACTGACCCCACATTCAGACTCTGGGGTGTTCAGACTAACCAAGGCTGAACCTCAAATGTTTGGAGATTTGCCAATCACTAACTGCAATCTTAATTTCACTGGAGTTTTTGAAAGTAAAAAAAACCCTGTTATTTTGTTTCCTGTATCTTTGATTTGTGGAAGCAGATGACTCCATGTATTTCCACATGAGATAGATTACTCATTACAAAAGCAGTACATTTTCATTTTCAATCTCCCTGAAGGATTAAGAAAGATTAGGAAGGAACATTTGCTTATCAGAAGCCACATTTCTGAGATATTTTACCTTGGCACGTGAGGGTTTGGTTGAATCACTAATTTATAATGAAGTTATTTAGATGCTATGAAAATATTGGTAGGAATTACTGGCATGCATACTTCTAATCATCTTTTCAATGTATTCCCCCATTCTGCTTTTGAGTCCCATTTTCAGTGTTGTAATTCTCATCTGAAAATAAATATGCACATGTCCTGTTTAGGCCCATTTATTTAAAAAAAGACTGTAAACTGGGCTAAATCTTACATTATATCAATGTTGATTCTGTTTTTGGTGTCAGGTGGAAAAGACCTTCCTGAATTATTATTAAACTATTCTATATGGAACACACATGAGCAGACAAGTAGTTTTATTTGTCACCATTGATTGAAATCCACTTTACTTCAATTAATCCCAATGAATTGAAGGGAGAATGGACCCTTTTAAGAATTGTATTCAATTCACCAAAAATTTACTTCCACATGTTAACTATCAAAGAATAGAGTATATTGTTCCACGTTGTGTTAAGTTAATATTTTCTTGCATACTCCAGTTGGTATTTGACCTTAGGACCTCACTGTTGTAATGGCACGGTATTTACCACTGTCCCAAACATCTATCAGTTGTTAATCATACTGTGAAGGTTTACTATTAATACCGCCATACGCATAAAAACATTTTAACTGTTCTTACAGTTTTATGCTACAACAGCTAAAGAACTGGCAGGCAAGTGGAAAATTAAAGTTCATTTGACTATGGAGTCATTTGAAGATATGTTATACCAAACTAAAGAGAAATATTAAACTTACACTGTATTTTGCCTTAGGAACTTTGGCACGTGACCATTTCAGCCCTTCTCATTATTACTTCTATAGCACCATTAGTGAGCACATTGCAACAGTTTGACTCACAAAAATGCCTGACATGAAATCTTGACCCCATTGAAGTCAAAGGCAAAATTCCAAATGAGTATGCCCCACTTTTATGCCCCCATGGGAATTACTTGAGCCAAGGCACATAGAAATAAAAGGCCTCTACACATCCATCTTTTTGTATCTTCCACAGTAGAATGATGGGAAGGGGATGAGTTCAGCTGACTTCAACTACCTGTTTCTATTTGCTGTCAAGTGTAGCTGAGCTAACAGGAGGAATATTCTAGTTCATTGTTGGTATAGCTCCCTACTCACCACCCAAAGCAAGAAAGAAGCAGAGGGAAGCACTGTCACTGAGATTTGGATCACCAAATTGCAACACCTCCCAGGAATATTCCTGGGATGCTGCAGTGTACACTCCACCCATGCTTCAGTGTTGTGGCTAAACACCAAAATAAGCTATCTATCCCTTTGTAAATGACTCTGGGTATAACCAGCCATTGTTGGTCTCTTGCAAAGATTGAGCAACACACATTATAGCAATATTGAAGCTAACACCACATGATAAGCATATGTAACATACTTTTAAAAGGAGGCATAATTTGTACCACTTGATTAATCAAGACATTGCCAGCACCCTTTCAAGATACAAAATGTCTTGTCCATGACTAATCTGATGGAATTTTGACCCTTACTGTCACATAGCTCTGATAGTGACTTGCATGTGAAGCGGGCATGACCAGCATTTCTTTAAAGGGTGTCAATTCCCACCTGTAAAATGTGAACTGAAATTATCTTGGGGAGGGGAGGTCTTTTAACCCTGGAGCTTTCCTGATAAGGGTGGTGTTCATATGTACACAAGGTTCATATGTCTGGTATTTATAGATAGAATAAATTACCATGACCCAAGAGGCAACCTCATTGAATTTTATTATTTTCATTTTATTATATTTTATTATATTTCCATTAGAGCTGGAACACTAGATCTGATCTTCCTTGAACTCTGAGGAAGTTTTTTGATTCAGACTTCTCTCTATAAATAAGATGGTGTGACACAGATCAGAAACATTACCGTAACTCCAGCTCCGCATCAAAGTCCTCTGGCCACAGGTGTTCAGGGAAAGGGCTATAAGGATTTCTGCCGGGAAGGCAGAGCAGGAGACTCTCTTTAAGAGGTTTGGGCTCAGATTAATTTACTTTGATTTCTTGTTCTAAACACTATTATTCCTTAAGAAAATGTTCCCAGTTTGCCCATAGAAAAGTAGTCACTGTATGCACACTGTTAGCCAACTGGCATCATGCCCAACTTTGTTGCTCCCGACATTAAAAACACCAAGTCAAGAGCTCAGATTCTTGAACCTGGGAACTGAAACCAGCTCATTGTGGTTGAAAATGATAAATACACACAAATATAGAAGGCCAAATCTCCAATGGCACAGGTCAACTATAGAACAACGTCTGGAGTCTCCATTAGCCTAAGAATCTCCTATTTGCCTAAGAATACCTCCGTGCTCTCCCTTTAGTGCACAAGGGCAGATTTTAGCCACATGTCTCAGAAGCAGCTTTTTGAAAATAGAACCAATGTACCACTCAGTTCACTTACATGTTCCCACACATCCTTCTTCCTTTTTTCCCCTTAAATGATTTGTTTTACTGCCCTCATTTTATTTAAAAACCGCTGAGCAGTAAAAATCTGTATCAAGTCAATGTGTCTGAGTAATGTTTAACCTTAAATAAAAACTTGACAGATAAAAGGAGTGTGAACTATTGAATCTATCTTGTTTCCATTGGTTATTTATTTCTGAGAGCACCTGAATGTTTCTTTGGTACATACTTGATTAGTAGACTGACAACAACATCGATAGGGCCAGGGTACAAATGTACATAGTTCCTTCAAAACTACCTAAACCAATTTGTTTTGTAATACTTTTGAATGAACTGGATCAAAAGCTCATAGCTTGACTTTGGATCATACTCTTCTGGCTTTTTTAATTTTAAGCATTGATAAGCTTTGGAAACATCTCTCTTATTAGGAAGGAGCTAATTGCTTCTGTGAATCGGATTTAGAAAAACAAAACAAATAAACCTACCTAGATATCGGAGAATTATCCAACTGGCACTATGTCCAAGTTTGTAGCTCCTAACATTAAAAACTTTGTGGCATGGGACTATGTTGTTTTTGCTGCTCTCTTTCTAATTTCTTCTAGCATTGGTGTCTTTTTTGCAATTAAGGAAAGGAAAAATACAACTTCAAAGCAATTTTTAGTAGGTGGTAAGCAGATGACATGTGGACCAGTGGCATTGTCCCTTACAGCTAGTTTCATGTCTGCAGTGACTGTTCTAGGAACACCATCAGAGGTATATCGCTATGGAGCGCCCTTCGTTATTTTCTTTATTTCATATACGTTTGTGATCATCTTTACTTCTGAACTTTTCCTACCTGTGTTCTACAGATCTGGGATTACAAGCACTTATGAGGTAAGTAAAATTGGCACTATTATAACCAGTCTCTTATGCATACGGATATTTCTAACCCAACTCTATGGTAAAACCTGTCTTTTGGAATAGTTTAAAGCCACAGGGTAATTATTTATACTTTGTATTGAACAGCATTATAATTATTTATTTGTATAGCAGTTATGCTTAGGGTACCAATCAAGGATTAAGAGCCCATTGTACTAGGCAGACATGCCCCAGGGAACTCATGACCTTGCTTAATACAGTAATACAAAAGTAGGTTAAAATTGGTAAATGCAAATAAGAAAGACATCGCATGAGGAGGGCAGTATAAATGTGATTAGGCTACGTCTACATTGCAGTCAGAGTATTGCAGCTCACGTAGATGTACTTGTGCTTGCTATACTCTAGCCAGCTTACTAAAAACAGCAGTGAGGACACCATGTGTGCTTCAGCACTGGCTGCACAAGCAAATCGATAGCCGGTGGCATGGGGAGAGACACAGGCCCACTGGAACCTGCACCACAGTGTCAGCACTGCTATTTTAGGTGAGCTGGCTGGATCAAAGCTAGCATGGGTACATCTAATAATCTGCAAATCACACTCCCAGCTATAATGTAGACATAGTCTTAGTCTCCCTACACAGGAAAGAAAATACTATTCATGAATCAGTATTAAAGAAAGGCTCAAACTGCTAAATTCCATTTCCGACCACCCAAACTACTAAATTCAGGGTTGTCTGATCTGGGATTTTGACTCTGTCCTTCTAAACCTAGGGCATTTACTCAGTGTGGATCTGGGTTCAGATTTTGACTAGTACCAAAAACTGAAGGTTGAGAGGGATGGATCTGAGCACATCTCTAGTGATTAGGTTAGGAAACATTAAGGGTCCTGTAGATGTATCTGAGGGCATTGGATAATACTGGGTTTTTTGCTCCCTGTGCAATTTCCCAGCTATTTCTGAATTTTTTGCCAGGCATCCCTCCCTGAAAGAAACGATTTTGTGGTAGGATTGCTCAGCAGCTGTGATAATCAATTGTCACTGTGGTGTTATTACTGAGAGCACAGTGCACATCCTCAATTATCTGGATGTTATTGGGGACACTGGACACATTTTGGACAAGTGAGCTATTCAATAGTCAGTTGACTTAATAGAGGTCATGGGACATGGTTCTGTTCTTCAGTACAAAAAGATTCAGTTAACTAAGGATTGGGTGAAATAAAGCCTCATGGGCTAATAAATCAAATCAAGGTAATGGGAATGTTTGTACACAGCCACAGAAGTTTAAAAACAAGGGAAAAGCTCCATTTGAAAAACTGTGCATAGGCATTTTGAAATGTTTCATTGCTAGGTTAGGAAAAGTTCAGATTGGAAATCTGTTCCAGTCACCAGAAGCAAAGTGAGCAAGGACACTGTCCCACTATTAGCATAATAAAAGATCAGAGTCAAATTTTCCTCTCTGATTCATCATTGCATATGATTGCAATCATTGGGGTCACTTCAGTGTAACTGAGAGGAGAGTTTGTCCCAATGAATACAAATAAAGATGACAAGTTTAAGAGTAACAACAGAGAAGCTACTCAAGTATCTCTGCATTAAAATTTTTAAAGGACAGAAAGCCCTTGGAATCTTCTGTAAATAATGTGTGCTAGCGAAATTATGGATGGGTACTCAGAAGTTGCTAAGGGTAGCAGTGTCAATTAGGCAGTTTGAGTTTATCCTGATGAGTCAAGTGAGTGAGTTAATAGATTTCTATAGAAGCCAATCAAGTTTTTCCTAGTTAGCTTGCAGATGTCCCCAACTCTCCCCCTCATGTTGCTGGATGAAGCAACAAAATACAACACTTTTTCCTTTTCTGATTTGCCTCTGGATTTTTCCAAGGACTCCCAACATAACAGGTACTATCAGGTAATATATAGTTCAGTTCCACCCAACACATTATTTTAGGTACTTATGATTATAATACTTGGATACTTTAGATTAATTATGAGGCTTCTTAAAATGTAATTTTCTATAGCTGCAATGATCATGCTATCCTGTTAATTAGTGATGATAGCAGTGTTAGTAAAGTCAGTGGGACTACTTGGGGAGTAAAATGCTATTCAGTGCTAATAAGTAGATCATAATCTGGCCCAAATGTCACAGATCTTTTTCACTAATTGTACTTCTCATTTCCCCCAGTATTTGGAGTTAAGATTTAACAAGTCTATTCGTTTTGCTGCAACACTGATCTACATAGTGCAGACGGTAAGAAATGCCTTTGTGTGTATAACCTTTTTTAATATGTTGACCTAGAAAAGCTCAGGTCAGGTGAAGCATCTGTTTGCAGTGAGGTCCTGCTTTGTTTTCTTTATTTTCCAGTTGGGTTGATAGACTAAGGCTCAGCGAGGGTGAGAGTGAGTTCCCTGAGGTATAAGGTTGCAAATTTTGGTTGGATGTATTCCTGGAGGTTTTATCACCTGACCTAATCTTTAATTAAAATTTAATGTTTACTTCCTGGAGACTCCAGGACAATCCTGGAAGATTAGCAACCTTACTGAGGTACTGTAGTGAATCAGAGAGGCTCACCTGGGATTGGATTCTAAAAGCCTCCTGGCACCCAATCCTTTGCTCTGCAGAACTATGAAGCCACATGGCCCCTTTCACAGAAGAACATGAGGCTCTCTGCAGTCCAACAGTATTGTTGCTTAGCGCAATTTAGTGCTAAGTATTGTTGCTTAGCACACATTCTAGCACTAAACAAACACTAACTGAACACATTCTAGCACTAAACACTAACTGAACACTAACCTGGTACTGATTGCTTGTTCCTCCCCCCTCACACAGTACTGGCCTGACAGTTGTAGAGCGGATATGGAGATTGCTTGGAAGGCACCAGCTTTTTTAAACTCCTGCCTGTCATCTCCCCTCTAGCTAGCTCCTGCCAATACCCACCCTCACCAGGACACTCCTTTCATTGCTTTCACCCTTCCAGATCCTTCCTGTTTGAAAACCAAAAATCTTTAGGGCTGCTGCACCCAAGTGACATGACTCTGACCTCCCAGTGGACGCAATTGTGGGCCTACATGTTTCAAACATTCTTGCTCCAATCTCAGGAGGTTTTTTTCCCCCCATCTACTTTCTCTCAAAGGAAAGTCAGTCACTTTCAATCAGTCCACTTCTTTGTGTAGTCAGAAAAACAGACTAAAATCATCTTTGTGGTCAACTTAACAACACATCTCTGTGCAGCCAAAGAAGGTGTGTTTCCAGGACATGGCCTGTTTTGTTACGGCAATCATCCCTTCTGCACGTTGCTGGCAGACCAACTTGATTCTGCTGTTTGGCAGTTAGACAAGTGGTTGTTTCAAAAGAATATTTTTGATCTCTGAAGTTTCTTGGGTGGCCACCTTTATTTTTCTTTGAAAGATTTGTAACACACGCTCATAAAAACAATCACTCAAACTAAATTTTCCAAAAGATGATTAGTGTGATTTGGTTGAGATAAGTAGGTAGATTCTGGCTCGTGCTCTGACCCCTTTGCACCACTCTGCACAAAGTGGCAATTCATCTGGCTTAAATAGCCACCTGAGAATCCTTCTAGTAGTTGTCTCAACTCATTTGGGAAGAAGGCTAAAGGCGACTGAGTTTTTTTTCTTTAAGATGACCCAGTGCATGTACATATTAAGGACTGTAACTCATCCACAACTATATGTGAATCCCATGAATACAAAACAATATATATACACAATATAGCCACGGCTATGAAGGAGGACAAGGACCACAACTGCAGTTGAGAATCTTGCCATCTGGTATTTTCTCTTGGAAGGTGCCCTCTAGGAACCTTGGCTATATTTAGAACAGTGCCTCTGTTACAGAACTGAAGTTTAATGAAGTACTTTTTACAAAACTAAATTAACTGCTTTAAGATGCCTTTCCACTTTTTAATAATCCAACAGACTAATGAGGAAACAAAACTAAGGCACGTACAATGAATTAACGTAGGTTTTTCAAAGCAATCATAAAAACACAGTCCCTGAATGTCACTGAATGACCAGCAAAGGGTGAAATTCACCAAGGTGCAAGGTTCTCTGCATACTGTGAGCAGTACAGAAAAGTGGTGCAGGGAGGGTGGGCCAAACCAATATACCAGAGCTATTGTATTTCCTGTGTCTTGTAGAAATGCCTCTGAAACAAACACATCGAGCAAGCAGTTGGGAGTGCAGGCTTGTCATCTGTGCATATCAGATACATGGCAGTTGCTTAGTAGGAGCAATAAGTGGTATCTACTTCAAGCCAATAATCTTGCTTACTCCCAGCAAAAAGCCTATGTAAAATCAGTCACTGCAAGGAGCAGGGGAGAATTTCAGTGAAGTTGCACTATTTTTTTCAAATCTATACTGTTTCTGTGAAGATTGACCTCTAATCATAGCAGAGATACCAACTCAGGGGAATAATAACTTAACAATAATATTTAGCATTTATAGAGTGCTGTATATTACTAACAAATTGATAAACATTAACTCACTAGTCCCCACAGCACCCCACCCTTGCCTCTGTGAAGGAGGTGAATAAATAGTAACATCCCCATATCACAGATGGGGGAAGCTCAGACACAGAGAAACTAGTGCAACTTGCCCAAGATCAACACAGTGAATCAGTGTGAGAGCCAAGGTTTAAATACAAACAATTATATCAAACTATTAGTAGTAGCACATTATTGTAACTGAACATATAGGAAAAGATGTGTGGAAGGTTTAAGTGTTTACTTCTCAGGAGACTGTTTTCCATACAAATTCTACTCATTTAACATTAGCAGCCTTAGCAATGGAGTTCGATATTTTACTTCTCTTTTCTTTTCCCTTCCTCCAGAGTGTCATTATTTGTGCTTAAAACTGGTAAGTGAGCAAAAAGTTAGCCAGTTATGGAAAGGATTCTGTAGAATCTGTCAGATATTAATAGTCACCCAGGTAAAACATTAGAGAGGTAGCCGTGTTAGTCTGGAATAGCAGAGGTAACAAAGAGTCCTGTGGCACCTTAAAGACTAACTAAAGTATTGAAGCATAAGCTTTCGTGGGCTAATACCAACTTCGCCGGATGCAAGCGCTTGCATCCGACAAAGTGGGTATTAGCCCACGAAAGCTTATGCTTCAATACTTTAGTTAGTCTTAAAGGGGCCACAGGACTCTTTGTTACCTCAGGTAAAACATGCGTCAGCTAGGCTATTTCTGTGACACTGCGTTGATATGATCGCACATCTCCAGGTACGACTTTATCTATCTGATAGGTGTATTAAAAATGACTAGATAGATATTATTGATGTATCCATAAGTACAGAGTGAAAAAAAGAAATGAAGTTTGATTTTGTAGAGATTAGGGACAGAAAGCCTTAAAGTTCAATACCTCATCCAAATTTCCACATGGTTTGGGGACCTTTGGCTCTGATGGTTAGCTTTGAGCTCTTCTCTAATCAGAAACCAATCAGCTGTTTTTTCAAGTATACTCTTCATGATCTTTTTTTTCTCCTTCAGATTCTTTATACTGGAGTAGTGGTTTATGCTCCAGCATTGGCTCTTAACCAAGGTGAGTCTCCAGCCCAAAGCACCCGGCTATACCAACAACCATGTCACAACACAAGTAGGATAACTGAAGCAGACATTAAAAACCAAATGCTTTGTAAAAGGTTCTGTGCCTTCATTTTAATACATGTGCTAGCTCCCCCACCCACTAACCTTGTGTCAGGACACCAGCAGGAGTCTTCTATTTACCTGCTCTATTTTAGTGTATATTAAAGAGTAACTTGAGGAGAGGAGTGCTGAACAGTTTCTCAATATCTTGGCAAAGTGCTCAGTACAAGGTGATGATCCAACACTGTGCTGTGTACTTTGATTCTTTCTTCCCTGCCAACTGCACACTACTGTCATCCTTAATCTCTAGAGGATAAAACTGAGATTTCTCTATCTAGAAGTATTTCAATTGTTTAACAGCCAGCAGGAAGGCTGAAGAGTAGGATTGTGGTATCTTTGATACAGTAGGTGGCAATTTTCCAATGCCCTTGCATAGCTCTAAGTGGCTCTGAGCTGCTGACATGTCATGTTTCAGGGAAGATTTAAAACGGAGGTCCTGAACAATGTTAAAGATCCTATAATGTTTTTTGTAACATATCTCTTTCAATTTCCAGTGCAACTCCAATCCCTGTTTTCCCAGTAGCTACAACTTAATATTATGTTCTTCACTTTTTGTGCTAAAACTATTATAAATCAGGGACCCATTGTTCATCTGATTAAGTATGTGTCCCATATCTCCAGAGGGGAAAAGGAATCCTCCCACACAGGCTATGGAGTAGTGCCATACGAGGCTACTTCAGCTCAATGTGTCCATGAAGAGAGGATAGGAGTTTGGAGATGCCAGAGGACCCATGCAGTTGTACACCATCTAACTGGCCTGTCCCAGTCCCATCCAACCCATTCTCCAGTGGAACTGGGCTCTGTTTTACGTGGGTATGAGTTACCGCCAAATTCATACCCTGCTAGGTGGAACCAATTAATTCTGTTCCTAGGAGGACTGCTTCAGCTGCATGAGTGGGACCTGGGTTGCCCCTATAAGCAAGGCTTCATTGTACACAGAATTGCAATTTATGAGCAATGAAACAATTTGGCATTTTTATTCTACTTCACTGTGAACAGGGAGTTTCACCCTACCTAAGATCACTATGGGCCCTACAGTTTTGAGGTTGAATTCACTTGAATTACTTCAGTTCCAGTTACATCAATGGGAGTCCTGCATAGCTGACAAAAGAATTTTGTTCTCCTCCTTTGAATCACTGGGAGTCTCGAAAGCACTTGGTACTTTAGTTGATATTAATTGCAAAGGAAAAAAAAATTCATCAAGGCAAATTTAATTACTCAGGAAATCTGGACAAAAAGAGAACTAAGAAATCATTGCTCTAGAACAGGGGTCTCAAATATGCGGCTCAAGGGCCGCATGCGACCCATGAAGCCCTTCCCTGCAGCCCACGAAGCTTCCTAGTGCCCCCATCCCCAGCAGTTTCCAGGAGTCAGGGGCCAGAAGCGGAAGCTTCTATGCTGCATGGCTGGGCCGCTGCCGATCCCCAGCTACCAGGCACTGCTGCTGCGGCTTCAATGAATGAGCTGCAGTGGTGGCCAGGAACGGTAAGCCAGGCTCCCCGCCGCCCTCCTGCCTTCCTCTGTGGGAGGCTTACGCTCCTGGCTGCCGCTGCAGAGGGCTCCTGTGTAGTGCTCTGGCAGGAGGGGTTGAGTGGGGGAGGGGCCGGGGGCAGCGAGGGGGGGCCTGTCAGTGATGCAAACTGATGTCAGTGATGCAAACTGTGATTAATTGCAAAATGGATGCAATGATACAAAACAGTACTCATCAGAGTCAAGAAGCCCTTATCTTGTAGAGGAGCTCCTAATAGGAACCAAAAATTAAAGTTAATAAGTACTCCTATCATACTGGAGTAAAAGGATCTTAGTTATTCTGCTGAAATGCACCTGTTTTACTACCAATTTGATTTTCTTTGGTTTTACAGTGACTGGATTTAATCTTTGGGGCTCTGTATTTGCAACGGGAATTGTCTGCACTTTCTACTGCACTCTGGTATGTAACTAACACAGCAGAAAGATTTAAATACAGACGATATTAAAGGATAACGCTACTGGATTAAAAGTAATAGAAACAGGGTTCCTAATTATAGCTAGAATGACTGAAGTTTGCATTAGTAAACATAGAAATGTTTTGGCAAGCTAACAATCTTTCAAAGTATTACATCTATTTTTGTACTTTTTATGGGAATAAGCAAACAGCTTTATATCTTCATCCCACACTCTGAATGTCTCCAGGTTTAAATTAGATAGCTTAAGGCCAAGGCCAAGACTTCTCAGTTCAGAGAAGGAAGTGATAAACTTTCATGCCATACTAAAGCTTCTGGGAAGAAGATAACAATCTCTCTGACTGTGTTTCTCAGTCTATAATTTATAAACGGTAAGGGGACACATTTATCCTGGGAGTAACTCCAGCAAAAGTGTAGAATCTAGGGTGAACTCACCCCA
Source organism: Sternotherus odoratus (assembly GCA_032164245.1). Lineage (NCBI taxonomy): Eukaryota > Metazoa > Chordata > Testudines > Kinosternidae > Sternotherus > Sternotherus odoratus. The sequence continues at coordinate 73,956,084 of JAVMKO010000006.1, read as the reverse complement.
CTGATCCCAGGCCTTATAAAGAGCTTTGATTTTGAGTGAAAGTATCATGAGAACATTCATGATGACTTGCATGCGAACAGATATACTTACTCTTCAAGGATACTTTGTGCACTAGACAGTGATCACCAGTATACGGTGGATACCAAGGGTAACACTTAAGTGACTTACGAGCTAATGTCCCATTGATTCTTAATGTATTTTTGAAAATGGAACTTAACTTGGGCACTTTTGAAAATGTTAGTCCCTGTCTGAGCCTGATACTGCTAGCCTGTAAGGAAAGGGAACCCAGTCATTGGGGAAAAGTCAGTGGGTGGGATGTCTGGGACCAAGACTACCAGAATAATATTTGAAAATTAAGTATGAAGCTGAAGCCAGAAGGACTCCGGGGCTGGAAGAGGGATAACTTTCAGTGGGTGGAAGAACTAGGGATGGCGTGAGGGTTAGTGGCAAGAGGCAGAGCCTAAAATGGCTACTGCCATTAGTTGGCAGCCATTTTACATAGCTGATAGTCACTCTCTTTAATTAGGGATTCAATTTGTACACAAATTAGGGATACGCTTTAATTAAGAAGATTAATTATTTTCTTTCCAAACTCAAAATAATTTAAAAGGACATTGCCCGTAACTCAAAACTGAAAACGTGGATTTTTGGTGTAGGGATTTGCAAAATGTAATAGAAATGTTTCCATTAGTATTTTTATTTCAATAACAATTTTTTTTGAAAATTACATATTCCCATGCACTGCTGAAAATGAAAACAAATTCCAATATTGGGCTAGTGCATGATAACCAGAATATGAAATGACTATAAAAAACAAAGGAAATTGGCCAATTTAGTTTCAGTTTCCACATCATGGAGTTTTCTACTATCTTAACACAAAACAAAGGAGGAAGAGAGTCTGTTGATAAGGTACTGGTCTGGGATTCAAGGGTTAATTCCTGGCTCTGCCACTCACTTGTGTGTGTGATCTTGAACAAGTCACTTAATCTCTCTGTACTTCAGTTCCCAATCTGTAAAATAATAGATCCTTTGTCTGAAAAGTAGAATGTAAAGCCTTTAGGGCAGGAACTGTTTCTAACTATGTGCATGTGCACAGGGCTGGATTTACACCTTGTGCACCCTAGGCATAGCTTCTTCAGCCCCCCTGCCCACCCATAGCTAACTTTCATGTTGCACACAGTTTTAGAAAGGTAAGGCACCCCTAGAACACCCTTACGCACATGCCTACGGTGCCTAATTGGAAATCTAGCCCTGCATGTACAGCACCTAACACAAAGGCCCGAGCTGACTTGGAGATTCTAAGTTCTACTGTGATGCAAATAACAACAAGAAGAATGCAAATATACAGCTTCTCATTGTTTTAGGGAGGATTAAAAGCTGTTGTCTGGACAGATGCATTTCAGCTGGTTGTCATGGTGGTTGGTTTCTTAACGGTTCTGATTCAAGGAACTCTTCAAAATGGAGGACCCAGCAGCATCTGGGAGACTGCCAGCAATGGATCGCGCCTAGCAGTATTTGAGTAAGCACAACATAAACTGTGCCTGTAATTCTCATTATGTTTTTTCAACATTTCGGATAAAAAAATCCTACTGGCATTAAGCTACCGTACATTTAAACATTAATACTAAATAAATTAATAATAATAATGAGTCAATTTCTGTGATGATGAGTGATTCTTATTCAATCAAGAATAGTATTGCAGATGGACTATGCTTTAGGAGGTAGCATGGTTTAAGTCAGTGGTTCTCAACCTTTCCTGACTACTGTACCCCGCTCTTCAGGCATCTGAAATCTGAGCCCTGCCACCTGGGGCTAAAGCATCTAATAGCTTTGCAGGGCCCCGGGCAACTGCCCTGCTTTCTGGCCCTGCACTTGTGACCTCCTTAAACCCATCCAGTGACCTCCAAGTTGAGAAACACTGATCTAGATAAGTTGATGTACCCTTGGAAGACCACTGCATATCCCCAGGGGTACACATGCCCCTGATTGAGAACCACTGCTGTAAGTACTCAAGCTTTATTCAAGTCATCCAGTCAAGGCCGGCGACAGGGGGGTACTACGGGTACAGCTGTACCAGGACCCCCGACTTTAGGGGGGCCAAGGTACACACCTGTACCCATTGTCATCCCCCCTTGTCGCCAGACCTGGAGAGCGGGGAAGGGGCGGGGAGGCGGCGCGGCTCTCCCCCGGACAAGCGCGCCTGGCCCCGGCAGGAGCTGTGAGCCCGGCCGGCGGCAGCAGCGCTGTCCGGGGGAGGGGGGGGAGAAAGGGCGGCTCACGCCGCTCTTGCTCCCGCTGCCGCCAGCTGTCAGCTGGCAGGGGGGGGGGAGCGCCGGCTGGGTGGGGGGCAGCCACTGTCGGCTGGGCTGGGGGGGGGGCGGCTGGGCTGGGGGCCCCCCCGGGGGCCCCCATCTGCTATCGGCTGGGCTGGGGGGCCCCCCAAACTATCAGAGTAGGGGGCCCCCAAATTTCTGTCGCCAGCCCTGCATCCAGTTCTTGGGATGTTCTATCAATTCCATAAAGAACTCCCATTCCTTTCTTTCCTCAAGTATTTGGGTAAAATCCTGGCTGCACTGAAATCAATGGGAGTTTTGCCAGTGACTTCAGAAGGACCAGAATTTCAGCCCATATGTTTATTTCCCCGTGGACCTTTTTCTAGGATATTCCCCACCTCCCTTTTCACACATCCTAACATTCCCCATCTTTAAAAATACCATATTATTTTACTTGCCACTGCAGTTAACACTGCTACCAGAATACTGGTGTCTGCTGTGGTGGATTTGGCCTCCCATTGGCGGCTATTTATGTCAACAACTGAAGAGTTATTTATCACAGCAGGACACTGGTAAAAACTAGTAGCAGCTACAATGGTGCTTTTATTTTTTAAAAAAACACTAAGTGTAGTATTTTATCAACAACAGTTATTGGATTCAAAATGAACAGAGCTCTAAAGGGAAGGGAGTTGTACAAATAAAAATAATATTAACTTTAGTTATATTTATTAAGATAAAATTACAAGGGTGGTGAACCTTAAGGCATAAGCTAAATACTAGTTTAACTCTGGGCTAATATATGGTATTAGTATGACCATAGTAATTAGGTGGAGTATAGGGCTTTTCTGTCTGAAGTATAGTATGTGGCATTGTCCCCTCCTGGGAAGAGGATACCAAATGAGATGGACCGTTAGTCTGCTCTCAGGGAACACAACCATTCGCTTGTGTGGTTGTTATCGTTAGTGACTGGTGCAAGGCCAATAAATAGAAGGCTAACTTTCTCACACTGACGTGTGTCTCAGTATATATGAGGTATAACAAAATGATTAGATGATTCACTTTGGCAGAGTAAACACCCACAAGCTTTGCTGTTTAATGATGGATTTGGGCTGAGCATTATCTACTCAGTACATGTTTAATTTAGAGAAGTGTCCTAACTACAGATTCATATCTTTTGGTTTTCCTCAAAGCTCAGGGGTGTTGGGAACTGGACCTTTGGTTCAGGCATATCTCTACTGTGCCTGAATGTTGACTTTAATCAAGTGGAGCTGAATTACTTTCCTCTCTGACTTGTAGCTTTGATGTAGATCCTTTAAGGCGACACACCTTTTGGACAATTGCAGTTGGAGGAACCTTTACGTGGTTAGGAATCTATGGAGTTAATCAGTCCACAATACAGAGATGCATCTCATGTAAATCAGAAAAGCAAGCTAAACTGTAAGTTGTCTAGTATCACGAATTAACAAAAACTATTCTCATAATAAGACTGTAGTTTATTTCTAACTCTTCTTCTATGGGACTGTATTATTTTTTCAAAAATATACAGGGAGCGTGTTATGGGCAATTTAACAGAGATTTAAATATCTAAGGGAGAGATTCAGAAACCTTTATACACATGAAGTTGCACCAAGTAGTCCTAATGCTCTTTGGAACTATTCATGGAATAAGAAACTCTTTAAACTTTGGAGTAATGGTTTGAAAACTTGTCCCAAAGTGAATCTTCAAAAGTGGGGTTTGTATATCCTATTAAGAAGTTCACATTGGTGTAATGGAATGCTAAACTGTATTACAAGTGCAGCCATGAGGTGGCACTGTGTGTAAAAATGCCTTATTTAAACAAACCTCAAGCATTCCTGGCAGAGCATTAAAGGCTGTAAGGATGAATACATCTGGTGTGTATCTTGCTCAAAAGGATGCTCTGTGACCACTCCATATCTGGTATAGAAGTACTTGAAAATTGGTATCTACAGTATTCTTGACAAAAATGGAAAATCCTTTAAATGTATAAAGATCTCAAACTGTCTCATTAAAAACAAAACTAGTATGTACATAAGACATACAACATATCAAAAGATTCAAATGTCATGAACTTTACTCCCAAGTGCCTAGAGCTGGTTAAATAATGCAAAAAGAAAAGTTTTATTTAAATGTTTGACTTTGTAAATGAATGAACTTTGATCATACTCATTTTGATGTTCGTTTTCTGTGAAGATGCAAAAAACTGAGTTTTCCTGTCAAAAATTTGCAGGAAGTGAATTTCAAAATCATACCCATGATCATTCATTCAAGCTAAATGTTAAATTCATATGAACAGGTATTTACTCAAGAAGTGCCTACACACTTATTCAGTACAGAATAGAACAAATACCATGTGACCTCTCTTGACCTGTCACACCTGAACAACACAGCTCAGATCTCTCAAATGTCAAATATTTATCAATCCAACCCAGAGAATAAGGACTGTGAACAGATATTATTCTTCAAATAATTCTGAACACAGAGATTTAAAGAAACTACAATCTACTTCTAGAAGTTCCACATTCAAAAAGAGCCAAAATTCATTACATAAATTATTTGTTGCAAATTACTCCCACACCTCTACACGTGACAATCCTTCCCTGATTAAAACAAAATGCCTATATTCAAAGATCTGCTTTATGGATTTTTCTCCAGCAGTGGAAGGAAGGAAGTTCTGCAGCAGGCTACAGGATCCTCCTTCCATGACTGGAATTCCATTTGCAGGACATTCCATAGTCCTCTCTGGACAACTTGCTTTAGGGGAAATTAAATGAAGCAACAGGGTCTCTTACATTCTAGCACCATGGTTCCCAAAATAAACCTTATAAGTCAAATACCAAACCCTACGGGGACACAAAATATTTAAATGTAGCAGCAGCAGAGCTCAGCAGAGAGGCTTTCAGACCAACTACCATTCATAAGAAAAAGGGGAGAGAAGGGGAACTTATTCAAATCTCTCTCAGGCCATAAAAAGATTTAGGTTTTGTTTTGGCAATAGCCACAGATTCAGATTGATTCTTATTTTATCCAAAATAGTTCACCCATCCCTACCTATGACACACATGGTAGTACAATCAAGACAGCATATTTTTGTATAGATCTAAAATCCCATCTGTCCTACAAGAAGGGGGAGGGGGGGAGCTTTTCTTTACAGTAACATAGTGCTGTTAAATGCAAATTCACCCTGGAGGCAGAAAACCTATTACAGCACAGGTGAGGATCCAGGGCTGTACACAATACCATCTGCATGTTGTTATTCACTGTCACTTCCTTATACATTTTGTGTGTCCTTAATACACTATCTCAAAATGCACCTCCAAGGGCTGGGAGGAAAATAACATTTTAAGATAGGATTAAAAGAAAAAAATTGTAACACAATGTCTCAGTGGGAGGTGGAGAGAGAGTTCAGCGGGATGGGGCTGGGCAAGTCAAAGTGTGACCAGTGACAGTGAAGAGTCTTGGGAGACTGAGACTGGAGGAGGGAAGGATAGATGGCTAAGAAGTCAAAGAGGTCTTTTGTATCAGGGTCTATGGAGAGTTTTGAAATTCAGGAGTGTAATTTTGAACTGGATTTGGCAGTAGCTAGGAAGTCAGTGAAGTGCAATATCAAAATGCAGTATAGATTATGTAAAACCTCACTGGAATACAACATTTCTAAACTATAGACAGAAATCCCCAAGAGTAGAATGCTGTCATCCATATGCACCTCAAATAATTGCTCCTTTACATTTGTTCTTAAATATAGTGAATACCTTACTTTTTCAAAATATTGGTGCTCCCCAAAAACATCAACATTCACACAAGCCAAGAAATGAAAGAGTGTCATTTATTTTCAGAGGAGTTTCTCCAAATGTAGGAGAAGAACTTGGGTAGCTAGTAATGTCCTTGCCATATTTGTGAGGAATTAGACATAAACAGGTCTCTCTCTCTCTCTCTTTATTTTCAGTGCACTGTACCTTAATTTAGTGGGACTCTGGGTAATCCTAGTGTGTGCAGTCTTTTCAGGCTTGGTGATGTATGCCCATTTTAAGAACTGCGATCCTTGGACTGCTGGTTTCATTTCAGCCCCTGATCAGGTATAGAATCAGAATAATGATGTAAATGGAATATCCACTAGACCCTGATTCAGCAAGGCATTTAAGCATGTGCAAAGTCAATGGGACTGTTCATATGCCTACATCTAGGCAGGTGCCTTGCTGAATTAGGCTCAACAATATGACAATGCTATTAATTTTTCCTGTGCAACATATCAACTGTAGGTTTTTAATTTATGCCATAGTAAAATAATACCTCAATTTTGTATTGATTCAGTATGGCTTAAAGGCTTCTCTCTCTCACTTTTTAAAAAAAATTGGTTTATCAGTTAGAATTGAGGTGGCTGAATGATGATTTCTGTTGAGCTCCTCGCTTTTGTATCAGAATGTGGTCAGAAGTAGCTACGGCACCTGCAGGGTCCAGAAAATGTCCCTCTTAACATCCTCTCTTGTTCCGTGTGTTTATTTTCTCCTAGTTGATGCCTTATTTTGTTATGGACATATTTTCCACAATGCCAGGACTCCCTGGACTATTTGTTGCATGCGCATTCAGCGGAACCCTCAGGTCTGTGTCTGAAATTGTGTTTTGTCTAGTATGTGCCATTGCATATACTGCCTTGACTATGCAAATGTTGGCAAAACTAATGGTCAAAACTAACCCTGATCAAAATACTAAACATGAAAATGCAGCAGAATTTCTCTTTCCCTTGTCTCAGCCAAGAAATGCTGCAGTGGTTTGTCTTTCTATATTTTATATCTGCATAATGCTATTTGGGGAGGTTATTTCTGTTAATATGATCATAATTTTACATTATTATAAAACGTTTGTTTTTACAGCACGGTGGCTGCAAGCATAAATGCTCTAGCGACAGTAACATTTGAGGATTTTGTCAAGTACCGTTTTCCAAATCTCTCTGAAAAAATGAGCACCTGGGTCAGCAAAGGCTTATGTAGGTACAGTCGATGGGTCTTCTACTTATGCATATTTATCATAATGCCAAAAATATTTTCTTAACCCCTCTTCTCTTTTGTCTCTCTATGCATCAACACAAAATAGCAATTTTTGAATGCTCATGGTATTTATACAAGGAGGCCCTGATATCACCAGCTTATAATAAGGCATTAGTAATGGAAGACTGTGACTTATTAAGTAGGTGTCTATGACTTCTGCAGTGCCCTTGTTTTCTTTCTGAAGTAAAATGCAGAACTTAGAATTGCACTGAGTTTTTGAATAATCTCATAATGGTGAATTTCTTGCTAACCTATTCTCTGTTCACTGGGCTTCAAGAGTCTGGAGAAGAGAAGACTGAGCGGGGACATGATAACAGTTTTCAATGACAGAAAAGGCTGTTACAAGGAGGAGGGAGAAGAATTGTTCTTCTTAACCTCTGAGGATAGGAGAAGAAACAAGCAATGGGCTTAAATTGCAGCAAAGGAGGATTGGGCTGGACATTAGGAAAAACTTCCTAATGGTCAGGGTGGTTAAGCACTGGAATAAATTGCCTAGGGAGGCTGTGGAATCTTCGCCATTGGAGATTTTTAAGAGCAGGTTAGACAAACACCTGTCAAGAATGATCTAGATAATACTTAGTCTTGCCATGAGTGCAGGGGACTGGAGTAGATGACCTCTCAAGGTCCTTTCCTGTCCTATGCTTCTCTGATTCTAAGATACTGCCTATTGGCATGTCAGAAGTTTTCAGTGTTTTGCTTCATGTAGGATGATGAAAAATTCACATGAGAACAAAAGTGAATATTCTTGTGGAGTATTCATTGTTGATGCCTATGGTTCTAATGTGCTTGAATTTTAGCATGCGTGTAACCATTTGCAGGATCAAGGCCAGAGGGGGTTGTTCTCTTGGTAATGTGAATTTTCATCATGCTATATGAGTAAAGTTATACATGTGCTTAATTATTTGTAGGATGAAAGCCTGCATTTATGTGTATGAACAAGGGATTGTGTCAAACTCCTTTAAAAAGTTTAATAACATTTTAATGTTAAAGCACTGGGGAAGCTCAAGGAAAACTCATTTGTAATATCTACAGAATGGCAGCTGTAAATCATTTCTAGCCTGTCTTAGAGGGTCACTATGCAGTGTTATTGTAGCTGTGCTGGTCCTAGGATATTAGACACACAAGATGGGTAACGTAATATCTTTTATTTTATTTTCTGTTGATGAAAGAAACAAACTTTCAAGCTTACACAGAGCTCTTCTTCAGCTCAGCTTTTGAGCTCTGTGTAGCTTGAAAGCTTGTCTCTTTCACCAACAGAAATTGGTCTAATAAAATATATTATCTCATCCACCTTATCTCTCTCAGAGGGTCACTGCAGCTTGATATTTTAAAATAGTTGATATATTAAAAAAACAACAAGTTTCTGACAGTGCATCCTTTAAATAATGTGTTTAATTTTTACAATATCTTTAGTTTATATGGATATTGCTGCTCTCCTACAGATTGTCATTAAGTTCATGTACAGCAGGGGTCTCAAACTCAAATGACCGTGAGGGCCGCATGAGGACTAGTGCACTGGCCCGAGGGCCGCACCACTGACACACATCCTGCCCTCGCTGCCCCGGCTCTGCCCCCGCTCCACCCCTTCCATGAGGACTAGTGCACTGGCCTGAGGGCCGCACCACTGACACACACCCTGCCCTCGCTGCCCCGGCTCTGCCCCCACTCCACCCCTTCCAAGAGGTCCCACCCCTGCCTCACCTCCTCCTCTGAGCACGCAGCTCCCCATTCCCTCCTGGAAAGCACTAGGCACCACCAACAGCTGTTTGGCAAACAAAGCAAGAGCAATATAGGAAGTCCAGAGCTAGAAACACGCGCGGCCCAGCCAGGCAGCAGAGAAGCCTCCACTTCTGGCCCCTCCATCCTGCAAACTGCTATGGGAGGACCGGGGGGGGGGGGGGGGCGCCAGGAAGCTTGGCGGGCCGCAGGGAAGGGCTTTGCGGGCCGCATGTGGCCCCCGGGCCGCATGTTTGAGACCCCTGATGTACAGGGTAACACCACAAACACTCAGACCCTTCATCTCTGTGCATTCGTATGCCTATAACCTCCTCAATTTCAGCTTTGCTGCTGCCATTACTTAAAAACTTCCCCTTGGAGAACCTGAGAAGAACATTCATGTGAGTGCCATACAGAGCAATGATTGAGGGCATTACCATCCTACTGCATGAGAGAGGATAGTGGTCAGGATGAACTGAAACCAATTATACAGAAAGGGCTGTCAGATGCAAAAATTGAACAAACTGAAAACACTGGAGAAGACTTTTTTCGCTAATTTCCTTCCTTTACACATAGACATGGGATTTCCAACTTAATGCTAACTATTTAATGCTGCTTTGTTAAAGAGATAAGAGAATCTGATGTTGAATACTTCAATTAAATATGGTCCCCTTTAAACATCAAAGCCTACAATGCAAATTCCTTCTGCCTGATCTTTCGGCTGATGGGAAAGAACAATAAACCCAATTAAAAAACCAAAACAATCTTGGAGCTGCAGAGCATTTTGAGGAAGTCTGTTCTGCTGATCACCAAAGCACTAGTAACTGCTGCTAATATTAATCATTAATCCCTTTCAGGTATAGTATTTGGAGTGTTGTGTACTTCCATGGCGGTGGCAGCATCACTTCTGGGGGGAGTTGTCCAGGTATTTAAATATCCAGAGACTCATTGAGCTCTACAACTAAAGAAAATCGATCTTGTACCCTGTTTGTTCTCTTTTCTATTGAATCATATTTTCTCTGAAAGGTAAATTGTGTTGTACTAATAAACAGAGTATAAATAATAATAATATTAAGCACTCCTGGCAGGATGAGTGCTTTACATAATCTATTTAAGTGAAGAAATCTGCTTGTTGGGTGCAATTCTGCATGACCAAAGTAAATGGGAGCAAGTTTGAATCCTTTCTGACATGCAGTTCCAGTGTAATATATGTATTGCCACTGCCACCTTCGTGTTCAATTAACTTCTGTGACCAGTAACAAAACAAGGGCAATCATTGCAAAAACCCTCTCATTGGAAAGGTAAACTACCAATCACAACGTTTCTTCTTTAACAATATAATGTCATTGGAATTTGATGCATTTTATAATTTGCCACTGAAATGTTACAAAGCAAAAATCAGCGCTCTGCATGCCTTGGAATGAGGACATAAAAAAGGTGTTATAAGAATGAGACTGTGGATATATCAAGTGACATTGATTAGCCCTGAAAAATGTCTCTTGTGCATTGTTTCAACAGGCTTCACTCAGCATTCACGGCATGTGTGGGGGGCCCATGCTAGGATTATTTACATTGGGAATTGTGTTTCCTTGTACTAATTGGAAGGTAAGAGGTCACCATCATTGTCTCAGTGACTTTCCACTTGCTGGTCCTTCATTTATCTGGTCCTCCTTTTATTATTATGACTGTAATAATAATTATTATTACTGTAGCACCTAGGAGCTGTAGTCAAGGACTAGGACACCATTTTGCTAGATACTGTACAAACACAGAACAAAAGGACAGCCCTAGCCCCACCGATTCCATGCCCTGTTTAGAGGCCTCTTAATAGAGATTAGTCCAAACCTACACTGCCCTCACCATTTATCAATGCTCCTCCATTTTGGATCTTGTTCAGAAATTTTTTTTTTACTAACAATGCCCTAGTCCTATTTTTGACCCACTGATTCACACCCTTGATGCGAATGGGAGAATGACCAAGCCATTATCACCTCATTTCATGTGTGCAGTGATGTATTTCAGTTCTCTCTACTAATAGATCTTACTTTAATTAAGGGTGCTGCAGGAGGCCTATTGACTGGGATCACCTTAGCATTTTGGGTTGCTATTGGAGCTTTTGTTTATCCAGCACAACCTTCAAAGGCCCGCCCTCTGCCCTTATCAACAAGCAACTGCACCCTAGCTAATAACACAGAGATGATGACTACACTGGCTCCTATTCTCCCTCCAATCAGGTATTTTCCATTGATTTTTATGTGGTTTTGTCACAATGAGTTTTTGAAATTATATTCTGTTCTATAAAGGTACTTACGGCATGTCATCAGGTCTGGGCTACAGCAGTGCTGCCCAAACTGTGCTCCATGACACTTCAGGGGTCTGAGGGCATGCTGACGATCTTCAGACAGCTCGTTGGTAGCACGATGAACATTCTCCTCCAGGTGCTATATAACATGAAAGACAGCTGAAAATACACTAAATACATCCCTAATATTATCTTTCCATGTAAACAAGTAGGAATATGGCACAGGTAGGGACCACCTGGGTCAGAGTCAAGTCCCCTGCTACTCCAGGCAACCCCATCTTATAATCAGATTGCTGCAGGAATGTTCCAGGATTATGACTTTGTAGGCGTTAGGGAGGGTGTCCATAAAGTGATCTATGATGTGATCTTGTGAAAAGTTTTTTAGTATCACTTGAGTTACCTTGTACCTTGCTTAGGGTCCTGTTGAACTCCCAGTGATGTCAAAGGGAAAGCTATCCATTGACTTCAGTGGAAGTTTTAAAGAGGAACACGTTCAATTAACAGGAACACACAGCTCAACAGCTACTGTTAAGAAAAGGCCAAACCAGGTATTACTAAGAGACTAACCAAGGAGGCATAATCAATTCCATCTGAGCATGATTTCAGAAACATGTTTGGGAATATCTGTAATATAGAAGAGGTGTGAAGGGAAATAATAAATATAAAATTAGGTGCTGGTTAAAAGATTAAAAGGTCTGAAACTGTGGATCTAGCATTAACTAACTACATCCAATAAAAGGCAGAACTGGTGCTTAGAACCTTACAGGATTGGGCCTTCAATTATCTGCATTTATAATTACTCAGAAAGAAGAGTAACAAGCATAAAGCCACTTGACCATACCAATTTCTTTGACATGCACAATTCTAGCAGTTACCATTAGCTAGAAGCAAACTTTTTTAAAATGCTAGTACTATCTAGATCCAGTGCAGTTCTATGCATACTTCACAAATACAACCAACTGGATATGGTTTCTTTTTTTGATGTTGTCCGTATGCAGTTACCTATGTATAGAGCTGTCTATTACTTCTCTTATTTTGAAATAATTTTTCCCAAGACAATATAGTTTTATCTTTCATAAAAAGACACTTATAAGTCACTGGCAATTATTGCTAACTTACTCTTCCTCTCTTCTTGTGTTGCCATAGGCCTCAACTAGCAGATACCTGGTATTCCTTATCCTACCTTTACTACAGTGCTGTGGGCTGTTTAGGATGCATTATTGCTGGTCTTCTGATAAGCTTTTTAACAGGTTGGTTGCTTATTAAATTTTTTTTTGTATTAAGACTAGAATACATTGTTTTAGAATTCTGCAGATACATACAGATTCCAGACACTTATTGGAAAGCAGTGGAGATAAAACTGGACCACTTGAGTCTAACTGGTTTGTAGATTCCCATTCATTGATGTTTCCCAAGGAAATTCTGGGCATGTTAACTATGGATGGATCTGGAGGGTTGAAAAAACAGCCATAGAAGACAGACTTATTGCCCTAAAGAGAGTCTAAAACTGTCATAACTATGGGACCTCTGCAGCTGGAAGAATTTAAAGCAGTGCATAGCCCACTCTAAGTTACACTTCAGAACAGTTCAGCCTCCAGTGGCCCTAAGATCAGGGGACAGAAACGTGGTTCACCTTACCCCACCCTCTCAGCTGCTCTGACATGAGCATGGCCCAGCTGAGCATTCAGCTTGTTATCTTCCTATTTTTATTAGAGAGCTCAAACTAATTTTCATTTTAGAACAAAACAAACAAATACAAAGTCAAAATGAAGCAAACAGGCATATGCATTCAACCTCTTCTGGGATATTTACATAATAAACAGAGATGCTCATCTGACACCATCTCCCCAATGCAGCCCTAGATGAACTCAATGCAGAATCCATAAGTGGATATTTATCTCAGCCAGATGGATTAATTATTTGAGACCATAATAGCTGGGATTCATCTGGCAAAGATGACACTTGAGCCCTCACGCAGACCTAGAATAACTACATGTCTTAGCTTCATCTGTTGTCATGTCTCTTCTCTCTGCTTAGATGTCCAGGGAGCATACCATCAACAACTATTTTTATTCTTTCCAGGTCCTGATAAAGGAAAAGATGTGAAACCACTGTTAATACGTCCAGTCTGCAACCTGTTTTGTTTTTGGTCTAAAAAATGCAAAACATTATGCTGGTGTGGCGTGCAGCATGACCGCACAATTCCTGTGAGTCTATTTCATAGTAGAACACCACGCTACAGTATTATTCTGTGCATGCTGTGCAAAGTATTTGATAAACGGGTCAGATTTAGACTTCAGATTCAAAATTCCTGCTACATACAGTTCAGTAAAAATCAGACCGGAATTGAAAAAAAGATCAGCCTTATTTTGCTCATTATTTATCCCCCAATCATGTTACAGTATGTCACTATTTACCAGGTACAGAAGGTTCACAGAATCTCGAGAGGAAGAAGCCCTGTTATGTGACATCAATGTGCCTTGTAATGCATGGTATAATCCCCTTACACATCAGTAGGGAGCATATCAGATATTATATTTAACCTTGGCCAAGAGGCCAAGAAGGGAGGTCAGAAAAGGCATTATTTAATATCTTAAAGAAACAAAATACAGAAGAAAAGGACAGGCAGCAATCTTCTATGATGTCTTAAAAACATATCTAAAGGTTAGAATTAGGGTAATATTTTCAAAGTATTTAAGTGAATTGAGAGCTTAAGTTCGATTTTCAAATGTGATTCAGGCATGTCGGAGTTCAAGTCCCATTGACTTTCACTGAAACATGGGCCAGATTTTCAAAGGTATTTAGGTGCCTAAAAGTGCATATAGGTCTCTAGTGGGATTTTCAAAAGCACCTGTGTGCTTGGGGCCAGATTTTTAGAAATATTAAGTGCCTAACTCCCATTGATTAGGTACCTCTCTGTATCTTTAGATGCCTAAATGCCTTTGAAAATTTAAGGTTAATTATCAGTGACAAGATGCATGAGTCCAACTATGATTTGCTAGTGATTTGGTTTTATTCATGTTTGAAATATGGCAAATCACACTTATTCTTCAAACTACTGTATTTTTATTTCTATTTCTCAGGAGGACTCCGAGAACAATCTGTGTAAAGATGGTGCAAAGAAGGCAGGAACAGACGAGCCCCTCCAGAATGGATTCAACAACGAAACACAGAGTCATTTACCTGGTTATAATCATCGTGAAAAATCTTACACCAATACGAGCATAGAGACAGAATCCTACTTCTAGCGGGTGCAGGACTAAAAAACTAACTTCTCATGGAAATCAAACTGCATTGGTCCAGCTTTAGAAAACAAGGACCGTACGTAGCCTGTCAGTTCTATTTTACTAAGTCCTGGACAACCAGAGCAGCATATGGTTGTCACTGCAGAGAGAGGGGTAAAAGCCAGATTCAATTTTAGTTATGAAATACATATTAAAAAAATGGCATCCAGTCTTTAAAGACAGTGATGCTGGGAATGCTGTTGTATCAGGAGAGATGAAAAACTGAGGCTTATTATAAAAATTTCTATTACATGTTTAGCAAAAGATCAGCATTAATGTTGGTGCTGTGGCCAAATACCAATCTGAGCAAGTATAATCCTTCTATTAACAATTTATTTTGGAAAATCCAACAATCCAGGGACATTCCTTCCTCTTGTCCCAAATTAGGATGTAGTGTTGCTGTTTACCTCACTTATGGATGAGGCGATTTCTGTATCTGTTTTTATTTTCTTCCACGCCCATCTCTGTTCTTTCCTCCACACCTTCTGGAGTTAGACATGGAACATCTTTCCTGGTTGGAAATATTCCTTCCCTTCCACATTCAAATCTCCTCTGAAGACCTGCTTCTACCAGAACACACATTGGCAGAGAGTACTAGTCTTGGGCTGGCCCACAACCTGGGACTGTAGAACAAACCATTTAAAAAATGAGCTTTTATAAAAAATGTATGTTATCACGCCATAGCCAATCATGACCATTTTACTTGTAGGTCAGGCTTCTTTCCCAGACCCGCTCTCTGGTCATTTTCACTTTGTAAGGAGCTCTGAAGCATATTGGCCTGTGAAGTTGGTGGTGAGTGAAGCTGATGGAAATATGAGGACTCACTCAACAACAGAAAGATGATGGACATTTCTGCCCTCAGATATTTGCCTTTTCTGAACTCCAGTGGCAGCAGTATCCATCCGAATGCACTGATACATGTAACAATAAAAAGTTGCATATTTGGTACAGAGGACACTAGTCCTTTGCTGAATGAGCTCGCCTGCTGCACTGCTACCGGGTACTATGTCTCTAACCTGAGAACTTTGAATCATTTTGGGAATCTTCTGGTCTGAGTCCTGCTCCCACATTAGCAGAGTCATCACTCTCCCTTCATCGCTTCCAACTTCTCTGCAAACTGGCTGCATGCTGTCCAATAGCACGTTGGTCCAGTTGGAAAAATAAGTTCTGAAGTTTGGTCCAGATCATCATAGAATGGACATGTATTCCCAGTCTGAACCAGACTTTATTATTGTCCTGGGCCTAGTTATAATGACCTTCAGTCCCTTGAGGGACTTTTTTCTCAATTCTGCTTGATGCTCTGAGAGACGCCCATCTCAGCCAGTCACTCAGACACCCATCCATAGATCCATGCATTCTCAGTGCCCGAGTTCAACTGTGCCCGACTTGCCTCATCTACCCAGGTCCACGTACCATCAGCATCCACATACCAGCTTCAGATCAGCTGGCAGCACAGGCATAGGAATGCTACTACGAAGACATGCTATCTAAAGAAATTGAATTCTGGGGAAAGAGCACACAGTGCACAGAGAAGTAGCTTCCAGAAACTATGACCCCACTATGCAGTAGAGTTCAGAAAATGGACCAGACAGGTCACCTGTCTGATAGTGGGGGAATTATTTTCACCATAGGGACTATTATTCCAGTGTTACCCATCCATACTGACACTGCATTATTGGAATATGGCACAGCAGAGAACCACTTGGTGGTTAGAAGCCAATCTAATCCAAATGGCACTCTGAACAGCTGTGCATTGTTGGGAGTAACTCTATATGTGGACATGAGGTGTATTGCAGATGTGTCAGGGAACTAAGTAGCAGTTAGCATGACACATTTCTGCAGTATGGATAAGGCCTTCATTAGGAAAAATAAACATTGCTAATTCTCCCAAAGACTGAGTCCATTTGCTTGCTTGACTAGGGATCAGTTTGGCTAAGAACTGACATACTGTTGGAACTGACATTCTGAGTCATGAGTAAATTTACTTCATTATTTCATTTGTGGTCCTCTTTTGTGGCTCAACAATGCTTGTTTCTGCCAGACTTTACTCCTCCCTGCACGCAGATCCCTTTCAGCCCTGCCCCTACACCTGACACTCTTTCTACTTCTATGAAACATCCTTCCTCTGCTGGTTAGCAAGGCAACCACTGTATGTGGATGTTTTTATTAAAATAGCTGACAAATTTATGACCTATGGGAGTGTAAGATAAGCCCCTAATAACTGTCATGCTTCAGGGTGCAAACTAATTCCTTGCAGAGATGAGCAAGGAAAATCGCTCTCAACACCCCACCAAAAATAGTATTGTACAGCCTGATGGTGCTATCCCAGCCCTTGGTTCTGTTTCAAATCAAAGTTGCTGGTTGTGCCTAGCTCTGTGGTGATTTTGTCATGTAGTCAAACATTTAGCAAGAGCTAAATTGAGTCTCACATATGGACTTAGATAAGTTGTGAAGCCCACTGAATTGCTAGTGCATTTTCTTATCTTGCCATTGCCTTTCCAGGCATGTGGTATTACAGAATTAGAATGCCAAAGAGCTACTGTTTCAATATAATTATAATTCAGGGTCAAGGTTGGGTAGAATTACCTTCTCATCTCTGTCAAGCTCTGAGCCATTGATCATTCCAAATCAATTCAGACTTCCTCCTGCTAACTCTGGAGCTGAGAAAATACAACAAGGGAAGGTCAGAGACACAGATGCTTGAAAACTTTTGGACAGGATGGACTAGTTTCTTTACTGCCTGTTCAGTCACTCACACAGCCAATGAAATGTAGTTCTAACCAGCATAATTTTCTAGTGCCCCCTTTCTGGCCCCCTATCTGACTTTTTACTGGACAAAGGGGAGGTGTCAGGGACCAGATTTTCAGAGTTCATTTCCTTGCACCTGAGCACTTTTGAAAATCTGGCCACACTACTTAGACCCAAATGGGAGCTGAGCTCTTCGGAACAGCCTGCCACTTACTGAGGTGGCTAAATTAGAGTCACTGAGTGCTGCACTCTTGAAAATCTGGCTCCATATTCCTTCTTCATTTCATTTTCTCTTTTCCCCCTTGCTTCCTAATTTAATCTCACAGCCTCATTGTTCTAAGATTATTTGCCATTTTCTCACCAGGCTGTAAATCTGCTGCTTTCATATATAGTCACCCATTCCTCCTGAAGGACAAATAAATGCAATTTTGGTTTGTTTGTTTTTTAAAAAATGAAACCCCAAAGAAATACCAACCTATTAACAAATAGCCTTTTTTCAACTGTAACCTCAGGTTGCCATCCATCAGATTCAAGACTGACTCTTTAGCATTTGGGGCCAGTTTTTCACAAGTAACCCCCCACATCCCCGTAATGTACTAACATTAAATGCATGTGCCAAACCCAGAGTTAGTGCATGAAAACTAGCACTTGCATATACAATTTGCATGAAGCACATTTACAAATCACCCGCTATCAATTCAAGCTACATGTGCCATGACCTACCTGGTTGAACAAAAGCTGAGAATGTTCAGGGGCGCTGGGTGCAGGGGTACTTTGGATTGTGCTTCCCTTTTGCTGGACTTTAAAAGTTTCAAACTGGTCCTTTAGGTTTCAGAGCTGCTCTTCTATTGCAGTATAACTTTTGAACTGTATCTTAATTTGAAAATATTTAATTAATAAAGGGCTAAGAATGTGCCAATCTGAAGGGAAGTCTATGGGAGAGAGGAGAACTCACCAAGACTCTAAGGACCCAGGGCTCAGTACAGGAGCTTGAAGCTGATATTGAGGCACCAGAGAGGATGCAAACAATCACTGGTAGCTAGATTACAATTGCATTACAATCAGACTATAATATTAGCTTTTTCTGCTGCAGCATTGAATATCAAAGAGCAGCTGGTGAAGCATGGAGAAAAGTAGAGGTAACATAAATAAACTACTTGGAGGCTACTTCTGTCCCCTCCTCCACAGCTGGGTGGGTCCTGAGCAACAGAATTGACTGAGTTTATCTTCACAGATTGGGAGAAAGTTTGGGGGACCTCAAAGGGATACACTGCACTACCTGGCTTAGAGTCCTACTTCACAGCACTGCCTGTGCAGCATGGGCTAATGACGAGTTCAGACTCCAGTCCTGGGTGGATTCTCCAGTGATTCTACTCACGGTTAGTGCAGCATCTGTGGTCAAGGGAAGGAGGATGGTGAGGCATCCTTTATGGACACCTTAAAATATTCATATACTTAGGAAGACTTGAGTATTGGTTTCAGTGCTGTGGGGATTGCTGGGGCAAGATGCAGAATACCCTGGCCCTGATTCAATGAAACACTTGAAAACATGCTTTTCTTGGGGCATGTGACTAGTCGTTTTTCATCTCCCTCTGCAGCATGGAGCACAGGTCACTTGCAGGTTTAAATTAGTATAAATAGTGGATTCTCTGCAACTCAAAGTCTTTAAATTATGATCTGACTACAATAACTCAACCAGAGGATAGGGGTCTATTACAGGAGTGAGTGGGTGAGGTCCTGTGGCCTGCAATTTTCAGGTCAGACTAGATGATCATGATGGTGCCATCTGACCTTAAAGTTTGAGAGTCTATGAGTTAATGGGACTATATACCTGCAGATATAAGTGTTTTCCTGAACTTGCATCTGTGTAAACACATGGCCCTGTTCAGCTCAGTAGAAGTTTTGCTACAGACTTTGTTGTGACCAAGATTTATGGTCCAAGATTTATGTGACCAAGATTTATGTTGTGATGTAAGAGATTAGTAAAGAGGAAAATCTTACATTCATATGGTGGGTTGGAGGAGGGAAGGTGCAGAAAGTGGTGACTCAAGACTTCAGCCCTATCACTGCTTTTTTCTATTAAAGTTTCATTTTTACCTGGTTGAGAAGGGGTAGACTATGGCCTGTGGGCCACATCTGGCCTGCGGGACCATCCTCCCTGGCCCCTGAGCTCTTGGCCAGGAGGCTACCCCCAACCCCTCCCACACTGTCTCCCCTGTTTTGCAGCCACACCATCACATGGGAAGTGCTCTGGGGGGTGGAACTGCATGCTCCTGCAGAGGAGTGTGTTTGGGTCCGGCAGGATGGCCGCCAGAATGCTGCTCTGAGTGGCATGGTAGGGTGGCAGGGGATTGGATAAGGGGCAGAGGGTCCTGGGAGGCCGTCAGGGGACAGGGAGAAGGGGGTGGTTGGATGGGTGAGATTCTGGAGGTAGGGTGGCCAGGAGACAGAGAACAGGGGGCATTGGATAGGCTTGAGATCCCCAGGGGGCGGGGATGTGGATAGGGATTGGGATAGTCAGGGGACAGGGAGCAGGGGGTTGGAAAGAGGGTAGGGCCCTGAGAGGGGGCGGTCAGGGGACAAGGAGCAGGGGGGGGGTGTTGGATGGGTGGGAGGCTCTGAGGAAGTGGGAGGAGGTCAGATAGGGAGCAGGGGTCAGGCTGTTTTGGGAGGCACAGCCTTCCCTACCCAGCCCTCCATACAGTTTTGTAATCCTGATATGGCCCTTGGGCAAAACGTTCACCCACCCCAGTCTAAATGGTGATCACAGTTAATCATTTTAAACAAAAAATTCAGTAGCTCTTAGTCAGACATTCTTGGGATTATCTTTCATTGCATCCCTAATGGGCTCATCAGCCAGTGACTTGGTACATTGCATTGAAGGGGGAGCACCCACCAAAATTAAGATAGCACTTCCAGTTCAATGATTCATATAGAATAAATTCACAACAGTGTGGTGGCTCGCATTATCATGGTGTATATATCTTGTGGGGCTAGGCACTGACTCCTTGAGTTGAGGTGAACTACAACTATGTAGAGGAGGACACAGCTTACCAGAAATACATTAGTGTAAAGAATGTCTGTGTATTTTACTAAACCTTTCAATGTTTGGGATAGAGAAGTTCCATGTCTGCTTTAAAGATACCCAAGTTTATTACTGAAAAATGCAATATTCAAATGTGTATGATACAATAAGTAGTTGAATTTGTACATGTAAACCTTGATAAAGTAAACAGCATCTCAAGGACAAATTTATGCCAAAAGTTTCTTTCGACAGTTAATCAAATCAATCACTTTCCAGGGAAAACAAACAAACAACAAAAATCCTTCTCCTTTGTATGACATAATTGTTTTTTCCTGTGTGAATTCTTAAAGTTTCAGGCTATTGATAGGGTCACAAAAAAGTAATCTTAAACACCAAAGGAAAACAACAATTAACAGGCCACAGAGACTTTTAGCATGTAGTACTTGAAAGTCAATTATTCTCAAACATTTTCTGGTAAGTATTTCAATCTCATTTTAAATATTACTTACAAAGTTTGGACTTGTAAATAGAAAAAATAGAGGAAGTTTTTTTTCCCTAATTCGTTACTTAGAAACCAAGTTGTATTTAAATATTACATAAATTTCAAATATATACACAAATATATTTAGAAATCTTCTATGATCACAATATTGCAAGTCAGCCAGGACTATTATTAGAGTAAAAATGATTTAACTTTGTGATTTAGTAACATTTTTACACACAATTTTTTTCAAACAATTGAAATTTTTGTGATACTAACTAACCTATATAGAAATTAGAATAAACCATTTGGCAGACTGTACAAATACAAGATTCTGAGTCATCTAAATGGAACACAAAATAAAAAGATGATCAGATTATTTTATTTTTTATTTTGGGGGCAGGTAGGCTGGGGTGGGAAAAGTAACTCCCATGTTCCCTATTTTTTCTTTTTGTAGACTATTTCATAGGAGGGATCCTTTTATGGATCTAGTTCTTCAAACCCACACTGCTTGGGGGTTCTGGGTATCCTTGGTGGTCTACAGAACATAGTTTGAGAACCACAGCTCTGCCACATGTGCAATTCACAGGAACAGTTCACGTGATGTGCTTATTATGTAAAAATGAAATAACATATTTCTTATGAAAAACAATTTTCTTTAGACTTCTTGTTTTTGAGATCAGCTTAAAAAGATATTCTCAAATTTCTCTACAATACCTTTATGTAAGAGTTGTGTGAGGAGAGCACTAGGGAAAAATACACACACTGGGGACTAGTTTTCACCTTTAACACACCTTAAAAAGATGCCCAAATCCAGCAGTGTGTGTATTATCCTTTGGTGGGCGTTTACATTCTAAGTGCCAATCGAAAGCTTATTTACATGGCACACAGCCATGAACACTAGTGGGGTGTGAATTCCAAAGCAAGACTCAGTTGCATACTAATTGGCCCATGAAGACACTAATAGTATGCACTAAAAGTTCCCTAGTGTACATTAACACAGTACTGTTGTACTAAGAGTCCAAACTTAGACTTTAGAAATGCCAGTCAGTACCCAAGTATGAATACTGAGCTGTTAATCTATATATTGAACCATTCCCTTTCAGTGGCAGAAAGTAAATACTAGTGAGTTTGATGCAACAGGATTCTCTGGATAATTGTTTTTCTTTTCTCAACTGCCAGATTTCTGATCTCACATATTAGGCACAAATTAAAAATGTAAGTTGATGAAAAATATGAATGTTAAATTGATGGATTTTTAAAATTTCTGGAATGAAGATTCCTTTTTTGATTGTATCAAGACACTGAGTTCAGGTAGGAATAGTTAAGACATTTTGTACTAGTAACTAGGATCTGTAATATTTAAAAAGCTGTACTATACCTGCTCATGCGGTCTCTCTCAAGGTGCATGCATAGAACAAAGTTATTATAAACTAGATCTGGAATGATCCAAAGCATTTTTGCACAGATGCTATGTTTTGAAACTCTGCAGCTTTGGAGACTTCATAAATGCAGCTTGCATGCACAGTCATTTATACTGGTCATTTATTTTATTTAAGACAAATATCTAGAATATGAAAATATAGATAATCAATGTTCACATAATACATAATTCCTGAGGACAGAGTGTGCCTTATATCTTTGTAAAATAATCTGAATTTTTTGCAAACACCACACTAAATGAAATCTAGCAGAAAGATTCTCAGTTAAAACAACTTCTTATACAGTAGACTCTCCAGGATTGGGTTAACCAGGATGTGGATTAACCAGGATGTCAAAAAATATACGCGCAACTCGCAGGGCCGGCTCTGGCTTTGTTGCTGCCCCAAGCACACACCAAAAAAACCAGAATTTTATTAAAACCCAGGATTTTAATAACCGGGATTAATTTTTTCCCTATCATCCTAGATAATCGAGAGTCTACTGTATAGAGGAAATGACTTTAGATATTGTTGATACACTATAGAAAACAAAGGAACAAAAGCACACAGTATTTCTCCAGAAGTTCTTGTGCTTTAAATTAACTGAACAATATCAAATTTATATATTCCTATCTAACGTACTTTTATATTTCAACACTGAAAGTCGTTATAGAAGAGTTCTGTACATCTCCAAATCCAAGACCATACATTTATATAAAAAAATTCCTTTCTGTATTTCTTTATTTTTAATGCCCAATTGGAATTCTCCCAGCTATATATTGATGTGTGAAAACATCATCAGGCAAAAAAACCAAACAAACAGAAATATTAATAATTCTTCCTAATTTTTGGCTAAATTTATGCCAGTCCTTCTGCCTTGATCCAGCCAAGACATTTTATTAAAACATTAAAAGACATATCATTTGTGCCCCTATGCTAGTTAATGGACAAAACTAAACTAGGATGCTATAAAGCTGGGGAGTTAATACATTAAACCAGACAATACAGCATCTTAAGCACAAGACCAAAGCATATTAAGAATTTCTTATTAAGAATCATATGACACTGAGAATACAGTGTAAACAGAGTAGAATGGAAACCCCTCCTCTTGAATAGACACATGGGAAAGATTCAGTTCTACAGAGCCAGTGCTGTGGAATTTTTGGCTAATAAACTTTGATTAGATCCCACTGGTGCCAAATTGTGGAAACCTAGGCAGTTTTCTTTTCTGGTCATAAAAAGTTGGATTTTTTCATTAATAGAGAACCCAGTAAACCTCTGTAAAGGTCAGATGTAGAGCCCAATGAAGATATCAGAAATCTTTCCATTTACTTTAATGGACTTTGGATCAGACCCACAGAAAGGTACATCAACATAATGTTCATATGAAAAATTTCCTCTTTCATTGGCATTGAAATAATAAAATAAGATGCATTTTGGTTTTGTGCAAGTAAACATTGGAGTTATACTTGTTACCTAAATAAGGTATTCTGAGAAGGAAAACTTCAACTCCTCTAATTGTCGTCAGCCAACAAATGATTTCATTGCAGCTTTATCCTTAAGATTGACATTAGAATTGATCTTTGCTATAGTTTCTGTGCTTTGTTGCATTCTAACATGAGTATTGAAATGGAAGCAGATTATCTCTGATTTTTTAAAAATTTTTTCACCTGATAGAAACAAGAACAATTTTTTAAAACTGTACAAATGGGAAACAGGATGATTTTAGTTTCCCCCTTTTCCATAATTGAATCCTGTACACTTGTTTTAGTTTAGAACTTCATTTCGCCCACATTATGAAATATTAAAAATGAAGACAATTCATGATTCTAACCAGATTGGACATTGCAGTATCCTGTATGGATGTGAAAACTGAAGTTCAATTCTCTATGAGAACATTTACTTTTTCTGCTGATTTTGAAAAAAATATTATCCCAAGAAGGCATAAAAGCAGAAAAAATCTAATCCTAACAGTAATATACATATTTTTTCCCATGCTTTGATTTACTTAGCCCAAGATAAGGAATGCACATTACTGGAATAGACAGAGCTCTGCAATACAGTGCTCTGCTTCTCTTTCCCTGAACAGCAAGTCATGATGTTATACTGTATATTTGATATATATCTGCATAAATGACAGTAGCTTGCATACTCTATAGTTAATTATATATATACACACACAAGTAAATTATTTGCACTGCAATAGAACATTTCAAGTCAACATTTTATGAAGTCATAGAATCACTGTCTAGGTAGATCAAATAAAATAATATTGACACAGTTATTCATCTGCATGCTACATTTAGCATGGAAATGATTCTTCATTTAGTCTGGAAGTATGTGGAGATGGCCTTTTTGCATATAAAAATGGCAAGACATTTCAGATAGTCATATTTCTTTTCAAATATAGCTGTGACATGGGGAATGCATTGATGTATTCTTTCAATGGAACTGATTTTTCTTTGAATTTAGAATTTTTTGGCTTTTTCTATAAAGAAAATGGATGAGAAGTGATGTGCAAACCTTGAACTGCATAGTATATATCGAACAGCCTTGTGTCCCCTGTTTAGATCAGGACCACATCCACAATCTCACCAAGAGACTAGAATAAACCTGACAAACAGTAAGCTTGAAGGATCATTAACATCAATTTATGGCCACAAAGGCAACAATAAATCAGACTTTTTTTCATAGGCATTACAACTTCAATTGTGCAATTAAAAGCTTTAGAAGTAGCAGATATCATATAACTTGTTTTTTAGTCATGCCCTTAATATGAAAGTTTTACAGGCGATGTATTTATTTTCATTATGCTGTTGATGACTTGATGAATAGCATGAAAGTTCATTGCAACTTGCTTTCCTGATGCGTCCAAGTGCTCAATCCCTCATTACACTTCCTAATGAACTAATAGTGACTCCTGGTATTCACCATGGACCAGTGACAGATATGGCTATTCATTTTCTTCAGTGGAAGCATGTACTTAT
Source organism: Sternotherus odoratus (assembly GCA_032164245.1). Lineage (NCBI taxonomy): Eukaryota > Metazoa > Chordata > Testudines > Kinosternidae > Sternotherus > Sternotherus odoratus. The sequence continues at coordinate 73,930,784 of JAVMKO010000006.1, read as the reverse complement.
TTTCCAGTAAAAAATAGCAAAGCCTGCTAATATATTTTCCAACAGCAGCATATATACACACTGCTCCTCATTGTCAGATCTACCTTCATTTGAGAATTGCACTAGCCAATTTTCATGGAATGTTTTTGCTTCTATATAGAATCACCTAAGGCCATTCGTGGTGATACTGTTTCCCATTCTTTTTCCGTTCTCTCTGCAAATGCTCTAGTTCAGCCTCATACATCATTTCCTGGACTAAATACTTCTCTCTTCTCATTCTGTCACACAAGTCTTTGGGCATGTCTGGGATCAGGTAGGCAATGAACGACTTTATTCCAAAAACCAGGTGCTGAAATTGAGAACAAAAGTAATTTGTTCAAAGATGCTTAAGTGTTCCGTTTAGGGCCAAATTCTGGTGCCACGGAAGTCAATGGCAAAAGTGGGACCAGGATTTGACTCGTGATGTAAATTAAAAAAATGTAACGCAAGACGTTTCTAAAGCAACCCCTCATAAAAGCAATGCAGTACAGCATAACAGGAACAACTTCCTAAAAACAAACCTAAGTTCCAATTAACTCAGTATAATGCACATTCAAGACTCATTCCTTCTTTTTCTATAGCTTCATGGAGATTTGACGGATATCTACATGCCAGATGAGTTCGGACAGAGGAAATGAGCCTCTAGAAACAGTCTGTAGAATCTGTGCAAACATCTCAACACACATGAGCCAGTTGACCAGGACTGGCATTTTCTAATATATCTAGCTCTTTGTTGTCCCTCCATAGAGCATAAGGTGTAGTAATCACCTAGTTTATGATACTAACTAGTGACTTTGTTTTGGGGCCAATTGTAGGATATCTGATTTAGACCCTTTATGTGGAACAACAAAAGTAGTATCATTTCTCTCCTAATCCATGACTAACCTCAAATACTATAATGAAAGCCAGCCGTGCAGCTAGGACATGCCAGAACTGCAAGGTGAACTCATAAGGAGCTGCACTCCAGGGAGGCGCTCTGTAGTCTCGATATCTGTAACACAAAGAAAAATGTCCTTCGGTAAGAACACTCCTGAAATACTGCAAATGACATTATCACAGCGGTGCTGGAACGAAGAATCACCAATGCGGGGTTAGAATCTGACAGGAGAATGAGAAATAAAGGACTGAAAGTTATCCATTCTAAATGTTTAAGGATCTATGATAACCATAAACATACTTCAGGAACAATTCAATAAAAAAGGGAGGAAAATTATTAACAATGCATGAGAGTACTGAACAGGGCTGAGCTTAACATAGTGGTTCATTTTCAAAAGGGGTCAGACAGCCTTTTCTCTCACTTTGATACAGCAGAATTCTCCAGATTCACTTTGAGTTTCAAGTTCAAGTGAATCTCTTCCTAACTAGGACTAGGTTCATTTGATTTACTTCTGGAATGGCTCAGCCAGCCTCAGCTAAGTGTTAATTTCTAGTAAACCTGCAACTAGACGTGTTTGACTTGTATGAGTTTTGTTGCAAACACTTCTTACAGCCTTGTACTCACTCTACCCGCACAACTCCCACTGACAGCAAATCCTGCACTGGTTTTAAACTAGAAGCATAATAATACTGCTGTGCTCTTAATACAGCACTTTTCATCTGCAATCTCAAGGTGCTTTATAAAAAGAGGAACCCCTATTTTACAGATGGGGAACCTGAATCATAGACACTTGAAATGCGCTGCCCAAGCTCCCTCAGCAGGCCAGTGAAAGAGCTAGGAACAGAACTGAGGTCTTGTCTCCTGAGTCCCCGGTCAGTGCTCTATCCACTAGGCCACACTGCCTCCCCATAGAGAGGTGAAACATCTATATCAAACAAACTTATAAGGAAATGCTAACAAACAAAAATAATAAAAGAAACCATTTTTTAAGCATAACTTAAACCCTTGAGTGATAGAGGTCAATTTCCATTAAAATCAAGTATTCTCAAAGAACAAGGAGCATCTCAATATAGAGATAAATAAGTTGTGCTTTGAACACATACCTGCAGTATCCTGAGTATCCCATTCCAAGCTCGTTCAGATCAAATACTGACAAACTACTGTTGACATATCCCTTTAAACATCTGGAAGGAAAAGACACAATCTCAATATTTTCTGAAAAGAAGCAACTGTTTATCGTGGACTGTGCATGCAAAACATGTTTCACACATATACTGCCGTCACCAATGTCAAGGATTATTGTATACCTTTAAAATCTTTTATTTGATTATTATTTTTAGTATTATTATTAATTATTCTTATTTACTGGCTAGGTTTTTAGCTGAAAAAGAGTGCCATAAAGTCAATGGATATTTCAGGGATAAACCCTCACACTAATTTTTTTAAATGAGTTTTTTACATTCAAAAAGAGTTGGATGATGATTTGTATTATTTATCCAACGAACAAGTACAGCACTGTCAGTAGCAAAGCGAAGTTCTCCGAAATGTCCTGCCAAAACACTTGAACCTGAAGGGACTCCTCTAACGAGAGTAAATGCAGTTCAGTCTCCTTGCAGATTCTGCCAATAATGGAGCTGAATAGTGCCAACGTGATGGCAACTTTTATGATCTGGACCAGAGGTGGGCAAATCTGGCCCATGGGACCATCCTGTGTGCCCCCTGAGATCCCAGCCAGGGAGGCTAGCCCCTGGCCTTTCCCCTGCTGCCTCCCCTTCCCACAGCCTCAGCGCGCCACGCCACCAGCACTCTGTCTGCCACTCCTGTCAGACAATGGGACTCCGAGCTCTTGCTGCTCTGAGCAGCGTGGTAAGGTGCCGGGTAGAGAGTCCTGGGGGGCAGGCAGCAGTTGGATGGGGTGGAGGTTCTGTGGGGAGAGGTAGTCAGGGGACAGAGAGCAGGGGGCATTGGATGGCATTGGAATCCTGAGGAGGGCTGTCACAGGGCAGGGATGTGGATAGGGGTCGGAGCAATCAGGGGATGGGTCAGGAGTTCTGAGGGGCCAGTCAGGGGGCTGGAAGTGAGAGGGGCAGATAGGGGGCAGGGGCCAGGCTGTTTGGGGAGGCACAGCCTTCCCTACTGCCCTCCATACAGTTTCTCAAAGCTGATGTGGCCCTTGGGCCAAAATGTTTGCCCACCCCAACCTGGACTTTTACCCACTCAGAACAAAATGGAAACCACCAAACTGCTTTTCACTTATAGCTAAGAGCCATCTGATGGCAACAATTTTTGGTCCTCACTGACAGGAACTACATATGGACTGATTACCCTAGAGGTGAAAGGTTCCATGTGTCCCTGAAAAAAGCCTAATGAGCCATCTACTCTTCCTCAGAGAATCTATCCTTGCTATGTACAACAGTTTTGGTTTAGAAGTGCCTCCTGAAGGGCAAGGAGGATTTAAGAAAAGATGCAGAAGAGCAAGAAAAATTACCAACCTTTAATCTGAGTGGTTAAAAAGGTCTTCAAAAGGTTCGGTAGCAACACCCTACTTTTCTAAGATACTGCAACATATGTACCCTAAATCATCTTGTTAGTTTTCTTTTAAACTGGAAGTCCATTGTCCTCCTCACAGAAAAATCACAATTTGTTCCTCTGAAAAGATGCATGTTAAAAAACAAAGCCTTTTGCGGCCTCCTACTGCACAGTGGTGTAGGAGTTAATGGGAAAGAGCCATAGCACCATTTTGGTGAGCAGCTTGCTGTCATGAAGCATAGCCCAATTTCCACTGAAGACTATCTTAAGATCACAGTGAATTCAGTGGGAATTAAATGGTTTTGTCACTTTGTGAAAAAAAGAAATGCATATTAAGTGGCATGCCTAACAGAGGAGTATAAAAGCCTTCCCTGATAAGCTTTTACCTCCCCAGCATCAGCAGTAGCAGCAACATCCAATGCAACAACAATTTATGAGGAGTATTTATCAAATCTAGTGAGGCCAGAATCTATCCTTTCTACATACTTAAATTTTACACGAGCCTACGTGCATGTCTCATTTGTCCCATTTGTCTCCTCTGTTCATGTTTAAAGCAGTCACCATATTTCACTCAGGTGAAGGGATTTTGAAAAGAAAAGCATGATTTCATTTTAAGTAGACATCTCTGTAGAAGTTGCTTAGGAATCTATGTGATACAGTCTGGTCTGTATAACTATAAAGGACAAAATACTACTGATCCAATGTACAGAATGCAGGAAGGACAATGGGGAAAAATTTACTTCCACAGTTAGATAAAGTTAGGGTCTGCAACAAAAAACAAACAAACAAACAAAAAGTATATATAGAAAATGTCTGAATTACTTTTCCTGTCTGTATCCTTCATCTGTACAAGGACCATATTTGTATGCATAGACAAAACGTGGGATATAGTCAGAAGTAATTGCAATAACAAATGCATTAGTGATGACAGCCAGGACTCCAATTCCTTCAAGGATTCCATACCAGATACCTAAGAGAAAGAAGAGTCAATTGAAAGAATAGGAACATTCTTTGTATACTATTTTTCTTGTTTACTGAGAAACACAATCATTGTGCCAAAAAAAGCAATGTTCAGATCCAGATTGGGATTAAGTTAAACTTCCCAAGAATTTTGTCATTATGGGCTGTGTCTGAACTAGATTCACACAATAGGTTCCTTTTAGTTTTAGGTCCAATCCGTAAATCCCAAACACCCAAATCTGGGGTACCGTTTAAAACTATTACCTTGTAAGTATATAAAACTCAAAAGGATAGTCTTTGTAAGTTTGCGAAGATGAGGAAACAAAGAATTGTTACAACGGAGATCCAGAGGGAAGAAAATTTTATTGTGAATGCTACTTCACTATATGGGGGTACATATACTGTCTCCTATTTACAGTCACTCTTAGATCAAGCAGAAAGGCTAGAAATGCCACAGGCTGACACCAACTGTAAACCTGTGTTACTCCGCCTTATCAGGGTGAGTTGAGATATGCTGTCAGTCTGTTCCAGAGAACCCCTCACCGCTGTATGTTAACATCACTGTTTTCTGAGCATTCTCAATTATATCAATAGTACATCTTCAGTGCAGCAGACCACCTTCTCTGTAAAGTCAAACCTTTTTAACAAGGTATAACTCAGTGCCAAAAGTATAACCGGGAAGGCCCAAGTATAAGCTACTAAAAAGTGGCAAAGAGAGACTTAAATCTGGCTTGAATTCTACTCATGGCCAAAGAGTCTCATCTGCTCATGCCAGGACTCAGTCACTTTAGCTCTTAAATATCACAGACCTTCCGCTTTGAAAGTCCATTGATATTGAGTAATTTTGGATATCATGTTAGGCCCAGTGTCTAATGGTGGGCCTTTAAAATCACATTTTGGCACCTGAAGAAAAGAGTTCAACACAATGATCTCTCACTGGGAAGTTTAGGTGCACAATATTTTTGAAAAATGAAGTCATTTATTTAGATGATATAATCTGGTTTAAAGCCCAACTTCAGATCCCTATTTTGTTTAATATTTTGGCCATTGTTGATATTTGTAGTTAACCTGTTATACCCACTTCCTTTCAATTATTTTTAAACTTTTCATAGCATTCACAGTTTAAGAGAATAAAACATGAGCTGGTAGTTCAATGACTGTTCATCATGTTCTCTTACCTATATCTGTTGCTCTTGCAGGCATAGGTCTCCTCCACTGGGTAACAAACTTGTAAGCATCTAGTCTTATTTCTATAATATTGTTAAGCAATGCCAGGAGAGGTGCCAATGGGAAGGCAGCAACGAAGATGGTAGTAAAGCCAAACTGCAAAACTAACAACAGGTTGCCAGATTAGAAAATGAAACAAATGCAGCCTTAAAAAAAAAAGCTTTGAACTGCTGCTGATTTCCAAAATAAAACTGCATATTGTTGTACATTTGCTCACCCATCTCTAAGTACTCATCCATTAAGCCATGGAGATTCATTGGCTGCAGATTCCAATCTTTTTCCCACTGAGGTAGTGAAATTTTATGCTCCAATAACTGCCCTCCTTTCTTGATCTTGCGTCGTGACCACCAGTTCTGTAGTAACCTACATTAGACAGACAGATCATCAAGCTTGTGAGATCATTGGTGGTGCCTGTTCAAGAATTTACAGTATTCACTGATATCATCCTAGGCCAATTTTGAAATGTTCCAAGCTACTGAGAGTGCATACCTGTGGAGATACTTTCTCAAGAACATTCCTAAATATTCTTAGAAGATAATACTCAAGCCAGAGCAGATAGCCTTTATAAGACCTAACATACAACTTAAGCTTCACATTAAGGGTTTAATTTCAAAGTAAGTGGAACATTAAGCTCTGAAGGACCCTTTATGTTGGGGTGATGTTTTCAATGCACAAACCCTAGGAGATTTGTTTTATCATCACAGAGTCTTCTTGAAAGAGTACTTGTTAAAAAAAAAAGTTTTCTCCTGTAGGAAGGATGTGTCTTTAACAAGGTTTTGGAGAAACTACAAATATAAGGCAGGATTGTGACCAGCTGTTATGATGCTGTGCAATGGTTATCTGATGGGGGAAGTTGTTAATAAATAAATATACAAACAAACAAAAGAAATACATAAATAGATAATCAGCTGAAGTTTCTAAAAAGCTTCTCAGGAGAATGAAAATGGTTATGCAAGTGCTAAGTATTTCATTTTGGGCAGCTGGAAAACGAACTGCAGTTGTGTGTTCTGATTTGGAAGTCACTGGAATACACACTTCAGGGAGGCAAAATTCACACTTCATTGAAAAGGGACTGTGTTGGAAAGCATTTTCTATTAGCTTTGTCAATCTGCTGCTTTTCATTTCTAAATCCAGTTTATCCTTTGGCACCTCCTTTCTTTTGCTGCTGAAAAGGTCTCAAGGATAAACAAAGGCCTTGTCTAAATGCCCAGACTATTGCTTTGTGAAAGGGGAAATAATGAACTAAGGAAGCTTGTTCTCAAATATTTGTGAGATAAAGACATTAAGATACTGGCTGAACTGGGAAGACAGGAAGTCTAATACCCTGGGTACCTTTGTTCTATTCAGTGTTTCAGGTCTAGCAGCAACTGTATAGTGCACAAACATTTTTATAAGGTTGTTGGCACACAATGAACACAGCTTTTTGGACAGGGTTTCAAGGCTGGAGCTCTGGACTACAATTTGAAGTTTCAGTGGGTATTAGCCCACGAAAGCTTATGCTTCAAAATTTTATAGTTAGTCTTTAAGGTGCCACAGGACTTTGTTACCTCTGCTATTCCAGGCTAACACGGCTACCTCTCTGATTCAAGAAATGTAGTATATTCTTCCAATGTCTAAAAGATTCTAAAAATCTTGGCCTAACTGTTCTCTTTAGAAGCTGCATGGGTTGTGAAAGATAATTAATTTTAAACAACATGAAAAAATTCAAAAGGCTAAAGTATTCCATAAAACCTTATTACTGAGCAGCAGTTAATGATGTACTTGGGAACAACAAGCCCACGGCATCTGATGGAAGAGGTGCAATAACAAGGAAAATGTCTTTTTGAAATAGCTATTTTAGAGAGAATAAATAATTTAAATTCCATTTATTTTATTTACAGCATCCATACCTCTGGGAGCAGCGTTTTTTTTTTTCCCCATGTTTTCTCAAACTGCACTTTTGTGCTCTCCCACTTGTGTTTTTGAAAGCTAAATATGAAACAAGAAACTGGTGAGAGGAATCCTTTTTGGGTCACAGAGAATGGATTGTTTTATAGTGGGCAGTGGTACTACTCTAGTTAACGTGAAGACTAGCTTACTATTTAATAGCCAATTTTATTAAAATCCATGTGCTTACTGGGCCTGATTTGACGAATTGCTGTGTTACATGGGGATCTGGGGCAGGGTTAGTGGCCCAAATTTGAGGTCAACTGAGCAAGAGGTTCCTGGGATAAAGCCAACCTACCAGGTCAAATTAAACATTTTATGGTTCTCATAGCAATTTTTTTGAGTGCACATCTGAGGCTCAAACTATGGCTCTTATCCTTCCCAAACTGGTATCACCTGCATGGAACTGAACTCTGGGCCCAGCACCTATTGCCTTTTTGAGGAAAGCAACATATAAAAAAAAAGGTGTCAGGGTAAAGTTTGGAATGGAATATAAGCAGCTCTCAAATGGAGTTTGAGCCCTGCTCTATACAGATTTCTGAGAATGCGTTGGGCACATTAGTGGCTGTCTCAGCTTGTATTCTTCAGGGGCTCCTTCTGGAAGTATTGCCTTGAGAGCAAAGCTTCTGGTTCAAGAAGTTATTTCGAAGTGCTCTAAAATCCACATGCATACTCAGGTTTTACTTGAGCAATATTGTCAAGGAAAACAGCATTAATTAACTAGAGGGAAGATGAAAGACACTGGTAAGCAGCAGCGTTAGAATAATGTAACCATGATGTCCGAACCGAACCTGCTTCCAGAACAAGGAGACAGTGTGATCAAATAAAAGTAAGTAACTGTGACTCAACATTAGCATGATCAAAGAGGCTGCAATGAGCATCAGGAAACACCCCAAAAAAGACAGCCTAGTGCTAAGGACTGGTGTAAGTTCAGCTGATGCCAGTATACTGTCTTCAATCAAAACAGTAATTTATATTTATCATAAAAAATAAACACAGAAAACATTCATCATTCTACAACATTGCATCCTGTCTACACAAACCAAAGAATCACAGCTATCAGTTTCACTCCTCAAAGTGCTGTAGTTTCTATGAAAAAGGGGTCTGAAGGAAACAGACATTTTGAAAATTTTAGTCACATTACCCTATATAAAACAGTCATAGAAAACCTCAAACAAACTGCTATAGAAAAATCAAGCAGTGCACAATCTACCATAAATATTTTGACATGGTACTCTAACCCAAAAGAAAGATTTTTTTGCAGAATATTTTACATTCCTGTTAAAATGGAAATGCTAGTTCAGCCTTAACTTTGGTGGCGCTACCACATCACCGTAATATTGCTGTACAACATGAGGACTAGGGGCAGAAATAAGAATGTAAGTTATGGTTATTTGGTCAAAGGGCCCCTCAGAACACCCCCTCTCTCCAAACAGGGAACTAATTTTAATAATCAAGAGGTCCTGTGGCACCTTAAAGACTAACTAAAGTATTGAAGCATAAGCTTTTGTGGGCTAATACCCACTTCATCAGATGCATGAAGTGGAAGTATGCAGGGGCAGGTATAAATAAGTAGGCAAGAACCAGGTCAGAGATAATAAGGTTAGTACAAATCAGGCTGAACCAGCTTGTTATCTCTAATCAGGGAGGATGAGGTATTCTTCTAGATGCTGAACTGGAGGTGTGAACCTCCTTTGATACCATCAATTTAAGATTGAACAAAGACTATGAATGGTTTGCTAATTACAAAAGCTGTTTCTCTGCTCTTGGTGTTCACACTTCCAGATCAGCTGCTAGAAGAATACCTCATCCTCCCTGTCACTTCTGCAATTCCAGACTAACATGGCTACCTCTCTGATTTTTAGGGAGATTGTCTTGAGTATGGATATCCCACAATATGAGTTGGGGTACATTCTGTGATGCAAATAAGCAGCCATTTGCTTAAGGAGCTCCAGAAATGTAACCTCCCCAAAATGAGCTGCTTATAATTTTCAGAGTACACTAAAATCCATGTGCATGTGTAAATTGCTTTAAAAACTCATATGCCACAACAGAGTCTGGAGTACACCTTGTGTTGAAAATTTGGGGTCTGAACCAGAACTCTGTATCCTAGCATCCCTGATCCTCAGTAAAATATGGATCTAGTTCCAAACGCTGCATGGGGCCCTCTCTTTATATAATGAGCTGTACCAAATCTTCAGATCTCAACACCTTATCTTGGGAAAGGTTGAGATCCACATATGGATCCAAACTCTGGTACTCATTTCTATGTATCAGAAAACCGGGGTTGGGGCTTGTATGAAGTTCAAAAGATTTAAAACAAATCATTTAGTATTTAATATGTTCACATATATTTGTTCACATATGCTTTACTTAGCTAGTTAAGATTTACAATTAAAAGCCATAATCTACCTTCACCTACATTTGGACCTTCATCTTTTTCTCCTACAGTTGCACAGGGTATGATCATATTTTTATAAAATAATGCTCTCAACAAGTGAACTTACGGATAACCCAGTTCCATGAAGTTGTTCCACATTTGTTTTAAAACCATGATGACTCCCATTTGCAAGCAGAGATCTATCAAACAGCCACTAGGATGACACTGAAGCAAGAGGAAAAAAGTTATGTATTAATTAGGGCTGTCGATTGATCGCAGTTAACTCATGTCATTAACTCAAAAAATTAATTGTGATTAAAAATAATTATGATTAATCACACTGTAAAACAAGACTACCAATTGAAATTTATTAAATATTTGTGGATTTTTTCTCCATTTTCAAATATATTGATTTCTATTACAAACACAGAATACAAAGTGTACAGTATAGTGCTCATTTTATATTTTTGATAACAAATATTTGCACTGTAAAAATGATAAGCAAAATAAATAGTATTTTTCAATTTACCTCATACAAGTACTGTAGTACAATCTCTTTATTGTGAAAGTTTAACTTACAAATGTGGATTTTTTTGGTTATAAAACTGCACTCAAACAAAACAATGTACATTTTTAGAGCCTACAAGTGCACTCAGTCCTACTTCTTGTTCAGCCAATCGCTAAGACAAACAGTACTTGTACTAGGTGAATTGAAAAATGCAATTTCTTTTGTTTTTTACAGTGCAAATATTTGTAATAAAATAAATATAAAGTGAGTACTGTACATTTTGTATTCTGTTTAATTGAAATCAGTATATTTGAAAATTTAGAAAACACCGAAAATATTTAATAAATGGTATTCTACTATTATTTAACACTCTGATTAAAAATTAATTGTGATTAAACTGCATGATTAATCATGATTAATTTTTGTAATCACTTGACAGCCCTAGTATTAATATATATTTTTAAAACACTTTTATATTTTAAAGCATTCCCCTAGTTTTTACATGTTCAGCCTGGATAAATAGAAAATATTTAAATTTCTAGGGTGAAATCAACTGGATTTTTGTCATTGACTTCAATGTAGCCAGGCTTTCACCTCTGTACTTCAAAGATATTTCTAGGAAATATGGACTATCATGTGTATTTTTCTTTTGGTTTACTTAACAGTGGTTAAAATGAATTTTAATACTTTTGAAAGATAACATATTGATGGACCTGTAGAATTAAACTTCCCACAGAAGTAGGAAAGCATGGGCAAAGGTAATGCCTATTGCGTCAGCCACTATGCTGCCAATATAGTCAACCCTGCATGATGGGGAACCTTTTTTTGAATGAGAGCTTGGATAAATCTCGACCCCATTGAATTTTTCTGCCATAAATGGATGTAAAGGGCAATGGCTGCTATATGGACACCTGTCTTCTGGATGGTAACACCAACTCAGTTCACATCAGCCAATAAACAGGCAACAGAATGAAGCAATATTTGACCTCTAATGACCTACGCTGAATTCATACTATTGACTTGGAGCTGCAAGTCTCTAAATTTTAAACCATTCAATTTACCTAATTAAAACATGCATTTTGGGTAATGAGATATCAAATATATCTAATAACCGATGCCAACTTTTTCAGGCCTGGGTGTCTAAAAGTAGGCTCCTAACTCAATAGATAGTAACCTAAATTGAAGAGGTAACAAAGAGTCCTGTGGCACCTTAAATAGAAGAGGCCTAGTTTTCAGAGATGCTGAGTAACTTCTGCCCTCCATTGAAATCAGGGGAAGTGGTGCAGTTTAGCATCTTTATACACCCAGGTTTGAAAACTTTGACTGAAATTTTTAAAGTAGTACTCTCACATTAGGGCAACCTTAAGAACCCATCAACAATAATGGGCTGCACGTCTATTGTGCCTTCCATCCAAGAATCTCAATGGTCCTCAGAAATATTAATGAGTTTGACCTCCTAACAGGCCTGTGAGATAGGATAGTATTACTGCCTCCTATTCACAAATGGGGGAACTGAAGAAAGAGAGATGAGCTGCCAGTCCAAAGTTGCTGAGATCTCAGATAGGAAGCCATATTTTCTGGTTCCCAATCCTCTGCTGTGAAAAAAGATACATCCTTCCTCACCGCACTTTAATGGAAGAATAAATCTTACACATGACTATAGTTTATGTCTTAAATATTCCAGAGTTTACTTTTTGCACATTGAGATTTTACAAGAACAAAAAGGGATTGTTTACCTCTTCCAGTCTCCATCTATTAAAAAGTTTGTTGTATTTTCCTGGACGACCTGCAAATCTGTGAAATGACATATTTGTTTGTTAATGGAAATTCCAGTAACATTGTGTTACTAGAATTGCTGAATTTCATCCACTGACCAAACCCATCAACTATAAACAGTTTAAATGATAAGTGGCTGAGGGTCAAGTGCTAAAATATGAGATCTAAAGAGAGCCTTGACTATGAGGGGAAGGGGAGTGGGAGTTATTTCAGAATCCAAACCGGTACAGACATCCACATTTTGCAGCTGGCCCCAAACTCTATAATGTGCAGAAACAAACCCCCTGCATTCATACTCCCTGAACTTTGAAATGTTAGAAATTTAAGCCTCCCAATTCTGCCGTGGCTCCAGGAAGGCAAACCATTATACCCATGCGATCAATGAGGATCCACACAAGCACAGGGATCAACTCAGGCATACCCAGCTCCAGGATTGGGGCCTCAGATATGCAGGATGCATTTCAGGTCAATCACTGTTACAAACAGATATTCATAATAAATCCTTCTCGCAGTTATAATAGCTCTGTATGTAATTCCCTGCTCAGGCAAAACTCCAGATGACTTCAATGGAAATTTCACCTGAGAAAGAAATGAAGGACTGGAACTTCTGGCTCTTACAGGACACTGGATTTAGCAAGCCAGAAAGAGATAAAAGACATAAAACAGATGGCACAAAGCCATATCTAATATAATTAGTATGAATTGTAATATTCCCTGGAGCTTGTTTCAATAGTAATTTATAGTTAAATAGAGTAATTCTATTATATTTTTAGCCAGAGATTTTCTATTTTTTCCATCGTTAACTGAACCATCATCATAAAACTTGGCAGTTCCCGTCAAAGAACTCAAATGTTTTGTAGACAGAAATTAATGAGTATTTCCAACAATCTTGTAAGGTTGGCAAATATTATCAAACCTATTTTAAAAATGGTGAAAATGAAACAAGGTCAAGAGGCTTGCCCAAGCTTACACAGTGAATAAGCAACAGGTCCAGAAATAGAATCCAGGAATCCCAATCCTGTCCATGAACCACTACACATCACTTGCTACTTATAGGATTTGTTTTCCAGGAAACATTACCAGTAGGAGACAGATGAGCAAAAAGTGATGGAGCTAGATTCAGCTTTTGAAATATATCAGCATGTTAGACACTAATCTGTATTTAGGTATCTAAATAACTGGCCTGATTTTCAGAGGTGCTGAGCATCCCCAATTCCTATTGATGTCAATGAGAACAGCAGGTGCTCAGCACCTCTGGGGAAAAAAATCAGATTTTAAGATCTTAAACTTATATCCATGTTTGAAAGTTTTTGCTGTAGTTTATACTCAGCTCCACAAACGTTCCTGATTCTGACAGTTATTGGTCACGTTAAAACATTTTCTTTACTGCAATTTAATACATTACCATAATGAAATATCTAGCACTAAGAGTTCGGTTTGCATTTGCCTCCTATACTTAGGAAATAAAATCTTGACTAAAAATAACTTACCTGCCAAGGAAAAAAGCAATATAAAAGATAGAGCTGTTTAAGTTGACAAACTGGAAGAGGAACATTTTCAAGGCAAAACTGTTTTCCCATTCAGATTCTGTTCTAGGATGCTCTAAAAAGAGTGACACAATACACATTAGACATTTACAAATGAAATGAAATTGCAGTGTCTTACAGAGTTCCAGGGTCAACATGCCTGCGACAGAAGAAATGGCAGGGCTCAAATTAATTTAACCTTTTAAGTAAAAGGTTTCCCCCTGCCCTCAGTAAAGTGTGCAGTTACAAAACTCCTACCCCAGCTATGACCAGCTTGATTCTATGCACAACTCAAAAATGGTGTCGCTGAATTGTACAACCCACAGAACTTCCAGTGTGAGTTCCATTCTCCATTTTTATGGCACTCTTTCTGAATTCGGTGTGAATCTTCAATTTTTTTAATCCTTTGAGACCTGTTGAGATGCCTTGATTCTTCTCTTACTACATTTTCCAGACCAAGGAAGAGCTCTGCATAGCTCAAATATTTGTCTCCCTCACTAAAAGAAGTTGGTCCAATAAAAAGACTCTAAATCACTACGGTAGTTTTGAATTGTTTACCCACATACTGTATAGCATAATTAGTTTTTTAAAGGCAATTTAAAATTTTCATGAAAAATGTCAACATTGAAAATTTCAATAATTAACAACCAATTCTAATTAAGATAGAATTCCTGCCCTAAAAATCCTAAAATCTACTTGCAAAGAGTGGGAGTGAGGAATTAAATAAAATCTTTGAGGTATTTATATGCAGATTTATATTTGTAATTAAAAAATATAAATAAAGGACCAATTCATTCCATGTACCCCCACACCTTTGTCAAATGCCTGACACTTTAGGAGCATCATGACTGAGTTGAGTCTTGATGAGAGGGTGGTGTCCCTGTGGATACACTGATGGAATATGTTCCCACACATAAGAAGGAGCATTGAGTAAGGCATGAAAATGTTTATGAGAAGCGGATAGGTACACAGTATAACTGATGAGGAGTTTGCCAGCATTAAAGATGCACCTACCTAAATCTGTTAGGAGATAGGCAACTTTTTCATATACCTGAAATAAAAATAAGAAACAGCATAAATTATTGCAAAGATTTTATATTGTTAAAATATAAGAATATCTATTAAATAATGAATAAAAGTAAGCACTTAAAGGAAACAAGTATTTAATTGCCCTACAACATCAAGATAACTGGGATGAGGGCAAGAAGCCATAAGAGTCAATTATTTGCAATGAAAAAAATATTCATATATTTTAGTCCCTCTTTTCCCTCTAGGCTAATTATCCACAAACACAATTAGATTTTTATATTCATAGCGTGAATCTATCTATCTATTTTATAGAAATATATTTCAGTCCACAGAATGCTCAAACTATTTGCAATTTAACATTTGCTATTTACCCTGTGTGGTCAAAATATTGATCTATTTTCTGATTGGATGCATCTACAAAGATTTTGAGATGGCTGTAGGAATACTTTTCATGCAAATCCATATTCACAAAAATATTAACTTATAAACAGATATCTGCATGAGCATTCACTGATTTTCCCCTTACTGTTTGTTAATTTGTATTTGGAATCATTTAATTAGCATTTGCCTTACTTGTTTATTTAATAGTACAGTCATGATTCCCCACCCATTCTTTTAAAACTACCTTCAGCCCTAATGCGTAGCTGACTTTATAAAAGCACAAATGTTTCCAGGCGTGTCTCCATGTTTTCAATAGCTTTGTTTTGCTTGTGCACTTGGTATGTACTTTTCATGACCCAGAAATGGGATAATTAATAATCTCAAAAAGTTTGGAGAGACTGTTTTTAAGAATGCTACCTACTTAGTAGATAACAGAAGAGGTTACAATGCTGCATATTTTCTAATCTTTACCTATTTACACTTCTAATATCACAGTAGAGAAATGATGAATGCCATGAGTAGTGGCATGAGTAGAGAACATTTTATACCGATATAAAATCTGCTAATTTTAACCTATAAACACATATTTTAGTAGAGAAAAGCTAAACTAAAACCATATTCTGCAATGCCTCTAAGATTTTAAACCATTGATAACACAGCTGAGTTGAAAAGCAGAAATGGGAGAATCTAGATTTTGTCATTAAGAGCCCTTTTAAATTTGGGAGAGGTTCTAGAATTCGGAGTCAGGAAGAACTCCTGAATTTAGACTGAATAGATTTTATTTCCTCTGCTTTTGTAGAATCACTGCAGAAAATTGTGAAGTGTTTTGTGAAATCTGGAGGTTTTTGGAACACATTTCACCTATTGTGAAGTCCTAAATTTGTAGATGCTTTTGCTCCCTCACATTTCCCCTACTGGATATGGCACTGATGTCACAATTCCAAATTGGATAGCAGTGGATTTTGCTCATGTAAAAATGGTGTTCTGTGACACTGAGACTTATGGTCAAATATTTGTAATGAGGAAATGCACAAGCAGCTCAAAAACCATTGAACGCATAGCATGCTGTTGAACAAAAGCAATTGCAACATCATCTCTGGATATTACAGTAATACAAATAAACAACCTGCAGACATTTTTCTATATAAATGAATACAATACATGCTTAGGAAGGCAAGAATGTGTTATACAATCAGCTATTTGTAACAAAACTATTACAGTACTGAAATGTGCAGAGTTCATAAGCTGTTTCTGTTTCACTCAATTAACAAAGTTACTTGAGTTACAATTCTACAGTAACAATTTTTTAAAAATGCAATCCATCACTTAAAATCCATATCCCTCTTTTTAAAAGTTTTAAAACTTACAACATTAAGTGACATGATGATCATGAAATTGATGCAGACTCCAGTTCCAGATGTTGCAAACTGCCAGTACTTTTTGATAAAATACCACTGGAAGGATGCAAATTGTTCCATAGCTACCAGGCGATAGACCACAACGGCAAACACTGCGGTGAGTACCAAAGAAATCTGCAGTGAAAGAAATGCACGTGTAATGAGAATAATAAAATATCTATTAAAATAAACAGCTAATATAAAGATCAATAGATTATTAAAAGTGCATTTAAAAAGGAGAGAGCCCAATTTGTTTCACAGAGCAGTCAGACTTGGTGAGGCTCATCTGGAGTACTGTGTCCAGTTTTGGGCCTCACACTTCAAGAACAATGTGGAAAAATTGGAAAAAGTCCAACTAAGGGCAACAAAAATGATGAGGAGTCTGGAGTACATGACTTATGAGGGGAGGCTGAGGGAACTGGAATTGTTTAGTCTGCAGAAGAGAAGAATGGGGGGGGGGGGGATTTGATAGCTGCTTTCAACTACCTGAAAGGGGGTTCCAAGGAGGATGGATCTAGTCTGTTCTCAGGGGTAGCAGATGATAGAACAAGGAGTAATGGTCTCAAGTTCAGTGCAGAAGGTTTAGGTTGGATATAAGGGAAAAAAATTCACTAGGAGGGTGGTAAAGCACTAGAATGGGTTACCTAAGGAGGTGATGGAATCTCCTTCCTTAGACATTAATGTCAGGCTTTACGAAGTCCTGGCTGGGATGACTTAGTCAGGGATTGGTCCTGCTTTGAGCAGGGGATTGGAATAGATGACCTCTTGAGTTCCCTTCCAACCCTGATATTCTATGATTCTAAACACAAAATACTAGACTTCTGAAACAAAATACTTTGTACTATAGAAAGACAATGCCCGTTATATTATATTTTTTGCAAATTTCTAAAGATACAACTCCCCCACCCCCCAAACAAGAACCCCACACCACCACCAACCCATCGAACATTAACAATGTGATCTGATCTCACTTACACGTTATACCACCATAACTCCATTAACTTTAGTGGAAGCACTCCTGATTTACATTGGTGTGATATCAAAATAAGGCCTAGAGTAGCCTTCCAATATTATTAGAAACTTTACCATGAAGAATATTCCTGAGACAGACACCATCAGTCGACTAAGTTTATCAGGGAAGGGTTGAAAAGGTTCTGGTTTTCCTGTGATAGGATTTACTCGTTCCACTTGGGAGTATTTGGCTTCAAACTGGGGGCGCAGCTCTTCCTGCAATGACATAGATTTGCTTCAATTTAAATAGCAAGGCATCAGGCATTCAGTATAAACATTCTATAATGATAATGACTAGCAGTTGCATAGCTCCCTTTGTCCCAAATTGCTTCATATATTTTAAAGTAAATTTCCAAATAACTGCCCTTGAAAGGCAATGCTGAACTGGAGAGCCTTTGAGACACATCATTACATTCATACATCATTACATTAATACAGAGCAGCATAAATTATGGTGGTAAAAGTTTTCCTTCACTCATCAGCCAAGGTGCTAGAAGAATCAGCTCCAGGGGTGAAAGGGAATTGCCATGTTGATTCAATCACTGGTTTCTCTGCTGAGATTGCTAAGAAAACTGTTGTGGTGTGGAAAATGTTCAGTAGGAACTAGATTAACATCATCAACTCATCTCCAAGAGGCTCCAGAAGAGCTATGAAGGGATGATGACTTTCGGCCTCATTTAACTTAGACCAAGTTTTAATAATTATCCTAGAGGTGAGTGGCCTTAAATTCCATTATAGCAATTTTACTCATGACTTACAGAGCAAAATTCATGAGATGTGCAAAGGGATAGAACTATTTGCTATTACCCATGGCAGACTGAAATAGGGTTAGCTGGCCCTTTAAGAGTGGTTCAAGGTTTAGACTCTGGCCCTTTTCCAGAATGGCTTGATTCTGAGCTGAATCAGGAACTTGTGGTGCAAAGGGATCATGACTGATTAGCAATGTATGCATGGAAAGGGATCAGTTCCTGATGCATTTGGCATTCTAGCTCCAAATAGCATACTCTTCCCTAGCCACTGAGGTAGTCTCTTTGTCTAGAGGGACCAAATAGCAAGTTGTATTCTCTTTAGACAGAGTGCCACACAATCCTTCTTGCTTCTTCCCTGGTTTCCCCTTTGTGGGGAGAAGGGAGCTCTTTTTATCCATGACCTCGTTGCCAGAATACGTTGCTGCACATTCGAGAGTTTCCATAGCCCCTCAGGACTACACATCCCAGAATCCCTTAGCTTTAAAATACTCTGGGATAGGGCCACAGCTGGCCCCTTAATCTCTCTCAAATGGCCTTCTTATTCTGGATACATATTCCTGGTTGCCCCCAATACACTTTGCTAAGTATGAGAACTTAGATATTTTTTTATTCGCATACCCTGCTTAAACAAAAGCAGTAACATTGCCCTTCTGACAGAACGAAAGAAAGAAAGAGAAAGAAAGAAAGAAAGAAAGAAGTAGGGGAGGAGAGTAGCATTTGAGTTTGGATGCACTGCTACTTGCAAGATACATTATTGATCTTTTGCACCAGTGTTATATAGCAAATTCAACTGTCCTAGCACAGCACAAAGCATTATTCTTACACTGTTATTGTGTTGATAACAAGATCATCATAAGATTGCTTATTTGAGTTCTTACCTCTTCATCCTCCCAGTCTATGAGATCCCAGTCATAGGTGAGCACAGCTCTCCGCCTTTTCCAAAACTCCAGAAACACTGTAGCTGTGGAAACCATTAATTATATTTTAAATTATTTTTCGCATTTAAAACATCGGTTTAGAAATTGTGGTCTGATGATTTAATAACTATCGTGAAATATACTATACAAGTCATTAAAACAATGATCAGAATGTGTTCTGGAACAAGTCCCTCTGAAGTGAAAGTTGGACTGCAACAGGGCTCAGACCTCAGTTCCACTGATTTATCATATTGATGGATTATGTCAGCAGGAAAATCCCAACAGGAAAAGGTGAGAAGCAGTTATATGCAGATGACATAGCAATGAAGGCATCCTCAAAAGAAGACCCCAAAGGCCAGTTAAACTGGCATGGGGTGAAAATGAGCATGACTAAAACTCAGGTCATGTGGGCCAGTAGAGATGCCACAGGGAAACAGGATGTAGAGATTAATGGAGCACATGACTGAACAGACTGACCAATTCAAATACCTTCATGACTGGGTTATGGAAAATGGCAAGTCTGAACATGACATATAGTTTAGACTGGGGTATGCTGGACGAGTGTGGACTAACATCTCAGGAGTTGCATATGACAAGTGTATGTTACGGTGTTTGAAAGCCCAGCAGTATAGAACAATGGGCACCTCACAATGCTCTACAGTTCAGAAGCATGGGTGGTAAGGAGACAGCAGATTCAGGGCCAACAGGTGTTCGAGAGGAGACGTCTGTGTGCAATCAAGAGAGTGCATAAAGAGACAGATTTTAAAATGAAGAATTAGGATGGAAATCAAAGTGTGATGTGGCTGACAAAATCTAGGCAATGCAACCTTCCTTATTCAGTAACATACAGAAAATGGATGAAAAGGACCAGGTGAGGAGAGCATGGCAGGAGTGGGTGGTAGGCAGGAAATAGACTCCAAGAAAAAGTCAAGGAAGTGATGGATGGATTGCATCAAAGGAGACTGTAAGCAAGTGGACCTTATTGCTTCCTCAGCCAGAAGTTGATGATGGATGTTTGCATGACAACCTGACCCCAGATGATGAGACAAGGGGAGGAGGAGGAGGAGGAGGAGGAGAAAGAAGAAAAATGACAAGTGCTAGAAGATACTGCTTGCCAGAGTTGGCTTCATGTGTTACACATAATGTTGACACAGGTCCACCTATTACTCACTCTGGGAGGTGTGTATGGCTTTCAGTTTGTCAGTGATCCAACTGATGATTAATCAAAGCCTTTTAAAAAGTGTCTTACACAATGCTTAATAGTGAGGTACAGACATTAATGTATTTTTCATCATGAACTGCTGCTTCAATACAGAGGTGAAACAACATGAAAACCTCAGGCATGGGAAACCAGAAATGAATGTGAAAAAGTCTCATAGCCACAAAGAAGGGACAATAATAGGATAAAAAAGATTTGAGAGTTGAGGTTCTTTGTCCCTCATATCTACTTAGTGGCTGTTCCCGTGGTTTATAAGTATTTCAGTTATCAGCAGAATCTTTAAATGAACAAAAGAGCTGGTTTATTTAAAAAATCTCATCATATTCACAGGCAATCAAAATGCACTACGTAGGCACCATAATTACTTGTGTGAACTATATGTAGTTTACTTCCATGTGTAATAATAACAACTCTATTGCCTAAGATTAGTTACAACTTTGTTTCAACAAGCTAGAAATATTTCCTTATAGCATATGAAAGTAGATTATAGTTATTCCATGTGTATGTCACTCATTTGGACTAAAAAGGCTGGAGCACCCTCCACCAATTTCCACTGGTGCAGCTCTTCTAGTTGTTGCAGTGATGAGAGTGCTAATGTAGGTTGGCTTATGGTGTTTTCACCTATCTTGTTATCCAACCCTATTCAGAACATGTCTAGATGATATAGTAGTTAAAATAGTAGCAAGCTGTTAGAGACTTGACTACTATAGAGCTCACAGTGTTGCTCTTTAGGTAGCTAGAGGGTTAAATTAGGTCCCGAATTGCAATTAACACTGTATGGACTGACCAATGCACCTGTGAGGAGCCACACTAGCTTCAGGAGGGTTCCATATGGGTGAAGGAATGTTTGCATAGGGCTTACATCTAGTGCAAATAAGAGCTATTACTAATATACCAATAATGACACTGGAGAAAGGCATGAAATAGAAGTTGCACTTGATTCTTTCAAAAATTTCAAGTGGAAACAAAAGTGCCATGGTATTCCACTCTTGGAGTTATTCAGACATTACTGGAACACTTCTGTGTCCCTCTCCCAACATATACCAGTTCTAGAATAAATAAAAAATATAATTACAGGAGCAAGTAGTCCTGACTACTTCAGTATGTAAAAAATTAAGCTGTGCATGTTTGCCTTCCCCCAACTACATTTGCTCTAAATCTACCCCAAGATTATATACAAAATGTAAAGAAGGGCCTGACCTGCAAGATTCAGATCTGGATCTGATCATCATTCCCCACCCCTCCCCAAATCTGGGTTTATGGTTTGATTTACCAAATTTGGATCTAAATCTGCATTTCAAATCCCTTCAAATTAGGAGGGTAATTGGACCCAGTGACTTGGACTAATGCCTAACAGCATGTACACACACACACACATATATTTAGTAGAAAATTGATGTATATTAAGAGTATGCCATAGTATAATTAACTTTTGCTTATTCATCTTCTACAAACACTTCTCTTCAAACCCTAAGAACATAAGATCAGCCATAATGGGTCAGACCAAAGGTCCATGTAGCTCAGTATCCTGTCTTCTTACAGTGGCCAATGCTAGGTGCTTCAGATAAAATGAACAGAACAGGAAATCAAGTGATCCATTCCCCGTCGCTCATTCCCAGATTCTGGAAAATAGAGGGACACCATCCATACCCATCCTCGCTAATAAACCCATTGATAAACCCATCCTCCATTACTTTATCTAGTTCTTGTTTGAACCCTGTTATAATCTTGGCCTTCACAACATCTTCTGGCAAGGAGTTCCATCGGTTGACTATTTCAATTTTGAATACATATGCAGTAACAAAGTGTGTCAAGAGAAAACTACAAGGGTTCATTATTAAAATGGCTGCTGTCTAATTAAGAGAGGACCAATAACCCATATAGTTTATAGAAATTTGATACCCTTGTCAACACAGTGTAAAGATTTTGTAATCAATGGGCACTTGTCTACCCACTTTACAATTAAACCTGTAATTTCTGTGAACTCTGTAATGGTAGCTCTTAACAAAGACAACCGAGAAGCAGGTCAGTCTGGTTCTCAGGTGTTCTATTTCACACAGGGAAATACGGCCCCACCTAGTTAAGTTTCTACAGTGCATTCCTGATGAGCGTAACAGTCACATTTACAGTACCTGCGTTCTACTGTGTTCACTAGACTAATTTGTACTCTGTGCCACAGCAGTATTTCAAACCTACCTGTACATACTGTAGAGCTAAAAGGTAAGTGAATTTTTGTTAATGAACTTGGCTAAGTAATCACAGTAGAACTGATTTTTTGGACAAGATATTTGGGTAAATGTAGGGACTGGGTAACCAAACTCATAGCAAAACTATCCCATAAGGAAAAAAACAAAACAAAACAAATTAACTTGGGCCAGTAATCCCAAGATTTAACAGCAAAGATATAAGAACCATAAAGAGAAGATGAAACTATTTCACTGTAATTCAAAGTTTCCTGATAACTGGTTTTCCTGCATTTTAAAGAAGTGATTTTAAGGATTTGCTGTTAATGAACTTGGTCTAGGAATCAGCATAAATCCCCCCTCCCCCCTTCAATTTAAATGATTCCTGTGGAACTTTGTATGCTTAGAAGAAACCCAGTATGCTGATTTGATGTAAGGAGAAGTGTTATATTCTAACTGCATATTTTGAGTGTAGCTATACTGAGAGTACATAGGAAAGTGTATAAGTGAATACTGATCTAGTTGCCAGCTATTTAGAAAGGCAACAGAGTAACTGAATTTTTTTAAAAAAAAACATTTTGTTTTTAGGAATGCAAGCATTGCAAAAATAATTTTGAAATACTTCTTAGCAAAAAATAAACCTGCTCACCATCTCCCCCCAAATATACAACAAAGCAAACTAAAGTAAGCAAGAGGTTTTATTCCTTTGTTCAGTGAGTTTAACAGTATGTAATCCTTGGGAAACAGTCTGATTTAGCCAGGAAATAGACATGGGCACAACTATCCAATATATTTCCCAAACTGCCAGCTGCAAATATGTAATTTTTAATTCCAGAAGACAACATTCTACATATATTTAATTTTACATTTGTTCATTCTGTTTTGCGAGTATCAAATATTAGTGTGTAAAAGATGGAGTAAAGTTCTATTCATTAATGGTTTGAACAAAAAGACCTTAAATTTGTAGTTGTGAAGATCACATCACCGCCTCATAAGAAAAATTCCAGTGACCACTATTCTTCTCTTGACGTATGTATAACTCCTATCATTGGCCAATGGCAGTTATGTCTGCAAATTCCTCCATATATTAAGCCGAAAATAAGCATGTGTTTTTTAAAATTGTTTAAGAAAATCACTTTGAATGCCCCTTAAATATAAACAAAATTCCTCTTGAGAATTCACTAACCGATTTTCCTCCATGTACAACTGGACATCATTAAATAACTGCAGAGATGCTCAAATCAGAAAGAGAAGGAGGAAATGCAATTCAGATGATAAAAGCAAGCAATGCAGTCCTTACCATAAAGACTGTGGCTGAAATCCTGATGCTACTGAAGTCAAGAGGGGTATCTCTACGCTGCAGCTGGGAGGATGCCTCCCAGTCTGGGTAGAAAGAATCATGATAGCCCCACTTGCTCTGGTGTGCTAAAAATAGCAACATGGGCTGCCCAAAACCCTAAATCTGAGTTTGAGTAGCTAGCTCAAGGCACCACCTGTGCTGTCATGGCCACACTGCTACTTTTACATGCTAGCTGGACGAGAGATCCCAGCCTGAGTCTGTCTCTCTGGGCTGGGAGGCACAGTTGCATCTACAGTGTAGACATACTTGAGGAGTTTTGCCATTGACTTCTACAAGGCCAGGATTCCAGGGTGTGTATGCAAATATGAACACATATGAATGCACAGAATGAATATGCCAAAAAAAGATCAATAAAATAAAGTCAGTGCTTTAACTGTCATTAACCACAGAGTGACAGGGCTTTTCAGTATCTCTTCTCCTGGGTATTCAGTTTTAAGCAAAATAAAGCTAGTAAAAATATGTGATAAGCCCAAATCTTGTGCAAAATTGTCCAAAGTGACTCAAGTCCAAAGTGATAAGCCCCAGTGTCAAATGGTTTGTTTAGGGATCTGTATGTAGCTCCATCTATATGCCCAGATGCCTGCAAATGGACCCCTGTGCCTGACTCGAGTAGGCCTCCACACTAAGCAGGGCCAGTGACAGAAATTTGGAGACCCCGTACTCTGATCGTTTGGGGCCCCCCCAGCCCAGCTGGCACTTCCCCCCCCCCCCGAGCTGACAGCGGCTGGGGACCCCCCCAGCCCAGCCGGGGCCCCCCCAGCCCAGCCGGCGCTCCCCCCCTCCGCCCAGCCGGCGCTCCCCCCCTCCGCCCAGCCGGCGCTCCCCCCTCCTAGCTGACAGCGGCTGGCGGTGCAGGGTCCTGCAGCACGAGCCGCCCTTGCTGCTCCCCCCCACACACTTTCTCCCCCCGGACTGCGCCGCTGTCACTTGCCGGGCTCACTGCTCCTGCCAGGGACACGCACGCTCGTCCACTCCAGAGGAGAGCCACACCGCCTCCCCGCCCCTTCCCCGCTCTCCAGGCCAGGCAACAAGGGGGGATGACTACGGGTACTGCGGTGTACCGGGGCCCCCCTAAAGTCCGGGGCCTGGTACAGCTCTACTCCTAGTACCCCCCTGTCGCCGGCCCTGACACTAAGACAGGGCATGCACACATGTCAATGCAGGATTGGGGCCATAATGAGGGGAGATTCTAAGAGAGTCAGATTCAAATATCATTTACACAGCTTTGACCTTAGTCTGACTTCAATGATTTCAGCGTAGTTACTTACAGGTGTCAGCAAGATCAGAATCAAATCAGATCATTTCTCCTTTTAAAAAATGTTTTACAATTAATAGCTCAAGCTAACTGGACAATTCTTTACATTCTGACTAATCTTCTGTTCATCAGATTTTGGCTTGTCCAAGGTGCTGGAGCTGCAATATTTGCAGTTGTCCTAGAATACCACCATTTGCATATTAAGCTCTAAGGGCAACGGGTGACTTTCTAGGGCTGATCTGAATTTTAATGCTACACTAGTACAAGACCAGTTAATTATTAGACACCAAGGGTTTCTGAGAAATTCAACCTAAATATAGCCTTAGAACTAAAAAAAAAAAATCTTTGTGGCAAGGAGTTTTCTCCCTTTTGTTCCCCTAGGAAAAACATGACAGGATTAAGGAAATAATGAAAACCACAATTGTTCAGTAAGGATGCTGACTCTTTGGCATTATGAGACAGAAACGAAAGGTGCAGTTAAAATGAACGGTTAGTAATTTCCCTTGGTAGTTTCAAATTACAGTCAAGGTGAAATAAGAAATATGACAAAACTCACTTTGTTCAGTAATGACATGGCTACTGATACAAGTCAAAAAAAGGGTCATGCCAGTGAGCTAAAACAATGGTACTTTCAAGATGAAAGAAAATATTTGCAAGCTTAGTAAAAGCTCATTTAAAGTTTTGCTCGCTATACTTTTCTGTAATTATTATTCCGATTGGAAAAATGTTCCTATACCTGGGTATAGTGAAAACAAAGCAACTTTCATTAATACAATTGTGTGAGTTGACTGTTCAGTTACAGATTTATGATTCCAGACACAAAGATTAGTTCTAAGATGAAAGCTGCAATACTTATTTCTATACAATAATAATAGTAAAAACAAAGTTTTTAATCTTTTATTTTTAGCTGTATAATTAAGGGATATTAATCCCACCTGGCAGATGATCACCCTCTATTGGGAGCCTGGTCAATTTATCAACATGGAAACAACATTTAAACAGATTGCTGAAAGCTGAATTCCACAAATACACATGAATACAGATTCTAGTCCTGAGCCTTACATCTTATACCTACTAAAGTCAATGGGAGTTCAGTCAATGGGAGTGGGATCAGACTAACAGCTGAAACTGAACCATATCATCTGTCAAATGACAGAAGTCTCTGTAGGGAGGGTGACACAGAGACAGGCTGACTTACTCCAGTGGCTACTGTTAGAGTCCCTATACTCATCCCTCTCCTCTGTTGTGCTGTGCAGAGAGAAGCAAAGCTGTGGAAAAACCCACAGTTAGATATATAAAGGTGAAAGGAAAACTGGCCAGTCAGCAGAGCTGAAAGGTGAAAGGGGAAGGAGCCAGGTCACTGCCTTTAGGCAGCATGTCTCCCTACAGGCAACAAAACATGCATAAGAATAGCTTAATAAATGCTATTGAAAGTAGCACTAACCTCCACATTTTAGTCTGTGATCTCTGGGAAGTAATGATAGCATAATCTTAAACTGTCACTACTCTGGAAAGCTCGATAAGCATACAGCAATATGTCTGTCTAAAGATACAAGAGATTGGGGATCAGAATTCTTGCTGATCCTTGGTTGAACATTTGCAAATCAGGGCAGACAGCGCTGCTGTGGTGTTTGGTTCTGAAGCAAGAATGCAGCTCCACTAATTCCATGGGCTGGCTTAGCTGCTGAACTGGCATGAATCCCCTGGCAGCAGCTGTATTCCTGTGATGGTCTCCCCCCCAAAGTCACAAAACATGTAAGGGAAATGATGACCTTCAAAGGCTAATTTCAACAATTACACCACTTTGCATGGGAACACACTCTGCTACTTAGCTCTTCGGCCTTGCCACACCCCTATTACTCACATATTGCTGGGTGCTACCCTCTGACCAGAAAACATCAGTTGCTGGAAGCAGGCAAGGGGTTCTTGGTTACATGTAATAGCAAATATCGGGGGTAACCATGGTAGTCTGTATCCACAAAACGATCAAAGGAGTCCAGTGGCACCTTAAAGACCAACACATTTAAATATATCTAATTTAAATAAATCTGTTAGTCTTTAAGGTGCCAGCAGACTCTTTGTGGTTTATGTAATAGCAAGTTGTTACAGACTGAACTGCAGAAGGGATGGCAGTAGCTTTGCCTCTGGAAGCATGCAAAAAGCCTTGTTGCTCAACAGTAATTCTTTGAGAGAATATTATTACTATCCAGGAGTGTTAAGTTCTCAACATGCAAACCTTAAGATATGTCTACATTGCAATTAAACACCCACAGCTGGCCTGTGTTAGCTGATTTGGGCTCACGGGACCCAGGCTGTAAAACCGAGATGTAGATGTTTGCACTTGGGCTATAGTCCAGGCTCTGGGACCCTCCCATCACAAAACCCTGGGCCTGAATGTCTACACCACAGTTTTAAAGACCCCCCCTCCCCCCAGTCCAAGCCTGACTTAGCTGACACAGGCCAGGCACCGTTGTTTAACTCCAGTGTAGACATACCTTTGGGAACCTCCATGACTTTACTTCTCTAGTATCAAGCCACTGTAAGTTTTCATCAGCATGTCTGGGTCTTTATTGTGCAGCTCTCAGTTTCACATCATAAATTAAATCACAAAACTGTTCACTTCTTTCAGGCTCTCCACATAAAAGGAACAAACCACAAAGCCAATACCATGCTGCCTTCCAGTGGAATTCTTTTTATTTTGCTGCTGGTTAGTTTATTGTGGACCAGAAGCAATGGTCACAGTAGTATAATCAGTACAACAAACACTGATAAGAGTTCAACTACAGATACTATTCCACCTACAGACCAAGGAACTTCACATCAGCGAGGTCTTACTGGAACTAATGGAATAACTCATCCAACAGTGGCCAATAGAAATGCAACAACAAAAAGTACAGTAATACAAAGTAACACTCAAAGCAACAGTGTAACTCAGAGATCCACTAATGGCACAGTGTTATTTTCAACTTCACGTGTGGATAAGGGTTCAACAGATGGCACAAATACCTCTGACAAAAATGTCAGCAGAATCTCACCATCTTCAACAATATCCATTACCACAAGTGACTTTTCCACAGTAACTGAAAGCAACATACCTACAAATGCTGGTGTATCATCGAAAACGGAAGCGAAAAACTTCACGTCAGTCACCTATAAGACCAATTCTACAGCAACAAGCTCCACTAAAGACTCTCTAAAGAGCTCCACAGAAGTCTCATCCACAAACAGTCCATCAAATACCCTGACCACATTATCCACACTCCAGAGTGGCAGCATCACAACAGACTTCAAAACAAGTTCACAGACTACAAAAAACGTACACCAGAATTTCACCAACCATTCTATGGTCCCATTAAATCCGAAAGAACCCAACAAAGGTAAAGGGTTAATTACAGTAAAAAAGTTCAATGAAGCAATGATGCTGAACACTAAAATGTTTACATTGTCTAGAAAATTATAAAGATGTGTGAACTGCTTCAGATAAAACTAGACCTCACCTGAAAGTTTTTTGAAACTTGGGGGAGGCTAGAATGAAATAACAAAGTGTGTATTACAGTAAAACCTAGATCTCCTACCAAGATCATAGCCAGACTGTGGTAACGATTGCCTATATACATAGTAAGAAATATTCTCAGCCCCAAACTCCTTACAATCTTCCAAACAAACAAACAAAACCGGTGAAGGGTAGGAGAACGGAAAACACCATTATCACCATTTTAGAAATGGGGAACTGAGGCACAGAGGGATTAATAGTAACGTTTTAAAGTGTTTTAGAGCTCAAGATCCACTGAAAGTCTCTTAGGTACTTTTGAAAATGATACTCTGAGTTACCTGTCCAAGGTCACATAGGAAATCTGTGGCAGATAAATGAATTAATCTGAGGTCTCCTGAAACCTCTGGCCAGTTTAACCAGAGAACTATGGTGTTTGTGAACTGCCCCATTGAAAAATTTCTTGTTTCTTAACTATAGTGGTATATAGATACTGTAAAGGGAATATTCCCAGCAGACTGCTTCAGTGAGAGTACCATTCAAATTGGATCTATGGAATGGTCCACTGAAAATCATTGAAAATATTTTATTTTATCTGTTGCATCAGTCTGGAGTAGCCCCAACTCACTGAATTTCTGAGTTTTGCTTTATATTAAATCCTGCTTATGTATCTATCCATTAATTTTCATAAGAAATTTAATGCAGCTCTGCTTCGGTTTGGTGAATGTGCAAACTTTCCCTCCCCATCCCTTCAACTTCTGCATACATAAAATAGATTGGCACAGTTCCCATGCTGAAAGCAACAAATTAATCATTTCTTAAGCATGAAGGACAGAGTGCAGAACACTTTTGTGACTAAAGCCTTCAATTTATAAATAATGCCCAAATGGCTTGCATGTCTTGTATTTTATTGCTATCAATTTGGTTAAGACTGGGGAAACAATACAGAATAAAACCAAAAATAGCATTTCTCTATTCTGCTCTTACGGATTGGGCCTTCAGTGAATGAGAAAGGAAGATTAGAAGACACAGTATTTTTATACTATTAATTTGCCTACAGGCTTTTAACATTGGACAGAAATGCTTTTCCAGAAGGTACAGTAATCTACGCTAAGAACTGGAGGCTATCTTCATGCTTTCAAGCTTTTCTGTATAGCTCTAGTAATTACAATGCATCAGGCCTTTCTGCCTAAAGAGGGCATTTAAAAAAAGAGGTGAACATTCAGAAAAAAGTTTTATAAAATCTAAGAAAAATGTTGGGGAGAAAAAAAATTGCTGCCTGAAAAAACTAAAACAGTTACTGCCAATACTTTCTATGTTTCTGATTTTGGATGCCCAACCAAGTGTGTGGAAAAATTGAGCACCCAAAAATGGAAGCACCTAAAATCACAGGCTAGCTTTATAGTTTGGTCTAAATACTTACAATTGTTACATTAAAGAGATTTCATCAGAGGGCATGCAAGGCCTTGTGGTTAGAGCAGGTGGTTGGGAACCACAACTCGTGGGTTCAATTTACTGCTGTTGGTCAAATTCTTGATTGACTGGGAAAAGTGCTACTCAAATGTTTTTGTGCCACAGTTTTCCCATTTGTAAATGAGAGAGAGCAATACTTCTTTGCCTCACAGGATTGTTGAGGGATTGACGTGACTATTGTCTGTAAAATGAAATATGTTATGTTCTTATGTACACTGGGCCAGATTCTCAACTTGTGTGAAATGTCAGCTGAGTATCAGGCTCTATAGATTTATAAATTTTCACTAGAATAATTTCTTTATCCTTTTCTCCCCTCCCAGAGAGTCACCACAGTGCAGGAGTAGTACTTGGTGCAACTGTAGGAGCCATTCTAGGATCTGCATTAATTGGTCTGATTGGGTACTTTATATGTGGGAAGAGACAGTCTGACTCATTTTCCCATCGGCGACTTTATGATGACACAAGGAGTGAACCAGGTAAAGAATAATGTTCCGGGAGTAGAAGAACTTTTCTATTCTGCACAGAATTCTTGAGATCAAATTTTTGCCCCACTGAAGTCAACGGGAATTTTGATATTGACTTCAATGGAGCTAGGATTTCACTTCTATTCTTTTTTATTTAGATTGTACAAGTCAGTTTGGCAAATGGTTTCAAAGTACATCCAGGACTTCTCAGTAGTCATAAACAGGGAGAGGGGATTTTTTTTTTATCTTTGGCAAATTTTGTATTGAGAGAAGAGTTTAGGGTATTTCTGCTCTGGACTCAGGTTAGTCTAGCCCAAATGCAAGCATCCCAGGCAACAACTAGCCACTTTACTGTGTCCTCACTGTTCATGAATAGACTGGGTATCCCACAGTTCTTTGTGCTGAGACACTGTAGAGCAGCAGTGTCCAGTATGTTTGCCACTAGCCACATGTGGCTAATAGGCTACTGAATTGTAGATAATGCAGGTGGATTTTGTATAATGTGGCTAATAAGAAAAATTCAAAACCACAAGTGTGGCTAACAGTATGGCTAGCATCGAATTTCCATTGGACACCGCTGCTCTAGAGGATGCTCTCTCAGTCAGTTGTGGGAGGATTTGTCTGTCCTTCCGAGGGAATTGTGGGAAGGGCATTGGAGGACTATCAGCACTGGAATGATTTTGCCTGTGTCCTCACTGCAAAGTTGCTAGGTTCCAGCCCAAGTTAGAACAGAACTTGGCACTAACCCATACCACCATCTAAGTGTATACTGTACAGGCTTTTGTCACAGGTTTTTCTGTGTGGATGGTAGGGACGTTTGGGCTAAAATCTGGGTTTAACTGTAAAGTGAAGATAGTCCCTTCAGATCATTTCATATATACAAAGTAGCTAAACAACATGCAATACCTTGGTCCTAGCTGAATAAGTAGAATTTGTACAACTACTGAGTTGAATGAACAGCAGTCAATGTCAATGGGTTATCTGCAAACTCCCCATAAATTAATCCAGGAGGATACCATTCTCATGTTCTCAGAACTTCAGTACCCAAAGATATCCATGCTCACAAATTACCGTATTTTTCGTCTTATAGGACGCTCCGGCCTATAAGACGCCCCCTCGTTTTTTAATAAAAAATCCGGAGAAAAAAAAAAAAAAAAAAAAAAAAAAGCGCCTCGCTCTCCCGTCCCCGCCGCGCGGGCGGGCTGCCGGGAGCGTCCCGGTTCCCCCCTCCCCGCCGCGGGCGGGCTGCCGGGAGCGCGGCGGGGACGGGAGAGCGAGGCGCTTTTTTAATTATTTTTTTATTTTATTTTTTATTTTTTTGGTCCGGCGGGGAGGGGGAACCTGGGCAGCCCGCCCGCGGCGGGGAGGGGGGAACCGGGACGCTCCCGGCAGCCCAGCCCACCCGCGGCGGGGAGGGGGGAACCTCGGCAGCCCGCCCGCGCGGCGGGGACGGGAGAGCGAGGCGCTTTTTTTTTTTTTTTTTGCATTCGCCCTATAAGACGCACCAACTTTTTCCCCCCCGTTTTGGGGAAGAAAAAGTGCGTCTTATAGGGCGAAAAATACGGTAATACAGGTTTCAGAGAATAATTTCAAGGTACCAAGGTATATTTGTAATCAAAAGAGAACATTAATAAGATACATCAACTACAGAACACCACTAACAAACACACAGCACAATTAGGCCATATCTGTGTTTTGACTGTGTCATTTTTTGTTGTTTAAAAAACAGTTTCTGTTAACACAGAACACAAGCTTTGATCCTGTAATGTGATCTGTACCCTTGTGGATAATGGAGCTGTGCATGACTGCAAAAGTCTTGCCTGTTGGATCTGGTTGTGGTAGTAGTACCGTACCATGGTTTTGCCAGCATTGTTGCTAAAAGTAGCATAACTTTAAAATGCTTTTGAAAAAAATTGAAAATAGTGATCTGACTGTCTTGAGACTACCTACTTTGGAGAGTGGTTTATAAAACATCCTCTGTCTTCATCACTAGCAAAGCCCATGTTAGCTGGATTAATGATGAAATTTTCCAAACATGTGCAAAGTTGCATTTATGGACTCAAGGGGTAAAATGCAGACAAAGATTAAAAAACCCAAAACCAACCCCCCCAAAAAAAAAACCTTAAAAAGCACAAATAGGTATCAGATACTGTACAAGTAGCTTTAAAGGAGAGAAAAAAATCAACAGTTCAACTCAGCACTTTAATAGCCATTTTCTGTCTTTAGGTTTGCATTTGTGACAACCTCAGCTTTGAGGCTGAAGGCAGAATTTCACTGTGGTGATCCATTTTATCGAGCTGCCTTGATTTTAAATTCTTGTCATTATTTTGAAAGAGCCAGGCATACATATGCCTCATAAGTTAAAAGTCTAGCACACAACACACTAATCTGTTATACTTCTCTTTATAGCATAGACTAAAGAGCTTTTTAATCTTCATTGCCTCACAGAATCAATAAAACAAGACAACATGTCAGAACAGAGGTACTTATATAAGTCAAGCACATTTTCAGCAGTTTCTCTTATAGATAATAGATTACGGTGTTTAATAAAATGTGGTCTATACATAATTGCTAATGCATAGTAGCCAGTGATCAAGCACGCCCAGAACATTTTTTCCATGTGTTGAAACATGTTGCACTCATTGTATTTTTGATTATAGCGCATACTCTTTTCTTAAAAAGGAAGCTAATGTGTAATTTATCTAGACATTTGTGAACACACGTGTGCACACACCCACCGCTCTTTCCATAATAGTATATAAAGGAAAAAATGAGTTTCCTACATTCAAAATATGCAGGGGAAGTGAATTAAATTTATTTTACTTTTAAAAATCTCTCCCCCCATGTAGGTGTATGTAAGAATATAAACAATAATTCGGAAAACAATGCCACTGTCTGGCTATAATGGAAGTAGGACAGGAGATACTGGATGTTGTTTAATTAAGCCACAATTAACGTGGGAGTACTTGGCAGATATAAGAGTGTAGTACAGGTAATTTCATAATCAGTTAAATATATACCCAGGCAGTTTCCATCAGCTCTTCCCTTTACCCATCAAGGGCCAGGTCCTCTGGGAGAATAACATGTGGGGGAATGAGGTCAGCTCCCAGAATAACATGGGAGAATAACATGTGGGGGAACGAGGTCAGCTCCCGGACTACTGCACTGGGCAGCGCCATGTGGGGAGAAGGTGACCCGCCCTATATGGAGGGAGAAGTGGTTCAGGACTATTTAGAAAAGCTGGATAAGCACAAGTCCATGGGGCCAGATGCGCTGCATCTGAGGGTGCTAAAGGAGTTGGTGGACATGATTGCAGAGCCATTGGCCATTATCTTTGAAAACTCATGTCAATCAGGGAAGGTCCCGGATGACTGAAAAAAGGCTAATGTAGTACCCATCTTTTAAAAAAGGGAGGAGGATACAGGGAACTACAGGCCAGTCAGCCTCACCTCAGTCCTTGGAAAAATCATGGAGCAAGTCCTCAAATAATTAATTCTGAAGCACTTAAAGGAGAGGAAAGTGATAGGGAACAGTTAGCATGGATTCACCAAGGGCAAGTCATGCCTGACTAACCTAATTTCTTTTTATGACAAGATAACTGGTTCTGTGGATGAGGGGAAAGCAGGGGATGTATTATTCCTTGACTTTAGCAAAGCTTTTCATATGGTCTTCCACAGTATTCTTGCCAGCAAGTTAAAGTAGTATGGGCTGGATGAATGGACTATAAGGTGGATAGAAAGCTGGCTAGATCACTGGGCTCAACGGGTAGCGATCAATGGCACAAGGTCTAGTTGGCAGCCAGTATCAAGTGGAGTGCCTCAGGGGTCGGTCCTGGGGCCAGTTTTGTTCAATATCTTCATTAATGATCTGGAGGATGACATGGACTGTACCCTCAGCAACTTTGCAGATGACACTAAACTGGGAATAGTAATAGATACATTGGAGGGTAGGGACAGGATACAGAGGGACCTAGACAAATTAGAGGATTGGGCCAAAAGAAATCTGATGAGGTTCAACAAGGACAAGTACAGAGTCCTGCACTTAGGATGGAAGAATTTAGTTGGAGATTGACACTTTAACAGACAAGGGACCGAATGGCTAGGCAGAAGTTCTGCAGAAAAGGACCTAGGGCTTACAGTGGACGAGAAGCTGGATATGAGTCAACATGTGCCTTTGTTGCCAAGAAGGCTAATGGCATTTTGGGCTGTATAAGTAGGGGCATTGCCAGCAGATTGAGGGCATTGGTGAAGCCTCATTGGGAGTACTGTGTCCAGTTTTGGGGCCCACATTACAAGAAGAATGTGGAAAAATTGGAAAGAATCCAGTGGAGGGCAACAAAAATGATGAGGGGGCTGGAGAACATGAGTTATGAGGAGAGACTGAGGGAACAGGGATTGGTTAGTCTGTAGCAGAAGAGAACAAGGGGGGATTTGATAGCTGCTTTCAACTACCTGAAAGGGGGTTCCAAAGAGGATGGATTTAGACTGCTCTCAGTGGTACAAGATGGAAGAACAAGGAGCAATGATCTCAAGTTGCAGTGGGGGAGAATTAGGTTGGATATTAGGATAAATGTTTTCTCTAGGAGGGTGGTGAAGCTGGAATGGGTTACACCTAGGGAGGTGGTAGAATCTCCTTCCTTGGAGGTTTTTAAGGTTAGGCTTGATAAAGCCCTGGCTGGGATGATTTAGTTGGGGATTGGTCCTGCTTTGAGCAGGGGGTTGGACTAGATGACCTCCTGAGGTCCCTTCCAACCCTGACATTCTAGGATTCTGATTCTATGATCATGGTCTCCCAGCCAATCTTTTGCTGGAACCTCCCCTCCCTCCCCCCGAAATGAGGGGGGGGTATGAAGGATTGGTTGGTTGGTTCCCTGCCATACCAGTTACAGGAGCCATGAACTGGTTTCTTCTCCTCCACATTTCTGCTCCTTTAAAGAATACCTCCTTTAAATCCCTTACAATCCATTTTATCTGATCAATATATCGTTCCCTACAGAGTACCTGGACTGGACATCTGCCCCACATTTGCATAATGAGTTGCAACATCGTATCCTAATCCCTGAGTCATATTTGCCCCAACTAAGGTCCCCAGAACCTACTGTGAGGAAGCAACCCTTCCTCCTTCCCTCCCCACATATACACTTAACATTGGCCAATCTGGTACTGAGGGAAAAATTCCTTCCCCGACCCCTCAGAAAAGAGCGATCAGTACAATTCCCACAGCAGGTCCTAACAAAATCTGATATTTCACCACTTCCATGAGTGCTGATCTGGGTAAAAGAGGACTTTTCCTGCATTGCATGGACCTATATCGGAGTATTCATCTTTGAGTGAAAAAAATTAACTGAAATGTTTTTTAGTGAATCAGTGTTATTCTTTTTTAACTGAAGAGTGGAAAGCTGGTCTTGTTGCTAAAGCAGTAATTAGAATAGTTAGGTTCTATTCCTGGCTCTTCTACAGACATCTTGTGTGGGCAAGCCACTGAGGGCCCAATCAAAAGCCCAGTGAAGTCAATTTCTTGACTTCAGTGATCTTTGAATCAGGTACTGAATCTTTCTCCGTCTCAGTTCCTCATCTGTAAAAAGGGGTCAACTTTTTTC
The DNA here is from genome assembly GCA_032164245.1 of Sternotherus odoratus. NCBI lineage: Eukaryota > Metazoa > Chordata > Testudines > Kinosternidae > Sternotherus > Sternotherus odoratus. Next base: position 73,894,530 of record JAVMKO010000006.1, on the reverse strand, counting down.
TACCTCAGGTATTGCAAGACTAAATTTATTAATGTTGAGGCATTCAGATACTACCATTGAAATACCTATAAATAATCATGATGTATTTTTCCAGTTCTCCGATTAGATAATTCATCGCATGATGCGAGCGTTGGTGATTTGTCTTACTACAATCCCAGCACAACAAATGAGCCAGCAGCACAGAACAGCAGAGGAAGACCATATGATGGCATTCCAATGGGCGATATGACTTCATCTCAACCCCCAGCATAATGTCTGGGGATAACGTCCACTGGGGGTAACGTCAGATTACAAACTCGTTAGTGATCTATGTGCCTTGTTTTACATACATTGCTCCCACAGTAATTTACAAGTTATAATAACTTAATAGCCATAGGATTATTTCAGTTAACATGAAAGGCTTTGGATAGCATATCTGAAATCACAAGACATATTAACACATGCCAGTCATACACTGCTATTCCAGAGCACCACTATCCCAGTTGATAATTAAACTAAATTCAATGCTCAATCTGCTTCTGTGTTAAAAGGCACCATGCTATCTTTTAAAAAACAATATTAGCAAACTGCACAGAATCAGGCAAAATCCTGTTTGTTACACTTGGGCAACTTCCTTTGGCTTCGGTCGAGGTTGTAAACACGTAATGGAGAAAAATACGACCAGGATTCTAAGGAAAGTTCAGCACCAAGACAAAATAACCATAATGACTATTTTGATGAGAAGCTGCTTTCTTCAAATGTCATTTTCATCAGATCTGTGGCTCAGGGGATTTCCTCCCTGCCTTCATATTTGCATCTTCCTGAGAGAAAAAGCTGTAAAGCACTGGTTTTAATTACATTAGTTACAGCTTGTAATTTGCCAGTGAATTACTGTTTTTCATGAAGAGAATTTGCTCACACTGATACAGTTACAATTACTACAGAAAGGAGACCACAAGAATGAATAGTCAACATTTCCTCCTCTGCACCAGTTGGTCTATTATCTGCATTGCAGGTTAGGATCTGTAAAAATGATGCAGCATATTTTGGGATGGGCTATGTGGAAGGAAGGAATTCTCTTTGGGTAAAAGTATTAAAAGAATCCAGAAAACCACAAACTAGTTTAAAATCTTTGCTCATTCGGCAAGTCTAAAAATCATGGAGCTATCTAAAATAATAGTAAAACATATCTGTTTATAGCCACCTAAGATGCCTAAAGACATCAGAAGAGCTTTAGGAAGGTAAAATGTTACTTGTAAGAACAACATGATGCTTAGGGGTATCAAAGATTAAGGGGCCTAATATTTGTGTGGGACATATATTTATTGCTGTGGATCTTAATGTGTGTTATTAAGAGTGGACACTTTGGGCCCAGTCAATGGAACTACACCTATAAATATCAGCTGAGAACCTGGCAACAAGTGTTTTAAGTTCACAAACCCCTTCTCTTCCCCTTTGCACTTGCTGCAGCTGGGAGTGTGAGAAATGCCTGTTCACGTGTATTATATAAATTCAGAGTCTGTGTGGCACTTAACCTCACCACAATGGTATAGCACTCGTTTGAATAGAGACAATGCTCGGTGTGGACCAATGTTAAAGTCTCAGGGTACAAATATGCAGCACTTTCATGAGAAGATCTACCCATCTATCTCAGATATTTACAGCAAGCTAATCTTTGATATTATCTAGGTGTTGCCTCTGACTTCCAATTGCAAACTTGTTATCGACTGCAATGGAAGATCACTGGATCAGACCCCTCAGTGTTGTAAAAACTGCATCTACCTTTTTTTGAACAAAGAAATGTTAGGTACAATGGGTACAGCTGTACCGGGCCCCGGACTTAAAGGGGGGGGGGCCTTAAATCCGGGGCCCGGTACGCAGCTGTACCCCCTTGTCGCCGGGCCTTTGAGCAAGGCGTGGCTCCTGGCCCGCAGCCGCTGCAGCGCTCATCAGCCCCCCTCCCCCCAGCACCCAGCAGCCTCCCCCCGCCCCCCTTTGCTTCTCCCGGCCGGGCCACGCGGCCAGAGCTTATGCGGGGATTGGGCCCCGCGGGCGGCGGGAGAAGCACGATCTGCGTACGGGCCCCCAAAATTCCTGTCGCCGGCCCTGACTCCTGTTCATGAGTGGCCTTTGAGCATTTACGCTTTATTTGATGCCTCCTGGTATGGAGCATGAGGTCACAGTGAATGCAGAAAGGCCCTCGAAGAACAGAATAATTGAATGAAATCTTCCTGTAAACAGTTAACACAAAACCCACTGACCTGCCTTTAACTCACTTCAGCTAGCCTTCACCTACAAACTTCAGATCCGTTAACCTTACAGTGCTCCACATTGGATTACACTGATTTTGGCCTCAAACCTTCACGTTACTCTGTGAGAGTGGACCCCCATAAAGGTCTGCACATTTGACACAGATTGTTGGATTATAAGCCTTTTTTCCTACAGTCATTACATTCTCAACGTAAATTAGTAGTGAAGTACTTTTAATGTCCTACTAGCACAAAAATTGATTTGATGAAATAGGAGAAATATAAATAAACATGGATACTACTCCCTTAACATTATATTAAACTTCAAATCCCTCTAAAACTAACAGTGATCTATAGAAGGAGAGGTGAACAGAATACTTAGGAAGGAAAATGGACTTACCCCATATTGCCATAAAAATAGCAAAGAAGACAGTCCCTCCATTATCAAACAAATGTGTAACCTAAGCAGAAAGTAAAACACATAATGCAAAATAAATAATAATATTTAGTAATACCACCACCTTACATTCATATAGCAACCCCCCCCCCAATGGATACCAAAATGCTTTATAGGTTTTAGACACCAAAATATAGGCATCCTAATAGGAAGCCCTAATCCCACATAAAGGTGCACCCATTAGCATTTACATGCACAATTCCATTAATCTCCCACTATTCCCATTGCTAGTCAAGGCCTGAATCATATTTCACTACAATTCCCACTCTTGCTTCAATCATCTTTAATGTGTCCAAAATACTGTCCCAAAACTCAGTTACTTTGCCAGCTATTCTGACCACATCCCATCAGTCTTCCAATTTTCTTGGTTTCCTCTCACCTGCTGCATCAGATTTAAGCTCATTGCTTTTAGGTCCTGAATAACTTAAATCAGGCCTACCTACCCATTCTTGTCTCTTTATTTCTCTCTCCCCCATGAATGTTCCTTGTCTAATCAGTCCCTTTGTTCTCTTTTCCTTCATTGCAACTTCATGCTTGGATCCCTTGTTTTACTTGGTCCACCAGGCCTCCATGCTCTCACTCTAAATCCCTCTTGAAAATATCCTTCCCTTCTAAAGAACGTATAAATCCTAATCACTCTCAAAATGAAGAATAAAACCATCCATTAATTGTTTATTAATGTCACAATGAAGTAATTAAGTACTAAGGTATGCATGACATTCCACCTCTAAATCACGTTTGCTGTTTGTGGCACCCTATTGACCATTTTCTACATACAGTGTAAACTCTTCAGGACAGATTTGTTTTATCTGCAAAGTTCAGATAAAGTTCATGGTGGGTGGCAGATAAATTGTAATTGAAAACTGTTACATGCCTATGCGTCCGTTTGAATTCCCCATGGGGTTTTTTTGTCCCAAATTTGAAAATGGTGTCCTCTATGTATTGTTCAGGGTTAATGTTATCTACCATACAAATACAGCCATTTCCATGGTAGAAATCCAACAGTCACTGTGTGTGAGCCACAGTAGGCAAGGAGTTTGAGGTGAAGAATATTTTTTCCTACTGAAAGGAGATTTTAAGTAGGCAATTGGCAGTGATGAAATTTGGTCAGGAATAATGGGCTGAAACGTATTCTAGTGAAAAAAATGCTATAAGATGTTTAGTGAGCATCAGTGACCAGAATCTCAGGTTTAAAGTGTCATTTGAAAGATGACATATCAATACATTATATTGGAGCAAACCCATGAGAGAGAAAATTTATGGGCAGGAACATTTGATAAAGAAGCACTAAACAGGGAAAACAGGGGAAAACAAAAACAAACAAAAGTTTTCATAAGTGGTTTTAATAACTAATGCAATAAAACTAAGTATTTCTAGGTATTTTCACGGTTTCAAAGAAGAATTAATAGTTTCATTTTAGTCAAGACTTCAGCTTAGGCTACAGTTTAATTATTGTTGATTTTGCTCATCACATAAGGCCTAGTTCTGCGGACTCTTACTCATTCAAGTAACCCTTACAAGGGTAGGATAATTGACTTAAATAGGATAACTTGGATAAAACCCATCTAAAAAAGTAAAGGTTTACAATATTTGGCCCTTATGCTGTAACTGACTATACTGTGGCCATCAGGAATGCTGTCTTTGTGAGGTGATGGTCTCAAGGGTTATGGGACTTACAGTTTGCTGAAGGGAGGTTACGTAACACCTGCTAGTAAAACTATTACACATCATAGCTGCCTTGTTTTGTCATTGGGGCTATTCTCTGTAGCAGACTCTAGTCCTGTAAACCAGACAAATCTACATTTTTTCAAATGAAAGGACAGTCACCATTCTTGCATCTGATTTTAGAAAATAAACACTGAGCAGGTGACAGAGGATATTTTGTAAGAGGGAAGATAATTAAATATTAGAAAAAACTCTCTTGAAATCTTCATTATTTATAAATCCAGGAGAAAAAGTTAAAGCAGTATAAATACTGTATTGCTTGACTGTATGCTTTATTTTCTTTTGAATGCAAACACTTATAATATTGAGTTGAGTTATTAAGCACACAAGTTTTAGCAGTATACAAGGCTCTGTTTATTTTACTATGCTGAAGAAAATCGAGAAGTTAGTACTCCAAAGATCATCAAGTACAATATATTCTTTGTGTGAGTTATATAATTGTGTGAAACTTGTATGCAAATATTCCTTTGGCTTTGTTTTTCTTTTGTTATAATAAAAACAACATACAGCAAAGTATTTTATGAGACTGAAAATCTGATTGGAAAATTAAAGCGGCAGAATTTACAAAATTTTGCAAATCAATAAAACTGACAAGTGTCTCCAGATTTTTAATGTGTGGTAGATTGGGGAATTCTGTGCAATAAAGATATCTGTAAACAATACACCTCTCTAAAGAAATGGAAAAGGAACCCCAAAAGAGTTATGGCTCAGAAGATCTTGCTTGATTGAAGGCAGGTTTTTGTCTCCAGATCATGCATTTTCTTTAGAATGACCAGACCTGTTTTGGCCAGTAGTCTTAGTAATATATCAAACTAGGATTTTATCCTAAAGCTAAGCAGGGTGGGGCAGAGCTGGCTTGGCCTTTTGATTGGAGACCACTGCATAGAAGTGAGAAGTTCAGACAGTAATGCTGGTTAGTTAGGAAATGTGCTATAGAGGAACATACTGTTGAAGGCAAGACAAAAAACATAAAACCGAGGTGCTGACTATTTGTGATTGTTAACTTTTTTTTTTCAAGAACACGAGTGTGAACCCTGGCATTCTGGCCAAACCACATTTTAAATAATTACATTCTGTCTCCTTCAATTAACTCCCCAGTACTATTTGGTTATGTTATTCTTAAGGGGACATTTCAAAAGAAATGTCACGTCCAAATTGTGCTCCTTACATCTGCATGGAGGGGATGACAAAGAAGCAGGCTAGCCACCTTCCCATAATTATCTTCTCTCTCCCCAGATAAGGGTAGACCTCTGCGGGTCCTGGGATGTGCCTCTTAGAAGGCGGGAAATGGTGGGTCATGGGAAAGAGTGAGAGAAGGAAAAGTGCATAATTTCCATCTCACTCCCTCAAGCCTTGTAAAAAGTCACCAGGGTTCTGTTAACTTTACTGTGAAGTGTGGTACATTCAGATCCACCACTCGAGCAATGCCACCCCAGAACCGTAGTTAAGTACCATGCATGTTCTGATTTAACCCACTGTAACTTGCCGGTGGTATGAGGAAGGTAAAACAATCCCTGGTCCTCTTTCAATTTGATTGTCAGGTTGGGTTCTCATTCCTAGTATTGGTGGCTAGGGTGGGCAGCTGGAACAGAGCCAAAAGAGGAGCCACATGGCCCGTGAATGGGGTTAAATTCTGGGAACTGGGGTACACTGGATGATTGGTGCCACAGACTTCTATGGGAGGAGCTACCTATTCTCCCAATGTGAGTGCCTCCCTCTGTTGCTACTAGCACTGTCCCCCATCCATTTCCCCCACCAACTGATGTGCATGGGTGGCATGGAGCTCAGGCCTGGAATGACATCTCTCTCCCTTTCTCTTCCAGGCTAGTGTTTACAAGGGGATGTGAGATTTACAGCTCTGAACCTGCAACTATCATAGCAAATATGAGAAAGAGAAAACATTTCTTCTGGGACAGGGATCCTAGAACAACATGACTTAAAACTAATACATTTGTGACTGTAGTGTCCCTTCCAGTCAACTGCTGGGCAGGGCTGCTGTGGGTTGTTAAACAGCTGCCCTCCATAGAGGAGTATGTGTCTGTGGTGGGCAGTACATCACAGTTTGTACAATGCTTTGTGTGCATTTGATGAAAGATGTTACACGCAGTATATATACAATTATTACAAGAGCTGGTCAGAAAAATCTTTGATGGAACCATTTTTTTTTGTCAGAAAAGGAAGTTCTGTTAAAATGAAGAGGCTACTTGAAATCAAGTTGATTTCGTTAAAATTTTGTTTTGGGGGAAAAAACAAGCTCCAATAATATCAAAACATCCCATTTCCACATTTTTTTAAAAATTAAATATTTTGATTTGTCATTTTGAAACAACTTTTTGTTTGGACTGTTGTTCTTGTGTATTATAGTGTATTTTATAAAGTAAACTAAAAATCAAAATTAAATGTTTTGATCAAAAAATTGTTTGGAATTTTCTTTTCATGGAGAATTTCTACATTTTTGGACTTAGTATCAATCTGAAAGGAAACCAAATTTCAAAATCCTTTAAAAACTGAATTTCCTTCTCAACTAATTACCACATCATGCCTTAAAGCCGGAGCCATTCAAATCTCTGTAAACAATACTGAGTTCTAAACAAGAATTATTTGATTATACTGAATAATTTTGAGAAAGAAAAGCTGACACTGGTTCCAGGCTTGGTAATTTAATACAAAGTGGCTTGAGATGTGTTCGTTTATATACCTTGCTTATATTCAAAAGTAGTCAAAGTTTATATTTTATGGACAGTTTTCTGTAGCAAAAGATTTGACTGTGTAAGACCATTGTGTTGGGCATACCACTGGAGAATTATAATTCTCTATAATGAAAAAAAAATCCTTTAAAAAGAAGTCTAGTCACCAACACTACCAGGAAACAGAAAGGTGAGAACATAATCATACAGGAAAGTAGAAAAAAAGTTTGCTATATCATTGGGCCTCTTCAGATGGACACAAATAGATGTAAGATTAAAGTGTTCTAAGAAAGTCATTTTTAGAATCAGCTGTGATTGCTTCATTATCAATTGAAAGACAACAAATGCTGAGTAGAAAGGCTGCAAATATTTTTGTAATTGAAAATTTAGCAGAGCCTCACTAAATTGTAGAGGAGCCTTTGCTGAAGTAACAGCAGCAATTGTTATGCAGAGACAATTGACTTTTAGATAGCATCAGCTTGCAGCACAAAGCTAATAATTACCTTTGCATATATGCAGCTTTCGTTGAGTTTTTGTAGTGTGCAATTGCGTTCGCACATAGGGCACATGATGGTTTCATTTGCCTCGCAGATTTCTTTGCTTTAGTAGAAAGATGGGAAAATAAAGATTATAAAAAGGCTTTCAGCATCCTCCACCTTTTTCCAGACCCAGGCTATGCCATTATATACACCACTATACCATTATAAAGGCTACACCATTTATATTCTTAATTGGTTCGTAACATGCCTAGACCATGAAATAGGCTCATTAAAAATCTAATTTTCAATGATCAATTTAATTTAAGAGCCAAATCCTGGTCCCACTGAAACAAAGAGGAGCTTTACAAATAACTTCAGTGTCAACAGGTTTTGCCCCTAGCAAATAACACATCAACTTTTGACCTGATACTGTGGTTCCTATTTTTACTAAACACACATGGATTTCAACAGAAGTATTACCTGCAGTAGAACTGAAGAATTGGTCCCAGGCTTCTAACTATATACTCACAAATTTAGCAAAATTAGGTAGTAATATTTATAAAACCCTTTAAAACACAGGGAGTAGAACCTCAGCTGATGTAGACTGACATAGCTCCATCAATATTAATGGAGCCATGTCAATTCACATCATCTGAAAGATCTGGCCTAGCATGTGTAAAGAAAAAAACACATCACATGTACGGTGACAAGGGGTGACATCCCGGCCCCAGAAAAGTCAATGGGAGATTTACATTTACTTATATAAAGCCAGGATGTCACCCAAGACGTTTAATGCCAAAAACATCTAACGAAGGTGGCAACTAATTTTATAGGGGAGGGGTGAGCTCAAATGGTGGAGAACTTCTGGCATTTGTATTTGTGTTTAATTTCCTCCAAGACTGAATCATTTATGGTGACAAAATAAAACAATCCATTCTTCTTATGACATTTCAGTTACTGGATGGAAAAAAATATCTTCAGATATCATACTACTTCAGAAGGCCCGGAGATTCACTAAAGTGCTTAAGTATATGACTAGTCTCATTGACTTCAGTGGGGCGCCTCACATCCTTAAAGTTAGGCACATGTTTGAGAACCTTGATCAGGATACACAGGAAACTAAAGCAGACACAGGGATCGCTTTTAAAGCAGAACACAGCAATTTGTAACAGTCAGCGGTTAAGGCCAAAAGGAACCACGGATCACTTCATCCGACCTCCTATATAATCACCTAAGGGCCCTCAATACCACACAGCACCTGCACATTAAGCCCAATAACTGAAATAAAACCACAGTATTACAGCCCACAGGAGACTAGATTATTACATGCCACAGGCAGAGAATAGGAAGGACCAAGATGCACCAATGCCTAAAGCCCCCCCAAGGGCAGGGAAACGATTAAGTGATATATATCCAGATAATCCTGAAAAGTGACTTGCCCCCCACACACTTCAGAGGAAGGCAAAAAACCCCAAAGTCACTGCCAATCTGAACAGCAGAAAAATTTCTTTCCAACCTTACATAAACCTTGAGCATGTAAGCAAGAATCAGCCAGAGTGAGAGAGCGAGAGATTGCTTGATGCCACCTCAGAGTCCCTACATAGTAAATGTCCCATCTCCAGTCATGGCCATCCCTGATGCTTGAGAGGAAGGAGATTGGAAAAAAAACACACCCCCCAGAATACAATGGGGGAAAAAAATCCTTCCCAAGGAGTTCAGTCACAAATTTAATTAATGGATTGTTTTATGAATAAGCATCATTGGCATGGAAGCGCATCCTCTGGAATGGGGGCCAAAGCATGAAGGGGCATACAAATGTTTAGCATATCCGGCACATATATACCTTGCAATGCCAGCTATATAACTGCCATGCAAATGCCTGTTCTCACTTTTAGGTGATAGTTTTTAAGAAGAAGCAGGGAGCAGTATTTTCCAGAAATGTAAGCAAACTTGTTTGTCTTAGCAATTGGCTGAACAAGAAATAGGGCAACTTTATCATTAAATATATACACACTAGAAACAAACAAAACAAAAAAATATGGGTCAAAATTCTGCAGCTTTGTTTATGCATGTTTGGGCCCGAAGTATATAACTCTGACTCTGTGTCAAAGGTAATTTGATACAGATCGACTGGGTTTTTCTGATATGGCTACATCCCTCTCCCAACAGAATCAAGGAACTAGTCATCACTAGAAATCACAGACTGAGGTTACCACTTATGGCAGCCCTAATACCTGTGCTGAGCCCTGGTAACAAAGGGCTTGTCTTCACTTGAGCTGGCAGGGATCGATCTTTTGGTGATCGATTTATCGCGTCTCGTTAAGACACGATAAATCGATCACCAGCGGCTCCCCCGTTGACTCTGGAAGTCCAGTTCCTGAAGAGGCGCAAGCTTGAGTCGATGGGGGACCGCACCGCCGACTGCCACCGCCATGAGGATGGGAGGTAAGTCGGCTGGAGAGACGTCGATTTCAGCTAAGTTATTAACGTAGCTGAAATTGCGTATCTACAGTCGATTTCCCCCCCTAATGGAGACCAGCCCAAAGAATGGGACTTTTGATGGATGATCTTCCTTGACCATCAGCTGTCATAGGGAAACGAAAAGTTCTCTGACTCACCAAGCTAATCTACTGACAGCAGTGAGAAAAACATATTTTAAAACATAGGCCATATATTAATGTTTGTTGGAGATATTTATACTGTATAAAATGATTTTTTAATTGCCATCTAACTTCAGAACAGAGCAGATTTTAAATTTAAGATTTCAGACAGACAGACATGTATTTTTTAAAATACATCAACTCTAGTGCTTGCCTGAAACTTCATTAATGTTCAATTTTCTCTTTATTAATTAAGTAGAATATACCTATGATGATACACATTTTTTATCTGTGAGTCAGTTCTACAGTGAACGTAAATGGTATGATGGAGATAAAATGAAAAGGCAAAATGATCAAATTTGTTCCTAAACCACTAGAGGGAGGATTTGTATTTTCCAAGCAGCAGACTTTTACATAATCCTAACAGTTGGATTGAGACTACTGAGCACAGTGCAATTTTTGCAAAACCCAATTTGAGCAGGGTTTTAAAACAAACAAACAAAAAAAACCTTTGGTGAACATAGAGCCAAGAAATTAACAATAAATTGTGTCACTGATGTCCATAAACAGTTTGTTTTACGAGCAAAATCCAAAGTGATATTTATAGTTTGCACATTCCTGATAAGGGGAATTACTAGAATAAAAAAAAAATCAACTTGGCATCAATTGGTATTGTACCGAATATTCAAATTTTTGAGAAGGTTTTGGGGCAACGTGCCAGTTTGTCAGATTGACATAATGCCCTGGCACAAAATTAAAATTCAGATTGTTCATTGTTTCTATCCTGATAAAAACAGTCTTGGAGAAAACAATTCAACCAGTAATCCTGTGATGTAGCTTGTGTGTGTGTAGTGTAACATCTGCAGAATGCAAAACCAAATAACAAATTACTACCATCACCTAGCATTTATATAACACTTACCCTCTTCTAAGTGCTTTACAAACATTAACTAAATAATCACAGAATCACAGAATACAAAAATGGAAAAGACCTATGAGGTCATTTACTCCATCTTCCTGCTAATGAGGATTCTTTGCTGTCTTCACAATCAAGTTTACTAGTATTTTGTTTAATCTTTGCTACCCCACACCAGAATAGGCAGGGACATATTGTAATGAATGGGCTAGTTTGTGTGTGTATCACTGTCTTCTACTGTACAGAATTAGAACTGTTTAACTAAGTGTCATAGACCAGGGACCCCAAACTTTATGAGACGAGGGCCGTATTAGATTTTTGAAGGAGCTTCGTGGGCCGAAACGACTGTGAAAAAATTAAATATATGTAAATTCCCCTCTTTGCTCCTCCGGCCACTGCCGCTCCCTCACCCCCTTTCTCCTCTGGCCACTGCCACAGGGGCACTCACCCCTCCACACATGGGGCTGCCGGCAGCAGCTCACTGGGGTGTGCAGGGGGGGTGCAGCAGCAGCTTCTCCACATACCCGCTTGGTGTGCCTGCTCAGCTGGAGAGCCAGACAAATCGAAGCCATGGGCCAGATCTGGCCCTGAGGCCATAGTTTGGAGACCCCTGTCATAGACTATCAGCAGCTAAAATACTTCAGCTGAAATGCTAGGGGCATGTGCTTTTGGAGAAAGAAGATCCGAGTTCTATCCCTGCTGTCATTATCATGCTGTGCAGCATAAAACTCATGTTCCTGGGTGACCTAATTTGTTTGTTTTGAGCATTCTGACACCAATATGTAAATAGTGTTCATGCTTCCTCTTGTAGAGGGTCAGCTTCCTCTTTTGTTTGAATGCATCTTTCATAGAGCAAGGGGAAAAAAGCATTTAAAAAAAGGAAAATCTGACTGTAAAACTCGAAAAATAAACAAGAGGACCCAGGCAGCCGATGTATCTGAAACTATTTTTAACTCAGTTTTAAATGGACTCAATTTCATGTTGTGGGTTTGCTTTTCAGACTTACAACATGGAAAAAACAGTTACCTCAACACAATCACATACATAACATTAATAGAAATACATGGTGTTTGGCTGATTTGAACATTTTGGTTGGTAACAGGAAACCTGACAAAGCTTTAATCAAGAACTGCAGGGGAGACAATATAAGGCTTTGTAAAATACAAGATAAAGATAATTTAAAGAAAGGTAAAATGCTCCTTGTTCATAGGCCCAAATGCATTAATTTTCTACAAGTTTTGTTCCATTACGGTAACAGTCTGAGCATGCAAAGTACTGTAGTAGTAACCACAGACTAAGCTTTATGTTCTATTCCCATTAGAACGCAGGGTTAGCGTTCTGCATTGAGGAGCTAATCACTCCTAATGGAAAGCTTTGGAAAGAAAAGTCTCTCTTTAGAAACAGTCCTTCTTACAACACATCAGACATTTGCTTTAGCACGATTTCTCTTCACTTATTTCTTAAATTGATATAATTATCTCCTCCTGGGACAGACCCACATGAGTAGAAATTCACTTTGCAACTTTGGTGGGTTTCATGTTGCACAGCACTTGAGTGTGATCTCCCTTACACCACTATTAAATGCGTTTAACTCCATTGACTACCATGGAGTTGGCTCTTAATTTACACCAATGTTGCCAAGAGAAGAATTAGATTCAGCATTTCAATGACACCATCCCTTCTGGTGGGAAAGGTTTGAATGGAAGGGTGGAGGTTGAACTTCTGGAACTGCAGTGATGCACCCAGATCTATATGTAATCCCATACTCCAGTCCACAGACCATGAGAGAGAATGTTCATGAGTTCACCTCACTTCAATACAGCATTTGCTGTATTTCCTTGTACGCAGAGTTGGAAATGCTGCAAATGCAGCCATAAATTGTGATTGGTCAAATGTCCAGTTTTGATGTAAATGGTTATATAGAGGGGATGTAACTGATAACATAATTGAGTCCTCAGTTTGATTATTATGAAATGCTATAAGTCTAGCCAATGTTTAAAGTCTCATTGAAGAGATGCAACGTTTGGTTTAGGTTGTGCCTGGCTGCTACTTGCATTTTCAACAATGGAAGTGGCAAAAATAACTGTCTACTGTGGCTTTTAAAATGGGATTTTATTGTGCATCATACCTTACTTGGCTAGAATCCATGGTAAACAATCCATAAAGGAAAACAAACAGCCCGACAAGTGCAGCAGGAATGAGCATTCCAGTGTACCATCCCAGCCAAGCAAAATAAAGACCGATTTTTTCACCAAAATACCGCCTGTGTGAAACAGCAAAAACAGTTTGAAGTAAATGATTATACCCATCTTGATAGCATTACAGAAAGCCTAAAAGGAAATAATCATTATTAGGTTTATTTTCATTTATTGTCTTTTTAGCAGCACGTATGCAAAATACCATTTTATTTCACTCTGACATAATACTTTAGTGGCACCAATTGCAGTCTTACCAATACACATATCCCATAAGGAAACAGCTGGAGTGCACTCCAATTTTACACTGTTGCAATGATTTAGAGTAGGCAGTAACTTCAACTCTGTTAAAAGTAGGAAGTTATAAAACAGCATATTTGTTTGTATTAAACTCAGAAGAGTTGGACACAGTGTTATGCAAATACTTTTGTGCAACAAAATTACAGAATAGGGCCTGTAGAGCTACCATGCAGCTGGTATCTCCAGCTGTAACCAACTTGCCCTATACTTCCCATGACCCACTGTAGACAAAGACATGGGAAGTTTTGCCTCAAGGGTTTGACAGACAGCAGCTCCTTGACTCCTGATTGGCTCGCTGCCCTACATAAACCTAATGCGTGTTACAGAAAGTGTCCCAGCAACACTGTGGATCTTCTGTAGCTGGCAGTACTGTTCCTGCTCCTTGCTCTTGAATTCTCAGCTTGATTTGGACTTTTACTCCTGACTTAGACCATGACCCATGGTATAAGCCCTGGCTTGGACCTGCCTACGAACTCTTCTGGTATTTCCAACCTCAGATTTGCCCCTGCTCTGACCCTTGACCTTGTCTGCCCATGTTAAGATCCTGATAAGGAAGGGGACAAAGAGCCTGTTCTCCATATCATGTAGTCCACTATAAAAAACAACAACATATGCTGGATTGTCACAGAAATCTACTGCTACAGCAAAGTGATAGCACATGGGGAAGCTTTGATTCTTCAAAAATGGGTCAAAAGTTGCCAGAAGAGTGGAGATGGCAGGGAATGTGGTTAGAAAGTAAGACATTGAACCTACAATTTGGTCAGGACAAAAGGACCCCTATGCCCATGCACAGCCCCATTGTCTTCCATGGGACTCTGTGGGGACATAAGGGCCCACCGTTATGCATCAGATTGCAGGATGAGCACTGATTTTTAGAATTCTTTTAGTTTTAATAATCCCTGGTATTAATAGTAAGATAGGTAAAGGAAATGACACATAAATTCCAACATTGATTAGAACTAGATTTTTGTTTTAAACTTTGTCAACATTTCCCTTATAAACCCCTGTCCATGCAAATTGATCCATGTGGTAGCAGCCATTTGGCACTACATTGATTTCAAAAGATCTCTGGCTGGGATAAGAGTCTGTCTGTGCCAATCGGGCTGCAGGACTGAACCTTAGGCCTCCTCTCTGCAAGTTGTTCAATGAGGATGGACCTCTCGACCTTCATGGATCCCCACTGAAATCAGTGAGACTACACAAGGATCCACCAACTCTGAACAACTAGCAGGACTGAGGGCATGCGTTGTAATACCAAGTAGCTAAACTTTATCAATAAAGCAAAGAGACACATTTTTGCTCAACAAGTGTTGTGTATTTTAAATATAAAATCCCTGTAATTTTCAGCAGAATGTGTGCCTACTGCTGCCTAGCTTTTCACATAATTGAAACAAGTTGTGTTACACTGTATGAGTACCTGATTAAATCCAGAGGCTGGTATTTGTACCACATCCCCCACCGTGCCCAGCGCTCATATAAGAGGTGTCTATGATTTTGAGCTCCATGTGTTTTGATGGGATGTCTGCTCTTGTGGCTTCCCTGAATCACAAAAAGAAATAAAAAAATTAATATTTCTGTGTCACTGGAAAAGAAAGAGGCATTAAAACGATGGCATTTGGATTCTAATATAAATAAGGACATTACTTTTTTCATGATACAGATTTATTGGTTCATTTATTACTAATCATTACAAAAAATGCAATCCTGAGTTTTTTCTTAAGCCTGATATAGTAGAGATGGTTACGAACTTCTCTGCAATGATGAATTTCCTCTGGGAGAGATTTAAAGACCAGTGCCAAAGTACTCTTTCCTGACTAACTAGACTCACACCACTTTCCAGTGGGGATGCATGGCTTCAGGTCCAGTATTTGTAGGTCCTGGATATATATTCATTTGTATATGTATTTATATTCTTCAAGAACTTTTAAGTTCTAAAGAGCCACATATGTGGACATAATTTGCTCTCCTGTGTAATTCCAATATTTTCATCTGGGTAACTGCAATAATTTTAATGGAGTTACTTCTGATTTACAAGTGTAAAATGAGAGCATCAGTAATGACCTTTGTACAAAGATTACTGCAATAGTGCAAAGGGTGTGAATACAGGGGTTCATTCTGTCACACAGGTCTCTTATATAGCTATGGTATTCTTTTTCATAGATAATGGAAACAACATGAGAAGACCAGAGCTTATACTATTTTCTCCCCAAAAATCGCTCCTGGCGGCATTAGAAACAAAACTGACCAGAGAGGAATACAAACAATGAATTATTCATTTTTACCCAAACCACACTTTTATTGGCTTTGTCTGGATTCCATCATAGCTTAACACACAGCATTATACTCTAAAATAAAAAAGTTATGATGCAGAATTTGCAGGCCCTTCCTAAGTGAAGTCACCAGTCTTCTGTGATTCTACATTCATTTTACTCCGACCAGAAGGCAGCACACCAATTTAAGGCCATGTTTTCATTTAGTAAGGCATATAATTCTAGTGGCCATTCTCTTGCATTTAATGGCATTATGAAGTATGGCCTGATTTAGTACACAAGTTTGAAGAGAATGTACAGTCCATTAAATGCTCCAAAGCACCCTCGGGTTTGTTTTAAAATTTCAAAACTCCAATCATTTTTACAGTTATTTTCTTGAAAATATTCTTCCATTATTAAAAAACCATCTTTTATTCTCTCTTCTCTAACTCAGCACAGCTTAAGGGCAAACTTACAGCATAGACAAACTGCACCCAATTTCCCAACACCACAAAATGTGCATGCCAAGAACCACTAGTGTTCCTGCACAATGTGAACTGTAAAATGTAATAACTTCTCAATTGGCATGATTTATGAGCCTGCCACCAGTGGAGGCCAGCAATGGAAGAGATATGTTGTAATGTGGAAAAAATGAGAACTCAATGTATAAGACTGGAGACCAGCTTCCATCCTGCTGTAAAAGGTCTTTTAGCCCATTCTGCCAGGTGCTTCCCTCCACCCCCCCAAGTGAACTAGCAATGATCCAGCAACTGGTTACAGGGATCCTCTCAGAAAGGAGACCAGTACTGCATGAAATCCACTTCACTGGTTGACTGCTCAAGCCAACTAAATCATAGTTCCATAGGCAGGAGGGGGGGGGGGCACAGTTGGCTGCTTTGGTAGGAGGCCTAGGATTGGACTTCATGACTTTCAGTCAGTTCAGAGATGTCCCTTCGAGGATTGCAGTCACACACATTGCTGAACTAGAGCTTAAGATTCTTTAGCTAAAGATTCTTCTCTTTAAAAAAAAAATATTTTTCAAGCTTATTTAAGTTTGTCAACCTTCACCCCCCTGTAATGTAAATACATAGTTCCTAAACTGTCCTCACTCATTTTCCCAACTCTGTGCTTAAAGTATGAGTCAATTAAAAAAAAAAAAAAGACAAACACACAGTAAAGGGTCACATTCTATTCAGACATGCCCAGGCAATCCTAAAGTCAGTATGGAATCATGGGTGTCACTCAGTACAAAAATTGGCCCAGTGTGGTTTTCGAGCTTCAGAGGAGCCTCTTACCCACTCATCCCCCTAAGAAGGGGGGGACTGTGCTAATAGCAGATAAAAGCAGAACTGTGCTAATAGTTTTATTAGAATCTCTCTCTCTCTCCTCCTTTTTCACTATTTTGCCACAGCAAAATATGAACACAATAACACTCACATTGGAGTTGAGCTTTTAACTTACTGTATCATAGTGGGGTGGAAATTAAAAATAGCTTATTTCTAGTCCTTCATGCAGGTCCTTGTGCTGATCCTTTTATTGCAATTACAATAAAATAATGGCTCACTAATATGATTTGTTAAAGTAATAATTTGCAATATGACTAGAGACAGTCATTTACACTATAAGAAACATATATGTGAGAGAGTGTGGTTGTGGAAGTGAGAAAAAGCTTTCACAGTTATGAAGATTTTTTTTCTTCCACTTGAACGGTTAGTATTCCCCTAAAGTCATAACATCTAGCTGAAGCATTAATAATGAAAATGTGAATGGTATGCACAGACTACTGCTCTTTTATCCTCCCCTGAATTAAAGTTTTAATACCAGGAGCAGTTATTTAACCAACAACCTGGGAAGTTAAAGTTATTTTGAAACACAATGTGGTATGTCACACCCTCAGCTAAAGTAATTTCATGTCTCAGAGTCATAACTATCCATGTTTCAAATTGTCTGATTGTGACATGAAATGTAAAATTCTGTCCTTAATTAGAAAGAAGATGAAAGACTTATGACTTATTTCCTTCTTTCAGCCATTTAGGGCCCAATCCAATGCCCTCTGAAATCAATGGGAGTCTTGTCATTGATTTAAATTGTCATTATATCAGATCCTTAATTTATTGATGGGACTATTTTCAAGGTAAAATTCTATACAACTACACATAAATTGTTTACACTGCAAATTTTAGTATCAGTTTCCCTGTATTTGATCCACTGGAAAGCAAATGAGAAAAACAGAACATTTTGTATAAAACATGCAATGATAATTTGAGCTAATTGGAACAATTTATGTTCTCCTTAATAATCCCAGAGGCAATGTCCATTTAAAAATGTACTTAAAACAAGTCCATTCTAAAACAGTGGGAGACCATCCCAGAAAGTTATTAGATAAAGATCCAAGCTAGGTCCATATCAATGTAAGGAGTGTTATAAATAAAAGGCCTTATCAGAATGCAAAGTAAAATGAAAACATCTTAAAGCAAATTCACAGTTAAAATAGGATCTCAATGTTAAAATAAGTGTTATATTGAAAGTAAAAGTTGAGAGAAAACTAAACCACGTACCTCATGTGGTGGAAATGCAGCTTCGTATGTTCCATTACTGAGTAATCTATTAATACCTAAGCAGAAGAAAAAAATGAGTTTCAATATCAATTTTTATACATGCTGTTTCAAAAGCTATTGCATTTCAGCCTATGAATTGAGGAAATGTGACAACGCTAAATAATTGGGTTACTGTTTTTAACAAGGGCAATAATCAGTCCTTTGCACAAGTAGAGTAACTGTTCATTGTCATTAAGCACGAAGTTGTAGCTCTTCTTGCTCCCTCAAGAAACATGGCTCTTTCCAACTTCAGAGACCTTACTGTGGCTAGTCTCTAAATTCTTTTCTTCTACGGTTCTTTAAAACAGCTCTTCAATGAATGAAGCCATCTCTAGGGGATAACCAAGGAACTGCCCTACCATTACAAAACAGGAATTTCTGACAACAACTCAGGAACCCTGATGGGGTATCCAAAGTCCATAGTCTTCCAGACAACGCCAAAGAAATCAGGACTTTCAACAGGTCAGAGTGCTGTGCTCTCAAAGACATACCCTGAATCTGCTCCCGTTATCGTAATGGGATTTTGCCTTTGGTTTTAATGGAAATAGGTTTGGGCCCCAATTCTCCTCTATTCTTCTTGATGATGGTCTATGTTCTTTTAGGTGTGTTGCTGCTTTCCTTCCAGGAAAACTTCTCCAGGCAAATGAAAGCAGCAGCAGCAAACTGACAACCCACCCCATTCACATCAAAGCCATTAAATAGTTAACATTCAAAGGCAGCTATTTCTGTCTATTTTTCCTAAATTTTCAAATTAAAAAAAAAGAATTAAATGCATCCCTCCCATGAAATACAACCCTGTCACTGGGCCAGATACTCTGGTCTGGTATAGCTGCTTTGTGTTGCACTACAGGCATAATTTAGGCTTAAAACTGGTTTCAATGGACCAGGAAGGATGATCACCCATAAGGTGGTCCTCCAGGTGGCATAGAGACTGCATAGGATAGGTACCCCTCCCTTCTCTGCTGCTGGCCCTGCAGGGAAAGAGATATGTGGTCAGGATGCATTGTGTTACACCCATTCGAAGCAGCATTTTCAGTGTCCTCTAGCTGTTGGAGTCTAGTGCACATTAACTTAGAGACTTTACTAACAGCTCAGCAAGGACAAGTACACGGCGCAGCAGCAGGATCAAGTAATGCAAAGGACACCTTTAAACCATATTTGCCCACCCTTTCCACCTATTTTGAATTTTGGCTGAAGATCTGAGGTTCTGGCCTCATAGCTAATGCAATGCTAAGGTTACACATACACAAAATGTTAGGAAATACAGATGCTAAGATTCTCAAGGTGACATGAATTCATCCCTATTTCACCTAGAATATATGGCACCTTCCATGACTAGACATGATTTAGGGCGGCCATTAAATGTATATAAAGTACACACAAGGTGGACAAGTTAATGGTATCAAAACTTTACCACTCCAATATTTGGGATTTAAATATATTCGTGCATTTATATTAATAGGTTTGGCTTTTTTTTCAGTGGGTGTTTGGAAGAGATTGAACAAGTGCGTTAGGAAATACTACAATATTTGGTATAAATTACACTTGTTTTCCCACAAGTAGAGTGAATTATAACCAGGATCACTGCTGTGAACACTAGTACCCGCTGAAATATGAAGCATAAAACATAAATATTAAATTATTTAAATGTAAACAAAGTAACATATAATAGTGTACTTATACCTTTTGACAGGAACTGTTCTAACAGCTAATCAGAAATGAAACAATCATAAAAAGCTTTCATCTTCTATGAGGAATACTACTGTATTAATAGCTAACACTACTGGTTTGAATTTAACCCACAAGACAATGCAGCACATCTGCAGACAAATGCTTTCACTGTCTAAACAAGAATTTCTATTTATCCATCAAATTTATAAAATATTTTATGAACCCATTAATCAGAAAATATTGTTGAGCTTAACTGAATAATTTAATAAATAGCAGCTTGCAATGATCAATCCTCTCTACTGCTAACTGAATAAGTCATACTATGAACACTGGCAATATTTATTTAATGAATACTTTTTCTTTCTATAGTCTAAAGATATTAGTACTCCTCATAAGACACAAATTATGTTTTTTCTGCGTATCAGAATTCTTACCCATTTTTGACTTGCCATCTTCATACTTCGTTCTCTGTAGCATGTGGTGCACTATTCTGCTTCTGGTGGAGTTGCTGAAGAAACTGTCTTTGTTGTTTATTGTAAAGCTGTTAAAATGATTGATGTCTTTATATTCAAAGTAATCCACAGGTTTTGAAGCACAACTATCCAACAGTTTCTTTTTACCATAATGTACATATATAATAGTAATTCACAGTTATTACATAAGATGCAGTGATTTACATCTTCACAGAGTCCTTTCAACCCTCTAGAGAAATAGCATGCATCATCCCCATTTTACTGATGGGAGAATGGTCACAGAGGTTAAGACCAAAATTCTCATTAAGTGGCTAGTGATTTAGGATGCCTCCGTTTTTGGGTGTCCAACTAGAAACACATCAAGCCTGATTTTCAGCAATACTGTTTTCTCAACTCCAGGTGAAGTCAATGACAATTACAGATGTTCAGCACAATCCAAGGTCATAAAATTGCTGGAAAGGCAGATTAACCAAGGGAAGGTAGAAGTACACTTGGTTCAGCCTCACTATGGTGGGGATGGACTTTGACTTCCTGAGGTCCCTTCATCTATGACATTTCTGTGATTCTGTGATAAATGCAAATCTACTGCAACTCACCATCTCGGCTGAGATGTCACAATTTGGGCACTAATAATGGATGATTGTTTTGAACATAAGAATGCCATACTGTGTCAGACCAAAGGTCCATCTAGCCCAATATCCTATCTTCTGACAGTGGCCAATGCTAGGTGCCCCAGCGGGAATTAACAGAACAGGTAATCATCAAGTGATCCATTCCCAGATTCTGGCAAACAGAGGCTAGGGACACCATCCCTGTCCATCCTGGTTAATTGCCATTGATGAACCTATCATCCAGGAACTTATCTAATTATTTTTTGAACCCTGTTATAGTCTTGACCTTCACAACATCCTTTGGCAAGGAGTTCCACAGGTTGACTGCGAGTTGTGTGAAAAAATACTAGAAATTTTTGACCTAAGTGATTGGTCTAATGCCACACAGTGAATCACTGACTGAGATTAGAATTTAACTGCTCCCAGTATCACATGCTATCCACTAGAATTCACATGAACTTATGGCTCCATTCAAGATAATTGATTAAAGCTTTAATTCTACTTTATTAAAAACTTTACTTTATGATTAAATATAAACTAAAAGAGCTATAATACATTAAAATCATTTTGAAGTCTATCACTGTGTCATGTATTATTATTCCATAGTAGAGCAAAAATAGAGATATGATGTTAGCATGAATAGCTATATTTACATTTTGGGTAGAGAAGATTAAGGGTTCTCTATACATATCTCAGGCAGGAGCATTTGTTGCACACACAGCTGGCTAAAATCCAAAGTCACTCTTTTCAGCTTGTTCCCAGGGATTTCCTTATTATTATTCCATAGTAGAGCAAAAATAGAGATATGATGTTAGCATGAATAGCTATATTTACATTTTGGGTAGAGAAGATTAAGGGTTCTCTATACATATCTCAGGCAGGAGCATTTGTTGCACACACAGCTGGCTAAAATCCAAAGTCACTCTTTTCAGCTTGTTCCCAGGGATTTCCTTCTGTTTCAGCTGAGGAAACACTCTCATATTTAGCCCAGCTGTTTCTTGACTATGCAAAAACAAATCTGGAGTATTTGTGTTTAATAACGTAAGAGGAGACAAAATAGCATGCTCCCTATTGGAGCTAAATTTTTCTCCTACATTATACAGCTGAACAGCCATCAATGAAAGCCACTGGTGAGTATCAGAGGATATGGCCCTACATGAAAACCAACAGGAAACAGTAAACCTGACACCAAGTGTTTGTCAGTGACCATCTGTTAATGATTGCCATTCTGTCACCTGGAGAGAAGAAATGAGAAAATGAAATGGACACATGGATCTCTGCTGTTGCATTCCCAACACCAACGCTTACTGGTGGATCCGCGCTCGGCTAAAGGGTGCTGTGTAACAATCTGTCTCTTCCAGGTCAGGGAGGGCCTCCTTGTCAAGCTTCATTGGATTTCTGGGCAACCAACTTTTCAGCTCTCGGATATTCCTCTGCAAACTGGAACAATGACAAGTTAGTCTTATGCTCCTAGCTGCACGTCGCTTTTTTTTTGCCATCACAGCTATATATGCTGGATGAGAATGAAATATAAGCTTGAAATGAAAGCAAGAGAGTGCTTATTTTTTTTCTAAATTACTAAAATAAAATAGAAAAAAAACAATGCTTATATTATTTGTGGCCCGATCTTTCGGACCTCACTCACTTTCGGACCATTCCCACTGCCATCAATAGTTTTGTCGAGCAAGCGTGACAGGATTTGGCCACGTTAAAGTAGCACACTCAGAAGGAAGGTAATAGCATACTCTTAGGGAATGACTCTCTCAGTTGCAATTCCTTCCAACGGTAACTCGTTTGGAATAGCAGTTACAATATCCCCCCTTACTCAAGGATATACTTAAAGGCCCAAACAAGGGTTTACTCTACGATATAAACACAAACCTTTTAGATTCCTCATGCACAAATTTCCCTCTTTTAAAGTGAAAATTAAAAATCAAGTGCTTAATTGTATATTTATGAACCTGGTCCCTGGTACATTTAATTAAATCGCCATATGATTTGTAGAGCTCTATCACAATTTATATATTGTTATATCCTTTTGGAATATAAACCCAAATCCAATAAAACGAGACTACTTTAGAGCAAAATATGAAAAACTGTCATACAGTCAGCATTTAGAAAAAAATTGATAATTTTCTGCAATTTTATAAAGATTCAGGTTATCACATAATCATAGGATTTAGTTCTATGTCTGTGCTTAGTCTTTATATAGGCAAGAGTCCCTGACTCCCTCCATTAGAGATGTGCTTATATAAGGATGTCAGAACTTGGTTCATAGAAATTAGACCTGGAAGAGAGCTATTAGGTAATCTAGTTAATTCCCCAGCAATGGCAATTCTTCCCTTCAGATTTGCCTGATATTGTATTCCTTGCATCCCCAAAATCTCCTCCCCTTGAAATGAATGGGAATTTTGTGTGTTCAAGGACTAGTGGATTGGGTCTCATGTTATGCCTCTTTGGAGGCAGGCCTGAGTGTCAAGACACCCTAACCAGAGCTATATTTTCCAATTGGGTTAAGGCCCGGTTTCCGCAAGTTGCATCTGTATTTTGTACCCACAAAATGAATTCAGGGCACAAATTTTGGTACTTACTCTTATAACTATCTAATTTATATTTGCAATTAAACTGCTAACTGGGCATGGTAGTCAGAGATACATCTACTTGGGATGAGCCCACTTTTTTGTTATGGGATCAAAAATGTAGGCATCTGCACCTGCAATTTGAATTTAGAAAGGGAGACTGCCCTTCAGAAAAATTACCTCTCATAATCAGCCGAGGAACATAGTACAAAAAAGCCAATAACTACTGCTACCAAAAAAAACCCCCAAAACACAGAAAAATATTGTGTACATTTATTATTGAAAATCCTAAAATGTAGAGCTAGCCTCTCATGTAATCCTAATCAGGCCATTTGCATCTAACAGTTAAAGTTATGGGGAAATATTTTGCATCTGCCATGAAAATAGTCCATGAAATTAGGCTCAAAGAAAAATGGAATACAAGTGTGATTGCTGAAAAAGCTTATTTTAAATTGGCATCAGGCTGCATATAAAGAGTACTCAGGCTTTTCCATTAATTTTTCATTTCTAACATTAAAAAAAAAAGCTTTAGGGTGACACTTGGAAGCATAAAGTTCCCCAGTCCAATTGCATATTTGCTTTTTTATTTTTTCCAAAAAAGTGGTCTAGTTTTAAATTATAAAAAGGCAAAAAACAAAAAACAATCCCACCTCTGTGCCCACTGCTGATGTTGAAAAACCCCATCTTGCAAATGTACACTTTTGTGCTCAGGTGTTTGAACATTGGCCTGCTAACCCAGGGTTGTGAGTTCAATGGGGCCAGTTCGGGATATGGGGCAAAAATAGGGTTTGGTCCAGCTTTGTGCAGGGGGTTGGACTAGATGATCTCCTAAGGTCCCTTCCAACTCTGAGATTCTAATGATACACTTGAGTCAAATACAGCTGAGTCACGGAAAAAAGTTGCTCACATATGTAAGCATTTGCAGGATGAACCCATATAATTTTATTTTTCAGATTAGTCTCTCTCCTACTAGGGTTTTACATACTGGAAACACATTTTTGCTGCCAGTTAGCACAAAGCACAGATTACATTTAATATTTATGGATAGGGTTTGGGAATAGCAGACCTGACCTTCCTCACAAATGGTATAATTATATAGGCATCAACTTAGTTACTGCTAATTTACACTAGTGTGAGACGAGAAAGAGCCCCTCTGCATCTAGAGCCCTGTCATACGTGTAAAGTGCTGGAGAGGGTTAATGTTACTTGAGAACAAGTGACGTAAGAGCTTCCCTGCCATGAGAGAGAGAGGGAGGGGTTTTAGACTTAGTTTCAGTTCTGGCTTGCCATGTAGCTTGGCAAGGGTCCCAGAGCGTCTTTAGCTGTGAAGATAACTCCACTTTTCTTCTTATATTCCTAATTAGCTGATTGTAAGTAATATTTTAATCTTCATAAAGCCTTCACAAATGGAGCTGTATCTTAGTTCCTGAGTAATCCAACTGAATTCAATAGGACTAGTCACTAAATGGTGACTCAACATGAGTAAAAGTGGCAGAATTTAGCCCGTAATAAATAACTCTTGCAAAGTCAGGATTTTGTGATGGAAGGAGAGATCAGACAGGTCACAATAGAGGAAAATTCCATATTCCAAATTCTGAGCACAGTGAGTTACATTTCAAGTGAAAATACCTGGTGTTGCAACACTAACAGTTAAAATAGTAATTGCTGTATAGTGACTATACAATGTTACTCTGCAATGCCATTGCATTTTATTATCTGAGATAACAAGAAAAGTTAAATCCTTCATTTATGAATAGATTTCACTTAGTCATGACAATTATCCCTTCCCTAAGTTAGTATGATTCCTATTGGAAATCTTCAACTTAATTGCATTTCTATGGTCTTTTGCAGAATTGTGTGTTTATAAACCTTTCAGCCTAAATCTCAGGAGTTATCCTAAATTTCCCATTTATCCTCATATTCTTAAAATAAAAAAAAAATAATAATTCTGGTTTGGGGAAAAACCCTTAACTATATATGTCAAGTTACATAAAGTCTCTAAGCAAACTTGTCAAACTTTGGTGCTTAACATTAGGCACCCAAATAAGCAGTTTGATTATCAGAGGTGTTAAACTCTTATAGTTCTCCCTGACATTAATACCTTGTAGTCAATGGGAGATAGGTGTAATGGATATAGAAGTATACTAACATTTAAGTAATATGCCCAGCTTTAGGCATCTATATTTAAGAAGCATCACTGCATAGTATACAATTTTTTTGCTGAAAGACTAGGTAAGACTAGCTTTTGACTGGACTGTCCACAACTATATGGTGTGAATCCAGTCTCAACCGGTCACGTCTTTATATCCTAATAGCTGTTCAACTGAGTGAGGGCCAATGTCCACATGAGTAGAAACACTAGCACCACAGTTAGCAAACTTGGAAGATGGAAGATTAAAGGATGCATTTCCAGATGGAATGATTTTACATCTAGAGGAAGTTCTCTGCATCAGGGCTGAGGCACATTAGTAGGCAAATTGCATTCCTGCTGAACCTGTCTTGTGAAAAGGCTATTCCAATTTCCAGGATTACACTTGCAAATACACCAGTCAGACACCTTACATTAGCATTAAATTCACTTACAAAACAGAAAGAAAAAGTTTCTTCTTAATGGTGAATCAGCTGAGTTGTCTGCATTTGCAGAGTGTAACGCTGTATGTACTGATAACAAAGAGTCCTGTGGCCCCTTAAAGACTAACTAAAGTATTGGAGCATAAGCTTTCATGGGCTAATACCCACTTCGTCAGATGCAAGGCTTGCATCCAACGAAGTGGGTATTAGCCTACGAAAGCTTATGCTCCAATACTTTAGTTAGTCTTTAAGGGGCCACAGGACTCTTTGTTACCTCTGCTATTCCAGACTAAAACGGCTACCTCTCTGATTCTTGACTGTATGTACTGAGACATTCCATGCTACCTGCTACTAGCCAATTACCATACGTGAGGACAGGAGATATGAGATTCTATTTAACTCAGACTCCTTTTCTGCAATTTTACATTAATTTTTTTTGTATATTTGTGATGACTTAAAGGTGTCTTATCTTGCTGGGAAACCAAGTATCATTGTCTAACTTGAGTTTGGTAGATATAGGGGTTGCATGAAGGCCCATATGGCTGACCTTAAAAAGTCTTGCTCGCATGAGTAGTGGTTACTCTCCCAATAAGTTTTCTTTTCAGAAAAGTCAGGGTAAGGGTATGCAATACCTAGCTAAAAAGAACAGCAGCAGTAGTTATTTTGTTCAAAATTTGCTCTACAATACATTTATCAACATTAGACCTGCAAAGGATGATACAGAGATTCAAACTAAATAGGATCTGAAAGAAAACCCAGGTCTCCATTTTTATAGGGTTGTGAAGAAATTCTCATAACAAAAAAATAAACAGATAAATATATAGTGTATTCTGTAGTTAGATATTGCAATAAACAAACCAAACAAATGGAAACAAATCACGTTACACATGTGTATATAACAACCAGGAAGAGCTTTTACGACCATCAAATGGTTCAGTACTCCAAAATTCAGACTTTATTGAACATAAAAAACTGCATGCTACCATACTCATACACAACCAAACAACTTCAAGGATATGACTTAAGTATACAAAGCACGTGAATTCCCAGCTACTGCAACTCACATGTAAGCTAGATCACTTTCAATTCAGCAGACTTCTGATGAAGGAAGATTGGAATGTATCTTCTTTAATACTTAGAAGTAAAAACTAGAGCTGAGCAAATAATTGATTTTTTGTTCAGGGGTCAAATCAGATTCATTTGATTTAAAAGATTTATTTGAAACTTTTTCCTGGTTGGTTTCATTTTCAGGTGTTTTAAACATACATTTCCAATGATTTTCTTCAGTCAGAACAATTCACCAAATTGGACTTGAATTCACAATTAATTTACAGAGACCCTAAAATGATTTTTTTCAGAAAATGAACTATTCATCTGCAAAAATTTGCCCAGCTCTAGAAAAAAATCTGTTATAGATGGCAATTGTGTTATTATAATTCATAATTGCCCATATTTAATGGGCCTAAAGCAGAATTAAAATATGTAAATATTTTTCTGCGTGTATGGTAGAATTTATTTTGGTGTTTTCCTCAATGCCAGTCTTAAAAGAAAAAAGAAAAAAGACATACAAAAATCTTTTAGGTCATCTAGTCTGAAGTCTGGGAGAATTCAGACAAAATTTCTGATATGTGCTTTCTTTATCTGATATGTTGCAATATATTTACCTGCAGACTTTTAAAGTACAAATTATTTACCCTTATAGAGTATGATCTTGCTGTTCCTGTGGAATGTGGAGATGTGAGTGGCAGTAGAAGGATGTCATGATCAGGTATATATTCTGCTAATGGAGTGATTTAATAAATGAGCTGGTAAAAACACAGATACTTGATCCCATAGAGAAAAAAGCTCTGATCCTGTAAGCATTCCATTGACTTCAGTGGAAGTCTCATTCATGGAGAACTTGTAGGGTTGGTCGCTGTAAAAGCTCTTAATTCATTAAAGTCTTTACTTACAAATATACATATTCCTAAGTAAGGATGGTTATCTATCCATACACTATGGACTAGATCCTCAGCTGGTGTAAACAGGCACAGTTCTATTAAATGTAATGGAATTATGGCACTTTACACCACCTTAAGAACTGGTGTCATAACCACAATCCAACTCTCACTGAAGTCAATGGAAGGACTCCAATTAACTTCTATGAAAACTGGATCAGGCCCTAAAGCCACAAACTACAGAGAGATGCACAAAATACTGAGGTTTACAAATTAGCAAATGCATTTTTTAAAACTAGAATTAATGATCATTTCTGCAAGGGGAGAACCTTATTTCACCATAAAAATAAAGAAATAAAACATACTCCCAATTCCATTGCTCTACTCCAAGAGCTGAAACTGATATTTTTGCCATTGTGCTGCAGGAAATATCGGTATTTCACCTTGGATAAAGACTGTGAAGTAAAACTACCCATTTTGCATACCTTTACATTGCCATATTTGAAGTAAATTTGGGCTGACAAAAATGAAGAGTGTGCATGCACAGAATTTTCCTAAACCACAGATCCAATTCTGCAGTGATTATATATGAGTAAGTCCCTGTAACAGGGTGCTGGCTGAGAAGCCCTGAGCCAGCCCCTGTTAGCTGAGCTCCTGCTAGCTCAGGCCCCAGGCAGGGGAGTAATTAGAGCTGGCAGGGTGTGACCCTTAGCCGGGAGGGCTTAAGGCAAAGCACCTGTGCGCCTCTGGAGCCAGAGGGATAAAGCTGGCAGGCAGGGAGTGCACAGGGGGGAGCAGGAAGGGGAGGAGCAACTGGCTGGTGTTCCTGGCTAGCTGCAGGAGCTAGCTGTCCCCCAAGTAGCTGAGGAGGCAGACTTGTATATAGATTTGTACATAGAACTGTCTATAGGTGGTGGTGGACTGTGCATGAGGGAATAAAAGGGGCACTGCTGTGAAAAACTGTGTGGTCTTGGCTCATTCCTGAGACGAGCGGTGAAGGGCTCGTGTACAGTCCCATAGGACTGAATAAGTGTGGAACATCTACAGAATGAGTTCTAATACATTAATATCATGATTTTTTTAAATATCTGACATCAAGGGCATTAAAAATCAAATCCTGCCTGTGCAGATAAATCTTAAATTGGAATTTGTCTCCAATATGCAAAACAGTCTAGTAAACTGTATTTTTTTATTTTAAAAATTGAGTAGGAGTGAAGAGAAATATTCGTTTTAATGTACTACTTTATTCAAGTTCTTGTGCACTCTGTTAATTTCAAAATTTTATTAAAACAGTCATTCCTATGACTTGTTTATGTTTAAAGGTCACAGTTTGTCAATCTATAAATTTGTTATGGTACTATGGACAGTGATGTATACATACTGAAAAAATGATAACTGATATTTTTCAAATTTTGTGTTGTGTGCATTTTTAGGGTTAGTTTTCTTATTTAGATTTGGACTTCACATGCAATTCTTTTAAAAAGGTGTTTGCTCTTTTATAATGCTGGAATAAAAAAATGCAGGAACTATTTAACTTTCCTCGCTTGTTTTTTTTAATTTTTACAAAACAAATTTCAAATAAAAATGAAAAATGTAAGTGTGTTTGTCTCTGATGTTAAAGTTCTCATGGACTTCAAGGTTAGAAGGTACCATCATGATCATCTAGTCTGACCGCCTGCACATTGCAGGCCACAGAATCTCAGCCACCCGCTCCTGTAATTTACCCATAACTGCTGGGTGACTTACTAAAGTTCTCAAATCTTGATTTAAAAACTTCAAGTTATAGAGAATGCATGATTTACTGTAGTTCAAACCAGCAAGTGACTGTCTTGCTTCACGCTGTGAAATAGGCAAAACAAAAAAACAAATAGCAAAAAACAAAAGAACGAGGGTCTCTGCCAATTTGACCTGGGGGAAAATTACTTCCGGAATGCAAATATGGCAATATTGTTTGTTACTCTGCTCTTAGAAACTCAGTTGATTTCAACTGCATATTCTAGATACCTGTGTTACTAAACAGGGTCATAAATCCATCTAACATCCAAGTTTTTATTACACCCAGAAATCCTCAGAAGAATTCAGAATGGAGCTAAATTTGTTTTATGGCATAGCTCTGTTCCATCTGCCTTAATATTATAAAAATGTAAGTGGTTTGCTTTGAATTGTACACTAAAATGAAGCAAGCACATGCATGACAGGGGAAAGGAGAAAAGCAGTTGTAAATTTATGTTATAAATTATTTCCGTCAAATCTTACTATTGAAATATGTGAATTTAGAAACCAAATTTTGCAATTCAGTTATATATTCTGATGTTTTGTTTTGTTTACTGGTGGTCTTGCACAACCAACAACATATTAATGAAATACGATACAGGAAATAGTGAAATTTGGCAGGTTTGTACTCTTGGAGGCTTTATAGCAGTAATGATTAGTATGTCAAGCAACATAGATATTTGGCTCAAATATGCTTAGCAGAATTCCATTTTTTAAAATAATTTCAGTGGATATTGATGTTTATTTTTAAGCATTTTTTATAATTTTATCAATTTAAATTTTTACAATTGTGCAAAGTTATGGGTTTTAAGATTCTAATTTTTTATCTATTTAAATTTTCAGTTAGAGGAAATTACAGGGAATTAGAATTTTTTTTAATGATAGTAGATGTTGAGATTCAAAAAGTTAGAGCTTTATAACTGTTACAACACAAATTGTCAACATCACATATCAAAACATATCAAATAAGCCTTAAATCAAATTTCAATAATTTCTTAAGCTGCATTTTTCTTACTTTGTCTCTGAAAATTTTAATTATACTCAATGGAAATATTTTTTGGTGTGTGTGCATATGGGTGATATTGATGTTTATTGACATTTACTGATACAAATCTAATCTTTCCAAGCTTACTCATAAGCATTAGGATGGACATTTTTGTTATGGAAATTAGTCTATAAATCTTATAAGCTTGTTCCAATCCGCACTTAAGTTTTGGAATGGAGCAATAGGTCTTACCAGCTCTTGAGGCTACCATTTCTACAAGCAAATGCTTCTCTATTGAAAATTAATATTCCATAATGGTAGAATGGAGTGTACATTGGAAATATAGTAGAACCTTGCTAACTCACACAATGAGTCAAAGACCTTTTACTGACTATTATTGCTAGCCATCAAATATAGAAACAAAAGCTCAAGAATACTGCATCAAAAAGTGTACTTTTTAATTTAGGCCTTTACTCACAGGCATAAAGTGAACCTTGTGTGTATTTGCATGGTCAAGTTCCTAGTTCTACAACTGGAGTTTAGTTTTGATTAGTACAAGACATAATGTGATAGTAAAAAGTATATTTTGTAAAGCAACAATGAAATTTTAGTAACCGGAGGCCTCACTGCAATGCTGTCTTTGGTATTAAATCTCTGCTGATAGACTGAATGAGACTATTGTTTTGACATGAGAAGTATTGCATTTGCAAAGTGAGAACTGGCAAAGCTGTACTGTACTGCATCATGTAACAGCTAACTATTTTAGGGCATTATTTGTGTTCATACATTTTTGTGTTTCCATGAATCAAATCTCATGGTTTTAATTGCTTTGGGATAAATTTACAACTGCTAATGTTTAGCAGGTGACTATATGGCAAAATTAGAAGCTATGCATCACCCACCAACCTGCCCATGGTTTTGCTCCTCCAGTCAGTGTAATAACACTTTTTCCTGAAAGAATAGCAGAAGTCATCTGAGAACAATCAAGTAAGAGACAGTTGACAAGGACTCCCACATTATATAAGAACACATACCATGCACATTTTCATGCTAAAGAGTGAAAAACATCTTTAAATTGAAATACAGTAATTTGTTAAGGATATTCTGATCTGAGTATCTGTTGGGATTTGAAACAGTTCATATCATGACTCTTGAAAAATGAATCTACATTTTGATATGACTGATCTGTATAGGCTGAGCCATGTCAGACTATTGATTCATGCACTGAATTCTCCATAAAGATAATACAAGTTTTGTTAAAAAAACCATTAACAAGATATGGTTCTTAATTTTTTTAATTCTATAGGACTCATTTTCAAAATTAGCAGTTGCTTTAGTTCTGCATTAAAGGTTATATACACTGTCTTAAATCTGTACATGCGACTCATCGACATCCATTACCATTTTACATGCAAATCAAGAGCAGTATATGGACCCAAGATTCATTAAGCAGTTACTGGAAAAAATTGTTTTTATATTTCAGTTCTCTTCTCTCTTCTTTTCCCTGGGTACAGTAATTTCTGAGGGAAAAAGTCATGTAATTTCCTATGAAATCTTCACAGAGAACAATTATTCTTGAAACACAACACAAATACAGATTTGAGGCAAAATATTTGTTCACTTCCCACTACTGCTCTATATGCCCCCTCCCTGTATATCAAGCAACCTTTCAATATTGCAAATGACTTAGGCCCTGATCCTGCACTCTCATGTATGCTTACGTCAGGGCAGAGACCCACTGGAGACACAGGGTACTGCCGATATGGATCAGCTTGCTGGATCATGGCCTTACTTTGTACACATTAGTCTCCAAAGGGTACAAGTTGCCTAGATTCTTTATGCTAGTGTGTAGTAAGATAAGAGTAAATCAATGTTTTTGAGTATTAGTATGTAAAATAAATGGTTAAGCTCTTTTCAGCCAATTTTAAAAAAGTATTTTCCCATCTTGCACAGGAATATAATTAAACATTAAAAAATCTTTCAGTTCTGGATGTTAATCAAATGAGATCCTCATCAGATGGTAACTTCTCTACCTAGAAGTAGGTACTTGTTAGCCTGATTTGTGATGTTCCTAAACAGAGTTGCAAAAGGGAGCATGGACACCACCTAAGATAACAAGGATTTTTTGGATATCATACTTATGAAACATGACTTCTTTCATTACCTTTAATTACCCTGAACTGTTCCACTGAGGAGTCCCACTGAGATACAGACATCGGTCATTTACTCATTATTCATATTGCAATTTCTGTTGTGAATGGATAAACATCATCCTTTTGCTCGAGTTTCAATATTATATGGCAAAGCTGCTGCCTCTTATACATATCTTTTAAGCTTGCAACATGTCTCTTTTTAATCGAACATTCAGGCATATCCGATTAAAAACGTAAGTATAAATGATTCATGATCCCCAATGTAATCATGTGAAAAATAGTGAAATATATGTGAAAGACAATTATTGCAAAGTATTAAAAAACCTTTTTGATAACTATTCATATAGCACTTTTATTTTACATTACATACCATACTGAGCCTCAAAGATCAATTGTCAGAAAAAGAGCTAGGCAAACTACTGATTTTTTGGCTCACTGGTGGTTCCTCGGCAATGGTGAAGGTAGGAGACTCGAAATACCCTTTGGTTCAGGTGGAAATAAAACTAAAATTTTTTCAGAATTATCAGCAAATTGAAAAGTTGGGAAAATTTCATTTTGGGTTGAATGAAATATTTAATTTGATCCAGCTCTGTGTCTATTGGATTTTTTTATATGAAGCGGAACAGCTACAAAGAAAGTGATTAAGAAAGACCCACACAGAATATTCCATTCATTTCAACATTTACAAAATGGTTGGTTTTTTTCCATTCAGACTGAAATAATTGGCTGAAATCAACATAAATTTGCTGTTTGAATCAACCTGAATTTGCTGTAGTAGTAATACATAGCATGACCTTTTACCAGTAAAGTTAATTTGCAGTTTTGCATTGACTTCACTGAGAACAGGCTCTGGGTTTTAGGTAGTTTCTTGGGATGGAAACATGATTCTGGTACTTTTCAGCTACATTTATGCTACGTCTAGGGCCAAATGCTTCTCCCCTTTCATAGGTAATTCTGTTGATTTTAGGGTGTCGTGATGTCCTGATTTTATAGGGACAGTCCCAATTTTGGGGGCTTTTACTTATGTAGGCACTTATTACCCCCTGCCGCCTGTCCCAATTTTTTACACTTGCTATCTGATCACTCTAATCGATTTCAATGGGATTACTGTGAGATGTGCATTTAAGATGGAGTTTAGAGATAAGCCATAAATTCAGATCAAATATTCTCTTTGGGACTACGCCTACCAGTAGTATCATTAAAGAGCACGACTGTGATCCACCTTTACATCACTGAGCAGGAGAATAAGGGGATGTGACATGTGAGGCTTGGTGTATTATGGGTCAAGCACAGTCGGACAGCAGCCTCTATGGGGCCACTATTCTCTCTCCCATGCAGATGGAAGGGAGTGGGTGGCTAGGGTTGAGGAATGGGTAGAGCCTTAGTTCTCGGTAAGCCAGGGAGGAGGGGAAGGAATCTGCTGCTAGTACAGAGAACTGTATTATTCAGGTGCATAATAAGGTTTCCTTTCTCCAACAGATGGCAAGTGCAGTTACCTCAGCAACAGAATATAAACTATGTTATAATGCTTAGAAAATGGTTAGGTAAAATCACAATACAAGTATGCACTTTAAAAAATATAGCCTATTTAAAATATGCATACTCTCTGTGTGTAAGCAGTGTAACTTTGCTTTCTAGAACCCACTTTTCAAATATCTGAAGTGAATGAAACATGAATGAAATAAAGGAAAGTAATAGCTAAGGAACCAAGAGCCATGAAACAAAAGGAAAAGAAAGAGAGGGGCATGGACTAAGAATTTCACTAAAATGTTGTTTTGAATGCCTGCCTATAAAAATTGCTAATTAGACTCCAATAAAATTGTTCGCATACATAAATATGTGTAGGAACTGGGCCTTATTTCATAAATTTTCTCTAAAGTAAGGAAATCAGCTAGATCAAATATCTAAATTATTGTACTTTAAGTCTTCCTAACAACAACAAGATGGGAAAAAAAACCAGTATTACGAAATGAGAAAAAAAGATTAATATGACACATACAATTAATGGCCCCAATCCAACAAATATATTTATTCATTGAGTAACTTTATGCATGTTAGCAGTCCCATTCAAGTCACATTCATAAGTGCAGGATTAAGCCCAAATTGAATGACCTCCCTGACTTCCAAAATATTGCCCTTTAATTTTTTTTTGCAGGATTAGTCACGTAGTGGTTTATTTTTATGCTGTATTGCGTGCGGTATTTAATTCCCATTCTAGCTATCAGAGTTCTGTGCACACTTCAAAGGCACAGTAGAATGCCAACTATGATTCCGTCTATAAAACACTCATCAGTTCCCATGCTCTTCTTTTATTAATTTGTTTTTCATTGAAATAAATAAGCAGTTATGAGAAGGCTGGGTTGTTTACAGGACTGTTAATTGGAACTATAATCACTTCCCGTCACTGATTCACTATCCTCTGCCTTTGGTTGATGGCTCATTTGCTGACAAGGTCAGAACTAGCAGGAAACTATTCAGTTTTGCTCTCAAATTAAAGCCTCCCCCCCTTTTTTTTGGATGGTGGCTGTTCAAATATTTCAGTGTTGAGCCTAAATCAGCAATATTACAACCTGGAAAACGTGCACTTTTCATCCTAAAAGTGCTCCAAAGACATTAGCCAATTTGATCTCAACATTCCTGTCAGCTAGGAAAAAATATTTTTTCTTTTTTTTAAAGGGAAATCTTGCTCCCATTTAAGACAACTGAGTTCAGTGAAGTCACAATCTCACCTAATAATGGCCTGAATTATTATTTTTTAAATACATGGACCTGAATTTACATACACAACCTCAGCTTGCACAAGCAAATTTGGTATTTTTCCCCACAATTTAGTAAAGACAATAAACTCATGAAGTTTTTTCAATGCAGCAGCAGGAGTCATAAACAGAACCAGGATTAGAATGACAAACTGTCACTCTTCTAATCAGACCACTAGGCTGCATCACTCTCTCATGACAAGACAGACAGGCAGCTGACTAGCTCCAAGAGCCCATATAATTACATTTTCACCAAAATCTTTTTACCCATCTTGTTGGAAGTAAACACCAGTTATCTGGCACAAAGCTGAAACAAGTTGTTGGTGAAATTTACAGCCGGCATCTCTAACAAATTAAAGAATATTCAGAAAATCCCTGTCTTGGTGGAAGAACTAGCTGTGGATGCATCAAGACTAAACATAGCAATAAATTCACATCCTCTCAGCCCCGAAGAACATCTTAAAAATCCAAATATGGAATCCATGTGTAAGGTTTGCAGTGGCTGACTGGGAAATTCATTGATATTTCCCATCAATCACAAGCTTAGACAGCAACAAATAACTGGTGAACTGTCTAAATGAATTCCAATCCTCAGTTAGAATCCCAGGGCAGATGCTCCTCTCACATGACAAAATTTGCTTAAAGGGAGGAAAACTGAGAATCCCCTCACAGAGTTTCTCCTGGACTGTCAGTGATGGGGTTGCTCTCCCAAAATAAACTGCTGAAGTCCCCCTCCCCCATGCCCTGTGGAACTCAGGGGAATATTTGGAGAGCAGGACTATTTGTGTGGAGGCCTCATGCTTCTGCACTAGTTCTAAAACAGTCGTGCTACCCCAGCACAGACTGCTCTTGACTGCTGGTAAAAAGCCCATTGTGCTTAGTGGTTTAAAATGCCAACAAAGAAAGAGTTCATTTGGGTTTTGAAATATAGGGAAAAATTAGTATGTAAAATGTTAATGATGAAACATTCAAGCGAGAGAGAAATATTTTAAAATGGCAATATCAAAACATCTTCCTTACTCACATGGTAAATGATTATTACTCAGGTTGTTCACTATGGAAAGGGATTTGGGAAATGATTCAGTCAGAGAGTTTCAATTGCATAACGCTCTGGTTTAATGTAGCGGTGGGTACTCAAATCTATGTTCAGTTGAAGAGTCTCTGGGTGAAGTCTAAGCTTAGGAACCATTTACATGAAGGATTCTCTCTCTCCCCCCATGCCATACTGTCCTAGTTGAACTCAGCAGAGGCACTCCTGAGAGCCCCACTGAGATAAGTGGGAAGGAGCTGCTGAAAGGGCATTCTCAGTGAGGCATTCCCACATTGGAATTTGATTGACACCTTGGCCTGATGTATCCCAAATCCAGTGAGTTTCAGCACACACTACAAGGCTCATCTTTTCCCCCCACAGGCATTTAAAAATTATGGGAAATTATAAGCATGGGGAACTGGTGTAGGGGTTGAACATTACATCTACTGGTTTCCTGGAGATAGGTTATTTTTAACTGTATTTCTGTACTCACTACAAGAATATATGTGTTGTAATTTTTAAGTTAAAAGGTGTTTAGAGTTTATGGACAGGGTGTCCTTTAGCATTTGTATAGATCTAAATAAATAAGGAGACTGAAGATCATCAATCTGGAAAGAGGAAGTGAAGAGAATTCCAGGAAAACAGGGGCTGTGGCTTTCTCCAGAATGTCAGGGTTTTATCTCTGAAAGAGAGACTATTAGTTGTCTCTGTAACTTCCCTTGCCTTGGGATATAATTCCAGTCAAGTTCTGGCTGTGATCCATCATTTAGAAGATTCCGTGCTCCTAAGCCTAAAACCACAAACCACAGATCTTTTGAGACCAAAAGATGAGAAAAGGACCTGAGAAAAGTTCTTGCAAAGTGTGTGTGATTTGCTTTGAGCAGTAGGTTCTTCTGTGGTATGTGAGTTTTGATACAATTACTGTAGGTAAATGTGAAAATACAGTGGCCTCTGTTTTTACCCCCAAAATTGGTCTTGAAAATGATTGTTTTTGGAGACATCAGAAGAGAGAAATATAGTTATAATGAAGTAGGAGGCTTGTTTTGTTCAGTCTGAACAGTAGGAGAGGACTCAATGTTATCTGAATACATAAGTAAAAACAGTTAAATATAAAGCATAAAAATCAAAGTATTAAAACTGAAATAGTTACCACAATACCTGAAAGGCATCCTGATGTTCATTCTTTCTGCATATTTGCACAATGTATCCCAGGGACAGTGAATTTTAACAAACATTATGTCGTGGCTTGTAATAGCTGGCTGCAATGGGTGATAAAATAAATATATATTAACAGTTGAGTACAATGTGACAGTCTGGTTTCTGAAAACATGCTTATGGGCCAACTTCTGCTCTCAGGAGTGTGCTTTGCTCCCAGTGAAGTCTGTGGCATCATCTAGAGTCCTAAGTAAAGAACAGTACATGATAATCTATGTGCACTGCCATTGTAATGAGATATGGAGATGAGAACAATCAAAGACATCTTCCAGTTTATTCCACTTACCATTCAGGACTGCTATTTTCTAGTGTTTTATATTTATAGTTTTACTATGTATGTCTTTAAAGACAGGGCTTCCACCACTGCCTTTGGAACACAATTTCACTCTTACACTGGGGGAATCAGATGGGACTTATCAACCCCCTCGTTTTAGGAAAATCTCAGAGTAGAGGAGATCTCGTAGAGTAGTGGGTGGGAAAAGGTTTTCTCCTCCCATAAAAAAATTCAAACATTTACCCTTTCAAAGTTTCTTATGAAAAACCAGAGATAGATTCCATCACCCCAAAAGAGCCAACACCCAGTGGTGAAGGCACTTAGCTGGATGTTGAGATCCACATTCAAGTCCCTGATCTGAATCAGTAAATGAAGACTGGGAAGGGACTCTTTTTCAAGCTTATCAATGCTATTTGGACTGACTAGTGGGTGGACTTCAGTTTTTACTTCACAGTGCTCCCATTTGTGCCAACTGGGGGAGTGAGAAAGAAAACTCTAAGCAGACAGGGCCCAACTGACCACTATCTACTCCATACATCAGTTAAGCTCCACTGTTTTAAAGGAATAATGCCAACAGAAACAAGATCAACATAGAGGTAAATCAGTCCCTTTCTGATTTAGATGGTAACACAGAGCACTAAAATCCTGGACAGCTCTTATAATTTTAAAGTCTGTTTGTAAAAAATTAGGAATATTCTTAACATTTAATAGTATACCACAGTAATTTATAGGTAATCTCAGAATAAATATATACTAGACGACATACCTCTCTTTCTAACATTAAGCCCTCTGCCCTCAGGTTCTTTTCAAAAGTGTTTCTTTTTTCTATTTGTAGACTTGACTTTTTATAGACCAGGATGTAATCAATGCGCTTTTTACCATCTTTGAAGAGGAGGCCTGATGATGCTATGACATTCATCTCATTCTGAAAAACAAAATTGATTAAAAACAGGATTATACAGTAGAAAAATGTAAAAATGAAACAACTACTGCACAGTGCAAGGAATTTGCTCATAGAATTGCACGTGAAGGGGTAATTGGAAGGCCAGGCATGGACAAACCTGACAACTGTTCAAAAGAATCTCAGGTTTAATTAAAACATATATTTTAGCTATTACATTTTCAAAGAAAACCTTCCAGCTTGAAATGAGTAATAGATGCCTACTCTACCAGAGTTTTCAGAAAACCTGAAATAACAGCTCTGAATTATGAAGGCCCCTCTATTCATTTAAACAGATACTACTTTAGATGCTACTTTAAATATGAACACAACTATTTCACTGTTTATCACATCATTTAAGAAAGGAGAGGATGTGCCAGCTACAAAGTTCTTCACAACCATTTCCCAAAGTGTGGGAAGTAAATGGGATAGAAACATGAATAAAATCAAGATGTGTTGGCCTTTAACACATAGTGGGTGGAAGAAAAGATTGGTTTCATTCTTCTAATAAGGACTCAATTTTCAAATGTTTGGGA
Source organism: Sternotherus odoratus (assembly GCA_032164245.1). Lineage (NCBI taxonomy): Eukaryota > Metazoa > Chordata > Testudines > Kinosternidae > Sternotherus > Sternotherus odoratus. Next base: position 73,854,593 of record JAVMKO010000006.1, on the reverse strand, counting down.
AACACTGACATTTGTGCAACACTAAAGACTGATTGGCAAACACATAATATCAAAGACATGGTAGAAAACTCACTTTTGTCTAAGACTCAAACCCTTCTGGGCACAGAGAGTCCTTTACCAAAGTCCAACAAAAATGTATGCATAACCAAACATTCAGCCCAGCTTGGCTGAGCTGGCTGCCACTTTGTAACAGGCATACCTTTGCTGCATTAGACTGTCTTTCTGTCTAGCCACTCTTGTGCGCCTCAATTAACCCCACAACCCAGCGGCTAGGCACACTCCTTTACTCAGTGGTTCAAGCAAGCTACAATTCCTGATGTCCCTGTGTCAAGTCAGGCTTCCACCTTATCCCTAGAGAAGACTGTCTGCTGCTCTCTAATTCTCAGAAGTCTTTTATGCTGCTTCCCAGAGAGGGACCTCTTTCCCCCCTCTCCCCTGGGTTTCCACTCTCCAACTGGGTTCACCCAGTTCTTTATGGGAAAAGCTCTAGCTCTCCCACTCGCTCAAGCTAGCCTTTATCTCTGGCCCATCCTCCAGGTGCAAACAGGGTGATTAATTGGCTTCTCAAATCCATATTAATCCTTTCATGGCATGTGTAGGTAAACATCCTATCAGAAGGGACTATTTAAGATTTATTCATCACTTAACACTCAGTGGAGACCTGTTTTAAAGTAAATTTCTGGTTCTGGCCTTCATGGTTGCAAAGAAAAATCTGGAAGCATGATCCTTACAGATTCAAAAACCGGAAGGCAAATAAAAAGAATCCCAATCTTGGGGTTTTTTGTTTTTTAAAAAATCTGATTTTTAAGCCAAGCCAATCCAATGATTTTGGGGCCTGGTTCATCGTGTTGGTGATTCTGAGAATGACATTGTTATCCTTCCGAAGCTGAAATTTTGGACAATTGGAAGGGACAGGGAGCTGTCTGTTTGACATCCCTATAATTATGCCTAAGTTAATTAATTTAATAGGTATTGTAAAAGTGCATGCACATGAATATTGATTATAGTATGTTATATATAGTTTTGTTTCCTCCACTATAACAACCCTGCCCTTTGCCTGATTGAGTAACATAAGGCCCAGTTCTGCGACTTCTCCTTGATTGAACAGTACCTTACTTTGTGAGCATTCCTCATGATGTCAGTGGCATCAGTCGGACTCATCACAAAGTAAGGCATTATTTGTAATGTAAGGATGGCAGACTCAGGTCCATTGGGATTATTATAAAATAATTTCAAAGGGACTGCTGGCAAAGTAAGGTACCACATGCACCATGAGTAACAATGGCAGAATCTGGCCGATCGGAATTTAAAAAGGCCTTCAACCTAGTACACTTTATACAGTAAGCTATACAAGTTGAAAGCTATAGAGGAGGCTATTTCATTGTACTGCATGTTAAAATGGGTATAGTAGAATTCAGAGAAATAGGATAAAATTAGTGCTGCTCTTGACCTAACAGAAACAAGAGACACTTTCTGAGGCTGATCCAATGAGTACTGAGGCAAAAACAGGCTAAATCTCAAAAAGCATAATCTGAATTACTAGACTAATATGTCTTTAATTTGTTTTTAAAAATGTGGTTTAGAACATATCCAAAGTAAATCACATAGATCTATTAAGATATTTTTAAAATTTATTTTGGAATCATACTACTACTAAAGCCATGGGAAAAAAGTGACAAGAACAACTGAAAAATAAAAGATTGCATAATTAACAGTCATCTTTCTATCAGGAAGAAAAATGCTGATTACGAAATAATGAAGACTAATGTGAGGACACATGGGTAATATTATTGTCATACATTAAAACAAAATCAGCTAATTAGAAAGGCTTCCGTTTTTGTCTAGCTTCTCATTTCCTCATCTTTCCAGACCCCTTCCCCCCATTTTTAACACAAAATGAGGTAACACGGAAATTAAAATAGTTTATTGTGTACATTATATAAACAAAAATATTGATAACAAATCTGTACTGAAAAATAATGTTCCCTATTTTTTTGTATTGCTGGTTTATCATTCTGTAGAGTCTGGTATCTTTATTTAGCATTTGTATTGCAAAAATATATAGAAGTTGCAGTTGGCATTTTGGGGCTCTGTTGTTGCAAGAGACTGTCACTGCCTTGAGTTTAGGTTATTCTCCCGCCCTGCCCATGTTGCCAAAAACTGTATGTATATCAGAGCTAAACTCTGGCTAGAGCACTGAGCACAATGTATAGCAAGTTTAGCAGAGTAAGCTATGTAGAATTAAAAGGACAACAAAATAAGCTGGTAATCTATTTTAAGTGATGAATTTAAAAAGCATTAGACAATTTTTGGTCAACCAATCCTTCCAAACTGTGGAATGCATAATAAGTAAGACTACAATTTTGTCTCGGAGGTCATCGTAGGGCAAGAGTGAAAAATCAGGTCACTAGGTGGGAGGTAATAGGAGCCTATATAAGAAAAAGACACAAAAATCAGGACTTTCCCTATAAAATCGGGACATCTGGTCACCCCAAAGGTTGTGGAAGTCACAGGAGTTGTGGGGGACCCCCAGGCTGTGCCGAGCCGTGGGTGATGTGGGGACCCCCCAGCTGACCTCCCCATTTTGTCACAGACATTTCTAGTAAAAGTCAGGGACAGGTCACAAGCTTCCATTAATTTTTCTTTATTACTCATGACCTGTCCCTGACTTTTACTAAAAATATCCACGACAAAATATTAGCCTGAACAATAAATGACATTGTTTAGCTGCAAAATGTAGTGCGGTTTGCACAAAGGTGGACAAGGCACATCTAAAGAACAACGTATGCATATTCTTGCTCACATACAATGAGTCATATATAATATACTTACCATTAAAATAAGATCTACCCTGCCCAACCCAAGATGATGATAAATAATAATGCCTATTTATTAAATAGGACTTTTAATCAGTAGATCTCAAAGTGCTTCAAATATTTTAATATATTTATCCTCACAACACCCCCATGAGGTAGAAAATTGCTATTAGCCCCATTCTAAAGCCAAGGAATTGAGGCACAGAGAAACTAAATGATTTGCCCACGGTCACACAGGTGGTCTATGGCAGAGCAGCGAACTGAACCTTGATCTCCCATTTTGTAAGAGTGCTCTAGCCACTCAATCATCCCTCCTGCCCAGGAGCTGGAATAAGTGACACATCTAGGCACAGTTAAATTACAGACTAATCCCATTCCTTGGTGCAATTTAATTGGTTTCAAAGCTGTTCAGAGTTTTGGAATGTCATGAATAGCCCTGGCAGAGAGGTGTAATTAATGGGAAGTGCAAAGGTGACTCAGGTGAAGGATAAATGCCATTCACCTGCATCAACACATGAAGGAATTTGATGGGGCTCACAGTGAAAGGGGGACAGTCTGAGCAGCAAGGGAAGGAGGCACTTGCTAAAGGACAAGACCTAGCTCCTCTCAGTGGGAGTTTTGGGCATCCATTGGCCAGCTAGGAGAGAGGGGTGCTGATTGTCCAACATTCCCCAGCTCCCAGGATTTAGTCAGGTGCAGTGGCCATGTTGAGCTTCTTTCGGTTCCATTCCAGGAGCCCATCCTACTCACCAGAACTAGGAACAGGAGACAGGCCAGAGAGATGGCTTGATTCTAGACAATTGCCTGTTTAGGGGGTCAGGAAGGATTTTTTTCTCCCATGGGCCAATTGGCAGAAGACCAGGGAAGTTTTTGCCTTCCTCACAGCACCTTCAAGCCACAATGGGGTTACGTAGGAATGTGCCTTATATCTGAGGTACTGGGGTGGTGTAGTTTATTTGTCGCAGCTTGTGGCTGGCTTGCAGTTCAGTTAAGAGAACAAAATGAACAGTTCCAAGAGAAAAAAGATCTAGGATTTTAGTGATTGGCCTTGGACTCATGTGAGAGGGTGAGAACTTGGGTCCTCGTGGACCAAGTTTCCCATCCAACTGCAATCTGTGTTCCCCTGATGGGGAGATTTCTACAGCTCTGAGAAAGCGGAGTCCTGGGGAGGTACGCTGAAGATAGCCTACCCCACATATGGGTTATAAGGTAGAGCCCTGCAATCCCACACTGGAACCAATTAATTTCCTGCTATAGGATAATATGGGAGGGTAGCATTCTGTCCGTTTTAAAATGTATTAAAAGTTGCCGTCTGCCACTTAATTCCATGCATGTGTCTGTCCTCATTTTGCTGCTGTGTGCATGGCTATCACCACTGCATACAGTATGTGCTGTATATATTCACACAGGTACATACACAAAAACATATATCTATATCTATCTATATATATAGACATATATGCTGTATTAATCCTGCATCTTTCTGTCAGCAGCTTTGCCTCATCTTTTGCAAATGAACTATTGCTTTCACATCACAAATAAAGCACAGTCCAACAGTTGATATGGTGCAATACATTGAACATACTCTGCAGAATCTTGGATGCATAACAGCATACCAGATGGTGTAATTCAAAACAATGTTATATCATAATACCAGGGGGATTAGTTGCAACTCAAGTATGTAGCATTATATAGTGATTTTTATCAGTAGATTTCAAACCACTTCCAATCTTTAATGTACTTATTCTTTCAGAAGCCCTGTGAAGTAAGAAGTAAAGTCAGATTATGATGCAAACAGTTTGGATTTTAGTTTGTTGACAGTTATACATTAAGATGTTTTCATTTTGTATGCATCATGGCCAAAGAATGCATTTAAAAATGAAATGAAAATCAATGACTATTACAATATTTTAAGTTCCATTTCCTGAATTCCATATAGACAAAGCTAGATAAATGGGTTTTAATTTAAACCTATAAAGTCACTTGGACTCCTTGGACACGGACTTCTGTGGAATCAGATTCTAACCAGATTCCTCCGGTTCTGTGGTGTTACTGCATAGTGTTAAACAGCTGCTAATTTCCACCATGTAAGCAGCCTCCCCATTTAGTTGAGCTGTGGTCTTTTAAAAGATCAAATTAAATAACTGAATACATTTCAGAAGGATAAAATGAATACAGGAACTCCTCGCTTAAAGTTGTCCTGGTTAACGTTGTTCCAGAATTCCATTTGCCTGTATGCTGTGATTCAGGTTATTATCTTAAATTATTTCCAGTAGAATCATTGTTTATATTGTGAACTTAAGCTTTATCATGCAAATGTCTGTTCATTAATCATTTGTTATTTAAAGAAAAATGGTAAACATTTTGTAAAAAGAAAGTTGCAAAAAATATGTTTAAAATTGTGAGTTTCCGGGAGGAAAAGTATGATTGCTCTTAAACATGTTGCCAATTTTCCTTATGGTGTCAGAGTATAGGAATGGAGTAACACGATCTATGTAACTGCAGTATTCTCTATACCAGGTGTAGGCAACCTATGGTATGGGTGCCAAAGGCGGCATGCAAGTTGATTTTCAATGGCACTCACACTGCCCGGGTCCTGGCCACTTGTCTGGGGGTCTCTGCATTTTAATTTAATTTTAAATAAAGCTTCTTGAACATTTTAAAAACCTTATTTACTTTAATACCACAGTAGTTTAGTTCTATATTACAGTCTTATAGAAAGAGACCTTGTAAAAAAATTAAAATGTATTACTGGCAGGTGAAACCTTAAATTAGAGTGAATAAATGAAGACTCGGCACACCACTTCTGAAAGGTTGCCGACCCCTGCTCTATACTCCCTTTTATTCCATGTAGGAAATACAAGAAATACTCAGGGAACATTATTTAGCCATTTAAGGCAATTGGCAAAGTTCAAAGTGATCCTTGTAAAGGTAACCCTATGACTTCCCATATTATGCCCCCTAGATATATATATATATATTTTACAGACATTTATAATGCAGAGACCCCCAGACAAGTAAATGTGATAGCTGCATAATCATTTCTTGGAAAAGGGAAAACCCAGTAGTGATCACATTCTGCTAACAAATAGTTGTAGTTTCTTAAACAACAGTACTTTAGTATTACTATAACATCAGCAGTAAAACAATCTGATAGTAACATTTCTTTATTTTAAAGCTATAATATGTGCCTCCAATATACATTAAGTAAATAGGAAACATAGTATTTTTCAGTATCATGCTTTCCTAAACCAAAATCAGTAATTCTTTTTCTTTTAATCAGAACATACTCATTTACTAAATTGTAATATGAAATGTTTATAAAAATTACCTTTCCTTTTGTACACCAAAATTAGAGTTTGGTTTTCAAACACATTTAGAAACATTCAAAACAATGTAGGAGAAAAACAGAGGCTCTGTTTGACGACCTCCTTCAGAGTAACAAAACTTCCCCCACTGTGGTTCCTGTGTCTTCCCTTAGCTTGAGACTTCAAAATGCTGGCCCACTTGCTTTGCTGTAAGTTTTTGGAAAGAGACTGTTGTAGTCCGATTTCTTGTAGTGTGACTTACTCCACAGAGATTAATATAGAAAAGAGCCATTTGAGGTATCAAATTTCCCTGGCATGGCTTTAGACATAGTGAGGACACAGAGACAAACAGTTATGTGAAGATGGTGGACACTGAGGCTTTACTTTTGTGTGTTTGATTCATTACCTTGATATTCACTTGGACATTAACTTATTGATGCTTGTTAGGAGCCCCAATGCAGCAGCCCTTGTTCAGGCAGAACTGCAACAGGCAGGGAAACTGGGGGAAGTGTGCATTATTGGGCTCTATGTTTATTGCTAACTCATTAGTAATATCTAATGAATCATTAGACACAAGGAAAGTTTTCCATAAAATGAGTCTGAACCCTTTTTGATTGTTTCATTGAATGGATTTTAGTAACATTTCCTACTATGTGAAAGTTTAACATACTGTATGAAAAAATATACTCTTCTGAAATTATATGGCACTTTACAACTTTATGTAACCCTAAAATCGGTTTGCTTCAATAATATCTATACATTATAACAGGCTTATCAACCATTTGTTATATAATTATCTGTTAATCATGTGATATTAATACATTACGGTACATGCATTACAACAAGGTATTAAAGAAAGCATTTTCATTTACTCGTAATTTAATCAATAGCTATAAATCATACATCAATGAAAACACTATTGAAAGTGTCACTGCATGTTATATATACAGCAAACAGAGAACTAGATTGCCCCTTTAAGCATACCCCTGAGCAGACTGTATTCACCCAAAGAAACCTAGATTGCTCTTCAAAAAGGTGTCTGCTCCCTCCCAGTGCACCCAGCTAACTTCGAGGTCAAGGCAGAGGAGCAGGAAGTCAGGTGATGGTTTTACCTCTTTCCTACCCCCATGGGACACCGTACAAGGAGAGAGCAGTTTCTGGGTTTCTGAGTTGATGGACTGTGACAATGAATTGCTCTTTTGCAAGGAATTCAAGGGAGTGGGTGTCACATATCTAACGTCCAGCAACATTCTCAACCACAAGTTGCAATGGGAATATTCACTTACATAAATGTTGAAAAATATAGACCTTCAGTATTCAAAATCAAACCCCTAAAATGTAACCACCTCACTAGTTTCTGCAATCTGGTATGAACATTCAGATTCATGGCTGCAACTTATTTGCAGGAACAAAACCCCTGGGTGTAAATTGCACCCACCAAAGGAAGGCCAATCTGCTAAGACATTATCCTGAAAAATCTCCTTCATTTAAAAGTGAAGTTCAGAGAACTGTAAATTTCCATTTCTAGGAAGACAGGATCAGGCTGACAGCTTGCGAATTTGGTATGACAGCTCACTACACAAGAAAAATCATCTTGATGGACTATTACCACTAATGAAGCTACATATTAAACCAAGATTTACACAGATGTCTTCCATTTTTTCATTGAGTCTACAAGAAAAAGAAATAATAGGGTATGTGGGCGGCTAATAAAACCATAAATCTTTGTATGGTGCCTCCAAGGGAGTAGGAGCTCAGATCCAACTAATCTTTCTGGCCTTATGATATACAGCAAAAATAAACGTTTATAGACCACTGCAAAGTTATAAGCACTGTCTATCTGAAAGTCCCATGTTTTTTTTTTAAATTAAACACAACGTCCTAGCACACCAAGATCCTGCTTCTGTATTTACAGACTCCTGAGCCATGTATTTTAGTGGTCTGTGAATTGCCAAGCCCACTTAAAGTACTGAATAAATAATTATTACCAGTCCATTACCCATGGATTTATTATTTTTCCTTACTAGGAGATTTTGCCCACAGGATTTTGCCCACAGTGTTTAGCTTCCTTGTCAAGATTGCAGAAAGAGCCTGGGACATAGGCTGAAATAGAACACTGGTTTCCTGATTTCCAGCTCTACATCTTAACTATGATCAGCCCTCTTCCCCTATAAACCTGTGGCAAGACTACATATATATATTGTCTATAAATTGTAATTATACCTTACAATTATAAAGCCAACATTTACAATTTTGGTTGCCCAAAATTATGCTCCCAAATCCATAGTTAAGACAACTAAATAAAGTCAACCTGATTTCCAGATGGCTTGAGTATGCACAATCCCTGTGAAGTAACTGGGATCTCTTAGCTTGGCATCTTTGAAAATCTGTCCATTTAGATAGATATCTAAATACAGATTTAGAGGCCTAGCTTCAGACATGCACACTTGATCATTTTGACCTCCAGTAGCATTTGTCCATCCACTATCTTGTAATCATAAAAGTCAAAATAGTTATAAAACATTAAGTGCTGCACCACCTGCTAGCAGAGGTAGGTATATGCATAGACATTAGTGAAATCCAGCATGGAAGTGTATCGATCAGTGCCAATCTAGGTACAAGTAATTTATTTACAACTGAACAATTCTTTCCATTGTTGACAGCTTTTCAAGTGTATGAGCAGGTCTACACTGGGGGGGAAAGTCTATCCAAGTTATGCAATTTGGGTTACATTAGTAGTGTAACTCAAGTCGACCTAGCTGAGGTCTATTTACAATACTACGCTATGTTGATGGAAAGATGCTCTCCCATCAACTCCCTTTTTTCTTCTTGTTCCGGTGGAGGCGATGGGAGAGCAATCTGCAGTCGATTTAGTGGATCTTCACTAGACCCACTACATCGACCCCTGGTACATCGATCACCACAGCATCAATCCCCTGGTAAGTATAGAAAAACCTTATCTCAGAAGAACAAAAAAATTCCAAGAACTGGCCTAAGGATAACCTGTTTAAAGGTTGGGTACTTCCCCTTATCATCATAGTATCTGAATGTCTTCAAAGTTAAATCAATATAATCCATTATCAATATATTAATATAGTATTCTATCCCTTGCCAATTTGTTAACAGCCAAGAAGTCACCTTGCCAATGGACCCCTGCAGAGATAAAAATATGGTAAGGAAGTTTTAAAACTGGGGATCCCTTGAGCAAGAAAGGAATACATACATATTAATTTTATCTTGTTTTCCTCAACACATGCCATGTTAACTGGCATATGGCGGTAATGAAGTGAAGAGATCTCCTGTGTGTAGCTACCACCAAAGTAACCAAATGGTGCAGCATACTAGAATTACCACTGACCCTTTGATCGGATTGTATGGACATTGTTGCCATCTACAAAAACATGGACCATTGTTTGGGTTTACCATGAAAATGTTGGTCTCAGCTAAAAGAAACACTGTTATTTCTGTCAGGTTCAAGAATATCAGCCATGTTAGTCTGTATCCATAAAGAAAGCGAGGAATACTTGTAGCACTTTGCATCCGATGAAGTGGGCTATAATCTACGAAAGCTTATGCTGAAATAAACTGGTTAGTCTCTAAGGTGCAACAAGTATTCCTCACTTTCTTTACTGTTACAGTAAAACCTCCATTTAACGGACTAATTCGGGCAAGGGGGTGTCCGTTAAATCCAAACGTCTGTTATTTAATAAAAAAAAAAACCGAGCTGTCGGAGCAGCAGCCCGCCCGCCACAGGGTCAGGGTGGCAGCTCTGCAGCCCGCCCGCTGCTGGGACCCGGGCAGCAGCCATCAGCCAGCCAGCCCGCCTGGGTCCTGGCTGCTGGGACCCGGGCGTCAGCCGTCAGCCAGCCAGCCCGCCCGGGTCCTGGCTGCTGGGACCCGCCAGCCAGCCCGCCCACTGCTGGGACCCGGGCGGCAGCCGTCAGCCAGCCCGCCCGGGTCCCGGCTGCTGAGACCCGGGCAGGAGCCGTCAGCCAGCCCGCCCAGGTCCCGGCTGCTGGGACCCGCCAGCCAGCCCGCCTGCTGTTGGGAGCTGGGCGGGAGCCGGCAGTCTGCCCGCACGGGTCCCAGCTCCCGGGAACCGCCAGCCAGCCCGCCCGCTGCTGGGAGCCGGGCAGCAGCCGGGAGCCGGCAGCCAGCCCGCCCGTGGCTGGAACCCCGGTGGCATCTGGGAGCCGGCAGTCAGCCTGTCCGCTGCTGGGAGCCGGGCGGCAGCCCGCCCGCGGCTGGAACCATGGCGGCAGCTGGGAGCCGGCCTGGACCCTGGGCAGCAGACGGGAGCCAGCAGCCAGCCCTCGACAAATGGATTTCGGATGCATCAGACTTGCTTAAAAATGTTGTCCGTTGCATCCGAAGTCCGTTAAATCGAGGTCCGTTAAATCGAGGTTTTACTGTATTTCTATTATTTGTTTGAAATAATGTCCATGAAATGCTAGAGACTTTCCAGACAGTCTAGAGACTTTCCAGACAGGCAACTGCCTCAAGCAGTTTTCAGTCTGACAGAATAACAGGTAGTCAGAAGTCAGAGAAAATGAACAACAAAAGAGGTTTGTTTTCAGGGCAGTGAAACCACCTATGAGGTGGAAGAAGTCCTGGAGGCAATTTGAGAGACTGACAAATATGTGCACTATGGTAGGAATTTTGGCAGAGCAAAAGGGACAGGAATTGAATAAAGCCTGTGTGGAAAACTTAGCTATTGCACGTAACAATGTGCAGAATGTAAACTCAGCTTTACAGTCCTAACTGGAGATGGAATGAGAATGTCTTATACAGTAAGGTCCTCAATCAATAAGAATTCCCCATTGTTCTTAGAGCTGCATAAAATGCAACTAAGGAAAATAATCCTAGTTGCTGACTAACTGGTGAGGTGATCATGGTTTAATATTATGATTTTTTTTTCCTCACTACTGTTTAGCCAGACCTTTACAATTATTTAATGTGCAGAAAACTGAATTTGAAGGACTATCATTGTTTCTATAATTAATGTCAAAATTCAGGGGTTTATGACTTCACTTTCCTGGAAACAAACTGCCAGTAGTGTTAATTTGCATTGTTTTTTCTAGGAGTGAGGCAGAATCTCCCAAATTTATGTTCACTTTTGTTTTAGGATGATGTAAATCTAAACCCAAGACTTTAGAATATTGTCAATTACAAATTACTCATAGCATTCAGGATAGCATACTTATGACTTTTTGAAAATTTTCAAGCTATGATGATGTGAATGGTTTTGCTAATATATTTCTGGATTTTGTGTTAAAAGTAGTCCCAGACTTCTTTTTAACTTTTCTGAAATCATCATTTGTCAAGAGCATTCAGAGACGGAGGACGTGCTTTACGGAAATTATTTCAACACCCTGCTCAGTCAACATTTGTTTTCCCGCTGACATGTCTTTTGAGAGACTGCTGGAATGGATCAACAAGACAAGAGATCTTCTATATTCGACCTGTTGCAGGGCCTTCTTGGCTGTTGCCCCTCCTGTGCTGACAAAGTCATTCGGAGACCCTGGGGTTCGGTAACTACCAGTGTCACTTATTTAGAGGTTGTGCTCCCACCACCTTTTCAGCATGCACAGCTTGAGTTCTAGTCTTTGCACCCAGGAGGGAAGAGTTATCGCTTTGCTTCCAGTCCCTTGCTCCGCCAGGCTTCTTCTCTCCCAGTCTTTTATATAGCCCAAGGTTAGCTAGGCAGCTGTTTTCCATTCACCGGTTAGGCACAGCTTTTCTCTAGCCAGTTCCAATTTACTTCCCTTAATGGGAGCTGTCATGAGAGATGGCTTAGTCAAGCAGTTCCTGCCCAGTTACACCACCTTTCAGTTAATCAAGTGCAGAAAAAAGGGGCTGATTCTAGAGAATATATAGTTGTCTTTTCATTTTACAAATAGGAGGTCATTACTAACTGCTAATCACTAATTGTTTGTAGCGTTCTGTGTCTCTTTCACCAAAAGAAGTTAGTGCAATAAAAGATGTGACCTCACTCACTAATAGTTCTCAGTGAGGAATGATCTGAAATAAATATGCAGTTTGAAAACGGTGCTGCATGAGTAAAGTTTCCATAGTTTATCTGTAATTACCAGAGTATGGATCTCTATATAAAATTCATTTGAGCAATTTGATTCTGCTACTGTTTAATGTTTTATCATTAAGGAATAGTATAAAGTTGATCTGGAGGGACTAGAAAGTTTCCTTGTGAGATAGTGGGGATGGTGTTGATTAGGATTGGCTCAGGCATAGGAAATCCATATCTGTGATGGCAGTCAGAAAGCAATTGCTCCTGTAGTAAGAAAAGCTTTCCATGGGAAGGGTGTGTCCCCCAGATCTTCATCGAACAATAGATCTTTTCTCATTGGGCACTAGTGGTTAACCTCAAGAACTTGGAATAAATGGGTAACTAGCACTTTTTCAAGAGATTTTATATGGTAAATTGGGAAAGTAATTGCAGATCCTGACAGATAGAAATCAGGCTGCATAAAATTAAACCACTGAGTCTGCCATCAAATCTGTGCCATATCACTTGTCCAGTAGATGTACTAAGCAATATGATCAAATTTCCAGGACTGGTCTTAACCCCCTCCCTGCAGTTAAATTTCCATTCTTAGGATAGAACAAATGGAATCAGCGATCAAGGCAAAATGTGTCAGCCACTCATTTTGGCATCTCACATAAGGGCATCCAGCAGCAAAATCCACCTATTTCAAGCACTGGGCAAAATTGGCCTAATTAGATTAGATCATTGATGGAAGTCCTTAAGAACACAGTGTAGTTCACAAGTCTACCTACTGTTTTGATAATTTAAGTAGTTTGAAAAGAATTAATGGAGAGAAAATTGTTCTGTAGCAGCATGTTCTATCTGCTTCTATTAACAATGGCCAGCAGGTTCTACCACATTGGCAGTTTGCATGTTCAACGTCTAAAGTGCATTCTTTTGACAAAAGCATGAGTCACACGAGCTTAATCAGTGAATTTCTTTGAATTTATCTAAAGTCATCAGAATAAAGAAAAGTCTTTTCCCCCAAACTGAATAAATGATAGTGGTGCTAAAAATGGGCCCTTTAAAAACATTATTGAAAAAACCTTGATTATCTAGGGTAGACTGACTATAGTTAGTGCCCTGAAAAGGGTTAAATGAAGCTGCTGTCATCCATGAACATATGACTATCTTTCTTAATAAAAAAAAGTGTTTTTGACTACTAATGTAGCTTCTTCATATAAGAAATCTTTATAAAGAACATTCAGGTTTTTTTCCCCAGACTCACAGGATCATAGTGCACCCAGTTGAGAAAATTTGTACAAGAAAAAATGTGGGTGTAATGATGAGTAGCATCAGTTGAAGGATCAACTGAAGGCCTGTCACACAACTGTATTATGGCAAGAGCAGGCAGACCATGGAGAACACCCAGAAATAACCCCCTCAGAATACTGGCCCTGCCCAAAGGTTATTTGCTCTTAAGAACTGGCACAGTCAAATCAAAAAGTGCTATGGCTGCTGAAAAAGTATTTCCCCACATTTTGATATTCACCATTCATTCATTAGTAAAATTCCTTAGCAAGGCAGTTTCCTAAATAGTTACTCAGTCATTTATTTAACAAAACCTCTAAGTGACTGAGAGCTATGCACTTATGAAGTGCATTCATTCAGCAGCTCATGAATTCCATTTTAGGTTCATCATTCCACCCCCACCGCCACATATTTCCTCTTGAATCATTAACATTATTTACTGTTAGTTTTTCAGATTGCATTAGCCTGCTATTGGTTTTCTGTCAAGATGTTCCACTCTCCTGTGAGTCTCCTTTCAGACCATAATGCTCTCCGCTTATTCTTACTTTTGGTTATTTTATGTATGGAAGCACTTTTACAGCCAAATCCTTCCCCTCTGTTGTGCCAAATCCTTCCCTTATGTTGAGCACTCTTGACTCTCATTGGATTCAATGATAGCAGTAGGAATATGAATAAAGCATTGTATGTGAGGAGGACAATAAAGTGGTCTGAACTGGCAAAAGAGTACTCAGCATCTCTTGTAATAGGATAAGTAATAATAAACTAGTCTGACTTAAAAAGGGGTATGGAATAAAATGGTAAGACCATGTCATAAGTGTGAAGTGCCTTGGAGGGTTGTTTTACCTGTTAGGGGTTAACTGAGAGAGGATGCGGTGACATAAGAGCAGCCCACCTCGACGAAGACCCAGGAAGTCAGGTTCTGTTCCCCCGGAGCTTTTGGGTGAGCTAGACCTTTTTTCCAGCTATGAAAGCTCTTCTCTTCTCTCCTAGCTATGGGAGAGATGAAGCACCCTTCTATTCCTAAGATTAGGCTGACTGTAAGTAACATTTTGATTTCATAAGTTTTTGTACCTGATCTAGGGTGTCACTAGCCTTTCAGAGGGAGGGATTAGAAAGCTCTATTTCTGTGAAGTTGTATTGTAATTGTATGCTTGTTCTTTTCTTTATTAAACTTTTATACCTATAAGAATTGTCTGGTAATTCTAGTAAAGTGATCTAAGCGTTGGATCTGGCAGGCTCACAGGGAGTGAGTCTGGTGCTGCGTTGCTTTGCCCAAGGCTAATCAGGGAAGAGTGAAGCAGCGTTAAGTGTCCCGATCTCTCAGGCAGAGAGGGAAAGGGAGTTGGGGAGTTCAGGTGCCCCCCTCCAGGGTCTTGGAGATTCACTTGAATGGTGGCAGCGGGACCCCAATTTCCCAACTGGTAGAGTGTGGGTTTTGGGGGAAAAAAGGTTTAACTTAGGCTGGGAAGCAGCTTGTAGTTATTTGGTCTTGCATAGAAGAGACCCCTCTCTGTACCCCAAATGTTCAGAGTAAGAGGATAGACTCTCTTACAGACCAAAAGAAAGTAAGTAATCAAAGGAGTGGAAAATACAAGTAAATAATGTTTTGGTTCTACAGAGGTCATACTCTACTCCTTCCATGCTCAGCTTCCTTTTCAGCTCAGTTGTCTCCCTTACTTCCCTTTAATCAGATGGCTTTAATTTCTCCTCTCTTTACTTTCACACAAGGTCAGACTATATTGAGATGCATCACTGGGGACAGTGAGCAGATCGCCCAAGCAGCCCCGAGCCGGCTCCCCCCCCCCCTCGGGCGGGTGGGGGGGGGTACGGCGGGGGGGGGCTGTTCAGGCGGGCGGGGGGGTCCGCGGGGCTGCTTGGGCGGGGGAGAGGTGTCCAGCACGCATTGCACTGTGGGCTACCTACCCACAGTGCAATGCAGGCTATGTCGACCCCTGCAAAAGTTCTAGGACAGACAGTGTCGACCACTGTCGACCTGCTGTCCTGGTGGGGACACGCCCCACCTCATCCTGATTTTTTACACTTCTTTCTGGTCACCATAGTGCTAGGTAGAAGATCTGCATTTTGAGCATGGGCGTAGGGTGCCTGGACTCCATTCAGATTCTTTAGGCTTAAAACATCCAGGGATTTAGTGGCTGGATCTCTTCCTGACAGCAATTTGGTGAGCAGGCAAGACAGGGTGTTCAACTGGAGCTGTAACATGGGGCCAAGATTTTCAGAGGTGACTTCTTTTTTTGGGGGGGGGGCAACTTCAGAAACCTAAATTGGGACAGATTTTCACAAAGTGCTGAGCACCCAGTCTCTGACAGTCAGGCCCCTTTTAGATGTCTCAGCTGGGAACAAAAAAACAGGCTCCCAAAATACCTAGTCACTTTTTTGGGGAAAAAAAAATACCTTTCAGCTTTCCAACCTGAAATTCTTTGGCAGATTCAGATCAAATATTTTTTAAACTGAACTTTTATTGAATAGGAAAGTGAATGTAAACACTACAGTATCCCCCGGGTTATTACATTCAATTTATTTCATTCTGCCCCTAAATACTTAATTTTCAATGTGGTGCAGAATTGTGTATTGGAAACACAATTGCTTTGCAGAAGTTGTCCTGGGAGAACTGCAGGTTTTGTCAGGAGGAGCTGTGGTTTTCAGCACATGTGAAGGTTATATGTGCAATACTCGTTTATTCTCATCCTACTTTGACAGCACATCCCCTTGGCAGATGCTTTAGAGCATCTTTCACTATTACCCAGTCCGCCATACACCAACAGAATACACTGCTCCCAATAAGTCATTGTGAAGTGCTGTGTCACAGACCGAACAGGTAGCATCACTATATTTCATAATGTTAAGAGACATTGATCTTGGAATAAATCATTTCTTTTTAGCATACCAACATAGGCTAATAGGCTGGTGTACATTTGATCTTCAATTCTATTTTTTTTTTAAATTTTCTTATGATAAAAGTCCTTATTCAAGTCCTTCACTCTCCCTCCCATTAAGACAATACGAAGGGCCAAGTTCTATCCTCTAGTGCAGTATCCACTGAAATGGATGCAAATTACGCTCACGTATCAGAGAACAGAATTTGATCAAAGAGAGTAACAAACAAGAGAAAGAAAAGGAAATGGTTAGTCCAGTTTTTAATGGATTTATCATCTCACCACCTTACTTGAAAAGCATCCCATGATGTGTAAGGTGTTACAGCAGGAAAACCTCACCAATCATACAAACTATTTGCCATCTGTGGTGCAGATTCCTGCAGAACTGCGGTAATGACAATAGTGTGATCTAGAGCATGAGATTTTCAATTATTGCAAGATTCTTTCCTAAGCACGTACGTAATGCTCAGTTAACAGGCTGCCAAATCCGGTTTCTGAAATGGCATAATGCTGATAAAACGTGGTGTTAACATGTAAAAAAAAAAAAAGTACCTGTATTCAGTCCCATTAGATGCAGGTTTGTGAAACAGGTGTGTGCCCACTTAAAATAAAGCGGCCTTAATTTGATTTATGAATTAATTTGTAATTGAGTTAAACCAAATTAAGGGCACCGAATTCTTAGGGTGTCCACACAGGGATTTAATGCAGTTTAACTAATCCACATTTAATCTGAATCAACTAAAGTGTGAGTTTACTTTCCTCAATGTCCCCATGTAGACAAGCCTTAAGTGAAATTCAGTTTGCAAAACAGGATGAAATGACAGTTTTTACTCTGTTCATATTCTTGATTATGGTAGATTTTTCTAGTGTTTTTGTGCCTGTGTGTCACACAGGTCCCTTCATGTTACTCATCTATAGTTGGAATAAGTTTGCCTTTCATTAGCTGTGATTACCTGCAACTGATATTTGGAGTAGGATTTTTTCTAGATCATTCCTGACTTTTAATTTTCTGCAATTAAGCTTCTGAATACACCTACAAATAGTTCATTGGGATGCACACAACTGATTTTACTTCTATATACATTGTGGTTCATATGCCCTTAAACCCATTATTCCAGCCTTTAAAGTTTTAGAAGATTCCTGGTTCTTATTTTTATAAGTCGCAGTCACCTTAGTGCTTTCAGTATAATTCTGGTCTCTATTTATTTATTTATTTAAGGTGTACTTGTGCCCTTTTTTCTATCGGAAACTCCTGCTACTGTTATTGTAGGTCATGCTTATCATAATATTGAAGTCTTTTACTTCTCTTTCTGTGAGGATTCCTGAATCAAATTTTTTGAGACTTTCTTGCATGACACCTGTTGGGGATTTCATGCTCTGAAATCGTGAGAGCACGTCTGGTTTTATTTGTATTGCTTGCTTGTGCCTTTATTGTTTGGTATCTCAGTATTGCCCTTAATTCTATGGATAATCCCATATTTATTTATTTTTAAATCCAGCTGTAACGTAATTGCTCTCTTTAAGGTAAACATAATATTTTTCAGAATTTAACCACATTGTGACAATTTATATAATTTAGTAAATTCTGTGGTCCATTACCTTCAAAGATGACTTAATCCGAGGTTCTGGTTTCAGTCTGGTAACTGTGTTTTGAATAAGCAGTGACTGATCTGTGCGAGAATCATAATTCCCAAGTTCTGAATCATCTGTATATGTATCTTTGTCTTTTCCTATACCTCAGGGAAAACAAAACAAAAACAAGATAGGCTCATTTGAGATTATAATGGAGACATACTTGTCATACTATTATAGCTGTAGTTGAGATACGACCATTCCCTTTAAGTACCCACATTTGTGGCATATAATATTCCCCCCCTTCCCTACCATAGACATTTGATCTGAAATTTTATCAGGCTTGCTCGATTTAGATGTGAAGCTTTTCAGTTTATTAGAGTTTATATAAAATGTGTTCTGCAGCACTGGAGTTAGAGTGAAAAAGCATGGAGTTTCAGCTGTTCAAAAATAAAACAAAACATGTTCAGAGTCTCTTGTGCTTTTATATAACTCTACAATAGTTTGGACTTGACGCTTCCCATTCAGTGCACAACCACATATAACATGGTCTCATGAAAGTCAGATGACCTGGATTCTAGTCCCAGTTCTGCCAGAGGCCTGCTGTGTGACATTGGGCAACACATGTTAACACTCTGTGCCTCTTTCCACCATCTGTAAAATGGTTATGATGATGATATTGTCCTTAATTTAATTTTAGGAGCTATTTAGATCCCTCAGCTGTAGTCAATGGGAACTGAAGATATTTGGCATGTTGCAGGAAGTGCTCAGCACTTCTTAGATCTGGCCCTAAGTGGTTACCAATTGAGGTTACCCAGTACTCAAATATTTTCATAAGCATAAGATAGCATTGGAGAGTTAAGGCCTACTCCCGAGCCTGACAAGCCTTCCTCCTTTGCCAGTTTCCTGCTACCTAGTACCACCCTGAGTGGCTTTCTAGAGGAATTAAATGAAAGATGGGAGTTAGAGCTTGAGTTCTAATATTAGCTGTATCAGTGGTTTTGCTGGGTGCTCTTGGGCAAGATGTCTTTCTGCCTCCCCCCACCCAATCATTAAAACAGGAAGCATGCTTATAATCAATAACCCACAGAGATAACAAGAGAGTTAATGTCTGTACAGCAGTTGAAACATGTAAAGCACCACTTAAGTGTTGATTACTGTTATCACTTGTATTATAGTAGCACCCGGCCAACACCAGGAACCCATCGTGCTAGGCACTGCAAAAAATAAACAAAAAACAAAAAAGCAAAAGACGGTCCTTTCCCCGAAGAGCTAAAATATAAATATCACTGTATACTTCTTTCATAAGAGTATCTAAAGGAGGGCAACAATTCTGACAGCCTTTTTCTAGGACAGCAGCATCTAGTTTCACCAATAGAGAATGTCAGCATAGATAATAGTGAAATTAAAAAAAGCTTTTTTCAGTAGGTTATAAAACTTTGAAACCCAATGTTTTTCCATTTATACCAGCACCTATATTCTGTCATCTTTCTCCACCATAATTTAGACTATAAAATACAAAAGCAAGTAAACATTTAACTGCAATTTGCCTGCAGCTTCAAGGAATGACCACCAGACAAGCCTTCTCCCTCATGCTCTCCCCACCTTGTAGGAAATTTACTGTTTATTTCATCCCATATTTCCCCATTTTGACTTGCCAGAAGCTATAACTACTAGTATAGCTGTCATGGTTGACATCATCTTTCAACTGGTCTTGCTCTTCTGGCTCTTGGAGAGCCACTGGTAGGGATATTTCCCCCCAAAAAACCCCTGTAACATTTCACAAACTCCAGTTTGGGAACCACTGTAATAAAGTATGGCAAGAGAAGAATTATTTGCAAGAAGGTCTATGAAGACTTCATTTGAAGAAATATAATATTTTTATGGCAAAATTATTTCAAACTACATTTGTGGCGGTGGGAAAGGCAAATTGCAATTCCCTAATTTAATGTAACATTTTGTTGGTAAAACAATTTCAATATTTATCCACTGAGGGACTTATGCTATTTCTTCCCTGTTATAATGTCCAATTAAAAACTGCCAAACAAATGCCAGATTGTGAAGGCCCTTCTTAAAAACAAACAAAAAAACCAAAACGAACAATAAAACTTCAATGGTGACACATTACAGTAAGTGACAAAACTGAAGAACATCACAAACGACAAACACACACACACAACATCTGGGTGATAATGGCAGGTGCTGTATAGAGTTGCCTAATAGGGTTTTTATAGTCCACAACAGACTGTTTGTTTTAAACATACAGAAGTGTATGGTAGAAGTTATCTGCTCTAGTTCCTCACATCCTTTCAAACCTTGTAGCCTCTCACCAACTGAATCCTAAACAGAGATTCTATTATCTTGTTGGTATAAATCAGGAATTCACTGAATGCAGTCAGGATTTTGGACCAGAGTTCTGAGGACAGGATCATTATATTTATGTTCATATTCTTTGTTCTGGAAATGACCCCAAAATATATTTCTTCCCTATACAGATTCTTTGTGTATATATAGATCCTGAAAGTATAACGTGTGGGCTGCTCCTTCAGGCCTCTTCAGAGACAAAATACAGGAACCCATCATCACTGTTTTAAACAGCATATTCATTCTCCCTTTCTTGGGGTGTTCAAGTGGATTCCCAGAATATGGCCAAAAGAAAGCAGAAAGGCGTAGGTTTTCACGTTGAAACACATGTGCATTTACTTAACTTTAATTTACTTCAACTTTTAGGAGATTATTCATATGCTTAAAATAAGAGCACATATGTTTGCAAGATTGGCATCTACTAAGAACAAAATGACAGTTATCGTAAGGTTATTTTCAGCAATTAACATCATTAGTGAGAAATCTTTATTTTCAATATAAAAAGTTACACATTTTTGTTAAGTAACTATGTAAATTACATTGAGATTATTTTAATTGCTAAATCATTTTTGAACAGAAGTCACTTAGCAAGGTTTATTTAAAAAATCATTAACCTTGATTGATTGTGTGAATATAGTACTCTAAACCCCCAAATCAGTATGGTAGCCATGCAGGCGGATAAATAAGTTATGATAATTTATATCTGAAAATTATACTATTACTGAGGTAAAATGTCTATATTGTACCAGTTAATTTTTTCTAGTCCTGGGAAATTAAGGTAGCAACATGAAGAAAAAAGAAAAAAAAAGGGTGTTTCAAAGAAAATCAAAGATGTTTTGATAATTTCAGCAAGCAAAGTGACATTTTATACTTTTAAAGTTCGGACTAACTCACATTCCTACCAAAGTCAATGGGACAAGGATTTTCCTTTAATGAAATTAGGTATCTAGAAATATAGAAATAGATATATAATACTATTGGATATTCCAGAATGCTACACCTGGTAGATGGACCAGCACATGATATGTACTTGGCCCCACATTCCATACTCAGCAGTGAAAGCGATTTAAAGGCGTTCCAGGCCTCACTCAAGAAGATGGTAGACTTCTTCAGAATTGATCAGAAACTTAGGAGTCTGGTTAGTATATTGCTTTGTTTTGTCTTCTCAGTCACAGAAAAATGTGACCAGTGATTACACATCATCGAGGGCATATAGCGTTGAGCATAAGTAAATGCTAAATCTAAATAGATCAGTGTGAATTTCACACTGAAAAAATGTAAGAGATTAAAACCTGTTGACCAGACTTTTTAATTCTAGGAATCCTTTATCTGATAATGCCTGAAAGTACTCAGTATCTAACTGGGATAAGATGTTCATCCTCCCTCCCGCAAGGTTTGGCCATGCTAGTACAGTATGCGTCTTCTGGATAGCTGGAGACGGGAGAGTAGATGGGGAGGGCTTGGAGTTACTACAGAGAATTATGTCCCAGATACTTGCTTGGTGGGTCTTGCCCACATGCTCAGGATCTAACTGCCATATTTGCTGTCAGGAAGGAATTTTCCTCTGGGTCAGATTGGCAAAGGCCCTGGGGCAGCATGGGGCACAGGTGACTTGCAGATTCAAACTAGTGTAAATGGTGAATTCTCTGTAACTTGAAGTCTCTACACCATGCAGGAGGTCAGACTAGATAATGGTACCTCTGACCTTAAACTTTATGAGTCTATGGCTACGGGAGCTATTTCACATCTGATAATGCCTGCTAATAATGCCTAAAATAACCACCCCTGCACCTCTTGTATGAGAAAATATTGATGCATTACTGCTCCCACTTTTATATCTGCTAAAGTTTTTGACCATTATCATGGAGAATACTGTATGGCTTTTGTTTGTTTTAAACAAGACATAGCACATTGATAGGGAAATTTATTTTTAAAAACTGCCATTAAAGTAGTAGTGGGGTACTTCAAGGATTTTCTCATCACTAGACAGTCTCAATCCTTAACTCTATGCAGTGACTTCAATCTATAAATTTAAGGCTGGATACTATAGTTCAGCGGTTCTCAG
This sequence comes from Sternotherus odoratus, assembly GCA_032164245.1. Lineage (NCBI taxonomy): Eukaryota > Metazoa > Chordata > Testudines > Kinosternidae > Sternotherus > Sternotherus odoratus. Next base: position 73,832,280 of record JAVMKO010000006.1, on the reverse strand, counting down.
ACTGCGAGTTGGGACCCCAAAGTGGGCTGTGACCCCATTTGAACAGGTCTGCCAGGGTTGGCCTAGACTTACTAGGGCCCAGGGCTGAAGCCGGAGCCCCACTAACCTGGGCTGAAGCCAAAGACTGAGGGTTAAAACCGAGGGCTTTATCCCTGGGTGGAAGGACTCAGATTGTGAGTCCCCTGCCTGAGGCTGAAGCCCCTGAGCTTCAGCTTTGGCTCTCCTGCCTCCCACCTGGGGCAATGGGGCTTGAGTGGGCTCAGGCTTCAGTCCTACCGCTTGGGGTTGTGAAGTAATTTTGTTTGTAAATCAAAAGGGGGTCACAGTTCAATGAAGTTTGAGAACCCCTCTGACAGTTCTTAGGTGAGAATCCCATTGAGATAGAAATTAGCAGGCCATTTGTTTAATGGAATTTTCCGTCCTAAAATATGCATGTTTTATTGATAACCTGAATAGAAAAGAAACAGCAGCATGGGAGATTCTGACAAATATATCAATATTAATTACAATCTGTTAAACATTAAGTTTCCAAAGTCAAGCACTCAAAAGTTAGGAAATGCGAGACTTGTGTTTGCCTGTGCAACCTGAATTCGGTCTCTTTGTGCATATGCATTATACTACCATTTTCATGACATGATTACATGTTATTTTTTCAGCAGGACCCTTAACTCATTCAGGGCACAACATGGGACAATGTTCACTGATTGGATATCTGGCTTTTTTTAAAAACTCATCATTAAAGTTGCATTAGCCCCATGCTATATTTACAGAGTAGCATCTATATTCTGCACTGAATACAGAATTATTAATTACTCATCAGGTTTTCGATGGTGCTCATCACCACAATATTTGAGTGCTTCACACATTTTAATGTACTTATCTTCACAATACCCCTGCAAGTTAATAAGGTATAATTATCCCTATTTATAGATAGGGAACCCAAGCACAGAGATATTAACATTTCAAAGGTGCCTGAATAGTGATTTACTGTCCTAAATCCCAACTCCAGAAACGATTTAGGCCCTTAGGAGAGTAACTCCCATTGACTAGCAATGACAAGCAGCTCTTATGTTCCAAGTCACTTCTGAAATTGGGACTTAAATCATTTAGCTGCTTTTGAAAATTCAACCCTAAGGCTATTCTGCACACCCCTTGGCAGCAGCACATAGGGTACATGTAGCTACATGCCCGGGTGAAAAGCAGGCTGCATCCACACTGGCTATATGTAGGAATGAAAGGTTCTGGCAGGGGGCAGGCAGTGATGAGCTGTTAGAGACTTTCTCTGTGGCGGGGAAAATCTCCAGAAGTGGGGAGGCAACTGTGAAACACTACACTGTGGGGAAAAAAAGGGTAGTTGGGGGAGCCACTGCATGGACAAAGAGAGAGACTGTAGGGTACACACCCACAGGGTTCAGGCATGTTGTTACTCATCTAAGCAGTGTCTCACCATCTGAATTTCTATTTATACTTATGCTGGGGGAAAGAGGGGGAAAGAGGTATGTGCTCTACATACTGCAGAAAGGAGCATGTGATGTAAACATACCTTAAGCAAATTACACAGCTTCACAAAGATTGTCTAGGGTTGAGATGGAAACTGAACACAGACTTTCTAAATCACATTCCAGTGTCTTATTCACAAGGTCATCCTTCTCCTCTTTACATTAACAACATTTTGGGTAAGTTGGATATATTTATTGCAGAGTTTACCAGCACTGATATACTATCAGTGTTGTGGTAAACGCAGTGCAGGCTACTGCCAGAAGGGTTTGTGGTGAGAGAGGTAACTGCAGGTTAATTGGGTTCAGCTGAGTAAGGCTGCCACTGGCCAGAACAGGAGCAGCTGAGCTCAATTACAAAGCTGTCAGAGACCTTTTTAAATGCTCCTCCCCAGCGAGGAAGGAGAGGAGAGATAGAGGGAGTGAGGCTGCCTGCAGGCTAGGGGCAGCAGGACAGTGAGTCTCTCCCAGAAGGGAGATAGTTTCATAGCCAGAGAGAAGCAAAACCCAACCAGAAGGAAGTGCTTAGGGGAAGGGAAAGCCTGACTTTGGGGCTTTTTAGGCAGGTTGCTGGCACGGCTCTTGCCTCACCAGAGCCCAAAGGACCTGAGTCAGGGGGGTCCGAGAGGCCACTTTGCCACACGTGGTGTCAGAGGTGGGATGTGAGTGGACTTGGTGGCAAGCCCTCTCAGGACAAGGCGAATCACCCCTTTAAAAAAAAAAACAGAAATGGAGGAGGTAGTGAAGGCTTTGATTCAGGCCACTGCAGCCCAGCAGAAAGCAGTATGAGTGCAACAGGAGACTAATCAACTGTTGATAAACCAGGCAGCCCAGGACCGAGCCACCCTGCAGGAGGTAGTGAAGCAGATAAAATCCCTGGGCACCATGACCCGTGAGGCCCAGACGCCCGGCCGCTGCGGGTAAGCAGCTACTTGCAGAAGATGATGGCAGATGACGACACCAAGGCCTACCTCCTTGCATTTGAGAGGACAGCACTGCAAGAGGCCTGGCCCCGAGATCAATGGGCAAGTATCCTGGCCCCCTTTCTGGGTGGGGAGGCCCAGAAGGCCTATTTTGACATGGCAACCAAGGCAGCTGCAGATTACCACCAGCTGAAGGCTGAGATTCTGGTGAGGGCGGGAGTAACGCTAGCCCTAAGGGCCCGGCGGTTCCATGAGTGGAAGTACAAGGACGGCAAGGCACCGAGGTCTCAGCTGTTTGAATTGATCCACCATGTCCAGAAATGGCTGTGCCCAGAGACACACAGCCCAGAGACGGTGGTAGAAATCCTAGTCCTGGACAGGTACATGCGGGGGTTGCCACCTGACATAAGGGGGTGGGTCAGTAAGAATGATCCTGCCTCCTATGATGAACTAGTAGACCTCATGGAGAGACACCTAGCCACCTAGGAGCTGTCACGGGCTACCGAGGAGGGAAGGCGCCCGAATAGGGGCAAGTCTGCCCAAAAAGCCCGAATTGCCATGACCCCAGGCCAGTATATGGAGGGGGAAAAGGAGGCTGGGGAACAGCCTGAGAGCCTGGAGAGACAAGGGGACTGTGGGAACAAGACTCGGGGGGTAAGGCCTAACAGCCCGAAAACTAGGGGGCTGCCCCGAGCAGGAATTTGTTGCTATGCATGTGGGGAAGTAGGGCATATAGCTGCCCAGTGCCCAAACCTAGAGGAACCCATGCAATGTGACCTGGGAGGGATAGGAGGACCCTGCGACCGAATAAGTCAAGTAGGGGTTGCGATGGCCCCCCATAGGTACACCAGGCCCGTTAAGATGAATGGCATTGAGACCACCGCATTGGTGGACTCAGGGAGTGTGGTCACACTGGTCTCGGGAAAGCTGGTCGGGCGAGACCAACTATCCCGGACCAAGCGCTCAGGAGTATCCTGTGTGCACGGGGATGTTAATTATTATCCAACTATCCCCGTAAGGATAGACATCCCGGGAAACCCCACAAAAATGATGGTGTAGTCCCGAAACTCCCCTACCCAGTCCTCATTGGACGAGACTTCCCAGGGTTTGATAGCCTACTCCCCGGAAGGGAGGCGGAAGGGGGTGGCACCGAGACCCAGAAGATGGCCCCTATAGGTAGCGGGCCCCTGGCCTTCCAGGAATTTGATTCGGAGTTATTCTCCGTGCCGGGGAAGCCCAGGAAGTCTCGGAGGGAGAGGAGGGCGGCTAAGGAATTGGGGATGAGAATTTTGACCCGGTATCAGAAGTTCACGCTCGTAGGGGAACAAATGAGCCCCAAGAGAAAAGGGGCTGGGCGAGCTATGGAGGAACCCGACGCCGGACCTAGTTCCCCCCAGACTTCCCCCGAGAGGGAGACAGGAGTAGATACCCTGGAGTTGGGACCAATTGGTCCTTCAATGGAAAATTTTGGGCAGGATCAAGCCAATGATCCGTTATACCACAATCAGGGCTGGTGACAGAGGGGTACTATGGGTACAGCTGTACCGGGCCCCGGACTTAAGGGGGGCCCCCTTAAGTTTGGGGCCTGGTACACAGGGGGCAGCGCAAGACGGTTCCCGGGGATTCCCTGCTCGCACTGCTGCCATGGGGGAGCCGCTACCACCGCAAGCTGGTGAGGAAGGGAGGGGCAGAGGGGGTGGGAGCCGCCGCCGCCACCGTGTCCTCGCGGGCAGGGCTCGCGCCCAGAGCACTCGACACAGTCCATTCGGAACGGTCACGCCGCACCGCGTGCCCCGGCCGCCCCACTTATAACTTCATCTCCCTCTGCCTCTCCCCCCCCCCCCGCCCTCATGGAGCCAGGAGTGAAGGTACACGTCAAGCCTTACCAGATCCCGGAGGCAAAAAGGAAAGAAATTGGGACCGAAGTCCAGAAGATGCTAAAATTAGGGGTCATAGAAGAGTCCCATAGCCAGTGGTCCAGTCCCGTGGTCTTGGTACCTAAGCCGGATGGCAGCATGAGATTCTGTAATGACTTCCGGAGGCTGAATGACGTTTCCCGGTTCGATGCGTACCCGTTACCCCAGATAGACGAGCTAATTGACCGGCTAGGAATGGCGTGGTTTTTGTCCACCCTTGACCTGACCAAGGGATACTGGCAGATCCCCCTGGCCAAGGAGGACAAAGAGAAAACAGCCTTTGCCACCCCCAAGGGTTTGTACCAGTACACTGTCCTCCCCTTTGGGTTACATGGGGCCCCCGTCACCTTCCTGCGGCTCATGGACAAACTGTTGCAGCCACGTAGCAAGTACGCGGCCGCCTATCTGGATGACGTAATTATATATAGCCCCAACTGGGAGACACACTTTGGGAAGGTGGAGGCAGTGTTAGACGCCCTGAGGAAGGCAGGACTGACTGCAAATCCCTCCAAGTGCTCAGTTGGGCTAGCCGAAGCCAAATACCTCGGGTATATAGTGGGAAGAGGCGTGGTAAAGCCCCAACTCAACAAGTTGGAGGCGATCCATAAGTGGCCCCGACCAAGCCGGAAGAAACAGGTCAGAGCGTTCCTGGGGTTGGTTGGTTACTACCGGCGGTTCATCCCCCACTTCACCACCAGGGCATGCCCGTTAACTGACCTGATGAGAGCCCGTGGCCCAGACATAGTAAAATGGTCCAGCACAGCAGAGGATGCTTTTGTGGATCTGCGGACAGCCCTCTGCACCGACCCCATGCTAATAGCTCCAAACTGGGGAAAGGAGTTTATATTGCAGACAGACGCCTCTGAGGTGGGGCTGGGAGCGGTGCTCTCCCAGATGATAGAAGGAGAAGAACACCCGGTCCTATTCCTCAGTCGGAAGCTCCTGCCCAGGGAGCAGAGATATGCAGTAGTGGAGAAGGAATGCCTGGCGGTAAAGTGGGCCATAGAAAGCCTCCGCTACTATCTGCCCGGTTCACCCTTGTCACGGACCATGCTCCGCTGAAGTGGATGCACCAAAACAAAGATAAAAATGCAAGAGTCACTAGATGGTTCCTCTCACTACAACCCTTCCACTTCCACGTACAACATAGGTCCGGCATCCTGCATGGAAATGCGGATGGCCTGTCGAGGGTACACTGTTTGCCGACCCAAGTAGCCTAACCCTGTAGTGTTGAGCGGGGGGTGGGGAATATGTGGTAAACCCAGGGCAGGCTACTGCCAGAAGGATTTGTGGTGAGAGGGGTAACTGCAGGTTAATTGGGTTCAGCTGAGTAAGGCTGCCACTGGCCAAAGCAGGATCAGCTGAGCCCAATTAAAAAGCTGTCAGAGACCTTTTTAAATGCTCCTCTCCAGTGAGGAAGGAGAGGAGAGATAGAGGGGGTGAGGCTGCCTGTAGGCTAGGGGCAGCAGGACAGGGAGTCTCTCCCAGAAGGGAGATCGTTTCATAGCCAGAGAGAAGCAAAACCCAACCAGAAGGAAGTCCTTAGGGAAAGGGAAAAACTGCCTTTGGGGCTTTCTAGGCGGGTTGCTCGCACAGCTCTTGCCTCACAAGAGCCCAAAGGACCTGAGTCAGGGGGGTCTGAGAGGCCACTTTGCCACAGTGTAAATGTCTGGCTAGATAGCACTGTCATTAACAAATAAAACCAGTGGTATGATGCGGAGTTACACTTTTGATTTTTAATCAGGTGTATCTCTAAGATCTAAATTCTCCATTCTATTGCAGAAAGATGAACGTTTCTTATAAACACAATCCAAAATACTTGGACACAGGATTCATTCATGATAGGATAATACAGTTATGGCAAAATCATAAACTAGATCATTAATAGTCAAGTTTATGTACTGGGAGAAGGTTAACAGCTTAAAAGAAATATTGAAGAGGTCTGCAGTCTTCCCCCCTCTCCTCCCCCCGTGCAAAGTCCTGACAGTCTTAAGCTCAAAAATATGGCACTCAGGACAGCATGGCAGGTATTAACATCCTAATCATGTGACAAAGCCACTGGCAAGTTCAGAACCCTAAACAGAGCTGCCAAATAGCTGGAAGTCAATGCAGCTGGAAAAAAAAATATCTTCCACAATGTGGCATACAAGATGAGATAATCAGATGTTTAAGGAAACTGCTTATAGCTCCTGACCATTGACCCCAATTCAAAAAGAGCAAACAACAAAGAAAAGCCTAAATGATTGAAACCTTTCATTAGGGCACACCATTTCATTTGGTGATGGGGACATTGCCATAAACTTCCATAAAGACTGAAAGAGGACACTTTTTAAGAATATATCTAAATATTGAAAATTGATCCATCAAGGTTGTACCTTAGATCTTTTGTGATGTCTTATCTTGAAGATTGCGATTTTATTATAGCCTTAATTACCAATTTTGGTTTTCAACTTATTAGAGGTGAACTCAGCAAATAATTTGTAGTAACTAAAAATTAAGTTAATTTAGCCTCTTTCCCTGATCAGGAACTTCCACAAGTAGATTGTTGTTTCTTAAAGGTTACTTTTTATTTACAACAATTTTTGGTGAGATTTTTATTACCTAGGTTGATCATAAATAATTCTGTCACTATTTAATACTCAGCACACAAACTTTGAGCTGTGTTGTTTTATTGCCACTAGTCACATGGGATTATTTCTGTTCTTTGAGTAAATTAGCATAACACTTATAAGAATATTTCTACAACCATTTCAAATTACTTTCATGGGACATGCCCGAGTAAAGTAGTACTCAACAACATGAGTAAGAATGGCCAAGTCAAGAATATCATCACAAGGAGGGGATGAAAGGAGCCAATGTGGTTTTGAATCTCTCAGATTCAAAGAAGGGAAGAGTTTAGGTAGACATACAAGAAAAACAGGATTTGCATTTTTTTCTTTCTGTATGACAAAGGCTTTGACCAAGTCATCTTCCTGGAAAAAAAATTAGTCTACTGTCAGATTATTGCCCAGAAGCACATTGGGTGCTTTTGATCCCACCAACAAAACTAAAGGTGTGTCCAAGCACGATCTTCGGTGAGAAGAGTAAAGTCAGATAGTTGTCTGAGTCTCGAGCAAGAGATGTTAAACAATTTCCCAGCCCATATAAAATACACCAAGTGAACTTTATGTAGAGGTCTTCTAATTTTCATAGACACAAAGTAATTATGTGCAGCTATATGGTCCTAGTTACAAAAAAGAGTGAGGTCAGATTCTTTGTGTGGCTCATTTAATTGCCTTTTTTGGAGGCTCAATTGAGGGCACTCTGCTGTGTCAAACAGTGTTCCATAAAATATACCACTACTTGCACAAACACTTGGATGGAGGGTTTCAAATGTGCTCTGAGTCCTTAAACTTTTGGTGTGAGAATAAACCTTGATCTCTTCAAAATCCACAGAATAATGTCACAACTTGGGGCAGAGGGAAGAAAAGAACAGCTGAAGCAAAGTCAGAGACTTTTGTGCTGTATTTATCCAACTATACTGCCAATGGTGACGTTGCTGGGTGATAAAATAGCTTCTAATTTAGTGTCCTATTGCATCTTCCACTCACTCATCTCAGCAGGCACACTGCTTTTGTACTGCTATAACTATATCGAAATATATGAAATTAAGTGCCAGATTTCTGCAACCCTTACTCCCTCTGCATAGAATCTTAGACTAGGTCTACTCTGCAACCCTTACAATACCACTGGGTGGCTGCTCTTTATCGCCAGATGGGAGCCCCCCCAGTTACTAAATAAAGCCACCTTTGACAAAGGGGGGTAGCTGTGTTGCGGGAGCATGGCACCTACTGATGAAGGGCTATCCATACTGGCATTTTTCATCACTAAAACGTCTGTTATACAGGGGTGTGGGTTTTTTCACTCTCTGAGTGACAAAAGTTTTAATGGAGAAAGTGCCAGTATAGACAAAGTCCTAATGACAATCCATTATGCACTTATTGATTAAAGTGCTACTTAGGTAAGAGTGGTAAAATTGGCCTCTAGATAAACAATGAGACTCAGAGCTATATTTACAAAGGTATATAGATGCCAAAGGATGCAGATAGGCATTAGTAGGATTTTCAAAAGCATCTAAGTAGGCTAGATGCCAAAGTGCTTTTGAAAATCCCACTAGGCACCTCCTTACATCTATAGATTCCTAACTACCACCATAAAGAAGGCCCTCCATCTTTTAAAGAGTGCACATTAAGTCTTTCAAAGGGGGTGTCAGGGATTCTATTTCCCCACTCTAAACTCTAGGGTAAAGATGTGGGGACCCCGCATGAAAGACAAATCACCCCCCAAGCTTATTTTACCAGTTTAGGTTAATCTTCCCCCAAAACCCAAACTTTTCCAGTTGAGACTTGGAAATTGCTGCCACCACCAATGTGAGTTCCCAAAACTATGGGGAGGGGCACATTAGAACCCCAATAGTAATACATATTCCCCCCCCCCTTTTCACCTGGGAGAGATTCAAGAACACAAACCCTCAGTAGCTGTGAGACGAACCTGATCCAACTAGGATCACTCCAATGGAAATAACCAGACAGTTCTTACCAAAAAAAAAAGATTTTAATAAAGGAAAAGAGAAAAGCATAAACTACTTTACAGAATCCGTAGATACTAAACTTCCTAGCATTACTCCGCCCTCATGGAGCCCCTTCCCTTGGAATTTCTCTCTCTGCTAAACCAACAGTCTAAGCACACCGTGGATCGGTTACAAAGTGATACAATTCAAGAATACACTTACTGCCACTTTAGTTTTCTTAGCAGGTTATTGAAATGATGAATGGAAACATAAATATGATTCCTTCCCATAGCCCAGGAAATGCAGACAGGCTCCCAGTAGCCTGAGAGAAAAAGACACAGACCGAAAAACCCCGGGAACAAAGTGAAACGAAACCCTTTGTCTGCTAGGTATTAGCAGCTCTGATACGTCATCTCCTCTCCTGTTTCAGGTTTAACCCTTAACAGGTAAAACAGTAGTTCTAAGGCACTTCATACTTATGACAGGGGGGAAAAAAGCAAGCAGGCAGCATTAATGCCAATGTTCAGTCCATCTGGGAAGTTGACTGGTGAGCAAAGTGTGCCATGTGTCAAATGTTTCCTTGATCTGCAGTGTTCTCATCCTGCCACTGTCCTTATGTCCTCAATTACAGAGTCCCAAACTCAGAGGAGCTCCCAGGGAAAGCACAGACAGTCCAGTGAAGTTGCAGTTTTTACTGTTTTCTATGTGGTTTGGTGCCTGTGCACCCCATTCAGTTCTCTTTGCTCCGCACCCTGCAGTGGAGGAGAACTTTTGTCCCGTAGTGGTTATAACTGAAGGCAATGCATATAAATAAAAGGGAAAAGTAGGAATGGAAGTGATTTAGTATTGAGGACAGAGCAGAGTGAACCCAAAACTCTGTTGTCAGCTACATAAATAACACAATTAAACTTTATTCATGTGTGCTGCAGTTTTCAGTGCAATGGTAAGAAGCTTATTAAAACAAGCTAATTAACATTAATTTTGCCAGCTCTCATCAGTCCATTAGAAAGTACAAAACATGTTATGTAATAACTACTGCTATCTAAATGCTACAGAGGCTGGGAAGAGCATATTTGGGTGACTATTTATGGAAATTCAATATTACTTCAACTATCATCATCCTTGCTTTGGATCGAAAAGCCTCTAGTTGAAATCCTCAAAAGAGCAGATTCCAACATAGATTCACAATGAAACTAAAAAATAATTCTTAAAAGGTTTCCCTTTAATTCCCTAACTCCTATTAATGAATCCACTGAAAACAATTTCCGTTATAGGACTGTATATATGTACAACCACTCCTTGATTAGCTCCCAGATTAACTATTTTACTTCACCCTTGTGCATCACTAGGATTTTTTATCAAGCATTTCTACACCTTGTCCAAAATCTAAATAGGATATATTCTTGATTATACGCTGACACTGTTCAGGACTCAATCAACAGATTAATGTGGCTACATTTCTAATAGTTCTAGAACTAAAAACATTTCTTGTTTATGTGACTTTCTACATTTAGTTGGTTCAGCTCACTGGACATGGCTTATTTACATTAAAATAAATTTTGTATTGCTTTACACAATGTTTTGTGATAGAAGACAAATGGCCCAGATCCTTGGCTGATGTAAATCAGTTACCTTTACTAAAGTCATGGCTGAGTTCGCTTAATAAAGTCAGTAAGACATACCAATCAAATCCAGCTAAGGAAAAGGCCAATATAAAGTAAAAGGGCCTTATGGGGCATATCTTTGGGGGGCGGGAGGGAAGGATAGCAGAACATAACTAGAAGGCAATCAAGCATATACTTTTTCACAAACAAATACTCAGAGGGTTTGATTTTCAAAAGGCACAAACTGTCAGTAAGTGCCCAATTCCCATTCTGAGTCAGTGGGTGCCTGAGCCCCATTAGTATGACTTTGAAATCTATCCCAGAATGTTTAATGCTTGAGTAGAGTTTTGTAATGGAATGACATCAGTGTGTTCTTGCAACTTTCAACCTCCCTGCTTCTCATTGTTCTAGAGGAAATCTATACTTTCAGTTTTGCCGATATGTTTTTATTAGGCAAACTTTAAAAAATATTTATTCTTACTGTACATGGAGAATAAATACTACAGGAATGAGAATGCTTCCTTTCCTCACCTTTTACAATTTCTTTAAGACTGTGTACCAAATTGTTCACACACATGTATAAAAGACTGGTTTAATGCTCATATGATAACGCCTCCTTTAGCATCAGAAGTACTACCAGCTCACAGCTCGAGGAGATGCACCTATCGCTCTAGTGGAAGATGGCAGTATTTTGAGTGCTCATGATCCTAGGTTTAATCCTCATCATTGATCAGTTTCCTATGTGTTTGTGGCCAGTTTGCAAAATGTAACAATCCTCACATTTGCTGACTGCTGTACTGACCCCTTAGCTGTGAGTCGTCCTCTTCAGAAAGAGATCACTGGAGGCTAGTAAAGGCTCCATGGACTCTCTGTATAATCAAAAGCCAGGAAAAACAGGATGAATGAGTAGCAGACTGAGGAGAAAGAGTGCTAAAGTTTGAGAGTCAAACTAACAGCTCTATGAGGAATGGAGAGGTTAGTCAGATCTCTAAGCTTATGTTCTGCAAGTTCCTATCTCCCCCATTAACACAAGGATCATCAGACTCTGTATACTGACTGTGAGGAGTTAGGGAAAATACCATGCCAGAGACCTAAAGATGAGGTACTGCAGAACCCTGACCTCAGTGTAGAAGCACCTGGTTTGGTACACCCAACCAGAAGGTTCCCTATGCCTGCAACATATTTAGGGCCTTATTCAAAGCCCAATGAAATCAACAGGAGTCTTTCTACTGACTCCAGGTCACCTCTGGATCAAAACCTTAATTCTCCTCTCATGTGTTCATAGCTACCACTCAAGCTAAAGAAAACACCACATAGGAAGATACATCTTTTTAAAAAAGCAGCTGTGATGCTGCCTAATTAAAAATTTACCACATTCTGCTGCCTAATTAAAAATTTACCACACTCACTTAATTTCAGCCCCATTTTTAGTGTTCTCATGGGGCAATTGTAAGAGGTTCACTGAGGAAATGAAGCCCATTAATCAAGTATATTATGCAAGCTACATCAAAAGTTTTAGCACTGACTAAAGCATTTAACAGTGCTTTGTCATCCTCACTTGTTTAGAGATCAACACTTTAAAAGCAAGATCCTTCTGCTTGCTGCTGTTCAGAATGAAAAGGAAAAATGGAGTCTGCAATGTTACTTTAAGATCGGTAACTTAAAAGAGATCAGTAGGCAAACTGCATTTTAAAACTAGTTACTTCGGTTTTTATTTTTAGTCACCCTTTGGATTTATCTGGTGTCCTTTTGTAAACAAATCTGAAAGCTTGATTTCTATTATTTTAAAATAACTTTCAATGTTTATTTTTGGATTTTATTTTCCATTTATAACACTTTCCTCTTGCTTGAACAAAGCAAATACAACATTCTACTCTGTTACATTTCTGTAAATCAAAGCAATTCCATGGAGTAGCCCTGGATTTACTCCAATTGGACTAAAATGTGCTTTCAGTTACGAGTGTGTGAGCAGTTCTGATGACCACATGTGCTGAACAGGCAGCATTTCACCTGTGATGCTGGGCAACATCACAATAATAACTTAATCCCCAGCAACCAAGCCTCTTAATTCTTTCCGTATGGTCTGGTCGCCATACAATTTTTTTTTACTACTTAAACTATATCTACTTAAGAGGAGGAAGACTTTGTAGCACCTTAGAGACTAACCAGTTTATTTCAGCATATACGTTCATGGGCTATAGCCCACTTCATCGGATGCTTAGAATGGAAAAATAGTAAGATGCATTTATACTCGTTTCTTTCTATGCATCCGATGAAGTGGGCTCTAGCCCATTAAAGCTTATGCTGAAAGAAATTGGTTAGTCTCTAAGGTGCTACAAAGTCTTCCTCGTCTTATTTACGGATATAGACTAACACAGTTGCTACTCTTAAACTTATATCTACTTAGAAACAGATGCAATTTCCCTAGAGCAGATGCAGTTATACTGGTATAAAGGTGCTCACATTGGTATACCACATTTCAGTAAATTTAAATTAATATACTAAAAGCACTTCAAAATTATGTATAGACAAGCCATAAGAATCAACTTCTGAAGAAGCTGAGCAGGTGCTGGTTATTGAGTGGAGAGTACAGCAATTCAGAAGTTAAATAGCACAGAATGAGCAAGGACAGGGTGGGTCCCCGGTGGAAGTTGGCTCCCTCATTCATCTCAGTGAGGTTTAAGATCAGATGCTCAGTGATAACAAATGTCAACAGTGTTAACTATTTCACCCTTCATGTATAAAAGGCCAGAGAGGGTCTCAGATCAACACAGTTAACTGTAAGTGACATCTTATTTTGATACCATAAAGTGGGCGGTACTGGGGAAATGCCACCATGTATTTGTCCCCCAAATCAAGAAGAAGCCAAATCCCAGGATCTCAGCAGAACCCATGGGCATACTATTAAAACAAAAATCAAAGCATAAATTTTAAGCAAGTTTCATCATTTTCCAATCCTAGTCATGAGTTTGGAATATTTAGTGTTAGAAATTCAGATTATTAAACTGCCAAGGCAGCATTTACACTAATAAGCTAACACTTCCATTCTGATTTCCACTTGCCCCTTTCAACCATAAAGGCCCATCTACCTTCCCAAATACAATGAAAGAAAATAAGTGCTGAAGTATTTGGGTGATGAGAATTATAGAAATGCCTCTACCTGAAAATAAACAACAGGAGTGTGCATGAAGACTGATCCATTGTGGGAGTATGAAACTGCTATTTAGTCATTATATTGACCGTGACCAAATAATAGTTGCTTAAAATACATCAACAAAATACACGTGTTTGTGCTCTCACAAATAATTGCATGTGCATGCAATTCAGATATGCACATACAACTATGTTGTGTACATCAATGCATAATTTTACGGTTACTATTTGTTTGTGCATGTACCCACTCACTTTATAGGAGCACATAAGAGACCAACTTTTGAAACATATCTAGGAGCGACTTCTACCAGATATTCTTTGATCATCAAAAAGATTTAAGTGACATCATTACTAGGACAAATATATATCCTAAATAACAATTTTTTGAGATATATTTGCAAAACTGCAATAATTGTGTGTGCGCACATTTTCTCTAGAACATAAATATAATTCTTTTCTTTTAAAAAGGCCCTGCAGCATTCATGACCCATCCTAAAACATAACTGCACATAAACAAGAAAAATAAACAAATAGTAACAAGGAAACTAATTTAAATTGTAAACTTCCAAGAGGTCACATTATAAGCTACAGTGATAGAAAAAAAGTTATTTTCATGAGCATGAAAAATATCTTCACAATATTTACAATGTCCGATAAGAGTGGGGAAAAAAAATCTATAGATTTACATCTTAGATTCTATTGCTTATTCTCTAGAAATTCCTTGAAAGTGCTTTCCAAATTGTCAAAAGAAAAATGAATAGTGGTCCATTTAAAACATGAGAAGAGAGGAGGGGAGTTAGGACTAGAAAGATTTATGGAATTTCTATTAATTAATTCATTCTTTTGCAATCTCCATGAAACCATATAATCAATTCTCTCCTGTCAGCAACTATCTCATCTTCCAATCTTCTTACTGAAGATATTTCAAAGTTTTCAATGAAACTAATTAAAAATGTATGTTCATATATCCTGTGTGTCTGTGTTTCCTTGCAGAGTCAGAATTTGTTATGTAATCTGTTATTTTGAAGATTTTATTTTTGCAAGCTTGTTATCTATTTCCAACTCCAACCCTCTCACATATTATAATTAATATACTCTTTTCGGATGAATGAAAGGAGGAAGTGTCAATGCACTTTGATTACAACCAGAAGTTGTCAACATGCATACATGAATTTTTAATGAACAAAAACACATTTTGAAAATAATCCTTACGTGTTGTTGTTTTAACTTATCAAAGTCTGGCTTTTCACACAACAATTGGAAGTTCAGCTTCAAGAATGGGAGGTTTCAAATCAGAGTTAAACAAGAAAAACAAATTTTAAATATAACTGCCATTTGAGATGATAAAGAAACTCACCTAAAAATGGATCACTGTATTCTGTATTAGACAACTTGAGTAAGTTGCTTTCCAGGGTCTCCACCACTTTAGCTGAAAGAAATGCAAGTTTCCATCAATGTAATCTTTCTGGGCTTGTCTTCACGAGGCTGCTCCGGGATCGATCTTCTGGCGATCGATTTATCGCATCTCGCTAAGACATGATAAATCAATCGCCCGGGGCTCCCCCGTCGACTCTGGAACTCCAGCTTGCCGGGAGGCACAAGATGGAGTCAACGGGGAAGCGCGCCGCCGCCTGCCGCTGCCGTGGGGACGAGCGGTAAGTCGGCGGCAGATATGTAAACTTCAGCTACGTGATTCTCGTAGCTGAAGTTGCGTATCTGCTGTTGATCCACCCCGCCCCCAGTGAGGACAAGCCCTTTGTGTTGCAAACAATATAGAAACAAATTTCTAGCAGCTATACGCTCAGAATGGCCAAAACAAGGCATTAAACGTACTGATAAACTTTGCACAGCATTTTCTGCTAGTGATACAGATCATCATTGAATTATTAGTGCCTGTGATTCTCTTCCTGCTGAAGCTTAAACTCATGTTAAAAAATATTCAGCTATCACCACATTTGGAGGAAAATTGCTAACAGAGCGATCGTAACTCATGATCAAGGAGCAGCTGTCTCTAGTTTAAGAGGATCCCCTAATGAAATAATTTCCAAGCATTCTTTAACTATTAAATAAGTTATATGGGAGCACAGATATTACGGTGATTCATCTAAGTATTGTGTAGTCTGTAAGTGGGTTATTGTTTTTTAAACATCCCTTTCTGTAACCATCTCTAGTAATAGTATTATAGAAACTTTTCAAGATCAAGTTTTTGTGTTTTATTATGATTTCACAATTTTCAAAAAATAACTATTACCAACTCAGGCACTTCAGAGTTTAGGAAAAACCATATATTGGAAGGAAGCTGGTATAAATCAAGGACAACTACTCACCTCGTTCTGACACTACATTGACTGTAGCTGTTGAAGTGCCTGCACTCAGAGGCCGAGTCTGTGGCTGGAGCCTATTTGGCTGAAGAAATGAAGAATGTTTGCTCAGACTGTGAGGGTGTGTTTGGCTCTGTGCTAAGCATGGCATGGATCTTCTAGAGGGCTTCAATGGAGGCTCTTTCACTGTCTCACTCCTGCTTGTGTTCATACCTGAAACATCCAATATATACAGAATCAGAAACTAGGTAGTATGTATTTTTCAAAAAAACTGGATTGAATTAGGAAGATTCAAGAATTTTTTTATCTACTAAGTAACTTTTCAATTATACTTTATACTGTTCTACCATATATAGAACATTTCATCCATAAATAACAGGCTTTCCAAGTGTTAATTGATCCTTACAACACCCGTGTGAAGTTGGCAAAAGTATTTTGTACCTCCATGATAAGTGAGTGCAAGTCTTCTGACTTTCCTTTGCAATTTAAAGTACACATTTTCCACAACTGCAGGAGGCATAAAAAGGTTGCCACTATTTCTACAGAAGAAGGCCTTCTCATCTGGAAGAGTGGATGCTTCAGTTTTGAAGGCCACTATTAGCCACAAAAGGAAAAAAAAAGTTGTCCTTTCTGAGCCACAATTCCAATATCTTAGTGTCTTCAAAACACACCAGAGAGTCAGAGTGCAAGATATGAACAAAAACAATATACAGATGTTAAGCACCCAAAACAAACTTGTTGATTGGGCACTGAATTGACAGATGAGGTACAACAAGCTATTTAAATAATAAATCACTGACTTTTTGACCAAATCACCCCTCTCCGCCCCCCAAGCCACACACTCCCATACATGTGTTACATGCTGTTCCCCTATCTACCTAGGAAGATCAGCAGATCTTACTACCACCATTATGCAGGGGAATACTGGGAAGATATGGAGTTATTTATTCTTAGCCAAAAGGTATGCTAAGCACCTCACAGAGCAAAGTTTAGATATGGTCAATGGCCTCAAGAATTTATCACCCAGAATTAAGATGTAAAATAGTGAATGACAGTAACAAACTGTTAGAGAAGGGTGAACTGAGACAGGATTACAACAATAAAATAATGGAAGAATTCATTCACACTGCTCAATGATAACATCTTTTTCCCCTTGTTTGCTTTCCTCTATTCTTATATGCTTTACATCAGGGATGAATTATTAAGGTGCATTTACTGGAGTTGAGTGGTTTGGATTGGCAAACAGTTCTCCCAAGCACATGTAATCAGAGTCCAACTAACAAACATACTGCCCTACTCAGTGTCCATCTCTTTAGTTTTTATACACAGATGTGAAAACTGTTTCACAATACGTTCAACAATTTAGAGCAGTGTTTTCTGTATATGTAACTTTCAACACTGTGGTATTTAGACATGCTAAATAAAAAAAAATCAGATGTAGTTTTTCAATACATACTCTTTATGTTTTATATCTCTGTGACTTTTAGCTTAGCTGTTTAATGGTCAGGCTTTTTGCTTCTCCTCAGAAGAGCAGAGCATATTGAATAAAGTCGTACTCTTCTATTTATTGGTGTGCCCTTTGCTCTTAAAGGCCCTAAACCTTTCATTCCTATTTATCAGGAAATTCTCCTTGTGAAAATATACTAGATAAGTTTATCAACTTGCTGTCAGAGTTAGTAATTAGGAAACATTGAATCAGCTTTTGAAAATACAGCGAGAAAAATTATCTATCCTACTGACCAAATTCTTCACTCCAAAGCTTGCTGTATTATTTTTTTTTAATGAAATATCACAGTATAAGAGTGTTGAGTGATTTAATAACTCTGATGATGAATCACTTTTGTTAAAATGCAGTATGAGACTCTAAACATGTAAGTCAGGTGGCCCTATTCTTGTTAACAGTAATTCATTTACAAAGCACACTTTGGTGGCATGACTAGCACACACTATTCTGAGAAGAGCATGATAAATTATTTTTTCAACAGAAGATAGAGACATTCCCTTTTTAGAGTGTATTTTTACCAGTACTCATCTTATTTTCTATTCTCCCTCAAAAAATGATTTGCTCAATGTGCAAGGTTCTCAGATGACTGACACTTTAAAGCCATTGCAAAGGTTTGAGTTTTTCAGCATTAAGCTGGACATGCATATATACTTATAAACAGATGCCACATGCAGTAATTAAATAACTCAGTCAAGACTCCACTTTAATAATGATAATCTGTCCTCACCATATATCCCTGACACTGTAAAATTCCCTAAATATTTCAGGTACTGTAAAGCCTGTCTGTACATTTAAATGCAATACAGGAATGTCTTTGAAGAGCTGTAGAAAGACGTCTGCAGCTCTCTAATATCCTGGGACCAACAAAGTCGCAACAACATTGCATACATCTTCAGCTTTGGGAGACAGAACTAACTTTCTCTCCAAAAGGAAATTACTTTCTTCTGAACAGCGTGAAAGGGAGAGGGGGCAATGAGATAACAATCTGTACAGTGAAGATTACTGATGTTGTAGGAGTCCTTAATGATGCCAGATCTCCTGGGTCTGATCTAGAAACATTTGATCCGCTATGTTTTAACATAAATGTACTTCTCCCCTCAAAATAGAAGGATTCTTATGCTTCCTCCTTGTCCAGCTGTCTGCCCCCAGATATGTCAGCAGGTAAGCTGCTTTCCTGCTCCCCTGCCTTCAGCCCTATCTGGCCCTTGACTCGGGCTCAGAGCCAGAAGACAATTCCCTCTGCTACCTTCTGATTGTTCCCAGTCTCTGGCAGTTCCCACCTGCCCCTGACTCACTGGGACTCCCCCTCCCTGAGTCTCTACCTGATCCTTTATAGTCTCAGGTGCTGCCCTGCCATCTTAAATGGCCAAATGAAAACATGAGTCCTGGCATAGAGGAACCAGGAGTCAGAGACCTTGTGACTATCCCAAATACAGTTTATGAAATGAATTTGACTGAGTACTTGCAGACTACAGCATAACAGATAAGCCATGTAAATGTATACAAGGATAAAAAGTTATGCAAGTAATACTGGGTGCACTGGATTGAAAAGGTGCCATGGGTGAATGTTACACAATTCAGTGTTTGTTTGTTTGTTTTTTTTAAAACTATGTGGAACAGGTCCCCAAGACTGTCTATTTACCACCAATTAGAGAAGATACCACTCAGTGGTTCTAAACATATTCATAATGTACCTTTTCAGAAGTTTCATGGACAATTATGATTTGTGTAATGTTATTTTAAATAAATATTGAAACTGTAAAAAAGTGTTGCTATAATAGCTCAAGTTTGCTTCCTGTTAACTTGGTAAAAACGAGAGCTGTTAAAGTAATTCATAAAACAATATTTATTCAACATATTTAACCTCTTGACCAGCTGCAAATTGTCTGGAAACAGCACAATTTTTTCAAGTGCAGGTAGGTCATTAAGGATATTTCATATTCAGAACTGGAGCTATTTAGATTGGACAGATGTGTTTCTTTTTCCTCATTTGATTGACGTTAACTCTTATAATCAGGGTTACAGTTCAAATAAACATGCTTACAAAGCCACTATTTATTTTCCTTTTTGCAACAGTATTACAGTTCACCTTGGAAAAGCTAACACATTGTACTCTAGAAGTGTTTCTGCATCAGTGATGAGAAAAGTGATTCATGTACATACGGACCAGTGCTTTCAAAATCCTGTGAGGTAAAAGATGATTGTATATTAAGATAATCATGTGTACATTATACGCACACAGTCATGTACATATAATCAAGGTAAGTGTCACATTTACAAGATTTACAAAAACAGATGAACTTTTTTTCTGTTTTATACTTGCTCTAAAAGCAAAGCTTTATTTCTAAACTCTTATTTCTGACTCTTATTGTGATGGAAGTACATCTCATGTATATTCAGCTTTTCTTTATTCTTCTACATCTCATATCAGTGAAAGGAAAGGATAAGCTTGTACATTTTCACAGCCATGAATAGCTCTTAGCAGATAGAGGATTTAATTGGAAAACCAATTATAGGCACTATTACTCTGAATTCTATGCAAAGAAATGTCACGGCTTTCTTTGTAAAGTCCCCTAATTCCAGTTACATTATTTTAAACTTAAAATGAGTTTATGAACATGAAATTCATTTGCAATAACACCTACAGGATTGTTGTAAAACTACTGAAGAAATTAATTTACAAAATAGCTGGATGTAATAGCTGTCTGTAGACTGTCAGATTTTTAGTTTCCAATTACAGACCCACCAAAAAGAAATTAAGTTGTAATTTATGGTAATTAGTGGTCCAATTTCTGTGAAACAACAACCAACAAATGTTAATGCTATAGAAATAATAAAGGACCTGAATAATGAAATTGGCTTCCCCAGACAATTGCTGGTGAATTCAATTTCTAGCAATGCTTAAATGAGCTGTTCAGTTTCTCGTATTTGTCCTGATAATTTTAATGCACAAATAAGAATTTCTCTTTTTTATATTTCATAGCATGCAGCGTGAAGGTTGGGAGACTTTGCTTTTCCTTGACAGTATTGCTCATTTTCCTGTAAGCAAAAATACGTTTCATAGCCACAAGTATTTTTTTAAATTAACAAAACCCAGAAATGAGTGGTCATCATGGACAGAAGAGAAAATGTAAATCAAGGATAATTATCAAGCTGCTCTTTATGGTCTGAATATAGATTTTACCATTGTTGCAATAGGAAAAGCCAAGCTGTGCATCCTGTGTAATCACATGCATTTAACATTATTAATATTCTGTACCATGTTATACTGTACTATGCTGAACATGGGTAGGCAATCAATGGGAAAGCATCTTTTTGATGTAAGTTTTCTGCAAGATATGGGATGATATATTATCCGTTTGGACTGACCACGGCAACTAGAACACCAAGTTCATATAAATCATTCCTCATTCACATTTCTGTATTAACAGCATGCTAAATTTCTGAAGTACCCCAGGAAGTGTAAAGCAGCACGTGTTCTCTATACTGCATTGCAGGAACCAGATGTATAAAAGCTGATGCAGCTTCATCCTTACCTCCACTGCACTGATATCTGGTGCTCCAACAATTAAATGCCCAGTGGGAAGGGACTGGAAACACAACCATCAGCATGAATATCTACCTCTTGAAACTGAATCAAAGTTCAAATAGCTGTTGCTTATAACTAAGTACAAGTCCACTGGGGTAAGTATAGCATGCTGAAGTCTAGCAAAATTTTGTTGTGTGTGCACAAACATACATTTCTGAGGGATTTTTTTATAGTGGGAAAGCTGTATTTTTCTGACTCCCTCCTACATACAATAGGTGAATGGGTTTTGTTCATACTTTTTTTTTTAAGTATAGAAACAATAACAAAAATTGCCAACTGATCAAGCAAGGAAAGTTTCATCCAAAGAGGATCTTTTTCAAAAAAGCTACCAGTATTAGAATGAACTGGAAAGAAAAGGCTACAATTGAGTTGCCAACATGATATTAAAGATGACCTACAGGACAAAAAAGAAAATTGGGCTTGTACCCATTTTTGTTTGATATATAAAGAAGGCTTGAGATGTTTAAAAAGTGTGTTTTTCTACACAATGCATATCCTCTAAGATCCCCAAGGGATCATGCAGCAAAATCAGGAAAAACTAAACATTCCTGACATAAAAAAGAGCAAGGGATGGGGGAAATAATCTTAAGCAAATAAACAAACCCTCCCAACTATCAAGCCCTCTTTTAACCATACTTTAACTTGACTGTTCATCACAAACTGAGCAACATAACAGATCCATAGTAAATATGTTCATATAGGTTTAAGATTAGCAGCAGCCATGTTAGTCTGTATCCGTAAATAAAATGAGGAAGACTTTGTAGCACCTTAGAGACTGACCAGTGTATTTCAGCATAAGCTTTTGTGGGCTATAGCCCACTTCATCGGATGCACAGAATGGAACTCATAGTAAATGAGTTTCGGATGCACAGAATGGAACTCATAGTAAATGAGTTTCAGACTTAACCAGTGGGTGAGTGGGATGAAGAGGTGATAGTGTTATGATTTAGATGGTAGATGGAAAAGGAGAATGAGTATTTATTGCCTGTGCCTTTATCTATCAGGGTTGATCATAAATCATTGTGATGGGTATTTTTCATTTCTATCCTGTAACACAGATCAACACTTCCATAAATCAATTTTATGAAACAAGATTTTTAAATGATATAATGAAATATTTACTGAACACTTACGTGTTTTATGCATTATTAGTGACAATTCTACCATTTCCATACAGTAATGGACCAAAACCATAATAAGCATGGGTAGGCACAGATTTTTTTAAAATGTGTATAGCTACCTTCATTTCCCCTCTAAGTCAGGTTGGTTTTTTAATCAATGTAGTCTACTTTCTTGATTGTGGACTTTTGAGCAGGTAATAATGTATTCTTAAATAGTCCCAAGTATCATTCATATCTTTTTTGTTCAAATTCTCCCAGTTAATTTGGCTCATTTTCAGCTTTGTGAACTGGCCCTTTTAAAAAACAATATCAATATCTCTCTATATAGGAATCCATCTTTGTTTCTACAAATCTTGTCATATATTCCATCCTGCGGTCAGGTGCAGAAATTGGAAGTGCCAGATGCAATTGTAAATGACCTGAGTCAGTAATTCTCTCTGCTGCCATTGATTCAGAGGTGGAAAGATTAATACATAAAACAAACACAAATCACTCTGAGTGCACATTTTGCTATTTCTGGATGGTTACCTAACTGATGAAATCCTGGAAGTCCTGATGAAGATTTATTGTATCTTAATTTATTTAAAATTTCCAGTGTATCTCTAAGTATTCATTCACTCTCAGCAATCACTTAAAAATTTTCCACCTCTCCAGCCTTTGCAAATCAAAAGCAGGAACAAATAAAAGAGCACAGCAGCTGATTGTTCAGGAGCAGGGGAGTGAAACAGATGAATCAGCAATGGGAAAATAAGTACTGCATCTGTGTTTTGTAATATACTGTTTCTGCTAAGTTAAAGCAAGTAAATTCCAAACATTTAAAAATCCACTAATGCCACATGGAAAGCTTTTTGACTATATTCCATTAAGAAATAATTCCGCCTTCCTATCTATACTGTACCATATTTCTGTGATTTTCCAGATTCATATTAGTATTATGCACAGTTAGGGAGCGATTACATTGAATCTTCTTATTCTCTCCTAAAAGTCCTGATTCACCTCTGCTCCACCAACATTTCTAATATCTCTTTTCTCCTCCTTCTGCTCTAGTTATTCAAATGTTTATGAAGTGTCTGATGTCCTTTTAATTATTTCCTCTCATTCCCATTATGGTGTTTTTCTGCATGGTACCCCCTACACCAGCAACATTTTCTGATTCATCAAGACAGCATCCCCTCTCTCAGTTAAACCCCGCTCTTAAGGACTCACATCTTCTGTGGTGCCCACAAGAAGTGAGCCAACAACAAAACAAAAAGTTGGGTGCTACTCCGTCCTCTTATACCCTCAGTACCATACTACCTGATAGTAAAGGCTTACACAGTGCCCTTCAACATTTTTTTAACTTTTAATTTTATCCTACAATTAGCAAAACTCCTTACAATAGTGCACAAGGACCCAAATAGCCAGCATAACACTAACAGCTATAAAGAATAATGTTCTGCAGCACTCAAAGATTGTCCCTCTTGCTGCTTTGGGGCAAAGCATAAAAATGGCTTTCCACCATGAAATACAAGGTTCAGCAGCCCTTGTGGTCATTATTTTCTTATCTTCTAACTGATGACTGAGGCATTTTAGACATTCCTATAGCAACCCAAAACTTCACTAACACTTTCATAAACTAATGCTACTGGATATATAAGATAATAGAGCTATATTCTGTATAGTTTCATGTACAGATATTTTAATATATGCTTTAGACACACACATTATACACACACACACCAATACAGTTTAAGTTAAAGATGCACCTAAAGTAAAACCACGGACTAACTCCTCCCCTCCCCCCCCCCCACTACTTTTGGAGATGATTAGCTCCACATCCAAATTTCATGGTTCAGACTTTGCTCTGTAATGGATAAGCTATGGAATATCAAATCCTGCAATTTACAAGATCTCAAATTGGATCTGCATCTCAATCCAGATTCATTACTTTACTTCTCATGCTCTAGTTACAATGTTAAATAACTATTAAAGCAGTGTAAGAGATGAAATAAGAGCATGGGAGACAAGGTATGATTTCAGATGCAAATTAGAAATGGTCAGTTTAAAACAAGTAGAAAGATTCAAAGCAGCGGTTCCAAATGGCAGGACCTGCATAAGCAGGTTGTTACACCAACCCTAGTGAAGCAACAGAGGTGAAAATGTGTGAAAGGTAGGGCTGGTCAAATGGTTTCCATCAAGACTGTTTTTGCAAAAATCCAATTATCCATTAAAAATATGCCTTCTGTGATTTCCATTTTTTTCTTGAAAACACAAACCGAAAATGTCCCAGTTTTCATCTGAACACTTGCCTGACAAAAAGTTGGGTTTTTTTCACTGAAAGGAAAAACAACAAAAAAATAAAACCCAAAAAACGTTTTCCCCACCAGCTTTAGTAAGAGGACAGAGATGGGAGTCGTGGTAGATAACTAAACAGGGAGAGGAGTTCATGAGCTAGGCTCATGCAAGTCTATGAAGTTTTTATAAAGTAGGATTATCATCTGGATCCTAAAATGAGGCAATGGAGCTGTTTTTGGACAGGGATAAAGTCAGGCTTCACGTACACACTTCGATGCAGGCTTATAAATACGGCATTTGGGCCTGTTGGCACTTCAATGGAAAGTCAGGGTACTCAGCACCTTGCAGAACTAGCCCCTACATGCGTTAAGTATTTTGTTGTATGTTAATTGTTAACTCTTTGGTCCCAATCCTGCCAGTGTGACTACTCACATGAGGACTGCAAGATCGGGCTCTGTACATATGCCATAAGATAAACCTTGTTACTTTTATTACCACCTGGTCATCTGCTTCTAACTATTAAAGTAAACAGGAACCTACTGAGAAATATAGTATGTTGTTATTTTTTTTAAATTAGATTAGTAAAGCAGGGTTTATGCCAAATTGACAGTATATTACAGATTGCTATTCAGTTGGACATACAACTTTGAGTCTACTGATCGCTTGGCCGTTAGAAAAAGAAAACTGAGTTCTTGTCCTTAGGGCATATGGGCCAAGTGAGCTGTAACCAATGGATTTTCAGAGAGTGTGGCAATGGATTGGACCTTCCCCAGACAAAAAGTTAAGGAAGGAAGATATCTGCAGAAAAGCAAAGGCAAGAAAAGACAGTCTAAAAACAAGGCTACAGACAAGTGTAGATAATTATGCTGGCATAGGTCTTCCACCACCCAAAAAACAGAGTTAATAAAATGAATAGCTAATGGAAGATTTGTAATGTGATATGATTTTTTAAATATTAAAGTCTTCTTTAACATAAAGGTTTTGAAGTTTATCACCATGAAATATTTGTGTTTGAATGATTTAAGCTTTAATTTTAATGGAATCAGTGCCTGAATGTGAAAATAAAGCTATATTAGTGCACTTAATTTAACATGGGAATTTAAAGACTCTGGAAAGCTATTGGCAAGTCTGGAAGCTGTCTGAAATTTTAATAAGCACTTAGTTACTGGAAAAAAACAACCAACCAAAAATATTTATTTCAACAGTCAATAGTATTACAAAGCTCCTAAAGTCTACATTTTCACATTCAACTAGATACATTTAAAATAAGAGATTCCCTCTTTCCCTTAAGTGGTTCCTAAGTCTCTACAGAAAACTCTTTCTAGGGAGCACCTAGAAATAGCCTAATGAGACCTGTCAAAGTGATGCTTGAGTTTAATAGATCTAACAGGAGCATCTTGGGAGAGGGCAGGGGAGAAACACTAGGTTTTGCCAATGTTAAATTCTTCCAACAGTTTCAATGATAAGCTCCATGTTTTGAAACAGGGACCTCAAATTTGGCAGGGGTTCATCCTGGGGTTAAACAGGGAGGCATATTTTATTGTCCCTGTGAAACTACATCCAAATTTGGCCAATTGATAAGCCTCTGAAAACCACCTTTTGCACACATTCAGTAAAGGTTTGTTAGAGTTTGGCAAAAACATTTCTTCAAAGATTCCATCTGTAGGAGCACGCTCTACTACCACAGAGCTCCATGGAGCCACACTCACAGAGTTACTGAGCACGCTCCAGCCAAGTCCAAACAAGAATTTTCCTGCAAATGCTACTCCTGGCTGCTGTGAACCACTATGACATGAGGACAGAGGGCTGGGAAACTCTCTTCTCTGCCTTCAGTGTTCCTTTTGATGACTCCAAGGCACCATGGAGGAGAAAGCCACACAGTTGGAGTGGAGAGGTGTGGGAAAGACAAATTGAGCTGTGGGATGAGGAGATTAATGGGTGGAGAGGAGCAGAGGAGGACAGGAGATGTAATTTTCTATTTTAAAAAATGTTACTATGCCAAGTCAAACCTGTGCAACCTTAATTCAACTTCCAAACATATGTGCATTATGATACTGTCTTTAATAACATACTGCTTTTCCCACTGGACCTCTTTCTCAATTAGTGCACAGAACGTGAATTAAGCTTGCATGAGCAATTTTCTATGAGCATTTCTTAAGTGACTTGTCAGGCTTAATTTCAACAATTTTAAAAAATATATATTTATATATGCACAATGTGTTTATAAACTATAATATATTTAAAAAAAAATAAAAAATGGAGATATACCAATCTCCTAGAACTGGAAAGACCTTGAAGGTCATCGAGTCCAGTCCCCTGCCTACACTAGCAGGATCGAGTACTGTCCCCTGACAGATTTTTTTTGCCCCAGATCCCTAAATGGCCCCCTCAAGGATTGAACTCACAACCCTGGATTTAGCAGGCCAATGCTCAAACCACTGAGCTATCCCTCCCCCCAAATAATATCTGAAAGGGCCTCCTTTCGTATTTGCTCCTAAACATAATCCTATATTTATTATTATAAGTACAAGAGGTGAAATATTAGGTATGGTGTAGTATTACACACAAAGCTTATTTTTTGTTTGGTTGTTTCTCTCATTTGGAAAGTATGTTGCTAGAGCAGAATATGAATACTTCTATTTTTCTACTAACTTGTAAATATGTATCAATACTTTAGTCTTTAAAGTGCCACAGGACTCTTTGTTACCTCTGCTATTCCAGACTAACATGGCTACCTCTCTGATTCTATGTTAAAACAGTGTATCAACACATGCTGCAAAATCCTGTGCTTCAGTTCTACATATTGAGATGTTATTCCCTTTGCTTGGTATTCTAGAGCTAATCTCATATTATTTATTACAGTTCACATCACACAGATAGCACAAGGAAATTCTTTCAGCCTTTGCAACTCTGCACTACATCACAATGTTAACTGTGGTGATTTGAAGAAATACAAAAAGAAACCAGAAGAGTTGATCCCTACAGATGAATTAACACAGCCCCTTTAAGGGTCAAGAACCTTTAATACTAACACAGTCACTGCTGCAAATGGACTGGTTTGTACAATACGTCCATTAGTGTGTACATATGCAGGGTATTTTAACTCAACTGTGCTACCGGCTTTAATTTGACTTCTCTCATTGAGCAAAAATCATCATCCAAGACATAAACTGATGTACCCTACAACTGAGAAACAGTCAGTCTCCCTTTTTACTACCAGCCCGAAGAACATAAGTCCCTATTTTCAAAGGAAGCACATGAGTTTGCTAGACGTTTTATGAAAAATATATCCAGTCAAATTTTTTCACTAAAAAATTCATATCAAGTTTTAGCATGAGGCTTTAATGCACAAAACACTCAGCATGCAAAGCAGCCAAATCTGTGGATTGAAGAATCCCTAAGTACTTATCTGCAAGACTAACACTAATAGCTTTCAAGCTCTTTTTGAAAAGTCTCTTAATATTTATGTATATGGTCATCTGAATTTCAAAATGCCTCAATACTATTATGTTAATAAATTTTATAAATTGCACTGAATGTACAGAATTGAGACCAGGAATCACTATGACCTATATTGAGTGTTATACAGGAAATAAACATTTGTCAGATGCATGAAGAATTAACTCTACAAGGAGAAATCTATACATATACGGAAAAGATACTGAAATGACTCCACAATCTCTCATTCACTCATCCAGATGAAATGTGAAGTGACAACTTGTGTCCACTTTAGTTATGGACAGAACAGTGGATGGGACTCAGGAGACTTGGGATTTATTCCCAGGCCTGCTGGGTGGCCTTGACCTCTCTGTGCCTCAATTTACTCATCTGTAAAATGGGGATAAGGACACTTACCTTTTTTGGAATAAAATAAAGGAGAAAAATACTTTCCTATCATAAAATTAATTCTGTTGCTCCTTGAAGTCAATAACTAAGCTCACAGTGATTTCAGTGGTGGAATCAGCCCCCATATTAATGCTACAAAATACTTACCTATGTATAGTGAGGCTTTGTTTATTGCTTGAAAAAACAAAACAATCTGCCATCCTTGCAAAGTGGTATGAAGTGCTTTTTATTGATGAGAATATTCCCAGAATCATATATTATGTATATGTATTATTTATAGTTTGAATGATATTAAAGTTGCATGCTTTGTCTTCAGAAGTTATTATTAAGGTTATTATAATGGAGAGTATTAGAATTCAGTTCGGATTGGTAGCAGTAACCTTTTAAATCTAGATGTGCAATAAATTTCTCCACCATAAAAAGAATTAAAAATCCCCATTTTTCATAGACCCAATGCAATGAGTAAGTTTTTTTTCCTGTGTCCTTAATAAAATATTTATAAAAGCAAATGCTGTTAAAGATTACTAGATTCTGTGTTTAGCAAGCTGCCATGCTCCTAGATGTTTCAAATAAAGGGAAAAATTGTTGGATTTTTTTCTTGACTTAATCCTCCCATGGTTTATATCTGTTGTGCAATCCCTTCTGATAGGGCTGCAAAATAAAATAGCATCTTCGGGAAATCTGAATTTTATTTATATGTGTTTACAGCTTTTGGGTGGATGGGAAGGCCGAAATGGCAGATTGTTTGAAGGGAAAAAAATCTGACACATTGCAGGTTAAACTAAGGTTTATAGAACTCCCGTAGACCTTGATCTTGCAATGACTTAAGTACCTACATAAATTTATGCACATTTAAGTCTTTGCAGGATCAGAACCTTCAACATATGGTAAAAGGAGACCAATTGTATTAATGGCTTTTAGAGCTCTGTGCAAGATTGGGAGGGAACGTGTAGCATAAAAATTGTGGATTCTGTGGCAAGAGAGTGACAGACTGCCCTACATGGAACCGCTAAATATAAGGTTGCTGTAGGTCTCTCCCTCAGTAGCATGTTTCTGCAACATTCAGACTACAGTGGTTCAGCATATAAATATGTACATACTTAAACTATGTGACCCACCCTACAGTCTGTGGCCCAGAAACAGATTTCTTCAAAATCTGCTAAAGAAAAGCAATTAAGAAGTGATGAATCTTGGCTATAACTAAGCCATCACAACTCAGAGAGCTCTATTAATTCACCAATAGTTCCCTTGGTCTGCGTGAAGCAAAGCAAGAGATGAAGGAGGAAAAAGTCTGAGGATGTGTAGGAGTATAGTTTTGTCTCAATACTCCAGGATCAGTGTAACAGACAGACCAGGCTGTACGAAGGAAGGTATATTGACAGACGGGAATCTGGAAACTAGACCATGAGAGAAAAGCAAAAATGCTACAGCTTAAACCCAATCAACATACTCCTATAGAAACAGTGGAGTAATAGTTCCTACAAAGATGGGCCCTCTCCACAACACACCCAAGTACCAGGAGGCCTTACCCTCTGAGAGACTCCCAACAATGTTTTCCTGACCCTACCAAACAACTTATCTCCCTCTGCCATAAATGCAATCACCTCTCTCAAAGCCTCACAATGAAGAATAAGTGTCAGTAAGTTTCCTGGCTAGATGACTATTGAAGTTTTTCAGGGGAAAGTTTACTTAAGCTGAGGAGATGGGGTGCCTATGATGAATTGATGAGACAGGAGAGACCTTGCTACCTCATTTATTTATTGTTTAACCACTCTTTGTTTATCACCTTCTATGGAAATATAGTTTGGATTGTTTTTTAAAAGCAGGTATGCCTGCATTTCTTTATTATTCTGAGCAATAGAATCAGATGTGTGAACACGTGTATGCTCTCTAGAGACTAAAGGGAAGTTGGTGTTTGGCTCTCTACCAGAATAATTCTAGATTCAGTTCTTCCTCTTGCATATATTAATATGATCCCTAAGGTGTTTTTTGTCATACACATTGACTTGAAATCACTGCTGCATACCTCGTTCTCCCTTAGTTATTGTTTTACCTAATGTCTTTGAATAAAACAGTACTGTTCAGCTCCTTTGGTAAGTATGCAGTAGATTATACCTATCCATTTATATAATTTTTGAGCATCCTTTCCTAGCTTTGAACCAGTACTAGACTGCAGTTCTATCTTCATGTGTAGGTCAGAATACTGGTGGTCCTGGTTAAGAGGATAAATGGATGAGGGAGCCAGGTAGTTCGTTGATGCCATTGTGTTTATTTACAAAAAAGTTTGGTTTCCCTATACACAGAAATTAACCAGCATGAGACAGCTTCTTTGGTGTCCGAAATAGGTGTGGAATTGTGAGCAAGCAGCTCCAAACCTCTCCCTTTAGACTTTTTTCTGAGGACCACTCTGTCAGTGCTTGTTCTGCTGTCTCCTTGGCTTTCTGCTCCTTCTCTGTGGTGTTCCTCATTACTTTCCAGTCACACATACCTGGCTTCAATCCAGTCAGTGACCTACTCCTGAGTGTTATAAGAACACACTGGAACATCTTTCCCCCATACAGCTAACTCCTACTTCAGCCTTACATAAAGCTTTATTTTGGGCCCAAGACTCCCATTGTCTCAGCTATCCATTGCATAAAGGAAGTCTTAACTGAGATTCATATATATCCTGAATAAAATATTCAGGTCTTTAAGTCTTTAAGGTGCCACAGGACTTTGTTACCTCTGCTATTCCAGACTAACACGGCTACCTCTCTGATTCTGAATAAAATATGTCTTTTACACCAATTTCAATGAAGTTTAACCCAGCACATATACTTTACCCAGAATATTAAGTGCAATTCTGAGATCTCATTTTCAGATACTGTGTGAGACTGTGAGATGGAGGTTATTTGACCTATACAACCTTCAGTTTCCCACTCAAACTTAAAAAAAAAATGCCAGGAAACACTAACATTCAAACACAAAATGGGGGATTATAAAATGCTCTGGGAACAGGATTGGGTCCTATACTAGTGTAACATTCATAGCCTGTTTCCTTATTCTTTTTTCACTCAGGCTTCTTCTGTCTTGGATATAAAGTTTTTAATTTTTTAAAACTCTATTCCAATTACAGTAGAATGCATCACACCCCACCATTTTTCAATATCTGACCAAACAAATATTATATCAACTTCTCATTTTATGTAAAACTTAAAATAATTCCAAGAAACAAAGTCCTTCCAAACTTTTTTTAAGCCCTTGTATCATTGAAAACCAGCAGAAGCAAAGTAATATTGAAATTAATCTTCTAGATTAGAAACTATTTATCATCTTGGCCTTGTCACACAATAACTATTTCTACCAAGTGGGCTAGAGATCCAAGCATAGACCTGGTAGCCTCTGGAGTTCTAAAACCAGCTTTGTGATTAACTCGCTGTGTTTGTCATTCAACCTCTCTGAATTAGTTTCCTCATCTGTAAAATGGGAGCACTACTACTTACTGTACAATCATGTTGTGAAGCATGAGATTAAATAGATATGATGGAATTTTCAGGAGGGCTCAGCACCCACAATTGGGGCCAGATTTTAAAGAGAGCCTTGTCCTAATTTAGGCACCTGTGCAAGTTGCCAGATTTCTAGAAGAGGCCAAACTTTTGGATGCTGAGCACTTCTGAAAACTTGGCCATTTATATTGATGCCTAAATGGGAGGTGATCTTTTAAAATCTGTTCACACTTGTGGGTGCTCAATACATGAAGTCTAGAGAATTTGGCCTTTAATGGTTAAAATATGCTATGTAAGGACCATGTGTTATTCTCACAGGTGAAAGTAAAATTGAAAAGTTACTGATATGGGGCCAGCTCTGGTCCCCTGGAAGGGGCACGACCTCAGGTTGAAGGGGTGGGGTTGGCGGGGGGGGGTCAGTGCCCCCCAGACAGCCCTCTTAGGCTGTCGGGCCCACATCACCCAGGGCTCCAGTGGATAATTAAAGCTAATTGGTGCCAATAGCAGCAACAGTGGCCGGAGCCCCAGGCCCTTCTAAAATTGCCAGCCCCTGGGCAGGTGCTCCTTTTCTCTCCTCCCCCCTCCCCCCCACAGGCAACCTGGCGGGACAAAAGGGGCAGCAACAATAAAGTTCTTCCGCAGCACTAATAAAGTTCTGCCGCAGCACTGTTTTCAGTAGGGTCTTCCCCACAGCAGCGCTTAAGGACCCGGGGTGGGGGGGGGGGGGGGGGGAGGGAAGAGGCAAAAAATGGCAGTGACATTAAATTAAGGCAGCAGGGGCCAGTACCAGCAGCCACTTTTTACCGGTACGCCATACCATCCTGTACTGCCTTATTTTCACCCCTGCTTATTCCACAATTCACCCATTTCTGCACCCTGTCAGTGAGGTTAACTGGGAAGGAAAATCTCTAAAACGTTAAGTGGGAAAGCAGTGCGCCCTGTAGCATTCTGACCCACAGGCCAGAGAAGGAGCTCCTCTATTATGTATGTTCAGGGAACAGCCTCTGCAGTACCTTGCTGGGGAAACCTGCAGGGAATATCAATGGCTCTAATCAGCATTATTTTAGGATGGTTGTTTCTCCCAGAGGGAAATTAATCAAGGGTGATGTGAGGAACTTAGAAGCTGTAACCATTAAGGGAGACAGGAATCAGGAACTATTGATAGATGGCCTTGGCTTCTGTGGCCACTTCAGCATGTTCTGAAAAACCCACAAATCCTAGGACAGGCATAAACCTAGGACAGGTTTAGGGGAGCAGGACTCTTGTCTTCCTTGTGTTTTCCTCATATAGTGGATATTTCCCCCTTATTTTAAGTGAATTTTAAAAGCTCGTTGCAGTTAAGCTAAGATTATAACCAGGCTGGCAAACTGAAAATTTTTCTTGGGATTTTCAGTAATTTTGATTCCTTCTTGGACAGAAAACCTGTGAAAGCCTCTGAAGTTATTCCTACACTTCCGCTTCCAGTGCTGGCTAGAAATACAAAAGATGAAAACAAAAGAAGTAATAGGAAAAGGGGGGAAAAATGCAGTTCTCAAGTTTTTCATGCCTCAGAAAAGGCTCTTTTCTGGTTCAAGTTTTGGTTGAAGGTTTTGGCTGGTTATTTTATTTGTGGCAATATAACCAGTCCTATTGAAACGGCTGTCTTTTTGTTGTACACATAGCTGTTTTCCCTCATCATCGAGGCACAATCCCTCTCAAGGGGGGAGAGCCCTGCAACCCAATCCGAACCCAACTACAAGTGTCTGGGATGGATAAAATGGAAAAACCACCAGACCCTCTGGGGCTGTGATTGGGTTGATTCTCCTCCTCCTGCCCATGGGGTTGGCATGGCAATAGCAACAGAATGCCCCACTCCTACCAGTTGCTTCACTGTGACTACTACAGAATGAGCATGCTGGGGAGCTGCAGCGCTTCTTACTCCATAGCACAGAAAATATAGCAGGGAACTCTGGATGACACAGTTACTGGCAAATGCAGCTACTGCCGTGCCAGCCCTATGGGTGGAGGAAGAGAGCCAACCCCACAGGGAAGAGGGAGCGGCACTGACTCAGATTCAGGGGGAAGGGTTGGGTAGGAGAGCGACTCAACGCTCTTAGGCTTGGGTCTGGTCTGGGTCCAGGTATAAAAATTAGGCCTGATCAGCCCTCTGAGAGATCCTCCTGGAGCAGGGAAGCTATGCACTGCCCACTACTTGGGCCAGTGGCTCAATGCAACAATATGGTCCTAATGAATTATGCCTCATAAAACTACTATGAGTTCAGACAGTATTATTCCCATTTTTACATATGACAATTGGTAGCACACAATTAGGACCAAGTTTTCAGAAGCTTATACTAATGTGTTCCCACCCAGAAATTGAGACACCTAAAATTAATTTTTTTTTTCAGCAAGTGGTATTTACCCAAGGTGAATCTATAGCAATGTCAGGAACAGAAGCCAGATTCCCAGTCCCAGGCCTTAATCACAAGACCATCTTTTGTCATGGAAATGGTAAGATCAATAAAAAACAGTTTCATTAAGAATCCCTTACATGGTTTCTCTCTTTCAGGCATCACTGATTTTATTCACCTGAGTCCTAATCAATGCAGGAGATTGAGCACAAACCACTTCCATTACTCTGGCTTGCTACAATGGCAGTTATGGTGCATTTGGGAAAAAAAGGTAATTGGGAAACTAAGTTTAATTATTTATACAAATGAATATACTTTGCCACGTGGTGTACAGAATTAGCTACACAGTATATTTAAACATCGCTAAAAATCTTAAAGTGCTGTTGGACTTCTGTAAATACACTGCACAGTTCAGAGAGGGGTGCACAGAATCATTGTACAGCAGAAATTAAATATCAGAAATTCTAGATGGAAGAATTATCTTCCACCAAACTACTGTTTATGTTGCAAACTGGTGCAATGCAATGAACAGGAAAAAGAACAAAGTCATAATTTCTTCATACTGCCTATGGGTCTTCAAATTAAGCCCAGCAGGTAAGAAGATATTATATACACTTCAGAAAGTATACCTGTCATCAAAACAGAACTACTCCTTTTATTGTGAAGACCTGTAAAATTGTTCTAGTAACAATAAAGTTCTCCTTATGTTCCATATTTCCAAACATTTATTTACACTAATATAATTAGTGATATTTATTTTCTGTATGCCACCTAATATAAGGGAGAGAATGAGATTTTTCAATTTGCACACATTTCTGAGGGAAAAGGTCATTTTGGGTCAGCCCCAATCCAATCTCTCCTCCCCCCGCATTACTGCCCAATAAGAAAATAAAAAAAAGGCAGAAAAAAATCATAGTCTGTGACAACATTGGCCCCCACCAGAGTAGATCATTGTTGTACCCCCTCCCCCTTCCAGGGCTTTTTAAGAATTCACTGACCATGCATAGCTCAAAACAAAAAATCCCCTCTTGGGGTCCACTTTCAGTCCTCTGGTACACTCTCTCAGCCTCATCCCAGTCCAGTGCTTCTCTTCTGATTGACCCAA
This sequence comes from Sternotherus odoratus, assembly GCA_032164245.1. Lineage (NCBI taxonomy): Eukaryota > Metazoa > Chordata > Testudines > Kinosternidae > Sternotherus > Sternotherus odoratus. Next base: position 73,797,004 of record JAVMKO010000006.1, on the reverse strand, counting down.
AACAACATAAAACACAAACTCACACAATCTTCAGTTCTTTACAGTCTTTCACCTGTTTCAGCAGGGTCTCTTCCAGGCTTCCCTGGTAAAGAGCTTTCTCCAGCTCTCTCCTGCTTCTTCACTACTCAGCCCCTGCAGGAGCCTTCTTTCTCCCTGTAGTTAGTATCTAGAACTTCCACCCTTCACTGCTCCTTCCTTCTCATTTTATATGAAGAGCACCCAGGTGCAGCTCATCCTGTAATCAGGGCTGGCAAAGCTCCCAGCTTCTCCAGCCCACCAGCAAGCCTCCCTGTGACAAGGTCAAACAAAATGTTTCATCTAACCCAAAATTAAATGTTTCACTGCATTTTGGGAATTCCTTTCACAAAACCAGAAAGGAAGAGCTCTTCTTATTCCCTAGAGTCCACTGGTTTTGGCACTCACCTGGAGGGTAAAATACCCTAGTTTGAATTGGAGGAGGAACTGGCACATGAGTGTCCCCTCTCCCAGTTGAATGCCCTAAGCACCAGGCTATAGAATCATTCTTGCTCTCTTTGTATTAAGTATTTTATATAAAGTGGAACACCTTCAACAGGAGACACCAACCTCTGACTACCTAATAGACTGGTGGTTAGGGGACTCCTGGAGAACTGAGTGTAAATCCCTGCTTCAGAGATTTACCACCACCTCTTCTGCCTTGTGAATGATGTTTAAGTCCCCTTGTGAATCTAACCCAGCAAAACAAAACAGTTCATTCTGAAAATGTCCAAGTGAACTATTTTGACATTCTGATTATTTTTCAACTCAAACAATTCAGCAAAATCAACACAAAATAGTGAAAAGTTTCATCCAACCCAATATTTGCCCAGCTCTATGAACTAACCTTTTACCCCCATGCAGAAGTGGTGCTTCCAGCCCCAGTAAACCTCCACTGGTGGGGCAGTGTAGGGAGTTTACATTGCTTCTGCTGTACATATGGATCTGTAGAGAAGTTCAGTCTCAAGGATCTTCAGTCAAAAAAACTTTGCACCTGTTCTAAATTCACATTTTAAACAAAAAGACTCACGAACTGACAATTAGCTTTCTGGTTATATATCCTGTGCTTTTAATAGATAACTGAAATGCTACAGGGCATGTTTTTATCCCTCAAGTTTATGAGAAAAAGATGCATTGCAAGGGAAAGAGAACTGACCAGAAGCTGCAAGTACAAGGTTAACAATAGGAATCAGAGACCTGAGGCCCAAAGGGAATACAACTTCCTGCATTACTAATATGCATCCCAATTAACTAGCTCATGAAAACAACTCTGCTTTTCAGCTGAATCATTTCTTTAATAAAGAAAACTTTCCATAGCATTCCCACCTCTACCATACACATTACAAACAAAGAAGTGTACAATAAAAATGTTTGAAACACCAACCTCAATGCACAGTAAGTGTTCACATAGGGAAGCTCAGCTAGATAAGGCTTAGTTTTTCTATGTCTTTTTAAAATGTATGCATCTATCAATGGAAGCAATAGGGTCCAAAAGGCAGGCTGATGAATTGGGAGGTAGGAGACTGGTTTTAATCCTGGCTCAACCAGAGACAGGTTATTTGACTTTAAATAAATTGCTTCACCTCTCTCTTCACCTCCGTTTCCCAATCTGTAAAATAGAGATAATAATTCTATCCCCTTTTTGAAGACATATGGGACCATAATGCCAAGTACTATCATTAAACCACATCCATCTTACATTAGACAGGCTAAACAAACAGGTCCAATTCTGAGATTATTTAAACTGGACATTTTGTAATTGACAGGCCAGCTGTGGAAAGTGAAGATCAATGGTAGACACTGCATACTGGATCTGACAACAGCATTGTACCAGCACTAAGGCCTTTTCTCAAATGCCTGTGTGTCACAATTAGAAATGGGCTCACACCACTAAATTCAGATCTGGACTTACATTATCCTCATTTTATAGAGTCATAAACTGCAGCACACATTTGCCCAGCAGATTGATGGCAGAACCAGTATCACTGAGGAGTCTTGACACCCTTTACACAACTTTAATCACAAGAATAGAATCCAGACCTCAGTTTTCGATGTCCAGTTGGTCCACTGTAAAAGTATAATTTGCTTATAGTTCTCCATTACACACACAAACCCTGACACAAGACTAACAGACTGAAATGGGTATGGGTATGTGTGTGGGTGTGGGTGGGTAGGTGGAGGGCCCTGGTTGCTTGTGGGCCTCATCCAAACTGCCAGCAGACACTACAAATGCATTTCACATTTCTGCAATGCTTCTTCACTCCAGAAAGCGACCTGTAAATAGCCACAGTAAGTGAAACTGCAGTGCTGATATTCTCCCCCATTTGCAGTATGGCTTCCTTCTGGTGCTGCCTGTTTGAGGAGATTTAGCAAGCAACAAAGCCCTCTTACAGCAACTTAAAAAGAAATGACTCGTGATTATACAATTTTCTTCAGTCTCCTTCAGCAACCTTGGTAACCAATCCATAAAGTCACCTGTACCCATGCATCATGCCTACTTATACAGCTCAGTGTCTTGAAACATGCTGCGGAGGTGTGCAGAGCTATTTTAAAATTCTATAATTTTCCTAAATTATTTTAAAAAGTCAGGATCTGTACTGAACTATTTAAAAATTCAAAAGGTTACTTATCTGAAAAAGTTACCAGTACTCTTTTAGAGCTTGTAGTTTAAAGAGAAAATAATATCCTTTCAACATGCACAATTAAACATACTGTACAGAACTATGAAAGAGCCTAACATATCATCTTTGCAGCTGAATTAGACATGTGTTACTTAAGTAATAATTCTCTGAACTTCCAGAATAATGCCTTTTTGCTGAGCACCTTAATGGCTTAAACAAAACCTTAAAAAATATATATATAAAGCAAATTTTCCCATTCTAAGTATGATTTAGATTCTCAATATCAAATATAAACAAATATTTACCTATAACTGACTATCCTTAATGTAACAATTACCACTAAAACCTCTTTCTAGTACATACATCTCTCCAACCATCCTTATCCCAAATGCCGGGGGTCTGAGCTTTGGAGTATGTTTTGGGAAGTTAACACATTCCTAATCTGAATTGAATGTTCAGTAGGTGAACACATATGGATTAGAGAAAAATGAATTCCATAGACAAGATGTCTTCCATGAGAACACCCTTCCAACTACCATTCCTTGTCAGTTAAATGGACTAAAATTAATTAAAAATAAGACTGAAATCAGGATCCTATTTCCTGAGGCACAGAAAGGTTGGGGTAATTCTCTCACGGTCAAAGGAGATGGCAGTGGTAGAGTCCAGAAGAGAACACAAGTGTCACCCAGCTGACTTCTAAGCAGTAGACCACACTAAACAACCAAGGTTTGTATGCCATGCAAAATTATCTAATCAATTTTGGAAGTTACCTGCTAAAACTGGAGAAACTAGTTAATACATACTAGTTATACGTATTAATCTATCATTGTTATATTTTTATCTCGGTTACAAAGTTCCAGTTCTGTTCAGATCAAAGAAATTTCTGTGATAAAATTGGAAGAAATAATGAGTTATAAATTACTATTTGAAAAGGAAGAACATACAAATATGTTGAACATACAAATATAGATGTATGTAGGGCCAAATTATTGCATTAGAACAATAGGTGCATGCTTGGGGCCCCATATGTTGGAGCCATGTGATAAGTCAGAATCTCTGCTTCTTTTCAAAGTCAGTTATTAACCCTTGTGATTGGGGAAAAACCCGTGAAAATCTAACCTGAGTGTAGCTACTGCAGCAACATCTGGGTCTGCAGACAGCCTGAAACATAGCTCTGAATGTGGCAACTCCTTCATGTATCTCAATGGGTGTCAGATCTGCTGTTCTTAGAGACCTTAACAGGCATGGGAAGAGTGCAGGGGGTCTGCCCACCTACCAGCTATTCAAGTAAGCACTAGGGAGATGAGAGGCACTGCTGTCACTCCTCCATCTCTGAGACAGAGGGGTGATTGATGGAAAATCGTCTTACTTTTCTTGTGATCATTGAAAACCTCTCTCTCTATCGAGCAGGTTAGGGGACGACCTCTACTAATTAAAAGCTCAAAATTATGATGTGTGGTATCATAAGCATCCGAGTCAGACAACTGGTGACCAGCTGATGCAACTGCTAGGCTTTCCTAGTTGGAAGGCAGTTTGTTGTTGTTGTTTTACTTGGCACAGCCATTTTGGGCACAAAAGTCCATAGGAAAACCACAGCAGGTGGGAAGTGGATTTTCAATTACACAGCCAACAAAAACTCTGATAGTAGATGAGAAGGCCATAAAATACAAAACTGCACAGAACCCTCAGAAAACCTCATCACTGACATTTAGAGGATATGACCTAACATGAAGAGTAACCTCTAACTGCACAGTTTATTGATTACACTGCCATTATAGGGGAGGATTCCTCAGTTGCGGTAGTTGAAAATAAAAAAGATATCAGTACTGTGACTTGCACTACTAACAGTACATTATCTTGTGACAGGTATAGAAATCAAAATTCTATTGCTAATGGCAGAGACTAAATATATTAAACAGGTAGAGCCCAGCATATTCACCACACAGAGTAGAATTAATGGTACTTTTCTTCTTCTATAGTTTGATATAGTTTGAAGCTGGGATGATTTAGTTGTGGTTAGTTCTGCTTTAAGCAAGGGGTTGGACTAGATGACCTCCTGAGGTTTCTTCCAACCCTAATATTCTATGATATATTTTATACAAGAAAATGACCCACCGTCCCCAAAACATTTGCTACTTACTCAAAATCCACATGCTAAATTGTTTCAGAGAGTTCTTTCCAGCAAGTCACCATTAAAATAAGTGATGTATTATAATGATGAATACAGTATCCCAGCGACACTACCAACAAAAAATCCATAGCATTTAATAGCATCAGAAGGAATTTAATAGATTTTAAAGCCAGAAAGAATTTTTATGATCATAGTCTGATCTCCTGCAAAGCACCGGCCATTGAATTTCCCTCTTGTTATTTTTACCCCATTAATTTTATTGCCTAGCAGTTACAAGACAGAACTGTATAGATATTGTAATAACTTATTAAAGAGTGATATTAACAACATATACCATTTTCCTACTACACTCCATGCAGCCAGAGCCTCATGGCTCAGGAATAAACAGCCCTTTCCCTGCTCAAATGGTTTGCAGTGACTTCATTTCTTCTTTAGGCTGCCCCCAGTGGTATTCATTGTTGCTATCACTTTGGAAAACATTTCCCCTAGGCAGAATGACAAAGATCAATAAACTCACTGCAACCTTATTAAACACGAAGATGTTCCCAGATAGGAAATGATTGTATACTCAAAGAGAAAAAACATCTCTACAGTGATTTGAAGCAAGGCATGTGACCATTTTGGCAACTGTACTCCCTAAGGATGTGTGTTTGTATTCATGTATGTGTTTATTCAGGGATCTCAGGTACAGTAAACAGTGTGACTGACTGAGATTTGATACAGTGGAGTTTGATGCACCTTACATATTTCCTATTGTAATCATTTTTATAGTGATCACAGCAGCATGTAAGTTTAGAAGTAACATCCCTTTAGTGGATATAGCATTTGACTGGGACTGAAGAGATCTGGGTTCTATTCCCAGTTCTGCCACTGACCTGATTTGGGTGGCCTTGGGCAAGTTATGCATTACTCTGTGCCTCAGCCATAAAATGTGGACAACGATACTGACCTCCTTTATAAAGTGATTTGGGATCTACTGATGAAGAACACTATGTAACAGCTAGATATTATTACTATTATAGTATTGTCAAAAGTCCAACTCTTTCTCTTACTAAATGTATTTATATTTCTTTAAGAAGGTGACTGACTTCAATGGTGAGACAATTAACAAATTTTATCATTGAAATGAACAGAGGACTGATGAGGTACAAATGCCAGAGAGGTACATGCAGATTTCTGCAGATATTTTATGAGAAGAAGAATTTATTTAAGTTTAACTTGAAAGTAAAGTGTTTCCAAACAAAAGATGCAGAAACTGTTACTGCAGAGTTCTACAAGGCATCTTCATTATAAAGCATATTTATTGTCACTGGAAATTACCTTATGGAATTAGAAGTGATAGCAGAGTAGTAAAAGATAAACACATATTTTCAGATTTTTTTCACCAAAAGAGTTTGCAGATTTGACCAATGGTAAAATTCAATTATTTTGACTGCATATACTTTTTAAAAATAAAATTCTATTAAAAATAAAAATGGCAACATTTTGTTATTTAGATGTGGGCTGAAATCTGGCAAACAGTTTGCAAAGAATGGTGAAGTGCTGCTTTCAGATTCATCACAAATTGTTTTTCTCCCACAAAACATGATTTAAAGGTGAAGAAAATGTAATTTTTCTCTGAATAACCGGAGACAAAACTAATACATTTAGATTTCTCATGATTATATTATTGCTGGTAAGACTTTTTTTGTATTACTTTAGAACTGCATATCATATTATCTCATGATTTTAATCCTGTAATTTAGGAAAATGGATCATGTCACCTGCTATATGACGTACCTTGATTGATTACTTTTCAAAAAAGCATAAGAATCACCCATTGCATCACCTACATCAGCTGCATCTCATTACAGAAATAAATGATCACATATTTCCCCTTATTCTACTACTTGTATCACATATTTCCCCTTATTCTACTACTTGTATCACATTATCACCCAGAGAGTCCAATATGGTTCAGAACTAGAGATGGGTGACATTTTTCATGTGACTTCTTTTTCCAGGAAAAAACAACAACAAAGATTTGGGTTGACAAAAAAAATTGGAAATTGGAGTAGACTTCAGTAAATTGTTTCAGTTGAATAAAAAAAATTGAAATGTCAAAATGCTTTGTTTCAACATTTCAAAAACAAAAGATGTTGATGTTTCATTTCAGACAAATGTTTTGTTTCAGAATTTGCTGAATTCACTCATAAAAAGATAAAAACCTTGAAAGACTAAAGAAAACATTTTGTTCCATCAAAAAAAAAATTAAAAACATTTCACAAGGAAAAAACAAGTTCTTATTTTGGGTTGACCTGAACTGCTGTCCTCCTTCCCTTGCATTTTTCTCTTTAGTCACCAAATTAAAAAAAAAATTATTCTTCACACATCACGTTGTGACCCCCAGTTTAAGAACCACTGTGCTAAATGAATTAGCAATTAACGGAGGTCTCAAGGGTTAACTCTCACACTCTGCAGCAGGAATGGAGGGAGGGCAGACAGAGAAAGGGACACACAGTGTGTGTGTGTGTGTGTGTGAGTGTGTGTGTGTGTGAGTGTGTGTGTGTGTGAGAGAGAGAGAGAGAGAGAGATTTCCCCTTTAAGTATGCAGATTCTTAAGTACACTGCTTTGCTAATTAGATCAGCTTGCAGAAACCAGAGAGCTTTCAGAGAGTTCCCTTTGTTGTGTTACCCTCTCTGCTCTATGGAAGATGAAGTAAGCGGGGTGCAGCAGCATGGGGGAGGAGGACACTAACATTAGCCACCCTCTTCCTTCCCTCCCCCCACAGAGCAAGCAAGAGTCTCGGGGAACAGCTCCAGGGCAGAGGGCAGGAGCAGTGCATGGCAATGCGAGGAGGGACAGCTGAACTGCTGGCAACTGCTGAACAGGGAACTTAGGGGAGCAGGGAGCTAATGGGGGGCTGCTGGTCCACGCTTGTTCCAAGCCCCCACTAGCTAGCTGCAACAGGCTGCTCTTTCTGCAAGCAGCAAACAAAGCAGGCAGCTGCCAAACAACGTTAGAAGGGAGCATTGCACAACTTTAAATGAGCATGTTCCCTAACTGATCAGCAACGTAACAACAAAATTACATTAACCAGGACCACTTTAAGTGACGAGTTCCTGTATTCATTTTTTCAAAAGTTGGATAGTACTATCTGGTCCCATGGAGAGCTAAAGGCATCAATATTATTTATATTATGGGCCAGATTTCAAAGTACTCATTATTCCTAATTGTGCTCAGATTTTCAAAAGAGCTCAGCACCCAGTAGCTCCCAAATTAATTTAAATGTCTAACTGGATGCTTATGTTTTTTTTAAAACTGGTCTTATATTTAGTTTGTAGTTATGTCCATTGAGTATGTCTGGGACAGCTGGGTCAGATTTATCTTTGGTTATTTCATGTTTATGCATAAAACTTGGAATAATGTTTTGTTTTTATAGTTACATGATGATTCTTCAAATTCAGCGACAAAACTAAATTCCAGATGTTTCTTGTCAATAAGCTTCATTAAGTGAAACAGGGCATTTCTGGGTGTACACTCTGACTGGTATTGGTCCATGACTTGATGGAAACGGAGGAATGATCAATAATAATGGAGAAAAGGCAGACGTGTCAAATAAATATTCTATATTTGAGGAAAAACAGATGATTTATTTGTATCATACGATAACACTCTTTCCATTCCACTGGTATCTCAGAAGGATACTAAGCAGCCACATTAAAGTTAAACATTTAAATCAGGTCTGGATAACTTGCCTTCTAGAGTTTAAGATGTCTGTCTAAGGAGCTTGGTGGACCATCAATACTGATTTTCAATAAACCTTGGAACATTCGGGAAGTTCTAGAGGATTTGAAGAAAGCTAATGTTGTGCCAATATTTAAAAAGGGTAAACCCAAGTAATTATAGGTCTGGAGTCTCACATTGATCCTGAGCAAGATAATGAAGTGGCTGATATGGGACTTTATTAATAAAGAATTAAAGTAGGGTTTATTAATGGGTTAATCAACCAAGGTGGGTTTATGAAAAACAGAAACTGTCAAGCTAACTATTTTTTTTATGTGATTACAAGTTTGGCTGATAAAGGCAACAATGTTGATGTAATAGACTAATAGAGGGGAGGGATAGCTCAGTGGTTTGAGCATTGGCCTGCTAAACCCAAGGTTGTGAGTTCAATCCTTGAGGGGGCCATTTAGGGATCTGGGGCAAAAAATCTGTCAGGGGACAGTACTTGATCCTGCTAGTGTAGGCAGGGGACAGGACTCGATGACCTTCAAGGTCTTTCCAGTTCTAGGAGATTGGTATATCTCCATTTATTTAATTTTTTTTTTTTATTTAATGTTAGTCACCTGACTTGATACCATTTTAATTAAAACTCTATAACATAAAATTAACAATACACACATTAAATGGATTAAAATGGTCTAACTGAGAGGTCTCAAAATGTAACTTTAATTGTGGAATCATCATAAAAGGGTATATTTCTAGTGGGGTCCTTCAGGGATCAGTTCTCAGCCAGACACTATTAAAACATTTTTTACCAATGACTTATAAGGAAACATAACATTATCAGTGATGAAGTTTTCAGGTGACACAAAAATTGGTGACGAGATAAATAATGAAGAGGACAGGTCACTGATTCAGATTGATCTGGATCACTTAAGCTGGGAGCAAACAAAATATATGAGTTTTAACATGGTTAAATTAAAATGCATCCTTCTAAGAACCATGAACATAAAACATACTTATAGGCTGGAGGACTCTATCCTGGGAAGCAGCAACCATAAAAAAGATTTGGAGGTTGTGGTGGATAATCAGCTGAACGTGATCTCCCAATGTGAACATGTGGGGAAAAGGACCAATGTGATCCATGAATATATAAATAGAGGAATCCTGAGTAGAGAGGTTATTTATCTCTGTATTTGGCACTGTTGCAGTTATTGCTGGAATACTGTGTCCATTGATAGTGTCCACAATTCAAGTAGGATGTTGATAAATTGGAGAGAGTTCAGAGAAAAGCCACAAGAAGATTAAAGGACTAGAAAACATGCCTCAAGAAGCAAAATCTATTTAGCTTAACAAAGGAGAGGTTAAGGGGTGACTCAATTACTGTCCATAAGTACCTACCTGGGAAAGAAATATTTAATAATGGGCTCTTCATCTACCAGAGAAAGGTATAATAAGATCCAATAGCTAGAAACTGAAATTAGAAAAATTCAGACTGGAAATAAGGCATATATTTTTAACAGAAGATAATTAACCATCTGACCTGGCAATTTTTCAATCAAGACTGAGTTTTTCTAAAAGATTGGTCTAGGAATTATTCTGGAGAGGCTCTCTGGCCTGTGTAATATATGAGGTTTTCCCAGCTGATCACAATGATTCCTTCTAACGTTGTAATCTATGAATAAGGACAGAATTTGTGCATGGAGAGGTACCTGTAGGTTGAGGGTGTCTAATGGAGCTGCATGGCCAGAATGGAGGTGGTGTGGTGGCAAAACTTCCAACCACTTTACCCTGTCTCTTCAGCTGATCTCCAATATCCACATAAATCGTGGGGTCTCTGCAGTGTTTGGGAACAGAACATCTTTCTTTCAAGGACTGAAAGGAGGCAAACCACACCACTCCTGAGAGAATTTAGAGTAAGGTCCATGAAAGGAACATCTGTCACTTTTCTCTCCAACCCTCCAATATCCTGGGTTTCTGAATTCAAAACATTCTTATCCCATATACTGCTGGCACACTGAATTGTCTTGCTTTATAGCAAGATGAGAGTACAGTCAGATGACTGGAATGTAAGGATATGCCAAATGCTCCAGGCTATGTCTTTTTGCTACACGTAACAAAAGGAGGAAATCCATCATTGTTGGTTCTATTGTGCTACCAATTTGTTTGGTAGAAAAATTGACAATAGATAATGTATTTGTTTATAAAGGGAGGGGAACTTTGCTTACAGGCAGAAGAGAAAAGTTGCCATTTGGTAACTTTTGACTGTAGAAAATACAGTCTGGATGAGAACAAACCTACATAAACCACAGATTACATTTCACTACGCATAAGTACCTATTTTCCCAGTAGTATTAAAAGATAGACCATAGTAATACAGTAGAGTCCAAACTGCATACATTCTGAATGGCAAAGCATATTGAAAATTATATGTGGTTTTGACTATTTCAAGGAATGCTTCAATTCATAATCAAAACTTTTCTGACACCTAAATTATTATTGTAAATCATATCTAGGAATGAATCCATGCACCCTGAAAAAGTTTTAAGTGGCATAACACAGGAGTCCATCAGCTCATCAGTATTCCTGTGCTATACTCTCTTCACTGGTCCCCCACTGAATACATCTCAAAGATCCTGTTTTGATATTCAAAGCCCTCCATGGAATTGGCCTTAGCTACCCTAGAGATTATTTGACCATTACCTGCCATAACACCTACATTCCACTAGAACAATTAAAGAGTGTTAACCAACATAGGGAGTCTCATGAGCATAGGAAACAGAACTTGTACATGAGCTTGATATAGACTCTGGATCTCACTCCCACAGGAAAAAGAGACAAGACTACCTGTGTTCAGAATTAAACACAGGACTAATTTCTTCCCCAATTAAATTATTTTCTCAGCTCCCCCATTATAACTCTCCTTCTCTCTCTATAAACTAAACAACCTATAGCTGATGGAAGCAGGGAAGGAGGAGACAGATTTCTATCATTTAAGTTAGAAATATTTAGAAAAAACATTTGGATGTTACGGTGATATTGACCAGGCAGACTGACATTCAGCTATTACCCTTTTATAATTCTACACAGTGGGATAAATTCTGCAATTACGTATTAGATGTAAGCTAGTCGGAATACAACTGTAGGGTGACAGAGTATTTTGAACTTATTTGGCATTCAGTGGGTGTATAAGACTCCATTCCAGCTGAGATTTATAAGGAAGGTGGTACTGCCTTGACTGAAAGGCTCCATCAACTGTTCCTACTTATGTGGCAACAGGAGACGATCCCGCAGGAGTTTAAAGATGCTTTCATTGTACACCTGTACAAGAGGAAAGGGAACAGGCAGCTCTGTGATAACCACAGAGGTATATCCCTACTCTCCATCGCAGGCAAGATACTCGCCAGGATCCTGCTGAACCACCTAACAGCACATCTGGACCAGAAAGTCAGTGTGGGGCTTCTGGGACTTCTGCCAGAAAGTCAGTGCGGATTTCGGAAAGAGCGTGGGACCATTGACATGGTGTTTGCTGTGAGACAACTGCAAGAGAAGTGTCAGGAGCAGAGGTGCGACCTGTTCTCCACCTATGTTGATCTGACCAAGGCTTTCGATACTGTTTGTAGAGAGGGCCTGTGGAAGATCATGGACAAGTATGGATGCCCAAGGAAGTTCATCTCCATGGTCCAACAGTTCCATGAAGGCCTGCAGGCACGAGTCCAGGACAATGGCGAATCATCTGAGCCATTTCCCGTTACAAATGGTGTGAAGCAGGGTTGCGTCCTGGCACCTACACTCTTTAGCATCATATTCTCCGCTATGTTGACCGATGCTTTCAGAGATGGAGATGTTGGAATTGGCATCAGGTACCGCACTGGCGGTAAGCTGTACAACCTAAGGAGGCTAAAGGCGAAATCCAAGGTCATGACAGACATCATCCGAGACTTTCTGTTTGCTGATGACTGTGCTCTCAATGCTGGCTCAGAAGCTGATATGCAACGCAGCGTAGATAAGTTTTCCAACGCTTGCGCAAACTTCGGTCTAATCATCAGTACAAAGAAGACTGAAGTCTTGCATCAGCCAGCCCTAGGGAAGCCCTATGTTGAGCCCAACATTACTATTAACGGCCAGAGACTCAATGCAGTGAACAGATTCACATACCTTGGCAGCACACTGTCCCAAAATGCCACCATAGATGATGAGGTGAATATCAGGATCGCTAGAGTCAGTGCAACTTTTGCCAGATTAAACTCCAACATCTGGAATAGAAGAGGCATCACCACCCAGACCAAGCTGAAAGAATACAGGGCGGTTGTTCTCCCTATACTGCTCTATGCCAGCGAAACCTGGACTGTGTATCAGCGCCACGCCAAGAAGCTGAACCACTTCCACACAACAAGCCTCAGGAAAATCCTCAACATCAAGTGGCAGGATAAGATCCCAGATACTGAAGTACTCGCCCAAGCAAACCTGCCCAGCATCTTTACCATCTTGATGTAGTCGCAGCTATGCTGGGCAGGGCATGTAGTCCGTATGTCAGATCATCGGCTACCAAAGCGACTTTTCTATGGCGAGTTGCAACAAGGACAGCGGTCCCATGGGGGTCAGAAGAAGTGCTTCAAAGACACTCTCAAAGCTGCCCTTAAAGCATTTGACATCAAACCTGACTCTTGGGAACAGAGCACAACAAATCTGACTACATGGCGTTCCTTCGTGTATAAAGGTGCCGAATCATGTGAGGCCAAAAGGACGGCTGCAGCAGAACAGAAGACGCAAGCCCGAAAAGCCCGTGCCAGTAACCCTGCTGGAGATGTCCTCCTCATTCCCTGTCCTATCTGTCATCGGACCTTTTGTGCAAGGATCAGCCTCATCAGCCATCTGCGCACACACAGACAGAATCAGGCCCAACAATTCACGGATGACTGAGTGGTCCTCGTCGAATTGACGGACGAACACACAACATAAGTGGAACTTAAAAGCAAAGCTCACACACTGGGAGGGGAATATCAAAAAAGCTGTTCACAGGGGGATGCAAGATAAAGTTGGGTGGAAGGTTTTCTAAGGCACCTGGCTCTATAATATTTAATTCCTCAATAGATAAAAGTTATCAAGACCTACTTAATTTTAAGCATCTGAGTAGTCCCATGAAGTCTTCAGTGGGAAAACTAGCAGGTTTAAAGTTAAACTTAAATATTTTGCTAGATCAGAGCCAGAATGCTTAGCATCTTGAAGGTATTTTTTATATATGTAAGCCTAGTAAAGATGTAGCCTATGTTTTATTTATATACTATTTTATAGTATATAAATATATATATATAAATATAAATATATTATATATATAAATAAATATATTATATAATATATAAATATATATATTACATAAAAAGCCTACATATTTATTAGGCTTTTAAAGCAACACTTTAAAATTCTCCAGTCACAATGGACTAAGAATTATTCAAACATCAAGAAATCTGTGCATGACCTAAATCAAGCTAATTCAACACTATTTTGATTTGGAACTAACAATTAAGGTAGCAGCGCTAGGAGAAAACATGTGGTAGAGACGCTAAAAAAAGAACTTTGAACTTTATTCCAAATGGTATAATGAGGACACAGTAAAGAGAAGAATAAATATGAAGATGTTGAATTAAATCCTTGGCTGCTATAACCAGCTAAAGGTCTGGCCCTTAGTTTCCACTGACCTTTATCTGAAACTAACTTTAGTATAGAACAATATAAATGTTGTAATTACTATTCCTGCTATTCAGAATTAAATCTGTGAAGTTATTTCCAAGGCATGATTGTTGTTTCCAAGATAGATTTTTCAAGTTTTCAATGGGACTATTAAATCTTTTCTATATGTAACTGTTGACCTTTGAATCATATAATTATTACTGCTCTTGTACAGACTGATATCCAATGTCCAAATTTGGATTTTCCAAAAAGGAAAGTAGAGCACACTGAAAAGGAATCTTTAGTTTTAGATTTCTAAGAAAGTGAAAACAAGATAAATAAAGCAGTGCAACATAGTTAGCTCAAATGAGCGTACAACCATTTCACTTCACACGCAGGATCTTATGTACTGACTTTAGCTTGCTTTTTTCAACACTTTTGGATAATTATAGTAAGACAATCCTCATAAAAACTTAATCTCAACTAATAAAATTTGTTCAATTAGCACAAGATCCAATTTATAAACACCCATAAGGCTCAATCCTTATAAGATACCGAGAACTCTGGCCCTATACAGAAAAGCCTTTAAGCATATGCTTGACATTATACACTTCATTTGTTCCATTAGCTTAAGTGCTTTGTTGGTTTAGGCCAGAATGTTTAGCCTCTTGCAGGATTGAACCCTTAGCAATGGAACAGTTCACTATACTTTAAGTATTCCAGAGCTCTCAGCATTGGCATAATTTTGCTTCATCTGAAATCAATGATAAAACTCGTTAAATTCAGTGGGGGTGATATGAAAAATTCGGTGCACTTTTGAAAATCATATTCTAACTGACCCTTGCTGTATGTGGACCCCAGGACCAGGACAAAAAATTGTTCCACAATAATGAGTCTGAATGACGCTTCCCTCCAAGTGCAAGCTCTAAATGGGCTCAAAATCAGTTGGTTTTTTTAAAGCTACACTTTACCAAGATATTATAATAAAAAAAACACAATTTTGGGACTGATCCTCAGTGGGACTGAACACTAACACTTTCCAGTGATGTCAGTCATAAACAACTTAATTACATCAGCTGAAATAACCTGCAGCTATGGGAGCTCAGTTAATTCCCAGACAAGTAAGAATGACTAAATCAGCAGATTTGGAATTGCGAACTAGCATTTGGAATTGTTTGACATTTGTATAAATTTGGCATTTTGGGTTCACTTAAAAAAATCTTTTCTTTCTGGACATGTTATAGCACTGATATAAAGTGAACGCTATAGTTAATATCTGACCAGCCTGGGGGCATGAAATACTGGGTAGATTTATACACGTCTTTTCCCCCCTTCAAGCTTGTTTCCTTTCTTGACTATAAAACAGATTAATAACAATGATCAAGATAAAATGAATCACAGAACTTCCTAACATACTGCCAGGCTTGAGTGAAAAGTGGGGAAAAAAAGTGAAATTATACAAACTTGTCTTACAGTCCTTTTTTATCACAATCACAAAGTTTTAACCATATATTTATCATAGAGGGGAACATTAAAAAGTGTCCAACTGCAAATCATTTTCAAGCATTGGTACTTCATATAAATCAATGACAAACTGGAATCTCTCAGGAAGGATTTTAAAAAATCACTTTATTTTATAGATGGCACCCTTTCTCCCAGCAGAACACTTTAAAGTACTGAAATAAAATACAGCTAAACAAAACAAAATTTAATTAAAATTCTGCTCATAGAGGGAGGTGTTTATCAGTCTGAGACAAGAATTCAGCAATAGTTCTTGCCCAGAATGACAATGGACAAGATCCCCCTTCCTGCTCATGCCCCTTTACACCCCATAGAAGGACCACAGTGGTGTAGAAGGCCCATAAAACATTTCTACCCAGGGGAGGATTGCCCTGGTACTCTGGTAGACATCCACAAAAAGCTGTCTTCTAAGGACCCCCTTTAAGCCCTGGAGGAGATAGTGTACCAGGTGTTGAGCAGGAATGTTAGGGCTGGGACTACACACACAGTGCTGCAGAAATTCCAGGCAGCGCTGCCATCATTTAGACAGGCCAACTGAGCAGTCTGAGATACACTTGCCATTAACTTAGATACCATTAACTTAGGCTTGAATAGAGATGGAGTGGCTGGGTCATAACACAATTTCAATCTATTTCCCGTGCTAAGTATCCTCACACCTTCTTGTCAACTGTCTGATACGGGTCATCTTGATTATCACCATAGCAGGTTTTTTTCTCCTGACGATAATAGCTCATTTTAATTAAATAACCTCTTAGAATTGGTATGGCAACTTCCACCTTTTCATGTTCTCTATATCTATATATATATATCTTCCTCCTATATGTTCCATTCTATGCATCCAATGAAGTGGGTTGTAGCCTAAGGAAGCTTATGCTTAAATAAATGTGTTTGTTAGTCTTAAAAGTGCTACAAGTACTCCTGTCCTTTCTAAGTTACACTGTAGAACAATCCAGTTCCCGGAATAGCCCAGTTTGGTGGTCAAAAAGATGGCTTAAAGCCATGTAATGAATTACGTAAACAATGATTATATGATGCAAGCAACCAAGAACCAATGGAAAGCATCTGCATTCAGGGTACAGTTAGCAGTCCAGCTGAAACCCAGCAACTGGAGAGTCAATATTATGCCTTAATAAGTATGAATCCAACTTCTGTAGTAGGACAATAAGACCGCAAAAGTCTTTGGGGTCAGATAAAACTGAATAAAATATTTAATCTTTCCTATCATCCTTACTGTAGAATTCTGTCAAAGTTGGTGGTGATTGGTGGTCAGTATTGAAGGATACAGACATCGCAGATAAGCATAAAATGTACTAATCCAATCAGGACAGAATAAGAGCCTAGCATCTGATTGTGTGGCAGCCCAGAAGTGCTCTGACCTTAGGTGAAAGTGTAAATCCTACTGAATGGTTTTTCAAATTGTATAACTGTACATGCCATTTATCAATAAATAGAAAGTACCAAAGAATAGACTCCCTGCCCCGAAGAGTTCACTGAATAAAGGCTTGGATGGGATAACAATACAAACTAACAATACAGATACACATTGTGATGTGCAATGATTGTAAATGTAATGCTTCACATTGCATGGGAGTTTTCAGCACTTTAGAATGTGAACTCTTTGGGACATAGATTATCTTTCAATTGTGATAAACACTGCACATACAAATAATGAAAGTATCCAGGTGAGAATTTGGGTCAATCAGAAGCAGCTGTTAATCCTGTGTGTTCACCTTTAAAACAGTGCAGTGATGTATGTTCAATAAAGCAGGTTATGAGTCATAATTCCTCGGATTCATGCGAAATGTCATAAAAACTGTAGCTTGTGAGCCTTTGACACAGATTTCATGTTCAAAAACAGATTTACAAAAGATACCATCTAATAGAAGTCTGTAAACGGCCCTAAGAAACCTCAAAATCTAGAGTCTGTTGCAAAAGAAAAAAAACAAGTAAGTTAAAACATTGGCAATCTTGGTATAAATAAGCCTGCCCAGGAGTTCTAATGCATACTTCAAGAGGACCCAAGAATGTCTGTGGTTTACAGTGGCACAATCTACAAATAACTGAGCAATAAAAACCCAGAAACCTGACTCCAGTGAGAATCATGGAGAATATATGACCCTGTGTCAGTTCTCCAAGCTGAAGTGACTGTGGACAAGTTAAAGCAACACCATTTTCTTCCATTTGTTGGACTTCTCAAAGGTAAATGGGGAAAGTAGAAGAATGAGGAATCCGTGGTCTGCAAACAATTTGTCCATAGAAAACCGCACTCCCAAAGTTAGGATTTCAGGTGAAGAAAATGTGGTATGGTGGTAAGAGTTATAAGAAGAAAAGTTCCCATTCATACACACACCATTCAACTGTTGATTTCTCAAATTTTGGATATATTGTATTCCTTTAATTTTGTCACATATTGCCTGGTACTGACATTTTGTGCTATGCTTGGAAAATATGGAAACGGTTGAGTATGGGGGGAGGAAAGGCAAATGAAGTCTTCTACAGCTCTGACTGTAGAAATGTAGTTCGCTATAAATCAAGAGAAGGCAGATCATCTGAGATCCAGAGTCATAATAGTGATATTCTGTTAGAAATCTGGTATACAATTTTGGCCGCAGGAACATAATGGTGATATGGCAGAGGCCCAGAGAGTTAAAAACAGATAAATGTGGTTTATAGGGCCGATCTGAAGATTTGAGTTGCAATGAATATAGTATTTAAATGAAAGGAGACAAAAGGTATAAAGGAGATCCTGAAGGAAAAGGAACAGATTGTTGCCAATAAGCCAAATTAAATGGTAACTAATCAAAAATGAGATAATTGATATTAAGGAAAGATTAGGAATAAGCCTTATAAAGGAATCAGGTCAAATTTCTTGACACAAAAGATAGCAGAAATATGAACAGGGTGAGCCAGAGAGATATGGCTAGTCCAGTTTAGGAGTGAGAAGAACAAATATCTACGTACACTCATTGTTTAAGATTGTGATATGTGAGTTGACTGAGTTAAACTGGAGGAAAATCAATGTGTTAAAAATATTCTCAGCTGTGATGAGTACAGTGAAAATGATCCTAAGACATACTCCACAGTGGAAGAATGTCTCTAAAACCTCTGCATTTTTCTTCAGCTATAAAACAAAGGTTTCTTTAATTGCACTCACTACAATGCTCTTAAATATCTTGAGCTCTGAAAAAAAACAAAACAGGCAACATATAATACAGATCAAACTGAAATCTAGAAGAATTAGTGCTGGAATTTAAATTTTAGTGTCAGGATGCACATCTAAAAATCTCAGTTTCTTTTTTCATTTTCTGAGCCAAGATTTTGTGATGGTGTGAGCTTGTGTGATTGTTTTGCATGATCAAACTTATATTTGACCAATGTTTATTGATGTGTAAGACAGCCTTCCAATGTAAGCTAATGACAGCATTCCACTACAGCAGAGAAATTCAGACTTCACAAATGCAGTAAGTTCTATTCTCTGCATTGCTGCTGTATAAATAGTGAAATCCTATATTTAATCAACTGCTTAGATTCAGTCTGACAAAATCAAAATGGTCTTATTCAGAATTTGCTAGGAAGCCAGATAAAGTGTCTGGTCACATTATCTTATCCACATTTGATTTCAGACTGTTTCCAGATGCAAAAGTGAATACATCCTGCTGATACAAAACCACTGCCAGGTCACATTAGGAAGAGTGCAATAAGGAAAGCATCTCTTTCTCACTAGATTAGTTCATTTTGATTACCTTCGTGCTGGGCTGCAGGATGCTAAATGCAAGTCAGTGTTTATTACAAGTGAAACAAATATGAATGCTTTTTTCCTTATAGAGACTAAAAGATACCTCTTGAAAGAAAACTGTATAACTGTTTTTGAGAACTAAGCTAAAATCAGCAAGCTATGGGGCTAAATTCTCAGTTGCACTTACTAAGTACTTGGTAAAATTGATGGAGATGAGTCACAAAGAAGCTGTTGGTTGCTTCCTGATCCTGAGGCCAATTCTATGCAGGCCTAAACCCCAGAGTAGTTTAGAACAACTTCAAAACCATTTTAAATTATGCCAGTTAGCTATGGCCCCAAGCAGCCATTACACCAATGGTTTGTACCCACTCGTTTAAATCTATTTGGCATCAGAAAGATCAGTTGAAAGTGGACTTGAGATCCATATTTCTTAATGCCAAAGAATACTGATTTTCAAACATTAATTTCAATAACACAATAACAACAACAAAAACTGAACACATTTTATGGGGTAAAAGCCACAATATTCCAACATGGAAGGTGAAAAATAGTTGAAGTAATTTAGGTACCTAACTTAGGCACCTACATTCAAAAAAAAAAAAAAAGAAAAAGAAAAAAAAGCTAATCTTCTAACCTAGTAGTACAATCACACAAGCCAACGTATCAGGAGACATTTTATAATGGGTACATAACCTGTTATTTTAAAATTATAATGTAAAGCCTTGTATGTTTAAGATCTCTCAGTTAGACACAGGCAGCCGTCATAGTGGTAATAATGAGAATGACACATCTCCAACTTAAATGAATCTCACATCTACCATCTTAGCCAACCTTTTGCTACCTTTGACTCACTCCTCAAGCCCTCCACTTCTCTCTCTCTATGCAAGATATTTCCGATTTCTTCTAAGAAAAAGGTGACAAAATGTAACCTCCCATCAGCTCACTTTCTCTTCCTCTTCTACAACTCTCTCCTTCTTCCATGTTTAGGGTGACCAGTCAGCAAATGTGAAAAATCGGGATGGGGGTGGGAGGTAAAAGGAGCCTATATAAGAAAAAGACCATAAAATCGGGACTGTCCCTATAAAATAAGGACATCTGGTCACCCTATCCCTGTCAGAGATGCAGAAGTTTTTCGATATTCTGTTTCCAGAAATTGCCCACTACCAGAGTTGCCTGCATCCACTTTTGTGTTGTAAGATCATGTACTAGCAATGGTATGGCAGTGAATACCATTGCAGCTAGCGTTATACTAAATGGCTTCACTGCTGGCTGACAACACTGAAAATCCCATTTGTGTCACTGTAGAACTGCATACTACTGTACTTATATATCAAGAAAGAATACGTGCTGTTCTTTGGGTAGCTAGATTATCTTTTACAATTTTTTCTGTGTCCACTCAAGTGGTAGAAAAATTGACATTTAAAAAATGTCAAAGTCAGTTACATTTTTATTTCAGTGCATATAAATGGTGAACTAAAATAAGGCCCTCCGCTATAACTATTGTAAGTTTCCTATTACTGTGGGTTCCCTGATCTCTCCTTTTCATACAAGAAGTGAATATCATATGCAGGCTTACTTCCTGCTGACATTATTTTAGCCTGGATTTGCAAAGCTGCTTTGCTTTAAAATGAAATGTAGTCAGAGAAAGGTGATTGTGAATCAATAACATGTTTTGAATTACTAACTCTTGATCAGTTTTGGCATCATACCAAAGAGACCATCGTGTTCTTTTCTAACTCTGAAAATATTTTCCAAAAGAAGGGCCACAGCATTTATTCAGCACATAATGAGAATCTTTATTGTGCATTAATAAGAACTATCTAGAACAGTGAGATGCTTTTCTACTAGATGCGGCTTCTTGGATGGGGGCCAACAATATTTCAATCTGAGTCTGCCTCTATGATGCAGTGTGGTACAGTATTTACCTTATAGAGATGTCTAGATTAGTGGATTATAAAAGGAAAAAGATTAAGCAATATCTACAGATCCCACATGCTGAATCCTGATTATAGGATTTTTTTCCCTTTTTTTTTAGATCCATAGTTATACACATTTTGTGCTTTGGGGGTTGGGCAAGGCATGAAAATAAAACAATTTTCTAGAAAGAGAAATGTTGTAATCTCTTCCTTCCTCTGACATTCTATAAAGTGTTTCCTTTCCCACAAGAGATATAGCTGCTTAAATTATTGCAATATACACTAAAGACTAGTAACTGCTGGGGAGAACATATACTGTATCATTTATATGTATTCATATTCATCTTAGCCATGCTAAGTCAGTATAGATCAATGGTTCTCAAACTTCATTGCACTACGACCTCCTTCTGACAACAAAATTTATGACATGACCCCAGGAGGGGGAATCAAAGTCTGAGCCTGCCCAAGCCCTGCTGCCCCAATGTGGAGTGGCCAAAGCCCAAGCCCATCTGGCCTGCGCAGGGAGGCCAAAGCTGCCCAGGGTGGAAGCTCTCAGGCTTTGGCCCAAGAGGTGGGGTTCAGGCTTCTGCCCTGGGCCCCAGCAAGTCTAAGCCAGTGGTGACCTCGTTAAAATAAGGTCACGACCCACTTTGGGGAATCCTGACTCACCAGTTTGAGAACCTCTAGTATAGACCAATTGCTAAGGCCAGATTATTTATTTATTTAAGAGACAATCCAACATCTGAATGTTTAGCTAACACTTAGCCAATTTAGAGCAGAAGCAGTAATGAGAAAGTATATAGTTTATAGAAGATAAAAAGTATCAAAACACACAAGCAAAACCACCTCAGAACAGATAAAAGTAGGATGGCACAGCCAGGAGAAACAAACCTACCTCATAAAAGAAAGGGGGAAAAATAATCAGAAAGATTTGCAGTTTAAAAAGTGCCATAAAATAAAATGCATCAAGGGATAAATCTAAATCATTACCAGGATGTTGATGACCCAGAGGCTGTTTTCCCATATAAAACAAAAATAAAACCAACTAGAAATAGGGCTTGTTAAACTGCTTAAGCAAGGTAGTACACTGTGGGATAACACAGGATTACCACTGAAGTGTGTGTGGGGTGGGAAGTATAAAAGCACAATTCCAATGACATTAAAACAAATAAACAAGTGAGCAACTCCTCTGAAAAACAATGAAACAGAATAATCTGAATGGATTTCACAAACTGTTGTTCCTAAAGCACCACAATTGTGTGTTCAAGGCATTACTGAGATGTTAAAATGCATCTGGAAATGGAAATTTGCTCTTCCCCGCTTCCTTCCTCCAAGGTGTCAAACCTGAAGATGTACCCCTATCCCAGATTCCACACTGAGACCCAGCTCCCCTCTCAAGGTCCTCTTTTGACCCTCACCATCCCAAAACCTCCCTCTCCCAAAAGCCCAGTTCTCCCATCTGGTATTTTATGTAAAGTTGCAGTTCATGGAGTCGTGTGATTACATGAAAATCTCAGTCTTCATTTAAAGTAAAGCATGTTTCTAGCCCTTGTGGTTGTGGCGAAAAGTGCTAAAGCATAAACCAAAATTTTTCTTATATTAGAAGGCAAATAAAAGTACCCAACATTTATTATTTATAAAAATCTCATGACTTTCTGGGACTCAACTCATGAATTTTGATTCCTAGGAGTTGGCTATCCCGAGAACTAGATTGTTACATTTCTGGGATTATCTGATACTGGTTTCTTCTAAAGCACTGTAGTTATTATAAACAGTCTCTCGGCTCATTTACTTCTCTGTTTCTAAGGATCATGAAGAAAAGACAGTCTGTGGCTTAGTGATTTGGTCAACAGCTTTATGATGAAAACTTGAGTTCAGAAGCAAACTAGGTGTTCTATTTCCCAGATAACGGCAGGCTGAACACAACATTTGGGGGAAAAAGCAGTTTAGCAATAAAATCACTAGACCTGGTCAGAAAATGTCCACATTTTGATTCTTCAATTAAAAATTCAAACTGCAATGAAAAAAGAGGGAATAGGTTTTCCACTCTTTGTTTTCCCTATTTTTGGCAAGCTTCTACAAACCTGTCGCAGAACCACAGATTTTCTGCACTCTCTATACTCAAGAAGTGCTTTAAAAATTGTTATAAATTGAGGTGTCAGAGGAGAAGCTGAGGGAAAGATTCCAACAACAACAAAGAGAAACAAAATCATGAGATCCAAATTACTGCATTTTGATACATTATTTTGAGTTAATGTCTTAAAATTTGATTCTGCTTTCACTGAGAACTACACTATTGAGTTCAGTGGGGGAGGATTGGTTCCTTAGAAAAGTGCTTGTCAAAAACAGAGTAAAGATCAAGTCTGCAGCTGAGCTCAGACAACTAAAATAAAATATTGGTTTACTTTTCTCCATAATACACTATTCTAACCATAAGATTCACTTTAAAAAACCTTATGGGTAAGCAGAACAATACTATGCTTTCTATTGAACTTCTATCTACATTAAAACAAAAATGTAGAAGCTGAAGTGCTGATTTTATAAGGCAGATTTTTCATGTTATATGGCACAGAGGCAGGCTTTATTTCAAGGAATGTGTCTCGTTTAACTTATAACAGAATGATGGCATAGGAGGGAAATGCCACACCAAATGCTTGTTGGTTAAATAATGAAGCATCAAGTGAGACTTTGTCCCCTGGGCTAGTCAGTTTATTGGGTAGATAGACTGCACATTTAAATTACATTCATTCAAACACTTGTACAGTATTTTGAAACATCTCTCTTTCCTTCCCCTCAAGTAACTATTACTAATAAACAAATCCTAGAGTTAAATAAGCAACAAAATGTTCTATTACATTTCTGAAGTTAATCTAAACCTGACCCCCAACTCCCTTTCCTTGCACCTACTTCTAGTGGTATTTTGACAGTAGATCACAAGTCTGGCATTTTCTGTGCTGACATCTAGCTTGCTTCTGCTCATCAAGTTTCTCACAACCTGTGGTTTCTTCACATCAAAGGTGCCCAGGATGTATTTCCCTACTTCTCAATCCAAGAGAACCCCGGACATAGTCATCATAATGGAAAACAGCAGCTGGTTCAGCAGAGATTTTTACTACAGTATCTGAACGCCAAAGGCAGATTCCAGAATTGGGAGGAAGTGTTTGTTGGAAGTCAGCGACAAGAAAGAGAGACTGTAACTATCTTAAAGAGAGGTTTAGGTGCAATTTGTTTGGACTCCTTTTTTAAGCTTGGATATCCAGGTACTATCAGTTTCCCAAAATACCTTATTTCACCTTCGGCTTGCTAGGAAACTTGCTTTCCTCTCAAATGAGAACCTGGCCACAGTAATCCATGCATTTGTCATCAGGATTACTGTAAATCATTGTGAAGACTATACAGAGGCTCCGGCTAATACAGAATGGGGCTGCCCACCTTTTCCAGGGTTTTGGTCACCATAAGCACAGAAGGCCTGTGATCAAGATGGAGTCTGGCTCTCAAGGCTAGCGTTGACTCCCAAATCTTGCAATGCAAGTTTAAGGCCTTGGCTCTAACTGTAAAAGCAATTAATTGAACAAAGACTGATTTTTTTATCTATGACCCTCCTCCCACATGAAAGCTGCATACCCTTGGGAGAATGCAGATCCCAAACCACATGAGAGAGCTGGGGACACAGACTCCAGAGTCTGACCATCTTTTAAATTTGACATGTTAAATGTTATAGGTTTTTTCTCTCTGTTAGTCGATCTACTGAAACTAAATTAAGTTTTCCTGAATTCAGTCTCATTGAGCTAGACTTATCTTTGGTGTAATTTAATTTACTTCAAAGATGAATTGGGTGTTGTACAAAACCAGATCTGTATTTTGTGGACTCAGAATATGGAATTATTTTATCCAGATTACTATAGACCATATGTTACCCCTAAAATCAAATGTAATATTGTGAATGGATCAGTGGCAAGACAATGTAGTATGTGTTGCAACAATGTAGAAGAGCCTACAACAACATCCACTAAGTTTCAGTGAAAGCTGTCCTACTGGTCATCTGCTAATTGAGGTCAACGGTCCTAAAAGCCACTGAAACTTTAGTCCATACATCATGTATTCATCATAGATCATTCAATGAACGTGAGCTCCTGATGCCCTGCTGTTCTAAACAGACAAATGAGACCCTCAGATGTATATGCAAGAGACTATCAAGCAAAAACAGAGAATATTGTATACAGCATTAGTGATACATTACTGGAATACTTTGTCCATTTCTGGTGTCCACACTTCCAAAAGGATGTTGAAAAATTGGAGAGGATTCAAAAAAAGCTACAAGAATGATCTGAGGTGTGGAAAACATGCATTATAGTGAGAAACTAAAGAAGCTCAATCTATTTAATCCAAGGGAAGGTTAAGAATTGGTTTAATTACAGTCTACAAGTACCGACACTGAGAATAGATTTCTGACGTTAAATGGCTCTTCAATTTAGTTGACAAAGTCAGAATGAGAGCCCATGGCTGGAAGCTGAAGCTAGACAAATTCAGATAAGAAATAAGGCACTAATTTTTAAATGAGGCAATTAGTCTTTGGAGAAACTTTCCTAGGGACATAGTGGATTTTCTATCACATCCGTCTTTAAATCAAGACAGAAGATCTTTCTAAATGATCAACTCTCTCATACAGAAATTATGATCTTGATGCAGAAATTATTGGGGAGAGTTCTTTGGCCAGTGTTGTGCAGGAGGTTGAACTAGATTAAGAAAATGATTCCATGTAGACTTTTATTCTGGGAATCTATGAGCAGTTCCTCATGTTAATTGCATCATTTTACACAGCTGCCTTTATAGGACCCAATTCAGCACAGTACTTAGACACACACTTAACTTTCAGCACATCATTAAAACCCAGTGAAGTTAACGGAACAGATTTTTCAGTGGAAGTTAAGCACATTTGACTACTTTGCTGAATTAGGCCCATAAGAGCAATTTAATATAAAAAGTTCTTTTGTTAGTTATCATTAATAGGTTTCATTATCTTGGTACATTTGTGAATTTCAGTATTATTTCACTGAAGCTTTTTGTGGTTAATTCCACAATACAGTACAGTTTTACTTATCAAATCCCAATATAATAAACCTAAACAAAAGCTTTTGAATTTCTTTTCTTATACTGTGGCACCATTAAAATTCAATTTACAAATTCCTAAGTAACATGAGAAGGTTTCTTAAAAAAAAAACACCACAGATAACTGGTTGGTCTGTTTTATTAGAGCATTACATTTCTATTCAAGTTTCCAATATTAAAAGCCTATTTCTGAGGGTTATAACTCAGCCATGAGAAAACTGATCTGTGTAGTTGCTCAAAGATAGACAAATTTAAGGAGAAAAAGTGTAGAGTGTTTATTTTTTAATTAACAAAGCAAAAATCACTAACTGTTGTAAGGTTTCATGAGCATTAAGATTGCAAACTGAGTACCTATAACTCAAAACCAGGTTTCATTAAAAAAAAGATAGCATATTAGATGCTTTGACATATTTGTCAAGAATCAGAGAGGTAGCCATGCTAGTCTGGAATAGCAGAGGTAACAAAGAGTTCGGTGGCACCTTACTCACGAAAGCTTATGCTTCAATACTTTAGTTAGTCTTTAAGGTGCCACAGGACTCTGTTACTTTTGACATATTTGTTATTAAAAAAAAAAAACTGGAAATAAAGAAGCTTCAAAATTAGTTGCTCATTACATAAACAATATTGTCCAGAAGCGTTAAATAGGCACCTTTCAACCTTAATTATATACAAAGCAGTTGGGAAGAACTTCTTGGTTAGCTTAATTTTTTTCCTAGCTCTCCATAGCTTCTTTCCTAATCTTGCTGGTTTACACCAAATCAGGCTCAAGTGACTGGGAATGCCATAACAATCCATTGAAAGTCTTCCAGATGCAAAACATGTCACCATGATGCTCCCTGTGTTGGCTAATTAAATGTTGGATAAGTGCTATTAAATACTGGAGTGTGTTTTACCGAATGCCAGGCAGCTCTCATGTTTATTTCTGGCTATCCTACAGTGTACGGGAAGTTAGTGATGGAGAGGTCTGTTAGACTGTATATTTTCCATGAAATGCAGGATTGTACATTTCACATTGTAAATTTGTCTAGTCTTGATTTAAATATCCCAAACAATGGGGCACCCCTCACTGCTCTGGGGAGTGTTCAATCAATCTTACTACCAGAAAGCTTTTCCTTATAGTCACCCAAAATTAAAATATTAATCTCATCTCATTAGTCCTAATCATATCATCAAAAATAATTCTATTTTGCTTACATTCATCTACACTATTCAAATATTTGTACAATAGATGATGATCATCTCCCTCAATCATTATTCTCTTAGCCCAAAGCAAAAATAGAGTTTTAACTTTGTCTCTGTAATATAAAAGCAAATACTTTATCCACTGGGCTATATGACAAGATACTGTTTCTAAAGCCCATGGGTGCAACGTGACCCATTAGGAATCCAATTCTACCTGCAGTTACACTCACTGAAACCCCACTGATGTCAGAGAGACTATATGGGGTACACAGGCAGAATATACCCCCGGACTTCTATGAAAGATATACCGGTAAGTACGCTGAAGACATTTTTACGCCAATTCCATCCCTGCTGAAACTCCTTTGACTCAATATGAGTTACTTCAGGGATACGTTTGGTGGTATATTTCAGCAGGTGCTCATAAACACATTTTATGACAGGTTGAAATGGAAATTTAGTCTGGATTTTCAAAATAAAATTTATAAAACTGAAAAATGAATGAAGAAAAAATCAAATAAACAAGGGACATATTTCTGTACAATTAAAATGTTACATTAATGGTAATCATATGGCTAAACTCCTGTGGATTATTTATTATTCCCACGAGGGGACTCGGAGGTTCAGTTGCCTACAGGAGGTCAGATAAGGTGGCCTTAAACTCTAATGGCTATTATTGCACCCCATTTAGTCAGTGGGAATTAGCAACGGGGAGTTTGTTGCCTGTCATTTGAGCCTTTGGATTACAGTGGAGATTTTCATTTTGGATTTTATCTCCTGGGGGGAAAAATGATCCTACCCAACTATGTACTGGTACATAGGAATTTTCAGTCCTAGATGAAGTGTTTGCGTGCCACTACAATGCAAATCATCAAATAAATAAACAACAAACAAAAGTCAGAATGTTAAAGTTTCCTCCTTCCATTTGGTCTCCAGGGACCACACAAAATCTAATAACCCTGGGCCCACAGGAGTGTTAATCCAGCCTTGGGTGGAAGTGATGGAAAATATTTTTTAAAATCCTCCTTTCAGATCATTCTGAGGATCCCCTTTCAGTTATTAGGAGGAGACAAGTAACAGTAATGGGGGATTATATTATTAGAAAAATAAACAAATGCTACAATGTAAGTGGGGTCACTGGACTATCACTATCACAGTGCTAAAGGAGCACTCAGGGAAAACAAGACCATTGAGAAGCTGTGGAGAAGTTAAATGAATGCTTTGCATCTGTCTTCACTGAAGAGGATGTAAGAGAGATTCCCTAACCTAAGCAATTCTTTTCAGGTGATATATCTGAGAAACTGTCCCAGAAGGAAGGTGAAATAGAGGAGGTTTTGGAAGAAACTGTTAAAATTAAGCATAAGAATGTTCTTATTAAGTGACAATGCTTATAAATATCCTGACCCTTACTTTTATTCCATATTATTTTATTTCCCCACCATATCTGCTATCATCCCCATCTCTCTCCTCTTATATTTATTCTGAACATCAGTGAGTGTGGTTGCCTACCTCCCCTTTGTGCCTTTGAAAATCTTTTCAAGGATTTCTTCTCTGCTTTCCCAACTTTCTGAGCTCCACTGTGGCTCCCATATCTCCTCATTCCCTTCTATCCCTTTGCTTCTCCTTGCTTTTTTGTCCTTATTTTTACATAATTAAAAAAACCCTCTCTTATTTCGAGCTGCAACAGAAAAAGAAGCTAATAGAACAATACAGGTCAGAGAAATACCTATGCTGTTAAAAAAGAAAGAACATTTAATTTTCTAAGAAGTTAATTCAATGTTCTGGTGCAGAGTTGCATTAACAGCACTGGAGACTTAGACTCAGTTCTCTCTCGAAAGCATAGGTCGGGTATGGGCAAAAGGGAGAAAGCATTTCTATACGTCACCTCAAGTGACCCGAAGGAGCACCTAAATGAGAGCGTAGTGTACCCATTCTGTCACTATCGGGACCACCATCAAGTGTGTCAAACTTGCAGTTAAACAGAGTGTGATGATAGAATTGTGATCCAGATATCCATCCATTTTTAAAAAAAATCAACTTAGACCACTGGCCCCCTCCTAAAACCTTTCATTTAGGTTACAAAATATTTGACAGACAGTAGTCATTTTCAGTCACTGAGCTCGGCAAGGGTCTTGTCATAAGTATAAAGTAGCTTAGAATTACCATTTTACCTGTGAAGGGTTAACCTGAAGTAACCTGAGAGAGGGGATGACGAAAAGTCTCAGGAACAAAGAGAGTGTTTTTAGTTTCGTTTTCTCTTGGCTCTCTGGCTGTCTCACTGGTGCTGCTGTTCGCCTGGCTTTGGGACGAACTACAGCTATCTCTCTATTCTACATTTCTATAATCTTCTAACAAGTCAGTTCAGCAGTAAGTGAATTGTATGCCTGTATCACTTGATAATTGATCCACGGTGTTTCTTTGCTGTTAAGCTTTGGCAGAGGAAAAATTCCCAAGGGGGGAGGGGTCAGTTATGCTATGTGATGCAAGTAAGTTGTTTAGTCTATTGATTTCTGTATAAGGGATTTATGCTTCTGTTTTCGCTAAGTAAAATCTTTTTTTTAAGACTCTGACTGCTTGTTTCTCTTGGATAGATCCTGGTTTGGATTGGGCACATCTCACAGAAAGTGATGGTTTTGGTCTTTGTTCTCAAGTCTCTCCCAGGTAAAGGGAAGAGATTTGAGGGGTGTTACAAGGGGTTCCAAGTTACCCTAACCCATGGTTTTGGGGTCTTAAATTGGTGGTGGCAGTGTTATTCCAAGTCCAAACTGGAGAAGTTTGGGTTCTGAGGAAAAGTTTTAACCTAAGCTGGTAAAATAAGCTTGGGGGGTTATTTCTTCTTTCATGCAGGGTCCCCACATCTTTACCCTAGAGTTCAGAGTGGGGAGGCAGACCTTGACAGGTCTGAATCTATTACCCTAGATCCAGCCAGTCTTCCAATGAACAGATGTTAAGCAGATTTTGGTTATATCTGGGAAAGGAAAGGAGGAGATTGATGTACACTGGGGCACTGACAACTAAAAGGTGTTTAAAATCCAGACCATCTCAGATGAAAATGATAGCAGTTGTAAAACATTTAACAAGAAAACCTGTCAGTTAGGATTAAAATGTAAAGACCCACAATACAATCATAAATCTGTAAAACCAAATATGTTCCATTTTATTCACTACCTAACCTTTTCATTTATTTTCTATCCCCCAAAGCATGCCAAAATTATTATCTGCAGCATTAAAGTGATTAGCCATTAGACTTCTGAATTTTGAAATGCGTGAACAGCTGATTTGCAGTTTCTTTCAAGTATGCATTGTCTTTGAGCTGTCAGCACAGTACACTGTATGCAAATCTACTAAGACAAGTAAATCAGCAACAAAATTATGTTCTGTTGGCCTACACACTTTTAAAAGCCACAATCCCAGCATGCTCTAAGGATGTAATTTCTGCAGAAGCTGGACAGGAAGACTCTTCATGTCCTGAAGTTTTAGAGATTAATCCTAATCCAGGAGAGAAAATGAAACATCTTTCTTGGCAACAGATTTTACTTTTGCTTAGCCTGAAAAATCCCACTCTGCCCCCTAGGGATGGAACATAAACATTCACATCTTCCTCATGTCTGTATGTGGAAACTGACTCAAACAGAAGATCTTAAAGATCTAAGAATTTACTGAGGGCCAAATTGTGACTCCTGTAGTAACACTGGTATCCGATGAAGTGGCATCCCACGAAAGCTTATACTGAAATAAACTGGTTAGTCTCTAAGGTGCCACAAGTGTTCCTCGTCTTATTTACTGACAAACAGTTGCATACATGAGCAGTCACACTAACATCAGTGAACCTGCTTGTGCAAGTGCTCACCGAGGTGAGGAAGGGCTCGCAATCTGATCCCAGGGGTAAAGCGATGTACTC
Organism: Sternotherus odoratus; assembly: GCA_032164245.1. Taxonomy (NCBI): domain Eukaryota; kingdom Metazoa; phylum Chordata; order Testudines; family Kinosternidae; genus Sternotherus; species Sternotherus odoratus. The sequence goes on along the minus strand of JAVMKO010000006.1, from coordinate 73,765,499 downwards.
ACATGCAGAGAGGTTCACTGATGCTGAGAAACACTTCTGTGTACTTTAGCATCTTTTAAAAAGTAAACACAACTCTTCTAGGTTAATCCACATATAAACAGGGTTTTTAAAACAGGCACACCTGAACTGGTTTTAATGTGGATTTAGAAAAAGATCAAGCTGAACCTTGATTATGCCACATACAATGAGATGTATAGGATTCCAACACACGTGGAAATGAATAAACAGTCTCCCATCGACTTCAGTGGGCTTTGGTTCGGACTTCAATGTACTCCAAAAAACATTTAGATTGCACAGCCTAGGATAGGCCTTTAGATCGCATAGTATATATGATGTAGAGAGGGATAGCTTAGTGGTTTGAGCATTAGCCTGCTAAACCTAGGGTTCTAAATTCAATCCTTGAGGGGACCATTTAGAGATTCTGGCAAAAAATCTGTCAGGGGACAATACTTGGTCCAACTGGTGTAGGCAGGGGACTGGACTCAATAACCTTCCAGTTCTATGAGATAGGTATATCTACAAATATATTGGGAGACATAACTGGCCACGTTTGTTGAAAATTCCGAGTAGATACATTACCTACAGGGAAGGTTCTTAGTGCAAATACTCAAGATGATTTTTGATAAACACGGAAATCTTTTCCTAGCTGCTGAGATTATAAAATACGGTGTCAGTCCTAAGATTTTTTCTTCCTGATAGTTTTGTTGCCATGAAATACATCTGAACAGAAATACTTAAAGTGCAAATTTTGTTATGGGGGGAGCACATGGAGTTTATATTAGTGACACAGCTGCTTTTTCCATTCATGAATCATTCTTCCCTTAAATATATGGAAAAGTGACTTTTTTCTTAATAATATACTCTCTCTCATCCTCTTTTACTCTTAAACAGAACATCCATAAGTAGCAACCACTGGCTAATTGGAAGAACTACAGTAATTTTTCCTGAATAGATCTAAGTGACCACAAGTGGTGTGTCTGTTTATATTACCCTGCTGAGAGCTATGATGAATAGGCAAAGTGTTTTGATGCATCTCTTATAGCCAGCTCATGGATGTTAGGCTCCCCTCAGAACAATGTGCAATGGTCATTCTGAATTATCAGGCATCTGTGGTGATTATCATAGCCCTATAAAACATAGAGTAAATAAAAATAAGCTTCTCTCAATACCTTACCTTTGTTCTTTGTCAGGTGGTGGAAAGAATTTCAGCAATTGCTCCTATCCTCCTAAGAACATGTAGGGACAATTTTTCAAAGGAGAGTGGGAGTGCCTGCATATGTTCAATGTGCCTGCTAATGTTTAGCATCCATTGGCTGCCAAAAAGACTACATTTGCATGAGTAACAAGAAGAATTGTGCTCATATGAGCTTACTGAATCTCCCTGTATGTCTGTGGGTGCAACATGTTAGCCTCTGTGAGCACAACTAGCACAGGGCATTTGGGTGGGTATACTCTTATAGTGACAGAGTCCTGTGACACCTTGAAGACTAACTAAAGTATTGAAGCATAAGCTTTCGTGGGCTAATACCCACTTCGTCGGATGCGGGTATTGGCCCACAAAAGCTTATGCTTCAGTACTTTAGTTAGTCTTTAAAATGCCACAGGACTCTCTGTCACTTCCGCAATTTCAGACTAACACGGCTATCTCTCTGATTCTATACTCTTATAGTTAATCCTTAGAGACTACATCAATAGGGAACATGAAAATTGTGAAGGAAATCCCAGAATTATTTAGGCTTATCACACTCCAGGTTTTCTTCTTCACAATCTCCCCCAGAAATTTTGACAAGGCTAGTCACACGTACAACATTTATGAGACAGAATTCTATGACCTTCTAATTGTTGTGCAGCTTCAGTTAATTCTATCTCAAACATTGTACATGTGACTAGCCTTGCCAAAATTAACTGAAGCTGCACAACAATTAGAAGGTCCAATACCAAAGCACATCGTTATCTTGAGCAATCACCAAGTTAACATCTGTACCCCAAATGTATTTAGAAGGCAGATCAACACTGAACTGTGACAAAACAATTTTCCAGCATGCAATAGGTTTCTAGATCTTAATGTTTTTCTAACCTATATGTAAATCAGAAAATATAGGCTTAATTATTGTACATATATTAACTGCAAGTGCTATATTTCAATGAAATTGTAACCTATTGTAATTTTATAATTATTTAAAAACTCATTATGTTCTAATACCTTTCTAGCACCTTTGGCTACACAATTTTGGTGCACATTAGGGGACTTACATACCTAAAATTGACCCGCAACTAACTACATACGTATGCATCTCTTTAAAAATTTGGTCCTTGCCTTTCAATATGGGGGCATGTATTTTAAATGCTAACATTTTAATATATTGCATCTTTATATACTGCATGCTGAGTGGGCACATAAAGGACATTTAAAAAGATGTGTGTTCATGGCTACTTTCATTGCTATAACCACACACAGTAGTAAAGCTTCTAGATCCTGAGACTGGCATTGAAACTTTAACACATGTTGATCTCCTTTTGAGTGCAGGTGAAAGGGCCTGAGAACTCTTTCACTAGTTTTGCATTATTTTTGAGAAATTATTGTTTCCTTTTTGTCATTGTTGTGGCTTTTGTGGGACACAGCATGTAGAAAAATGAAAATGTGACATTCATAAAACTATGATACAGTTGTACCTTTTAATCATTTCAGCAATATCTCTGCTCCTCATTACCTTCCAAAATGCAAAACAAAAATATGATCTTTGTAAAATGCCATTTAGATTGGAAACTCTGTGTTGAATAAAATGAGTTTTTAGAACAGGCTCCAGGATTTTAGATCTCATATTTATAACATGTGTAATACTGCGCATTATTATATAACAGCTTTCATCTGAGTATCTCAAAGTGCTTTACAAACATTGATTAATGAAACATCACAACACTCCTGTGAAGGAAGTAAGTATAATTATCCATCCTCCAGAGAGGAGTCCAATCCAGGGCCGGCGACAGGGGGGTACTACGGGTAGAGCTGTACCGGGCCCCGGACTTTAGGGGGGCCCCGGTACACAGCAGTACCCGTAGTCATCCCCCCTTGTCGCCGGGCCTGGAGAGCGGGGAAGGGGCAGGGAGGCCGCGCGGCTCTCCTCCGGAGCGGACGAGCGCGCGTGTCCCAGGCAGGAGCAGTGAGCTATACAATATCAGACCAACAATCCATTCAGATCAATACCACCTTTACAGAAGAAGATGAAAAAAATCCCATCATATCATGCATGTAAATGAACACTATCCAGTTGTCATTTAGGTAAGGCACTCATACTTCTGACATGAGTATAACCTAGATATAACATCTACTTTTACAAATTGAACAGGTAGCTACTCTATGAAAAAATGCTCATGTTATTGTTACTTCATTCTCCCTTCTGCACCTCTGCCCAAGGTTTGTTTCACTCAACTGTTACGTCTCGTTTTACATTACTATTTTTTTAAGTTCTTTGGGGACAGGGACTCTCTTACTCTACATGTGTATAGTGCCTAACCTGGTTGGATCCATTAGGCGCTACTGTAAACAAATAAATTTATGCAGAGATTGGATCTCTGAAGCTATGAAAAACAGCAAATACATGCAATACAAGTCAGCACTGAGACTTCCTCAATGCTCACCACTAACAGAATAACCCTTCTTCCATACCCTATTCTGATACTAGATGAAAAGAATCCCAACAATATCTTTCAGCTAAGTATAGATGGAATTGTTCTGTCACCATTTTCTTAGTATCCTGCGAAAGAGATTCTTGAGCAAGAGTCAAAAATTGCTGTTTGTCAACACATAGCTGTTGGCTTACCATATCTAAGGAAGATATTGACAATCCATAGCAATAAAACACCTCAAATCTCTTTACTGGCGTTAATCAGTCAAGAAGGTCATGAGTGCATTTCACAGGTCAGAATTCTCTAACTAAATCCAAAACTTCAGTAAGTAAAAAATGGCCCCAAACCAACTAGCAAACATAAGGCATTCCCCCCTGCTCTTCTGACAATACTTATTAAAGTAATCAAAGGTTAATCCCACCTGACACACATAAGTAGATAAACAATTCAGTGTTTATTAATAATACGAGATAGAAAAAATGTATACTTTTGGGAATGTTACTGGATTTCTCTGCTACGACAATGCATCTGCACTTTGTGGCACAATGCAGATTAAAAATATAGTAGTGACAAAAGGACTGTCCAGATGGCTCAACTGATCTAATGCACTACCATGCTGTGGGCCTAGCTTAGTTTAACTTTAGAACTATTGTTCTTTTTGACAGGGATAATTTTAGTCATTTGGAGTGAAACAAGGCAAGGGGAAATGAAATATCATTTCTACAAACCTCTGCTTGGCTTTAGAATAATTTTTTTTTAACCACTCAGGTGATAATGTAATGACATGCTTCAAAGTAACTTTTGAAACTTGTGAGTATTCACTATGTATAGGCTTTGCTTTGGATGGAGCCGTGCTTGGATATTCTACTGCCAGCCGCCTGATCTAGACCCATTGTCACCACCAAAGAAAACAGAGCAAGGAACCAAAACACTAGTCCAGAGATAAAAATGTATTTTTCTAACTTTTGAGAGATCCTAAATTTCTGAGCTTCACTGCAACACGCCAGAGAACTTGGATGTTCCCTTTCAAGCTGTGCAAAGGAATGTAATTATATAAAGCTGAAGAAATCATCACTCATCATCTCAACCAAAACAAAAAGCTCAGAGTAGTGAACTAGAGTGACCAGATGTCCCGATTTTATAAGGACACTCCCGATTTTGAGGTCTTTTTCTTATATAGGCTCATATTCCTCTCCACCCCCGTCCCGATTTTTCACATTTGCTGTCTGGTCACCCTATAGTAAACCAAGCAGTTAAGGGAAACAAACACAATTTTCTCCAAACCAATGAAGATGGGATTGTAAAAGTTAACCTCTCTCTATTAAATCAGCCCCGGTATTGTGTCGCCTGAGGCTACCCCGTAAGGCTCAGTCCACAAAAAGGTGTATTCTTATAAACTGCTTTTATATGATACATTCCTCCCTTTGTTTGACCTATAGCTTAACTCTATATTAAGGGTCCACAAAGAAATAATTGCTGAAACTACCCCACCCCCTCCAAAAATGTAGCTTGCTCTTAATGCAATTGAAGTATAGAGAGCACAGCTGTGGTGGGCAGTTGGCCATTCTAAAAGGATTATCACTAATTTTGTAAAAAAGAGAATTTAGGGAACATTTTTGCCTGCAGTTAAACAATATGTATAGGCAGCATCAAGATAAACATACAAAGGCAAATTTAGATACAAGTGTGAATAAAAATCACATACTTTTTCATGAACAGAGCTAGATTTTTTAGTACATTAACCACTTAAATTTCACTGGAATTTGTTTTTATTATTATTTTGCGCTCAATGTTCTGTCTGTGATTTGGTTTGGGTTTTTGGGCAGATGCTGTTTGTGTTTTTTGTTTGGTTTATTCTTCCAGGGGCCGTATCTACAGCCATTCCCAATAGCCCCAAAAGCACTAGGATGAGGAAAATATGCTCTCCAGGACTTGGAAAGCTCATTCACTTGGAAAGCTAACCCACTCTGTATGAGATGTCTAAGAAATTATACAAGTTTTAAATTAAATTATTTTTTAAGAATAGTACAGTCTAGATCCCCTTAGGACCTTGGTAGGGATTCTTGAGTTAATCATTGACCTGACATAAGTAGTGCTCAGAAGAAACTGTTAGATTCTATAAACTCAGTGTATGTGCTGCACAGCTGTCAGTCCATGTGCTTACAAATATGACATTTAAGAAACAAATTTACTGTACCTATGTAATATCTCATTTTTTAAAGAAATTAACTTGACATTTTACAATTCAGAACATCAAAACCAGTTAGAGAACATAAGGGAGGGACTGGGTGCAAGATCACAAGGTAAGTTAAATTTATTTTGGAATTACAGGAGTACAAAATTCTCAAACTTTTCAGCTTCCACTCTCAGATGTGGTCTCAAACAGATCATTTTAAAACAAAATTTGGTGAGCAAAGTAATTATTCTCAGGATGAATGCTTGAAATTTATGATAAAAGTCAAGTCCAGACTGAAATTTTATGGATTAACAGTTTGTAGTAGAATAGAAATACTGAATGAGTTATGCTGACTGCAGTAGCACAAATGGACCCACTGTAACAATGGAAATGTTGATCCCTCCTTACCTAAAAAATAGGAATGTGATCACGGTGCGGGGGAGGGAGGTGAAGCATGCAAAAAAAAAATCCAACTTCTATGAACTTCTAATGTATTCATTAGATCTTTCTTGCACCATGTTAACAAGAAATTACAATGATTAATAAATATTTTAGTCTCAGTTGCTAACAGACATATATTAAGAGTCTTACTGGGCAATAGCCAAGGATTCCAATGTTCTTGATGTGCAAATGCAGACAATGATCAAAGTTAAGTATTTTTGTTTCAGGGGACAAAAGTGCTGAAAGTAGCTATGGTTTTCTTTATGGTTTGTACTTGATTCATGATTTTACTAATGTATTATATAGGCTACAAATAAAAACAATATTACTCAAATAAAAGAAGACAACAGAAAACTGGAGGGAGAACCCCCCACAAAATCTTTGTCATTTTCACCTAAAGCCATAAAACAGTACTGAGTATTTATTATATAACAACTGAATAGAACTAAGGAAGCATTGTTTCAATACTGAACAAAGTTTTCATGAAAAACTAAAAGTATTAGATCAGTTCCGTAGTCAAACGTCATGTAGCAGCAGCATGGGTATTGGAAAAGCATGCCTGGAAAGTAGCAAAGGACATCTATGGTGTTACTTACTTGTGAGCTTCAACCTTTTAAAAGCAAATACCATTCAGCTGCAATGAAAAACATTCACAGCAACATCCTGTAACAATGAACTGCAGCTATGCCCAGCACATTTTTCCTTGCACTGCACTGCAATGTGGATCCTTTAAAGGACACAGAATGCCTTAAAATCAAATGCCTTTTAGAATATAAACCAAACAGCCATATTTAGTATACAGTGGATATTATAATTCTAGATAATGTTACTTGTCTTGCAATGGTAGGAAAAAAAAATGTAGCCATTTCAGGGACCAAACTGATGGATAACATTTTAACTTACTGCAAGAGTTTAAACACATCTGCATCACACATAGCTCTGGTAGCAGGAGCAGCTGGTGTACTGATGCTTGTGTATACTGCAAGGGCATGCAGACCTAATAATTTAGCACACAGTACTAGAGACAAAAATATTTCTACTGACCTTTTTGCTGTCTAAAGGACTGAATAGAGCCCGAATGATGAACCATCTTCATTCATGGGAGCTTGACAATATTCACTCACTGAGCTTGAGGGGGTCAAGATGCTTCAAATGGGAAATGGAAAGGCTCCCTGGCGGCATAGAATCTAGGAGCTTCTGAACAGATATGAAGCCTGACACCTGGTTTAGCAAGCACTTAGCTTGAAAGAATCCACTCCCCACTGTTGTCATAGAAACCAGAAAGGCTGGTCCAGCACCATACTCCCCTTAGCGGATGCTTAAGGAATAATTCACTACATCAGTCTAACAGGGAAATGCAACAACATTTTGCTTTTACTGAAGAAAGAAGTGCTTTTGTTCCTTGAAGCATTTTTTTTCAGATAAAGACATACTTAAGGACTTTCACTAGTTCTGAACATCACTGCAGCAGCAAATAAACAATAGTTTCCAATCTCTAGCCATGGGATGCTTCCAAGATACAAAATTTGTTCAGAAGTTTATATGGTCCTGACCATCAGCATATAGACTGAAGTAAAATACGTTTTATAGATTCACTTCTACAAGTGTTTCCTCCAAATGACATGTTCATTTATTTTTGTAACCCTTTTGTCTTTCAAGGCTCCCTTCCTTTGCCTAAAATAAATCATCTAATTATTTTAAGGATAGGTGGACACAGCGGTCACCTACTTTATGTACATATGTATATAAAAGTGTATATTGTCATTTCATATGTCATGTCTTAAGACTGCAAACTCTTTGAGGGAGGCACTGCTCCTTCACATGTGTTTGCATAATAGGAAACCCCAATTTTTACAGTGGGTTCACAGGTTTTATTCTATAAATACAGAAAGCATCCAAGATTGCGCATCTATTTGTAAAGGTACTGATATGGTCCCTACCACTGACATTCTAACTATTGTTTTTGCTCTGCTCCATGCTCCACAATGGCACCATTTGAACCAATGTGGTGTTCAAATTTATGAGGAGACTTATCGCCACTCCCCCCATGGCCTAATGTCATACACCTTTCATGGTGAGCAGATTTCAATAAATTATCACTCATCCATTGTTCCATCTCCAGCATATGCTTTTTCTCTGATCTTCCTAGCTTACAATCAGTCTTTTACTTTATTAGGTATTCCACTAAGAGTGGCACAGAAAAAGAATTCACACTCCTATTCTTTCCAAATAGAAATAGATAAATCATCTCACTTAAATAAGAACTAGTAACAGCCTTTTTACCAAACTTGAATCATGAAACTTTTAAGAAGCTGAAGATATGGTTGGTCTGCGTTTTATTTCTTGATTTCTGATTAGAAATCCCTCCTGGACCCCTTTTTCCTGGGGGTAAAGAGTTAATTCCCGGACGACCAACAGGAGTAGCGCAGTAGTGTGTCACTTTAAAAAATGCAAAGAGTAGGCAAAATAGGTCTAATTCTGCTGAGTTACACTAGTATATAATCCAGAATACGTCTTTACTTTAAAGTAAAATGAGTTAATCCTGATTTGCACTAGTGTCAATGAGATCATAATCTTGCCAGATATGTTAAAATGTGGACCGATCTCAATGAAAGTAAGAAGGCATGAGCAAAGGAGGAAAAGGAGGGATTTTTCATTTTAAAATGCAAAAAGTACACTGCCCTTCCCTGAATATTTCTCTGAGTCCTGCCTACACCTGGTAGACTGAAGTCTGTATTATTCATTCTCATGCTAGACACATTCCAGGAGAATTGATGGCTTAGAACATCAGTCTTACTTTCTACAAAATGAAGAGTGTATCTGGTCCTCAGACATATTTCAAATGCTATGAGATTTTTGCCTCATATGTTCTGCTGTCCATATTTTTTATTCCCTTTAAAAAATGAACTCAGTGACACAGAAAAGGGACAGAAAGAAAATAATATTAAAAGAAGGCCTCTGCTTAGTCACAGAACAGAGACCGTTAGAGTTTTCCACCAGTGAGAGTCCGGGCCATGGGCGGTGGGTGAAACTTCCTCTGACCCAGGACCTGCCCCCACCCACCGACAACTCACCATTCACCTCCTCTCCAACCCACCTGCCGCTTGCCTCCTCCCCCCCCCCCCACCAGACCTTTTCCCCACCTGACACCCTCTCCCCTTTTCACCTTAAAGCACTAATGACATTCCCCAAGGGAACTGAACAGGCCCAGGTGGAGCTCGAGATGGATTCTCCTCTGCCTGGCAGGGAGCTTGGTATATGCTGTATAGAGAGACAGACAAAAAGCCAGGCTACCTGCGCCAACCTGAAGCCTAATCTCTCCTTTTGAAAAAGTGCTTGTTGATAGCCTACATTAAGGCAGTAGTTTAATCACCTTTCTTAAACAATTAAGCACAGTTTAGTCCAATCAGCAAGTTAAACAACCCAAATATTAATGTAGTCAGTCTCCTTGCCAGTTTGGGGGGTTAAGAGAAGCAGCTACCACAGACAGCAGCATGGCGGCAGAGACGAGAACCGCAGCTAAGACTGTGCTTCTTCACCTGTTCTTGAAGGGGACACACGTATGATGGGGACTGGTCCAGGAGCCAGAATAAGAAGCAGAGCAACCAGCTGTAAGCCCTAGAGAGGCTGCATGTGGGCTGGGACCACACACACACACACGTTAGCCATGTGCAGCCAGACCCCATGTTTGGGTAGAGGAAGAGGAGAGTTACTAGGGTTAATGCTTGATTGGCATGCCTGGGAGACAAACCTGCAGGTCTCAGAGGGTCCTCACCTGTCTGTGATATATGAGCAGAGCCTGTGACCAAAGAGAGGGCTGCCAGCCAGAGGACAGGTTAGAGCAGCTGGAGAGGATGCAGCTCCTGTTGCTCTCTGCCACAGAGGATCATACACCCACAGCTGGGGACTCACTCCAGCCAAAAGGGAGAGCTGTCTGCTTTCACAACAGGTTTAATCTCTACTGCCCAGATTAGGCTTGTGGGAGAGACTGCGAGGGGCTCACTAACTAGATTAACTTGGTTTGTGGATTTGTAGTGGTTGTTGCTGGGATTTCTCATTTATTTATATCCTTGGCTCCTTTTCCTGTTCTCTCCCCCTTCTTTTAATTTACACCATCCTCTCCAGGAATAAGTACAGTGTCTCTATTTCTTGGTCCTTGAATTTCTGTTATCCCTCTTTCCTTTGCCAGAAGTACCTTAGAAAATAAGCTTTTGTTTGGTAGCTCTCTTAATTGACTGTAGCTCACATATGGCTACATAAGGTTCCTACTTCAGGAAGGACTTGCCTAGAAAGTTCTGCTACTTTACCTACCATTAAAGCACTACAACTCCCCTAATTGTGAGGCAGCCATACCAGATATTTTAGAGTGGTATAGATATTCCCATACATGAAAGGAATAAGTTTATATGATATAGATCACCTTTACAACTATATCCACAGTTAGGGGCTTTGATTAGTACATTGGCAACAAAATCGCACCCCTAACTGACATAGCTGTACTGGTAAAAATTTTCAGAGTAATAGAGTTGCCAACTTTGGTTGGATGAATTTCTGGAGGTTTCATCACATGACAGTATCTTTAATTAAAGATTAATCATTAATTCCTAGAGACTCCTGGAGGGTTGGCAACCCAAATTGTAGACCAGGCCTAACTAATGTATAAATAATATACTGCTCTGGGCAGTCCAAAGATTGACATAATAACTGAAAAATCCTCCGCACCTCTTCAGGCCAGCTGACCAATTGTTTTTTGAACTTTCAGTGAAGGTTTGATATTTGTTTGCATTTTGGGCGAAGGTGCAGAAAGAAATGTAGTCAAATGTATTCAAACACATCTGCCAATCCTAATAGATTTCTGTGTTTGCAGCATAATAGGTAAAGCATCTCCTGCACCTCTGTAGCTACAGCAAAAATTTCTCCTGGAGCTTTTGCACCTTCTTGCTAACCGTCAGCACTGAAGCTGATGCAAATGGACGCTAGCCAAGTGGGCTCCTGCTGAACAACAAGTATGGGGAAACTATCCTTTTGGCAAATGCTGAGCAGCAAAGCCACTGAAGAATGTGTTTTAGTCTCAAGCTTCATATAAGGTATTAAAAGGGTGATGGTGGGAGGGAGAAATGAGTGGTGTTAAACTAAAAACTTTATCAAAGTAACTGAATGTCCTTTAGGGGAGAAGAACACAATAGCAAAATCAAATGATGATAAATACTGTAAAACTGGTAGGTAATGAAAATGTGAACAGTATTTATAATGCAATCTTCAAACAACTTCTAGAGCTTTATCATAACAAGTGTCAGGACTTCTGCATATAAAAGTTACATCAAGTAGAGGCCTGAACAGAGGTCAAGAATAAAAGATGAACACTATGTACTAGTTTAAGATTAGTAGCCGTGTTAGTCTGTATCCGTAAATAAGACAGGGAAGACTTTGTAGCACCTTAGAGACTAACCAGTTTATACTAGTGTTATGTAATTAGTTAAATGAGGAAATTCTTGCAATAAGGGTTTGGAAACAAATACAGCCAGAGAAAGAGACATGTGTATGCACAGATCAATGTGTCTTACACTTTCTGAAGCTTTTCTTGTATTTGGACAATCCTTAAATAACCATATAAATGTTCAGATCATACAAAGAAAATGTAGGAACATTCTGGCAACTTGTCCCTGAAGGTCTTAGACTGAAAGCGTTCCCTACTACATAGCAGTTGTTCTTTTACCTTCAGAAACTTCATGTACCTTTTGGGGAAATCAACAAGTAAAACAAGTTAAAACTTAAATATTTTAACTTGTATTTCTTAATTAGTTTACATTTTTTGCTCCTTTGGTTCTCTTCTAATTGTAAAGTTCTATTTTTAGCATTGGAGTACATACACAGGACTACAAATTTGACAGCTGGGATAAAATCTGCAAAGAGAAGAGAAATGTGCCTGTAAAGAGGTTAAATTAAACCCTTGCTATTCTCAGCTGAATAAGTTTGAAGATAATGTTGAAACACAGATGATTGGAAACAAAATCACTTTATAAAATAAACACAGGCCTCACTCTAACTATAATAGCATTTTAGAACACAAAAAATAAGAGCAATTGTGAATCAGTGGGTAAACGGGCAGGTGAAACTCAGGGATTTGTACGTCACAAACAAGTACCACAAGAGCCCTGAAACTTATGGTAAAATATATTTTAAAAGTCTACATCAGCACTCAGCAACAATAAAGAAACATCTTCCAAAAATCATTAGTAATAGTAGCTAATCCTCATAGCTTGCTCTGTGAACTATTCCCATATTTAATTGGAAAGGAAGACCAAAATCAAAACTGTGCATCTGAAATCCAGATCTGGACCTGAATTTGGTATAACTATCAAACAGCAGAACCAACATACTATATCCAAAGTTGTGGGTTGAAAATGCACATCTGAATTTTCGCCAAAGTTTGGAGTGTTCAGTTTTGGCATTCAGATTTGTTTTATTACAGAGACAGATCTGATCTGCAAACTCAATTGTAGTGTTTTGGTTCAGGCCTTTATATTTATTTTACAGTGTCAAAATGGAGGCAGAAGAGTTTAGCCACAAGGAAAATCACTGTTAGGACAGATTAATATGTAGAAGTTCCTAGTGCCGTCTTGTGGTCTCTTTCTGTAAAGATATTAATGACAATCATAGATTACTTTATTGCATTGGGAATATTGTCTGATTGAAGACTGGTGGATTGAGCCCTAGATCTACTTCCAAAGTACATCTTTGTGCATGTGAAAAATGTTACTTTATTTGGGAAAAATGGGTAAATAGGCATTGTGAAATAGACATTTTTTGCAGCATAAAACATTGTGCTTCTGTAGCATCTTTCATCTCAAAATTTAAATCAACTTCAAATATCCCTGCAGTGAGTGATTTATACAGGTCATTTCTCCTACCATCTCTGGAGGAAGTAGTCAGAGGTTTCATTAAGGAGGTGTATAACAGAGAAAAACACAGACAACATAGAATCAGATCTGAAAAGTATTAATAGCACCATACAAAGATGAAGGACCACCAAGGATACAGAAGTATGATGTAAACATGGAGATCCAGCTTGGATGTTATTTAGTAAAGGCAAACACTCTCAAGAGCATATGCTCCATCTGACAATACACAGCCTGATGATCTGGAACAAGCAGTTGACACACATGTGAACATGATAAAAGCATCACATGGTGTATCTCCGGGCATATGAGATGAAAATTGGAGACAGAAACCTTTCAAGTTGAAATGCTGCAAGCAGTGATACAACCAAAAATAAAACGGGGCTTGTAATACCTCCTCACCTCATAGCAGTATTGTGAAAATAAGTTACTTAATGTTAGGGAAACACTCAGAAACGATGGTGACAACACCATAGGAAACTTCAGGGAGAAACGTATAATTCAGCTTGGGTTTTGAATAGTGTATAATAAAATAAGGTGTATGGGCACACACTGAACAATGAAGACAAGACAAAATATTGAATAGCTGCTTATTTGGAAAGCACTGTACAGTTTTAAAGGGACCTAACACAATTAGGCACCCAAATCCATTGACTTTCAACAGCAAGTGGGTACTTAACTTTCTTAGCTGCCTATGAAAATTTCAGCCATAATGTTGTAGCTGCACATGAATACACATATTATGAGGTTATATAGATCTCCAAAATCTGAGAGATGGGATGGGAGCCCTAGCTAAGTAATTCAACTTAAAATTAGAATAAGGCATTTATTTTGAACGAAGAGAGTGATTAACCAAACTAATGGAACAAACTACCAAGAGAAGTTCTGGACTTACTCAAACACAAGTTATGCTTTAGGCAAACCCAAGATATTGAACTAAATACAAAGATAACTGGGTAAAATTGAATGGCCTGTAACAGACGGTCAGTCTAGATAATCTTCTGGTCCCTTCTGGTCATAAACTCTAAGAATTAAGTCCTTCCCCATCACCACTTTATTAGTATACACATCAAGTGTGGATCCAAATATTGTTAAAAAAAGTTCTATAACGTGCAGCACTATCTAAGGGTGTTTTGGAAAATACTGTTCACTATTTCATGCAACAAAATTGTTTACAATGCCTTAAAGATTAGCTGAGATTTTTTTCTTTAGTGTTTGTATGAGCTTTGCCATTTCACCAGGATTTAGGCTGAATGTTGCCTTTTGTAGATTTCTACAGAATTATTCGTGATATGTGTTTGGTGACAAAAGAAATGAATGTTCCAACATTTGGATTACTCTTTTGTACACATTGAGTCAACTTGGTCCAACAGGAATGGCACACTAAATATCCTATGGCTAAGAATTTGACCTATTGCTTCTACATTTTGGATTACTTACCAAATTAATAAAGTGAAATCACTGAAATTAAAATTTCTCGGCCTACTCTCCAGCTGTTTGTAAGTATGAAAACAGGAACTATTGGTCTAATTGCAAAAGAATTAATATTAAATGGTACTCTTGTGGATGAACTTAACATTTAAGTATGTACTAGGCGAAAAAACATATGGAAAATGATGTTCTGTACCACAGCATCATCTAGTGTATTGTAAATAATAACGTAAGTGGCAACAAGGGAACACCTATCAAAGGTGGAGACTGGCAGTAGAGAAATGGCAGATTTATAAGAACAATGCATAAGCTGTCCTCTAATAGTAGAGAATCTGGCCTCAATTAAGATAGAATGATCTATCAGACACTAATGTAGCAGAACAATGAGTTTGAAAAACTAAAAAGAGCATATGAACAAGGGAGTCAGGGACTGGATTAATCAGGAAATAGAAAGCAATGAAAAAAAGTGTATTATAAAACTGGAAAACAGTAATGTGACAACTAACTAGGGAAATTAAGAAGAGATTTTAAGAATACAATATGACTTTTGTTGTATTTTTTTGTTTCTTCCTTCTAGAGCAAATTTAGGGAGTTCTTGCAGAGACAAATTAATAAGGCAGGTTATGGTGATAAAAGAATGTATACCTGTGGATTTTAGAAACGTGCATAGATCTTCTAATAAAATAAAATACATGCATTCAATTATAAACCAATAGAAAATGGAGTCACACCAGATATATTGCAAATGCATTAAAAACCATTACTTTGCTTTTTATGAGCCTTGGGAGTTACAGTAGCAGATGCTGAAAATCTTGGAAACAATTCACGGACACAGGCCTTAGTGGGTTGTCTAAGTTCAGAGTAAAATGGAACTAATGCTACTATTTAGGCATCTATCCCTGGGTTTTCTGCTGTTTCTGGGTCAGCCACTTCACTTCTCCACTACCACTTAGCCCTGGTCTACACAGGGGGTGGGGGGAAATAGATCTAAGATACAGAAATTCAGCTATGAGAATAGCTTAGCTGAAGTCGGCATACTTAGATTGACTTACCGCAGCATCTTCATGGCGATTAGTCGACTGCTGCTGCTCCCCTGTTGACTCCGCTTGTGCTTCTCGCAGTGGAGGAGTACTGGAGTTGACGGGAGAGTGCTCAGGGATTGATTTATCGTGTCTAGTCTAGATGCAATAAATCGACCCCCCGATAGATCAATTGATACCTGCCAATCTAGCGGGTAGACCCGCCCTTGGTGCACTTCTACAGACAGTCAAGTACTTCCGCATATTGATTTTTTTATTATTCTAATTGCTTGCATTAGCTTGGCCATATTTCTTTTCTCCTATTGAAGTACAAATGCACATTTTGAACAATGAAGAAAAAAACAAACAAGGCAACCAATTAAAATTGGAAGGAGCAAGAGGGAGAACATGTGCACATAGCTGGCATCTGTAAACACATGCTCTTACCACATCTCTTCACCACATCAAATAAAAGGCTCTTTACAAAGTAGCATTTACCTATTTACCCGCTTTGGTATGCTATCACATTATTCCCCATTTTCCTCCCACTGCAAATGACACCATTTTCCCCCCACGAGTGCCTTCAATCTTTCTTCCATGCCACCCTTTGTGCACAGAATGCCCTCTACAGATCAGTCCACAATGTCATTATCCTGAATTGTCCATCAAATCAGATCTCCTCAAAACAAATCTGGTGTCTATAGGAAATGGCTAACCGCCAATCGCTAGGTAGAGGGTCAGTAGGAAATTCCGGCACTAATCTTATTATATATATGCACACAGGCAGTCCTCAGACTTAAGACGCGATTTTTAGGAACCAACTGTGTCATAAGTCAAACATGTCATAACTCAAATTTTCCATAGGAACAATGTCGGAATGACCACTGTAAAGTTGAAACTGATGTCATAAAGTCAAAACAGTGACAATTTATAAACATTATAAATGCCGTTCGTCGTAACTCAAATGTCGTAAAATACATAAGATTGGTGTCTGAATTTTCTACTAGTCCTCTACATACCTGTTGGAGCTTCAGGGAGATGACACAAGAAGAGGAAGGTCAGCTTACTTCTAACTTATTTCATAATATTTGTGAGTAAGTCTAAAGCTACAGATATGAATGAGACCATGAAGATAATCTTAGCAGCAGTTTTTGAATAAACCCGGGGAGAGCAAGCTGGACTTGTCTGAAAGACAGGGGATTTTTGTTTTCCCTTGGCACAAGTACTTCCAAAAATAGTTTAACACAAAATAAGCCATGAACTGCAGAAGCCTCATGCTTTTATTAGCTAGATTTACTTGCAGGAAGTAAAACCAAAAATAACTGGTGTCGATAGGCACAACATTCAAAACCTAGTACTCAGTGACTTATTCATAACCTATTTCAAACAAAATAGAAAACGTGCATTTGGGCAGCAATTGGTCCAGCTATGTAGTGCCACTGCATGGGCAACATGGATTTGCCGTTCCAAGCCATGAGAAAACACTAGCTCCATCATCCCCAGACAAACATCATCCCCAGACAAACCAGACTGAACACTACCAAAACATTTTAAACTCCTCTTGGGCTCCTCTTCAGCTCTCTATTCCTCTTGCAGCCACAGGACTACCTCCCGGGAGCCTAGCCCTTGCTCCAGTAGCCACCACAGAAGTTATTCCACTCCTGTGGCTCTCCTTTCCAGACATAACCCTGCTCCACTTGTCTCCTTTTCAGCCAGCTCTGACTGTAGTCTCTTACCCCATTTCATTATGGCTCCGGTGTTACCGTGCTAACATCTGACTCCATTAGTCTCGTCTCTTCAGTCTATGATGAAGTTTATTATATAGCACAACTGGGGCCAGCCCCATTTACACTGAAAGGGGCCAGTCACCTTCTAAAACATGCCTAGGCTCTCTACCTCCGAGTTCTCCTCTTTTACAGCTGAGCTCTGTGTATACGCAATATCCTGAAAGGCATTTGGCATAAGAGCAGTAGCCACTTTGCCATCTGCTCTGTCTTCCCATCATCCAGAACAGCTAAGAAAAGTTATGTAACGGTTTCTTCCAATCCACCTACATCTTAAGTACTTCCTAATTTTCCAAGGCCCAATAAAGATTGAGATCCCATTGTATTGTGTACTGCTCTCTTTGAATCCAATTCCAAATGTTATGGGTCTAATGATACCTACAGAAAGGAATACTAGAGGAAGTCATATATCTAATTGCCTTCTTTCTTCCTCTCCAGGTCAGAGTGCAGGGAGATGGACAAATTATATACCTGTGTGTATTCTCGCTCACACAACCACCATCTCTACAATAATAATTGAACAGATGCCTGCATCACATACTGTGCCAGCTTCTCTTAAGGTGAGTTACAGCCATGGAAGGGCCAGCCATGTGAAATCCTCACTTGTTTTCTAAATAATTCCATCCTTCTAGCTTACTTCATAATATTTGTGAGTAAGTCTGAAGCTACAGCTATGAAAAGGCAATTAAGAAGTAACCAGGCAACAACAAGTCCAGTTATAGAAACTTGTAACACATTATAACACTTATATAATAGGGTATTTCTGCTTCTCAGCATCTGAGTACAGTACATGTCAGGCTAGGCTGACAGGAGTTGTAGCTGAAGTTTTCAGCATTTAGTCATTTCATTGGTTTCTTGCACTGCCCACTCCTTTGTAGTGTGACATCCTATGCTGAGTATTTCAGGAGTAATGTTCCATTTCAAAGGTTGCTATGTTGTTCCTCAGCAACATTATTGATTATATATTCTGACCCTGCAGTCACTTTCATGATCCTTTTAAAGCAGACAAAATGCGGACATTTTTAACTGTGGCTGGCATATCAGCTCTTGTTTATTGACAACAGCAACTTCCATATGACCTGCTAGTAGTTCAGGTCCAACATATACATTTTGTAAAGCGGTTTTAAACAAGATCCGTGATCGATTAAATGTTGGTTGAGATTTTCAATCTGTCTAGGTAATTTATACACAACTGTTAGTATTAACAGGAATGGTGTGCCAAAATCCCATTAGTTCCTTTGAAAAATCTCATATGCTTTCATGGTTTTATGTAGTAATATAAAGGGAAATTTGTTTCTATTTAAGTATTCATCTCATATGTGAAGCCCAAATGTAGCAGAATTGCATTCACATTTGACAACCAGAAAGTGAAACTAACTAATCTATTATACACCACCACCACAATAAATGGCCAGACAGATCTGAATAATCAAAATTATATTTTTAAAATAGCTGCAGTCATAATAGAACCTGAGCTCTATTTCACTGTTGCACAGTCAACAATGGATGGTGCCCTAACTCTCAGCTTTAATTGACATCAAAGTGGCTTTAGATTTGGTCGACAAGTCCGCGCTTTGGCTCGTACTGAAAGATGTTCCAGATTTTCTGTTAAACCTGGCAGGTGATCTTCACAGTGGTACCAGTAGGAGTGTGCTCATTAGTTCATGGCTTTCACCATGTTTCTATACAACCTCAATGGTGTGGCAGGGATGCATTCTTTCCCTGGCACCATTTAGTCAAGCTATCAACTGGATATGAGAATGTGCCACTCCACTCATGAGACTCAAGATTTGTGATATGTTTACCAACCAAGACTACTGATGAAGCTGTGGAGAAGTCAGAGAATTTCAGCTTCACCCTCCAAGGTCTCCAAGATACCACCCATGCTATGAGGTTGAATGTCTGATCATAGAAGACAAGAGGTCCAGAACCTTGGGTCTGGGCCACCAGAACCCCTGGTGCAAGAGGGGTTGAAGACCATGGAAGAGCATTGAGGAGTTATCTACTCTGCAAACCGAGTTCAAATGATCAAAGCAAACTAGACATTCAACTAATAGGTCTCCTGCACAAAGTTCATGTCTCACTTATGGACACAAAACATCTTTGTACTGAAACAAACTTCAGATTCTTTCAAACCTATGTACTACATGCATTGATATATAGGTCAGAAACCTGGACCCTCTTACCGGCAGACTTAAAGCAGCTAGAGCAAGGGTGGCCAACCTGCACTTGAGAAGGAGCTGGAATTTACCAATCTGCATTGCCAGAGAAGGAGCTGGAATTTACCAATCTGCATTGCCAAAGAGCCACAGTGACATGTCAGCAGGCCCCTCCCCCATAAGCTTCCCCCAACCCCGTGTCTCCCACCCACCAGCAGCACTGCCAGTCAGCAACTAACCCCCCAACCCTGCGCCTCCTGCCTGCCACAATCAGCTGTTTTGTGTTGTGCAGGAGGCTCGGGGAGAGGCGGGAGAGAAGGAGCAAGGGTGCATCAGACTCAGAGGAAGGGGCAGGGGCCTTGGGAGAAGGAGTGGAGTGGGGCCAGGGCCTGGGGCAGAGCCAGGGGTTGAGCAGTGAGCACCTGGTAAGCACATTGGAAAGCTAGCACCTGTAGATCCAGCTCCGGAGTTGGCTCCTATGCAAGGAGCCACATATTAACTTCTGAAGAGCCGCGTAGGGTTCCGGAGCCACAGGTTGGCTGCCCTTGAGCTAGATGCATTTCATATGTGCTAAATCTGGAGCATAAAATGGTTTGACTGTGTGAAAAATGTCACAATATCACAGAGATCTGGCCTTCCTTTCGTCGGTATTAAGTACTCTTCAGCCAGATTGCCAGGATGGACAAACACATCCCAGCAGACTATGCTCTCAAAATTCTCCATTGATATGTGAAAGGGTACGCCTTCTGTCCCTACCTGGCACCACACGCTACTCCAGAGATTCGCAGAGTCACAGGATTGAGTACATCCTAAGAACTCCATTACATGACACCAGATGCAACACCATCAGCCATGGTCACTCTGGCTGGTGCAATTATTCTCAATACATAATGCATTTTTGATGATGATGATGACGACAACAATGATTACAAAGCCAGTTAAACTTTTAAAGATTAATTCACATCTATGCATGTATAATATGTTCCAATTGAATTAATTACTGATAGAATATTAATAAATTACAGCTGTCTAAACAAATTACACACCAAATGCTTCTTTTTAAAAGCTACTGGAGCATGTACTTGTAGTATATTAAAAATGTGAAAAATTACAGGCTCCCATGTTAAATCTCAGGGGTTTTCCTGCTCTGGCTTCCAGGCTAGAGACATTTAACTACTCCTAAACTCAGAGTACAATCTGAAGACGGACAGACAGCCTAGAGTAAGGAGGGCTAAGTTGTGACTCTCTGTTTTATGATGCATCCTGCTTTGTCTCTCTGTTTTGGGGTTCTCGTGTGTTATCTTTCTGAATTCTAAGAAATAATAATGTTATATTGCAAAATTCCAGCCAGATTTTAAATCTAACTTCTCTGTTCATGGCTTGTACATATCAGTTATTGCATTGTACACAAAAGTGCCCCTCACAATGGTGCACCCTCCAGATACACATTTAAAAGTCACATTGTATCTATCTAGTCACATGAAATATAAACAAAGATTTTTTTCCTTTGTATTTTTGCAGATTAGATTTCCCCTTCTTTAGTCTGAGGCATCATCTCTATTTATACATATTTTTATTTGAATTTCTCATCTGGAGTCATTTGTGTTTCAACACTGCCATTTAAATAGGAATTTAACATGTGTTTCCAGAGAGCCATGCAGTTAGTTCATACAGCAGCAATCAGCCTCCACACTGCTGCATGCATAAGCCTCTGAGCTTGTGCACTAAGGAAAATTTCTCTCAGGCCTTTTCAGGCCAATTCACATGTTTTAAAATGTTCAACATTTGGAGCAAATAGGGAGAATGCCTTTCACTATTTTAAACTGAGAAAAATCACCTGTTTTCTGACCAGTTCTAATATACATATTCCTTCCTTGGATTTTGTTTTTTCAGTGGGTGCAAAAACAGTGCAAATTCTCTTTCCTTAGGCAAAGAGAATAATAGTCCAAGAATATCACATAAATTGGGATGGGGGAGACCACCTACAGAAGGTTGGAAACTGCAGTTAGTGTGACCAGACAGCAAGAATGAAAAATCAGGATGGGGGGTAGGAGGTAATAGGAGCCGATATATATATATATATATATATATATATATATATATTTTATAGGGACAATCCCGATGTTTGGGTCTTTTATATATAAAAAAGACCCAAACATCGGGATTGTCCCTATAAAATTAGGACATCTGGTCAACCTAACTGCACTTCCCTATTTTTTCCACTGCCTGAGAAAGGGTGGAGGTTGCCTATATGTATTACCAGACATACAGTGGGCAATGAGTTGAGCTTCCAAAACCCACAGTTCTTGGGTGATCTGCCAGAGGCCAGAGCTGTTCAGCATGCTGCCAAGGACTTCCCCCCTACTAAGTACATTCCATGTTGCACAGACAGCTTACAATATTGATTCAATCTTAGCTTTGAAATGGAAGCCCTGCTCCCCATATTTTGGATCTCCAACCCTACTAGGAGATTTCTGCTGCCTGAGGAAAGTAGCAGAGCTGAGCATTTTGAGGTGAGACTTTCAAGAGTGGCAGAGGAAATTTGGACCACAAGCATGAGTGAAAGTCAATGAGACTGATTATTTTAAATCCCTTAGGTGCTTTTGAGTATCTCCCCTTTATCACTTAAATCATGCCTTCACTTACAGAAGCATGTTACAACACTGAAGTTATAGATGAAAAGAAATACTGAATAATCTAGTCCATCCTGTACCTTAATTCAGCCTAAATTTTAATGTTAGCTTCGCCCCATTACTCCTAGTTACACTCCTTTGTGTCATCCTAAATAGATCCTGCCTACCATCCCAGAGGGACCATTAACAAAAAGCTACAGATTTGAACATAATTCCCTAAGAGTCTGTAGTCAAAGACAGATCATTAACATTTTGAGTTGGTGAAGGTACTGGTGTTTGTGTAGTACCAAAATGTATTTCTAAAAGTTCCTGATGTTAAGTGAATTTTTAGGTCCTTGTAGGAAAAGCATATATTCAATACACGCTGTCAAGCAGCCATGACAAGCTCAAACATTTTCTGTTCATGAGGAATTGCACACCTTGGACAGTCAATAAAAGGCTCTTACTTTAATTGAGCGATTAAATTTGCATGTACGAAAAAAGCCTCCACTGGATCCACTTGAATAAGAGCTTTTTTTCTTTTTTAGCATGTAGGTTCTACCCACTGAGAAAACTCTTTAGAAATAGCAATGATCCAGTAATACAACAAATAATCAATAATTGGTCTACTAACGTTTGACCTAACATAATCAGACTTAGCAATGCTTCATTGTTTTCAGTGAATAATTATTGTTCTGAAATTTTGGATAAGACAACTATCTAGATCTCAGACCCAATGTAACCACAGAACTAGAACTTTTCTCAAATAATGTGTTGCATCTCTTTGAAATAAGTGTGGATTAACTACTAGGGATGTAATTCAGAAAGTAACCTTTTGTCTAAATAAAAATAGTTTCTCTTCTGATTTGCCTTTTGGCTAGTGGTAGCTCTGGCTGCTTTTATGACTTAAGAAATTGAAATACCACTACATAGTCATTGTTGCATTTATCATCATATTTAATAGATATCACTGATTGAGGCTGCTCCTTATGTTTTAAGGATAGCAATAATTACTTCTGCATTTGTCATATTCATCATAAAGATTCTGATTCTAAAAGGTATGCTACCACCCCTATAGAGCAGTGGTCCCCAACCTTTTTTGCGGCACGGACCGGATTTTTTTTTTGCCGCGGACCGGCTGTATGTCCGCCGAAAAGCCGCCGAATTCACTCCGAAAAGTGAAACTGCGGCTTTTCGGCGGACACTTCCGGGAACGCGTCCGGTACCGATCGCTCCACGGCCCGGTACCGGTCCGCGGCCCGGGGGTTGGGGACCACTGCTATAGAGTACTCGATGGGACCATCCCCCCCCCATCCTGAAATCTATCCTGAACTCCCTCTTCTGGCATTTAAACAACCTCCCCAATCTCTCCAAGCTCATCATCAAAAACAAACTCACCATACACCAGGACACACTATCTCAAAGTGGCACCAATCCCTTCCAGAAGATATGTCTGCAAACCATGCAGACATATCTTCACTGCTACAATGATCAACGCCCTCCACAACACACCTTGCAAGATCCATGGGTCCTCCACATGCCTATCACAAGATGTGGGGTACCTCAACCAGTGCATTAAATGCCCAAATCAACTATGTGGGTGAACCAAGACTATCATTGCACTCTCCAGTGAACTCATGCAGGAAAATGATCAGACCTGTGATAAGATCACCTCACCTGTGGGTGAACATTTTTCACAGAAATGATCACTCTATGTGACCTATCAGTCCTCACCCTCAAAGGAAACCTGCACAACACTTTCAAAAGATGAGCCAAAGTTTTAAATTCATGCCTTTGCTAGATACTAAAAATCATGAACTGAATAGAGACACTGGATTTATGGCTTATTACAACCTATAATCCACCGACAACCCTCTCCCCTTCCCTCGATGCTTCCCTTCCTCCTTTGCCCCCCAATGATAGGTGTTAACAGACCATTTCATTTTGAATGGTCACTTGAAATGTGTGTTAACTACTTATGCTAAACAATCTGTCCCATTTTGAATTTAGCAGTGACTCAGAGTTATTTTCCCAGACCCGAAGAAGAGTTCTGTGTAAACTCAAAAGCTTCTCTCTCGCATCAACAGAAGTTGTTCTAATAAAATATATTACCTCACCTACCTTGTGCCCTACAAAGACTGGGCAGAGACTGACACTTAGATTGTAAATTCATCTGAACATGAACTGCCAATGGTTGAAATAATTTGTGAATGATAAGCACCTTTAGGGTCACTGGCCCTTATCAGCTGACCACTCTAAAGCTGGATGGGGGAAAACTTGCTACCTGGTGATCCTGAAACCTCAAGAAACAGCTAACTTGAATAATCAAAATGTTGAGATGTCTCAAAGGATGCCAGACCATCATTCAACCTAAAACTCTTAGCTTTCCTTTCCTCTTTCCATTGGTTTCCTCCTCATATGTCCTCTGATTTATTGTTCTTACCCTCATCATAACATATTATGTCTATGTAATATTGTCTGGTCTTGCAGTTTTGATAAGTTGTAAAATTGCATAACTGCATAATTATAATCTGCCTCATAATGTGTGTGATATTTGGAAATCTATACAAGTTGTAAGTGATCTAGCTTTTTGTACTTTTCATGGTCTCTTTTGAAAGTAAGAGAAAAAGAAGCTTACTTTATAGGGTAAAAGTAAATTGAGAGGCACCATCGCTATGCTCTCTGCATCAACACAATAAACCCAGAGGCAGCTCCCCTCCTATCTCCAAGTGAAACTGTGTAGTGGTTAGTTCATTGCTAACTCTTGTGAAAACGATCACGCAGAGCCAAGGTCATTTAACACATCAAACCAAACCACTGCAGATTTCACTGTGGCTAAAAAATTAAAATAAAGATGTTCCTTAAAAACCTCACTGTCTTTCCCTCCTACTTACTATATTTAGATTAACAATTTATTTGGGTATGTAATCCCCTATCCAATGTAAAGTCCCAATTCTTCAAGCTCTACCACGTGAATAATCATTACTCATGGGTTTAGTCCTAACTGAACATAAAGATTACCTGCACAAGTAAGGATTTGGCCCTCAATGACAAATTCCTTGAAATTCCAAAAACATAACTGTGCATTAATATGAGCAAAAGAAAACAATCTTAATACAGGGAGAAAATATCCTAAACAGACTTCTAAACAGATATATCACCCCACTGGAAGATGAGGCAGTCTCATTGCTTCAGTCATTTTAAATTAGACTTGGTAAATGGTACAAGATGTAACGCAGAGAACAATCTTGCACTGGCCAGTAGGTGGACTAGGGTATTATGTAAATTTTACCTCTCTTCAACTTCAGTGATTAACCAATACAACAGCTTATTGAAGAACATTAATGGTACTTGCTTGCTTCATTGAAATCATGAATTTATAGCAGCTCATGAATGACTTTTAGCCACATTTGTGATATAACAGTGACATCCACAGGCCAATTTGGATATTCATATAGCATATAGTTCTTTCCTACTATTGTTCCATGAATAGATCACCAATACTATGATGATGGAGCCATTTAAGTTGCCTAAAAAGAGGGAGCGCTGGAACAATTTGTATAGTGGAGGTGCTGAAAGCCATTGACCCAAACTGTAAACCCTGGATAGAATGGAAACCACTGCAAGCCAAAGGGTACAGCAGCACCCGCAGCACAAATCTAAAGAGATAGGTTTAGATCCCTTTAAATCAGACTCAAGTCCCCACTGAAGCTGGGAGTACTTAAGAAATGATGGTGCCACACTAGGATGAATTTATTTTAAAGCCAGTTTGGTTTGCAGAGGGATTTAAATAAATACATTAAATCAGACACAGCAGCCAGTCAGATACTGAATTGAGTTTTCTGATAAATTATGAAAAAAAAGTAAGATGGAAAAAATTGTTCATAGACCACAGAATGCAAAACTTACCAATATAAAAACCTGGTGATCATTAGCTCAAACCTACAGCTCCTTTCAGAAATCTACATTCCAGTAGTTCAGACAGACCAGGGGGGTGAAGTAATCTTTTATGGGGCCAAACTTCTGTGGCAGAGACAGAAGCTTTCAAGCCACACAGAGGTCTTCTTCAGGAAAGGAACTCCAACATGGCTACAACTACACTGCCTTCCAATCTTTCAGTCTTTTAAAAATGATATTGTAAAAATGTCCTCTCTTAACAATGTTGCAATATGAAGATTCCCTTTTATCATACTACATTCTAGGGCATGTCTCTCCCCAAAGTACAGTAAATACTATCTGGAGTGCAGCAAATGAGTTCCACCTCTGCATTTGGAGGTGGGGAGAAAGGGAAGGGGTACTCCAGAGATCAGCTTCCACTTAAATATGTCTCAATTGGATAGTTAGTAAGTTACCTTTCCCTTGCCCAGGAACTTGGAATCAGGTAAGTTTCTGCAGGTGAAGTGGGGGGAAAGTAGTTATATGAGAAGCAGAGAGAACACAGAAAAAAGCCCTGTTGGCTGATATCTCATAAGAAACAAAAAGACAAATAAAAAGAGAAAAGCAATATTTGTCAGCAACCGAAGAACAGAAGCCACAAATAAAAGTGTTTTCAAAGTTAGAACAGGGCATTACAAACAGAATAAAAATTAAAACAGTGAAACACACTTCAATTCCTTCAACGTTTGCACTGGATATTCAAAGGGGCCCAAGTGTCACTTTCAGTGACACTTGGACATCTCATTCGCTTCGGCCCCTTTGACAATTTGAGCTTTAGTGTATGTTTTGTCCTGAAGAACCTGCTGACTGAAGACCTGTACTTGTTTTCTAAGAAAAGTCACAGTGTACACTCCACAAACTGCCTCACCTACAAAGAATATGCCACATAAAACTACATCCCTAGAGCTGTGAACCTCGTGGTATCTAGCTTTGAAGTGTAAGTGCACAAAAGTGTTCTATTCAGGTGACATTTGGATGTGTTCATCCGGGATTTTGTGAACAGTCGGATCTGCAGGCAGTCACAGTGGTAAGACAGTCTAAATTGGCCAAGACTTGAGTGTGCAGGTAGTGTGATTGCAGACAAGATGAGAAAGAGCAGCTAAGATAACTGAACTCAGTGCTGACATTCATTTTCACTCTGGGCTGTCAGGTTGGGAGAGAGAAAATATGCAGAGACAATGATCAAATATGGTCGTGGTGGGGATGTGATTGCTGAAATCTACTTAAAGCAGCATTTTGAGCATAAACAATTTGAGGTTCAGCCTTTCAAACAGGATATTCTTGTCATTTTTCATGCCGCTGAATTGGCAGAGGTGCAGATTCCAGAGGAGACACTACGAACAGAAAGTAGGCTGCTATTTCCCAGGGTACCATAGATTTTGTTTTCAAATGTGCAGCATTTGAACAGCTTACAAACAGAGGAATTTATTTTCTATAAAACTCAGTGAAATATTTAGTGCTGGAAGCTCTGGTTATTTAATAACTAATTCTGTAATATTTTCTATATTTGTCAAGCCCTAGCTCCTGGAGACATGTGATTAGGTAAATATTAGGGCTGTCAAGCAATTAAGAAAATTAATTGTGTTAACCAATAATAGAATGCCCTTTATTTAAATATTTTTGGAGGTTTTCTACATTTTCAAATATATTGATTTCAATTACAACATAGAATATAAAGTGTACAGTGCTCACTTTATTTTTGTTACAAATATTTGCACTAAAAAAAGAAATAGTATATTTCAATCCACTTAATACAAGTACTGTAGTGAAATCTCTTTATCATGAAAGTTGAACTTACAAATGTAGAATTATGCACAAAAAACCCTGCATTCAAAAACAAAACAATGTAAAACTTACAGTCTACAAGTCCAATCAGTCCTACTTCTTGTTCAGCCACTTGCTCAGACAAACAGTTTGTTTACATTTGCAGAAGATAATGCTCCCTGCTTCTTTTTTTATAGTGTCACCTGAAAGTGAGAACAAGTTTTTGCATGGCACTATTGTAGCCGGCATCAAAAGATATTTACATGCCAGATGCACTAAAGATTAATATGTCCCTTGATCCTTCAATCACCATTTCAGAGGACATGCTGATGACAGGTTCTGCTTGATAATGATCCAAACAGTGTGGGCTGACACATGCTCATTTCATCATCTCAATCAGATGCCACCAGCAGAAGATTGATTTTCTTTTATGGTGGTTTGGGTTCTATACTTTCCACATCAGAGTGCTGCTCTTTTAAGACTTCAGAAAGCATGCTCCACACCTCATCCTGCTCAGATTTTGGAAGGCACTTCAGATTCTTAAATCTTGGGTTGAGCACTATAGCTATCTTAGAAATTTTACATGGGAAGTTCTAATAAAGGTTTGACACACAACTGTTGTCAAGAGGTTAGATTTTATTTCCTGACTTCAGTCACCTGATATGGATCAGAGTTACCAAAGTTTAATACTCTGATCCCATGAGAGGAGTCAGAATCTACTAATTGCAGTATCTAGTTTTTAGAAAGGTGGCAGTAAAAATTCAAGTAGAAGCAGCCGTTCAGTAGATCAGTTCAACCCATAGACTAACCAATTTTTATTGGTTCCAATAAATCCAATTAAAAGCCTATTAAACTTTAAGCTTCTTTTTTCATCGTCACTAACTTTAGTTTGCTAATTACTAGCTAAAGCACATATTCTTCAAGACTGTTGTTGATTTCATTTGTATCATATTTTGAAACACATGAAATACCAATGTAAAACTGTGTTATTCTACACTCTAGCCCCAAGAATTAAACAACTATGTTTTTAAAAATAATAATTTTCATATAGTTTTCCTGTACTCGGACCTCTGTTTTACCGAAGGACAATAACTCATCTGAAATGGACACTTTCCAATTTCTGGTCCCCCTCTCTCACTGTGTTCTATTATGTAACTTCCTGATATCTAAAAACTTGAAAGGTCTTGATATTTATAGAACTAACAGGTAAAAAGAAGAAAAATATAAGATAGAAACCATCCCCTCTGGTCATCGAACATCCTATTTTTCTCTTCAAAGTACCAAAAATATTTTTAACAAATGAAACATCAGAGAACACTGGCCCATTTTTTTGGAGAAAAAGTTTGCTAACCATGGCTTAACTCATGCTTTATGGAATTTATTCTTTTAGTACCAGTTTAAGAAAACATCCTATTTGTTTTTTAAAAAACCCAAAAGCAACTAACCCATAATATTTGACATCTCCCAATATATAACAAGATCCCTGTGTAACGATATTTATGTTGCCAGTTTTGTCTAAAGAGAATATTGCATTTTGTATCACATCAAAGTCAAACTTCATGTTCTTCAAGTAAGCAGAAATGTCACTGCTCCCTGAAAACACGCTGAGAATATAAGAGTAACTTCACCATTAATCATCTTTAAACAGCATCTTTTGTCTGAGATGTGAAAGTAGTTTGTAATAGTGGGAAAGGATTATCCAGGTTAGGCAGGTTATAAAAGATGCTCACTATCACCCAGAAGTCAAGCTAGAAATACAGCTCACACCTTGTGACTCCCAGTTCTGTTTTCCAGCCACTAGACTTAGGGTGAACAGATGTTCCCATTTTATAGGGACAGTCCCGATTTTTGGATCTTTTTTCTTATATAGGCTCCTATTACCCCCATCCCGATTTTTCACACTTCCTGTCTGGTCACTAACTAGACCACAAGTACCTCATTTGAGATTCACAAGACATGTTACAGCCTTTGTGCAGAAAGAGGGGATAACACAGCCACAAATACCCAGCAGCAAAATTCTCTATCAGAGAAATTGCCTTGGTGGTGTATCATCACTGAAACCAAACCTGGCCACTGTGACATCCTGCTTCTGGCACAGAGAGCACAGTTGGGCAGAAGGTGACTGGTGGAGCACTGCTTTGTGGTAGAAATCTCTAGATGATTTGGAATAATTACAACGGCACATCGTATAGCTCCATGCAGTAACTTTAAAGTTGTATGGGAGTGAAGGGTGGCCCAAAGAATCAGGGATCCAGGACCAGCTCCCTGACAACTCACTTTCTTGTACTAAGCTTTACTTGGTACAGTTTCTTGGAAACCAATTCTCCGTACAACAAGGAAAGCAGTGCTCCGTGTTTTGAGCATTCCCATTGATATTCATGAGCATTTTAAAAAAGCAATGGGAATAGGCATAGTGGTATGCGCTA
The DNA here is from genome assembly GCA_032164245.1 of Sternotherus odoratus. Taxonomy (NCBI): domain Eukaryota; kingdom Metazoa; phylum Chordata; order Testudines; family Kinosternidae; genus Sternotherus; species Sternotherus odoratus. Next base: position 73,735,225 of record JAVMKO010000006.1, on the reverse strand, counting down.
TGCTCAGTGATATTTTCAGGACTGGACCCTAAGACGCTATCCCATAATTGACGCCATATGGGTGCACCATCACATGTGTGTGGAGCTCCACTGAAGTCACTGATCAGCAGAAGCACAGTGGCACACCAACACACAATCAATTGTAGGATCAAAGTCTAACTTTGCAAGGGCTAGAAGAGCGGTGAGGGTTAGCTTTTCTATATATTTTTTCTAATTTAAGATGAACAGATTTATACATTAAATAGATTATGTAGGCTGGCTTTCGTGACTGAAATATATTAATATACTCAGGTGAAAAGGGGTAAAACTGCCTAGAGTTCTCAATTACAGTAAGTGGTGTTAGATTATAATGAAGGGGATAATGACAATTGGCAATCCAGTTTACGCTATTTCTTATCATGACAAAGATTTTCATTAATAAATTTACTTTCATTAAATATAATTTAATTCATTTCCCCAATTAACCAAATACAATAGAGTGAGCATGCTAGAAACTATTGTACAATGATTACATAGATAGTTAAATGCTACCTTTAGGGGAGGATCATTAAGAGGGTCAAATAATATGTCTAACAGTTTAATATGTAGTTTTCTTGGGAGGTGAAATGACTATTAATCTTTTCCATAAAAGTGGAGAAAAACCTATTTCAAAAATAAATGGAACACAAATGCATTTCTCTTGATTGCTTGTGCTTGATGTCCTTTCTGAAAGTGATCATTTAGTCTCCAGCCAATACAAATCCAATAAGATATGAGACTGGACAATACTGTCAGATTTGTTTTAGGATTTGCCACCTTACTATGATAAAGTGACAGACTCAAAGATCCTTCCTAAAATGCACATAATTTGACAGGATTTTGGTGCCCAGTGGGAGTATGCGGGAGAGGAAGAGGAAACTGCATCTCCATAAAGGGCTATTGCTATTTACCCCTCTCACTCAGTACAACAGGATGGTATGGTGAGAAAAGGTTTCATATCTGAGGCACTAGTACCAGTCAACCAGACACCCTGTAAAACCAGAAGTCCTCAATTAGACAGCAGTGGAAACAAAAACAAACAGCAAATAGTGCTTTAGCCTGGAGGCTTAGAGCTTCAGCCCCAGAGAGGCGGGGGAGTGGATTGGGGCTGCAGCCACAGCAGGGTTGAGGGGAGCAAGGCTCCAGGTGGAGTGGGGGCTCAGGGCTTCCAACCTCCAGGACCTCCAGAGTATGGGGACATGGCTCCATTCCTGCCTTGAGCTGTGTCAGGGCTCAGGGCCTATGAGGGGCGTGCCAGTTTCAGCCCCAGCACTCCTTCCATAGCTAATGCCTTGAACCCTCTCCCTTCCCCCCCCCCACAGTGAAACCGGAAATGGAGCCACGGGGCTAATGCCCCAAGCCCCAGAGCTCTCCCCTGGTCTAAATCTGTGACCCCCTATTGCTCCCGGGGCAGAAGCCCTGTGCCCCTACCAGGAGACCTGGAAGTCCCTAGGGTCAGAAGCTCCAGCCCCCACCACTCAGAGCCCTGACTGCACCTCACCCTGTGGCTGCATCCCCAAATTCCCCATGGCTGAAATCTGTAACGTCTTCTACAGGGTTACGGACATTCCTGAGGTGTTCATAACTCTAAGGTTCTACTATAGCAATTTAAGCAGAGATTTTTCTGACCAGCTAGAAGGAGTTGATAAGCTTAGCTGGGGCCTGTAGTCCCAACCAGCCATCGATGACCAAGACATTTGCCAAAGTTGTTATTGCTAATGCTATAGTATATACAACAGAGGAATACAAAGCATACTGTGGTACAACTCAAGTCCCATGACCTTTCCATCTAGCTGACAGGGCAGTAATAGAAATAGCTTAGCTTCTTAGCAAAGTAACTCAAGTGGTAATTTTTAAGCTAGCTGTGGTATTCTTGTGCAGTTCCAACTATTACAAATTGTCCCTGGGTGAGCCAGTTTTACAACTTTTACAGTCTTCTCCAAATTAATTCTGAAATAATCATTACATTCTCACTTGACTTTAAAATAATTTTCTTTGCTTTAATAGGATATGTCAAGGTTTGCCTCCCCACTCTGAACTCTAGGGTAAAGATGTGGGGACCTGCATGAAAAAAAAAAGAAAAGAAATAACCCCCCAAGCTTATTTTACCAGCTTAGGTTAAAACTTTTCCCCAGAACACAAACTTCTCCTATGTCTGGGCTTGGAAACGCTGCCACCACCAATTTAAGCCCCCAAAACCATGGGTTAGGGTGAATTGGAACCCCCTTAACATACCCCCCAAATCCACTCCCTTTACCTGGGAGAGACTTGAGAAACAAAGACCAAAACCCTCACTTTCTGTGAGACATGCCCAATCCAAACCAGGATCAATCAAATGGAAACAAACAGAGTCTTAAAAGAAAGATTTTACTTAGAGAAGAAAGAAGCATAAATCCCTTGTACAGAAATCAATAGAAAACAACCCACTTGCATCATATAGCATAACTGACCCCCCTCTCCCCCGGGAATTCTTCCTCTGCTAAAGCTTAACAGCAAAGAAACACCGTGGATCAATTATCAAGTGATACAGGCATACAGTTCACTTACTGCTGAACTTGACTTGTTAGAAGATTATAGATATGTAGAATAAAAATATAAGGGTGGTTTGTCCCATAGCTGGGGCGAACAGCATGAGAGCGAGAGAACACCAAAATGAACCTAAAAACTCTCTTTGTCCCCAAGGTTGATTAGCATCTCTTGTTCGTCATTTCCTCTCAGGTTACTTTCAGTTTAACCCTTTACAGGTAAAAAGTAATTCTAGGCTACTTTATACTTATGACAGGATAGTATTTCATATTTATTAGTTTCCATAGAAGGACTAGATATGCTCTTCCTTTTGGATGTCTACATTTGGCTTCTAAAAGTACTAAGGTTTATCAGCCTCCTTAAGGAACTCAATTCATTTTACATTTTTAAAAGTCAGTTTTTATATTCATAAAAATCAATCTTTGAGCAAATATAATGTCTGGGAAGATGTAAAACTGCTGAAATCATGTCCAGACCGTTAGTGTGAAAGTGGGGATAGGGACATGCCGATCCTATGGCATAGGATGGTGACAGGTTGGAAGTGCTGCTTGACCCAGCCTGCTAAATCCAAGGGCATATGAAGGGTCAGCTTGGGTGTGATGCCTGTAGCCTCGCCGCAAGGTTGTCAATTTTCTGACCAAAAGAAACTGAACACACTTACCCGGCCCCTTCTTTGAGGCTCCGCCTGCTCTCTCCATCTCCCCATCCCACCATCTCTCACTCTTTGGGTGTGATGACTGACCTGGTCTACCTCTGTTAAAATGTGTGGGTGTGCGCACACATCTGATTCTGCAGCTGTTGGAACCCAGCCCTGGGGAACGTAGACCCTGCAGGATAGCTCTATTGGGAGGGAACTTGCAGAAGGCAGAAGTAGATCTCCTTATGAAAACACTGACCACTGATGCAAGCAGTACATTGATAAAATTACAAACATCCCTCCACCCCCAAAGAGTAACATTAAAAATGAGCATACCCCAAACAGGCAAATCTGGTAACACTTCCTACAAAGAGTAAAGAGATATCCACAGAGATGGGGAGTTTAGGTTAACCAGCTGGAGAGTACTAATCCCAAGATCTCAAATACTATACATTGGAGGAAGCCACATACACCTGTGCTCTTATGCTGCAGTCAAGATACATAACCATGGACCTTACTAGAGTCACTAGTTTTAGGTTTCAATCAACTTCTTCCATGAGAGCAGATTCACTGAAGTCATTGCAGCTCTACATGGACATAGGGTTTTTACAAACAGCTGAACAGCACTTAGTGTCATGGTTCCCAGATCATCCTCGGGGCCCCTCGGCACTAGGGTAAAAAAATAGTATTTTTTTAAAAAGGTTTTAGACTAGATATAGGCAAACCAACTACTAGTCCTCAATCCCCTCTTCCTCCAAAAAAATCACCACCACACACACACAAAACGAAAACGTTGACCTGGTGCTAATTGTCATAGCTCCATTAAAGTCAATGGAGTGAGGTGAATTTATACCAGGAGCTGGCCTTTTGCCAATTTCTTGATACAAAACAAAGTCAAAATTAACCTTTCTAAAGGATGCCCCTGACTATTCTTTCATTTTCACAGTTGTCTACATGTTTTCCAGTTCCAGCTAAAACCAGACCTTTGAAGTACCAAAATACCACTGGAAAGGCTTTTCTCATGCTACTTCTGATCTGAGTGGAAGCAGGAAATAATGGGAATCCCATGAGAAAACTATACTTGGCAACATTTCCAGCCCCATTTTACAGGCTCAAGACATTTAGATACCGGAGCTCAGAGAAGCATCAAAAGTTTGATGCTTCCCAAGCTGAACCCAAACTGAAACTTATTTATAAATAGTTCAGAGTTAAAAAAAACAAAAGCAGACTTTCTAAGTTCTGGGTCATGAATAACAGGAAACTGAAGACAATGACAGCAAGGCTCTATAACTGTTTAAGTGATGTTAATTTAGCGGATTTTTTGCTTGACATCCTTAGCAAGTACCCTTTCCAAGAAAGGACTATTGATTTATATGCCACAGGTCAGGATGCAAATTTACGTTGCAGTGTCTGGGTAAGAAACTTTGCTGAAGTGAGATTTCAAGGTCTTTAACAATCTGTTACTGCAGAAAAAAAGTTTTCAGTAGCCAAATTGTAAGAATAAATGAGTGATATGAAAAATGACATTTAAGTCAGCAATACAGATTGAGCCATACTCAACCCTGCTGCAACCCTTCTAAAGTCACTTACTTACCTTTTTAAGTCAGTTACCTTAAGTCAAGGTAAAACCCCTTGAGTGTCCTGCCACTGCTTGCTGAATCCTGCCTTCTGGCAAAGAGGCCAGCTAGGAGGGAAGTAGAGCTGAGGCTGGGAGCCTCTAGAGCTGACTGTTTCCTGAGACCAGCCAGGTTGAGGGCTGGGGCTCAGCTAAACTGTATAGAGTTGTATATTGGTGGTGGGGTTTGCACTGTAAATAAAGAACACTGTTGGAAGCCACAAAAGTGTCTCCTGCCTGTTGTGATGTGGGGGAAGAGCGGATCTCCTACAATATGCAGAAAACTTCAGTTGTAATGAATACATTAAGTAGCTTTCTCCTTCGTGACCCGCCTCCACAGTAGAGGAACTTGAAGACTAACAAGTAGTAATCAACCTGGAGGTGTATACCTAGGTAAAGAGAAACTTAACTAACCTACCAAGCAACTGTATTAATATCCAGCTTTAGCAGTAGTACCAAACAAAGGTGACAACTGTCAGCAGTGATGGTCAGAAACATACCCTAGAGACTACAGCAGGCCTGGTGAAAAGACCCCAACTGCATACCTGAGCAAGCGTGTAGCTATATTAAAAGATTAAAAGCATTTTCTACAGATTCATTATGGTTAAAGGGCTAGAGCATCATAAACATACCTTGTGTTTTTTTTTCTCTGATATCATTGCCTCCTGTAATTTGTAAATATTGAGCTAGGTTAGTTCCTCTAATATCAACTCCTAGAGTTGGATTTCCTAAGTGTACAGTGTTGCCCTTCATCTGCACCTGCTAAGGTAGAGCAAAGTTATGCAACATTGATTGCACTTTGAGAAATCCCACCATTGAAAATAAGATGAGGAAGACTTTGTAGCACCTTAGAGACTAACCAGTTTATTTTAGCATAAGCTTTCATGGGCTACAGCCAACTTAATCGAAAGCTTATGCTGAAATAAAGTGGTTAGTCTTTAAGGTGCCACAAAGTCTTCCTCATCTTATTTACAGATACAGACTAACACAGCTGCTAATCTTAAACCCACCATTGAAGTGATTACTTACTAAAGCAAAGAACTGGAGACTGCAACCATACAATGGACCTGATTCAGTGTTGGTGACTGTCACAGGATCTGCACAGGTTTCCTTCCTTTCTTCCCCAGGTTCTGGCTAAGAAAATAAGTGTGACACCTTCCTTTGGTATTTCACCCTGGTGCTTTTATTTACAGTGTCACAAAATGGTTCCCTTTAGTCCCTAACAGTTATCCCCAGTGGCCCTTGAGGCTCCCTGCCCTTAGTGACATGACAGAGCTGTAGCATAACCTCCTATCTCCTCCCTGGCTAGCCTCCTGACTGAGTTTTACCCAGGGCTTTTCTAGCCCTCTCAGTCATCAGCCCCAGTTGTGGCAGCTAAGCTCAGCCTTTGGCCCTGAGCCAGCCCTCGTTAGTGCCCACAGCTGGGCTCCTTACTGACTGTTTGGAGCCAGTGCTCTATCTCTATGTCTATGTCTCTGTCTCTCCACCACACCACCACCTTGGGCTTCCTCCCTGGCAGGCTTTTATCCTCTGAAGAGGCTGCCAGGTGCAACCCATTAAGCCCTCTGCAGCTCAGGGCTACACCCAGGTGGCTAATTAGCCTTCCCCATCAGGGAAGGCTTCCAGAGGTTTTTCTCCCTTAAAGGGACAGCAGGGCTGGCACAGGCAGTCCTGGCCAGCACCCTGCCACAATATGTAATGATTTTTTTGGCAGATCCACATTAAAAGTTTCCTTCTTTCCCACTTATCCTTGAAGTCTTCTCTGGTTACACAGCCAGAAAAAACTGAGCAAAAAGTGGTCTTCATGTTTCTCTACACAGTTCATAGTTGCCTTTGAAATCCCACATAGTGAGAACTTCAGGCTAGTAGAACTCCAATAACTGTGCTGATTGTAGAGATTCTGAGCAGAGGAGCCAGACATTTTCTGTCTAAATGATTTTTTCCAAATATTTCAGTTTTCTAGTGTTAAAATCAAAAGAAAATATTTTGTTGTGATGAGTTTGACCTGAACCCTCCCCCCCCCCCACATTTTGGTTTGTTGAACTCCAACTTCCCTCTCAAGTCAATGTCACAGAAAACTACATTTGTCTCCACTACCACAGTGCCTCATAGAAGCTGTAGTTCAGATTCCTCTTCGTCCCCATTCTTCACTATGGGCTGGACTCCTTGCCTACACTACATCTCCCATGGTATACTCTTGTCTCCCAATAGCTGAGCTGATTGGTGTTCTGTGGGAATTGCATGACTAGGGTTCATCATGGGAGATCTAGTCTAACCAAAAAGCCCAGCCCATAGGAGAGAATGGAGGCAAAAGGCACCCAAACTCTAAGTAGATGAACATAAGAATGGCTGTACTGGGTTAGACCAATGGTCCATCTAGCCCAGTATCCTGTCTACGAACAGTGACCAATGCCAGGTGCCCCGGAGAGAGTGAACATAACAGGTAATGATCAAGTGATCTCTCTCCTGCCAGCCATCACCCCCCTCTGACAAACAGATGCTAGGGACACCATTCCTTATCCATCCTGGCTAACAGCCATTAATGGACTTAACCTCTGTGAATTTATTCAGTTCTCTTTTAAACCCTATGATGCAAATTAATACCAAAAGACAGTCAAAACTAAATGGTTCAATTCAGTTCAAAAAACCAAAATCTTTCAGTTCAGAAGTATCAAAACATTTTATTTTGATTTAGAAATGTTTAAACATTTTTTTCAACATTTTTAATCAAAAATGTCTGGGACTTTTTGTTCCACAAGAAGTTTTGCTATTTGTACTTTTTGCCCTATTCTGGATTACTTTTTAAGTTGGGTTGGTGGAATGTGGGGAGGGGAAGGGAGGGAAGAAAGGAAAATAGGGATGTGTGAAAGGTCAGAATTTCCCAAGGAATGAAAATTCCAATCATTGCCTATCTTTTACCCTTAACATCAGTAGTGGAATTTTCAAAAGCATTTTGCTCAGCATTGGCCTAACTCCTATTGAAGTTGTTGAACTTTCAAAAGAATGCACTATAACTATTATATCTTTCTTCTGTCCATGTCTGAATCATAGCTCTGGTCTACACTGGAGGGGGAATTGTCCTAAGATACGTAATTTCAGCTACGTGAATAGCATAGCTGAAGTCAACAGGAGAGCTTTTGGGGATAGATTTATTGCGTCTAGACCCACTGATCTGGCGGGTAGTGTAGACCTGTCCATAGTTACCTCAAAGAGTCTTCATTTTTTGTTTATGGCCCTGAGCCTTCAGCCACTTCCTCCGAAGGTTGCAGCCTGCTCTTAGACACAGTCCAAATCCTGATATTTGCTCTTTGATACAACACATTTGCCATTCTGCTGAGTCATCAGCCTTTTCAGTGATGCTAAAGACTACACGCAGTTTTGTATCAAAACTATTCTGAGGATGCATCCATAGGATTAATTTTGACATTCATTTTTTCCCGATTCTCAAAAGCCACTCATTTTTCCCCATTCTCAAAAGCCACTAAAAACCATGTTTTGTAGGTTGCTAATGCATTGGCATAGACTACTAGGAGCTTTGTGGGGCTTTATCTTTCCCAAATATTTAAATACTGAGTTTGAAATAGCACTTTGTTATCTCATTTTATTAAAAATGGACAAGTAGAGTATAAAACTACTCATGTACATGACTTTCAACAGCTATTTCTTTTTACCTGAAACCGCTCCGCCCCCAGCAATGAAAGTTGTCTACACCCTCTGTCATCAATCGTGAATCAGGAAATAATGATCTTAAGGTCTTCACAAAGGGGTACAAAGAATTTCGGAGAACCAATCCTAGCTCTGGCAATGACTTGCTGTATGGCCTAGGTCAAGTCACAGACAATCAGTATTTCTGATTCCCATTTTCTTTTCTCATGGTTTTCAGAACACTATGAATTAACTGCTCTAAAGAGAGATTTGGAATAAGAACCATCCTTCCTATACCCTCACATTACCTCTTCTCATATTTAAATTCATTTACCTGCATTTCATTTTAATTACTTGTCGATGATAGAATGATGAGATGTGTGACTGTACTTTCTTTAGAACTTTCCAGTCCAGCACAAGATAAAACTACTCATTACATTTTGAAATCTTTCCACTAGAGGGAGATGTTAGTTTGTTACTAGTACAGTATTTGGAAGAAAACGTACGCTATCATGCAGGTTGTTAGGGTACTTTCAAAAAGCTTTTAAATGCATTTTTCTCTCCTCATCCAAATAGATCTATGAACAAACAACCCACATGAAGAAAAAACAAGGAGAGGAGAGACTCAGATTCAACTGAAGTTTAAATGGACTGCAGAGAATTACAAAGATGTTTTATTTAAGAACCTTTATTTTTCTTTTTACGCATCTATCAGATATTGTGTTTCAAAGTTATATTGGGCACAGTATTTGGCAAAAGCAGTAAATGAGTAGTCAGACTTGTCTTGAAAGCTCATGATGCCCAGTGAAAACATTTTGCTTCATGAAAGAAAGTTTCAGTTCCTAAAATTCCCAATAAAGAATATGAAGTCACCTCAGCTATAAGGGCTCAATATAGTGACTAAATTCAAACATTAAATACCAATTACATTGTACTTCAAATAAATCCTATTAACATCAGCTACTCAGTATTGCTGACTTCTAATGTCAAAGATACTAGCAGTCTGCAGTTGAATAACAGAAGCCTATTTGCTGAGTGCAAGTCAGAAGACAGCATATTGCACCAGTGCTCTACAACTTGCATTTGCTCCCCATTACTACCACATCCACTTCAATCTCCTGCTTTGTAATTTGGGTCAGATTCTGAGACTCTGCACAGACTGCGCAGCTCAGGAGGAAAAGTGGCTTTATTCTAGTCCCTGGGATGGATGCAATAGCATCACAACTCCGCTAATTTATGGTAGCTTCCAAGGGTCCACATTGCACTGCACAATTTCCTGCAAGGCTGCTACCACCAGTATTCCTCTTTCTTGCAAGGAGGGAGCATGAGGACACTTTTCTATACCCTACAAGGTTTCTGAAGCAGGGTAACTTTTCCTTGCACCCTTCTAGCTCACAACCCCTGCATGCCACCAGAGCACCATATAGAGGCCACCAGATTGGAGACAGAATTGGCTCCACAGTCTTAAACAGAGTAGGTCCATGGCATTTCAATTACTAACTCTGCTTCAGATTCCCCATTACATAAGCTGTTAGTAACAGTTCACTTATGAATTAGAGAGAGCAGGAAGTGGAGCCTACTCAACAGCAAGCCCAAGGCTGTGGAATATCCTTTCAGAAGAGAACAAAAAAGAACGCAATCTTTGGTATCGCTAGGTCATTTGCCACATTCTCAAAGCTCTCCTCAAAGTACCAGAAGAGAAGGGAAAAAAAATACTGTCGCTTGTTCAAGCAGAGCTGCTGGCTAGTCTAAAAAGAAAGAAGAACAAGAGACAGCCCTTAAGAACAGATATTACTGTTTTCTGTAGTTCACTTACATCATGGATCAGCATTCATGTCACACTCCCTATCAGTACCTGGGCCAAGCCAGGGAAGCTAATGATCCAGCCAGTGGACCAAATTCACTGATGACTCTTGGTCATGTGCCACCTGAGGCATGTTGCGTATATGCTAAGAAATGTTTATACACTACATTGAAAGGAACTTTAGAAATGCTCAGACTGGATAGAAAGAGGAAAAGAAAGGAACACCCCAATTCATCTTATGGACATCCATAGATTTCCAACAGATACCAATAGTAAGTTTGTCTATTTTACTATTTAAACTTGCTGATGGCTAATCCTGTACAAGCAGGTTATGTACAAACACAGGCAGTCAGATAGCCACAGACCCAGGAAGAACTCCTCTGTATACAGCCTTGTAAAGACAACCACTCCTCATGTGTCCATAAGCTCCACTACTCTGATTGTGATGAACTTTCATTGACATGCTGCTAAATTACTGAAACTAGGGCTGTCCATTAATCACAGTCAACTCATGTGATTAACTCAACAAAATTAATTGTGCGATTAATGACACTGTGAAACATTAGAATACCAATTGAAATTTATTAAAAATGTGTAGTGGTTTTTCTGCATTTTCAATTATATCACACAATACAAAGTGAACAGTACCTTCTTTGTATTACAGTAAAACCTCTATTTAACGGACTAATTCGGGCGAAGGGGTGTCCGTTAAATCCAAAAGTCAGTTATTTAATAATAATAAAAAAAATGAGCTGTCGGAGCAGCAGCCCGCCTGCCACAGGGTCGGGGCGGCAGCTCCGCAGCCCACCCGCTGCCGGGACCCGGCAGCAGCCGGGAGCCGTCAGCCAGCCCGCCCGCTGCCTGGACCCGGGCGGCAGCCGGGACCCGGCAGCCAGCCCACCAGAAATGGATCAGGAATGCATCAGACTTGCTCAGAAATTTTGTCCGTTGCATCCAAAGTCCGTTAAATCGAGGTCCATTAAATCGAGGGTTTACTGTACTTTCAATTAAAATATTTGCACTGTAAATATGATAAAAAAATCATTTTTCAATTCACTTCAAAAATACTGTAATGCAATCTATCATGAAAGTGCAACTTACAATGTAGCTTGTGTTGTTGTTGTTGTTGTTACATAACTGCACTCAAAAACAATGGACGTGTAGGGTCTAAAGGTTTTCCACTCAGTCCTCCTTGTTCAGCCAATCATTCAAACAAGTTTGTTTACATTTACAGGAGATAATGCTGCCCGCTTATATATATAATGCTGCCCACTTTTGTAGCTGGTATTAAAAAGGTATTTATGTGCCAGATATGCTAAACATTCGTATTCCCCTTGATGCTTCAGACATCATTCCACAGGACATGCTTCCATACTGATGATGCTTTTTAAAAAAAATGTATTAATTATATATTTGTTACTGAACTCCTTGGGGGGAGAATTGCATTTCCCATCCTCTGTTTTACTCACTTTCTGCCATATATTTCATGGTATATCAGTCTCAGATGATGACCCAGCACATGTTCATTTTAAGAACATTTTCACTGCAGATTTGACAAAATGCAAAGAAGGTACCAGTGTGAGATTTCTAAAGATAGCTACAGCACTGACCCAAGGTGAAGTACCTTCCAAAATCTGAAAGGGAGGAGTCATTCTGTCAGAAGAGTTAAAAGAGCAACACTGATGCAGAAACTACAAAATCCAAACCACCAAAAAAGAAAATCAATTTTCTGCAGCTGACATCTGACTCAGATAATAAAAATGAACATGCATCGGTCTGCGCCGCTTTGGATTGTTATCAAACTGAATCAGTCATTGGCATTGATGCATGTCCTCTGGAATGGTGGTTGAAGTATGAAGGGACATATGAATCTTCAGTGCATCTAATACAAATATCTTACAATGCCTGCACTCATAGTTCCATGCAAACACCAGATCTTATTTTCAGGTGACATTGTAAACAAGAAGTAGACAGCATTATTTCCCGAAAATGTAATCAAACTTGTTTGAGCAATTGGCTGAACAAGAAGTAGGACTGAGTGGATTTGTAAGCTCTAAAGTTTTACATTGTTTTATTTTTGAGTGCAGCTGTTTTTTGGACATAATTCTACATTAATAAGTTCAACTTTCATGATAAAGAGATTTCACTACAGTACTTGTATTAGCTGGGGTGATTTATTTGGGGATTGGTCCTGCTTTGGGCAGGGGGTTGGACTAGATGACCTCCTGAGGTCCCTTCCAACCCTGATATTCTATGACTTGAAAAATAAAATTTCTTTTGTTTTTTTTACAGTGAAAACATTTTGTGATCAATATCCAAAAATATTTAAATAGTCTTCTATTATTGTTTAAGCATGTGATTAATTTTTTTGACAGCACTAGTAAAAACAGCTGCAAATTTATGACACACATCAAAATTTATGATTAGTACTGAGAGGGCTCCTTCTATATCCACACCCTTAAAAAAATTATATGCACACCCATACACACAGAAGTCACAAAATAAAAACAGATCTTGCTGAAAACCATCAGTTCAAGCAACCCAAATTCTCACCGGGGAACAGTGAGTGGTAATTTCTCCTTAATTTGAACCTTTTGGGGCACACAAAAGCAAAGCATTTAAACCACCAAAGAATCAATTCAAAAAATAGTCCTCTTGTTGATAAATAACACTTTCAAGTACAAAGGCAATTTTTTGCTGACCTGCAAGCCAAACGAGTATCTGTGAGATTATTTGAAAAAGAAATCACTGAACTGTTTTTAGGATAGTCTTTCTATTGAGTAAGAAGTCTGCTATTTCAATACCCTCACATATAGACTTCCATTATAGATATTAATCTGTAGAATAGCTTTGAAAGCTCCCTGAATACAAGTATAGTCTACAAAGCCATTTTCTCCGAATAAATTTGACTGTTTCCTGTTTTTTTTTTAAAAAAACTTATAGCCCATTTCCATCATTTGAATGCACACATGGGTCCATTTTATCTGTGATTCTCTTGTATGGGTTGACGGCTTCATATTATGTTCAATGTTATTCTTGTTTGTTATATAAAATGGAGTCATTGCATTGTACTGTCTGCCATAGCCACTTAAAGGTTCTAAGTGCTTTGCACCCAAGCATTGGAGACTATCAAAATGGATCATCACCTGCACAGGTTAAATGGTCAGTTTAATTGCTTCCATTATTGGCCACAAACGTTGCTGACCTCATGGCCTTTTCAGTTCTGTATTCTAAAAAAAAAAAAGCAAGGTAATTCTCATGTGGCTTTTGATGCTGAAAATTTAGCTTTGGTTTATGTTTAAATTTAGCTTTCAGGCTTCTTCAGTTACTGCTGGGCCTACTGTTAATACTACAGTCTCTGGTGATAGCACAATTTGACCATGCACAAAGTGATGTGAACCTATAGAAACACACAGTTTCCTACAGGCTCCAAAAGGAGAAAAACAGAAAAAACACACAGATAAAATGTCAATGCACAATTTCCATACACCTTCACTCTGCAGCCTTCCTTTCCCCTCCGTTCCTTGGCAGCAGGATCCCATTTCACTACCTCATTGCTCCAGCAAATCCCATTATGTTTACTACACTCACTGAAACAATTTGACATTGACAGTCCTTTAACACATTCCCACAAAAATAGTGATAATGGCTTAGTCTCCCTGGGTCTTCTGCAAGAGAAACAAACCAAAACAAAGAACCCCACACAATTCCCTACAAGGGGCTCTCCTACAATAGAACACATGGGCTCACAGCTATAGAACATCCCAGGACCAGTTTTAAAATGCACATACCACCTGGGTCCTTCACCATTTGGCAGGGCATTCAGATGGAGAATCACGAGCAGCAGCAGGTTTCTCAGCACATTAAAATCTTTGATTGTCCTCAGATGCTCCACTATGCTCTCTACTTACTTTTAGTTCCCTCTTTGGTCCCTTTCACTTGCTTTGTCTCGCACACAAAATTGGGAATGATCTTTGTTTATACTGGGGCTGAATTTTGCACCAAATATATATTTGGAGTCCCAATAGTCTTGATTGCTCAGGTATACACAAAGCCTACTACGATAACTGAAACACTGGGCTTGTCAACACAGTTGTGTTATGCATTCTATGAACGTGTGATTTCTAAAGCACATTAATGTATTGTATGTTATTTGGTCTGTGTAGACCCTGCTGGTGCATTTAGTACCTTTGACAGACCACATAGAGAGGAGATAGATATACATATTCAGAGTAGATTTCACAGCTATTTGCTGACAGTAGAGGAAAGTAGAGATAAGATTTCTGAGTTAAATTCTAGATTCTGTATGAGTGAGTTCTCTAGTGGTTATAAATCTTTCTGCCTCATCCCCCTCTGTTCCCATCCACCCTCCAAAGCCGACCTCCTACCATTCTTTGTAGTTCATGAAACCCCTCCTCTCCACACTATCCTCAATTCTCATCCCTCTCAATTCCAGAGTGGCTGTTTCCTCTTAATTGCTAGGGCACAAACAGGGAAAGCATTGAAGACACAGGAGAGACCACCTGGTAGCACCACAGCAACCTACAGCAACCAAGAAGAGCAATTACTGGCAAACTGCAACTTAATCTCTGCATCCATAGGCTGGAGCATGCTCAGTGCAGACGGTCTAATCTGAAAAATTAGCTACTACACTCTACTGAGCATGTACTAATAGAGTGCTGCCCTTGGAAAATAGAAGGAACCACTGTGATCATTCTAGTCTAACCTCCTATATAAACCTCAGACCAGTGTTTTTCTCTTTCCCCTCAAACACTTGTAACTTGGCCAAATTTTGGGCGGTTTTTAGGAGGACAGCAAAAGGCACATCCTTGATACAGAACAGGATAGCCCTCATGCCCTGCCAAATTTCAAATCCTTCCTCCAAGCTACATACACATATTATACGTGACTCAGCTGTTTTAGCTGGAATTTTCCAATAATGTAGCCACAGGCAAATGCTCAGAAAATTTCAGTCCCAATGGTTACAGTTTGGCAGAATTATAAGAAACTGGAAACAGAGCTTTTATAATAGGGAAGTATCTAACAACCTTAACTCTGAGACCATTATCAGCTCTGTTTCTAATACAACAGAGGATTAAGTCCTTGAATTATGTAACAAACGCGACTCCATGCTGCTACTCTCAGGATAATTTGGAAGTTCTGTCATGTTCAGAGAAAGGCTGCTTTCAACACTGGGTGAGTTTCTCTACTGCTTCCATAACTTCTTACGCCGGAAGCACCTGAAACTATGCAGGGGATTCACCTATGACTGCATCCAACTGGTGTATGCTACACTTCAGACAGACATTCCAAATACAGATATAAATCAAATTAAGATAATTATTACTCTGGATTTCTGATATGTACCTGAATGAATGTTCAACCATCATATTTTTAAACCTTTATTTTCCATTCGACACTGTAAATGAGTGTCCTTGATCATGCTCTAACATTTCTCTGCAATTTATTCTGTTCTGTGGAATCCCCATTCAACACTTCTATTGTAATGAGCAGCTTTAAAAATTAACTCCATTGTACTGTTCTTTGTTATTGAACCCCAAGTATCTTTCATAAGGACTTGCAGAGAATGTTGTACAAGTTATTACGTGTTGTATGCTTTTTCATAGTTTTAGTTTCATCACTTTTCATTGATAATAAAGTTAAATTCTATAATTATGTGTGGTTCACAAAATTAAAATTATCAAAAAATCAAGATTTTACCTAACAATTTCTCAGCTTGTTTCAAAGTTGAAAGTTAGATGACCAGGACTTACATTTGTTTTTGCCAAAAAATTGAAATATTAGGTCTGAAAGACTAAGCCAGCCTTAAATAAAAATACCAATTAATAAACAATTCCCTCTGTCCTCAACTGACAAGTGTCAGACTTCATCAAAATATCTTGATCTAGACCCCAAGATATCTCTGTGAATTCTATTGCTAGCAGCAATGGGACTTATTAGAAGTTCTGGTTCCAATTAATTAGTTCCATAATTACATGGAGTACATATTTTGTTTCCTATATTTTACTCCCACATTAGTTTTCTGGCCATTAAATGTTTGACAGTACAATGCTGTCATGATATCTTAGAAAGGAGAAAGGGACTATTTAGCTGAATGAAGTCTACTGGGGAGATGGTTTTGTTGCTGCCAGTGACTGATTAACACTGGTACTCAGCCTGAATGCTGACTGGTGACTGGCATATTTTGCTATGGGAAAATACGGCAAAATATTTTGCACTGAGCGCATATTTGAACTTAAAAACAGAAAGAAAAAAAAATCCTTCAGCCATATTCATGCCCTTTAATGTGATTGTGTCTTAAGCCTGCAAATTCACTTCAAAATCAGATTTCTTGAACATGTAGACCATGTTGTCTTTGTTATCTTGGAATATCCAAGTAAATATCCAATTTTAGATCAACAAATTCTGTGACAGGTGTGTTACAACAAGGTCTTGTAATGGTTAGTAAATCCCTGATGAGCACTAGAGTCCTTGACGTATCTCTGCAGACCACATTCTCAGTAGAATAAATCAGCATGGAGCTATGTTGTTTTACTCCAGTTGAGGATCTGGCCTGCTAAAACCTTCTGAAGGTGAAAGTAACTGTTTAAATTCCCAGAGAATTAACAGAATGCATGTGCTATAATCATCAAACTCATTCTTTTTAATAGCAGTAAGTCAGGTCTTCCTTCACTTACCTGCCAAGGCCTGAATGTAACAGGGTGGTCTTAAGGACTGGAAGTCAGCCAATCCTGATTACTGGAGGGACTGCTCCAACCCACTTTTGTCACCTTAACAGCCTGGATGGAGGACAGCTGATTTCCCTGTGAGGGTCAGCAGGAAGCTGCAGAAAGGATGAAGCTCCAGTAGAGTCTGTGGAAAGGCTTCTGCAGGGAATATTCTGAGACCAAGGGAGTTGGAACTCAGTGTGAAAGCTGAGTCCCAGCCCCGGAAAGCCTCAAAGTGGTGACTGAACTGGAACCCAGCTGTGGAAAGGAGGACTGGGGCCTCCCTACTACAGGAGCAGGGGTGGGGGAGAAGAGGAGGGAAACACTGAACTGGGAAAAAAGCCTGGAGGACCATTGTATGGAAGGACTAAAAGAATAGATACCTGAAGGCAAGTTTAATTACCTTTTGGACTTTGATGTGGTGTTATTGAGCAATGGGGAGTCAGGGTGCTGCAGTGTCCTCTGGGAATAAGGTGGCCAAACCTCTCATCTCCCTACAGCAGGGATTTTCAAACTGGGCGTTGGGATCTCCCAGGGGGTTGCAAGGTTATTATATGGGGTGTCATGAGTGGCCAGGCTCTACTCCAAGGCCCACTTTGCCTCCAGCATTTATGATATTAAATATATAAAAATGTCATTTTAATGTATAAGGGGGGCATCACACTCAAACTGTAGATGACCTGGCCAAAATGGGATAGATTCAACTGTAAAAAGGAGAGGCTTAGCCAAATTTGTGAAAGGGGTCACCAGTACAAAAGTCTGAGAACCCCTGCATTAAAGGGTAATGATACCGCAAATCGCAGCAGCAATGCAAAAAATTATATACACACACATATATGTATATACATATACAAGTCCTTGCATGGTTTTAGCATTTCAGCTACGACCAAATGCTGCAACAAATCCATAGACACACAAACACAGATTTTAACAAATACAGAGCTTTTCAGTTCACCTAAATGTCAGTTATAGCATTTTTGGGGTAAGAAAGGAATGTTAAATTATGGCTCTAGTTTACAATAAATGAGAAATAATTTTAACCAGGCTGAAAAATTTGACTAGAGTGCATTTCTGTCACTATTTATTATAGTACGATATATTTAAGATAATCTTTTACATTTTTATTTAATTGTGAGGTGTTGATTTATCTTGTGGTGAAGCTGGGAATTGGGAGATACGGCTTCTATCCCAGATTCTGCCTTGAACCTATTCTGTGACAAAAGTCATTTAACTTCTCTGTTTCCCTGTCTTTAAAAGGTGAAGTGATCCCTGTCACATAGGGATGAGATGAGGCTTAAAAGGTAAGTAATCTAAATCCATGGTACATTATTATATCTATATGTCCCTTAGATTTTTCATTACAATTTCTGGTTGAATCTATGTGCTTAGTATTAATGGATTTTGATCTGATAAATGTTTTCCAATACCAATCTAGTCTGTTTGACAAAATACATTAATCTTTTAATGGCGTGTGGACAGGTTTTATTTCGTACAATATTTAAAGCCAGAAAACAAAGACAAATGGTGTAGCAGGACTTTATGTGGTTCTTTAAAAGAAGTATAAACATTAGAAAATGGGATGAGCAACAGTTCAGTTCAGAGAACCACACTTGGGTCAGACCCACTCAGTTTCTCCATGGGAGATTTTTTTTCCCATGGGAAATGTTAGCTCACATTCCTTTGAAACTCAAATATCAGTGAAGTCAATGGTGTGAAACTGTAGATCAACTGAGATGATTCTCAGGCTTAAAATCATGTGTCCTTAAGTGTGTGAGGTGGCATAGGGATTGCCCCTCAAATCTATAATGGGGTAGGGGACCTATTAAGTTCCTGTCTGGCCTGGTCCTATTGTCTGGGTGGGACTGCATATGGAGACTAGTTACCAGATCAAGAGACTTTTGTTTCATTTAACAGGGGGAGTGAGACTTCAGAACAAAGACAAGGGGTTGGTTGGCAGTGTATTGATTTTCATTGGAGGGAAGGGAGGTCAATCTAAAGCCAAAAACTAGGATTGGCTCAGCGTCACATGATGATTCAAGGTCAGTCAGAGGGGGTTGGAATGAAGCAACTGCAGGCCCAGAAACTTTGATTGTGGTAGGGTGACCAGATGTTCCGATTTTATAGGGACAGTCCCGATTTTTGGGTCCTTTTCTTATATAGGCTCCTATTGCCCCTCCCCCATCCTGATTTTTCACATTTGCTGTCTGGTCACCCTAGATTGTGGTGTGAGGGAAGGAGAAGCAGGGTGCAATGGGGCTGACAGAGAAAGTAGCTTGGCGCCAGCAGGGCAATCCAGGCTAATCCACTTGAATGAGCCTACTCAGTAGGACCAAGGACTCATCATCCCAAACTAACGTTGTACCTTAACTTTAGAACACAGAGTTTGGAGGCAAATTGCTCTGGCTTCAGGACACTGAGTGCATGCACACCTGTGTGGAAAACATGGTTGCATCTAATCTAAGAAAACTTGGTGAATTTTAGTAATTAGGCTGAAAATGATTCAGAATAAAACACAGTAGACATGTAACTTCAAAGAGGTGTGAAAGCTTTGCCACAAGGATACAAAGAAAAACTGAAGAGACAGAAAATTGATGTAAAGTATAATGAAACTGATGAACTGGGGAATGAGTTCCTGATAGGAAATACTGGGACTCTGGAGAGGTCTGAAAACTACAATGCATTCCACAATGAAAGATCCCTGCAAAGGTCAATAAGAAGGCATCCAATACAACACACAAAATTCACATCAACACGCTGAAGTTAGTATATACAGTAAAAACCAAGGCTAGATTTTCAGAGAAGTAAAGGAGTTGGAAGCCCAAATCCCCTTGCAATACAACTGAAGATAAGCATCTATCTCCCATTTGAAAATCCAAGCCCAAACATTCATCGCTCTAAAACGGACATAACATTTGTGATAAACAAAAAACATTTAAAGGCAGTTATCAAAAACATGATTAAAAACAACTTATGATTTAACCTTTTTGTGTATTCTATCTTAGTTGCTTACTCAAAAGGAAATTTTTCTACTTCTTACCCCTGCTAACACTGCAGTCAATACAGCTCTCAAAAAGGGCGATGTTCTTCATTTGGTTTTAGACATCAGTAGAAATTCTGATTATAGAACAGTTAACTGGTGTTAATGAGCCAGACAGAAAACTGCTTGACTGTCAGATTCTAAGTTGAGCTTCAGTTAAGAAAATTATCTTTTTACTTGTAAATGAAGAAGATTTGACACGGTGTCAGAAAGGAATCAATATGGAATCTCACACTACCGATTTCAGAGTACATATGGACTTTCTGTTTTCACTTATTTTTGTAAATATTCTCCTTTTCAGCCCAAGCTTTTCCATGAATAATGTTAACTTCCATGGGATTTGTGTGCATGAAAAGCATGAGAAAACACATTCCAATTTTGAGCTATTAAAAAGGGATTAATAAAAACAAGTTATGTTTGCAGTTTTGAAAAGCAATCATTATTTCACTGGTTAATAAAAGTATAGACTGTGTGCTTATCCCTATGTTAGATGTGAATTTCAATGGGGTTTGAGAAAAACAATAAAAATAAGTTTGTGAATAGTTATTTGGTGCTGAAAAGGGAGGATGCCCTAGAAAATGGAAGAGTAAAAAAAAGGGAGAGTTCTATAATTTGCAGTAATGCTCACATTGTACTAAGGGCTGAAGAAAAAAGGGATGATTCCTTGCCCAAAAGTGCTTACTAATTAAGACTCTGTATGATGCAGTACTCTGCCCACATTATCAGTTGTTGGATTGCTACATGAAATAATAGGCAAAGGCTAGGATATAAAGTGGTCAGAATGATGGGATATGTCTTAATCCAATGCTTTGGGGGGTTTTGTTTGTTTTTATATGGTATATCCTTATATGACTATAATAGCAAAGTTGTGGGGCAGCTAATTCCTTTTAGTCATCTTTGCAGAAGTAGTCTTCAGAGAAGATTTGGGTAGGGAGAGGGTAGCTAGTGATCTTGGGGCCTTGCTCAGGAAGGATGTTCCATGAACAGATTACAGCCTGGAGACTGTTCTGAAGCAGACACACTGCTGGGGCTGATATTGTTGGAAGGAGGAGGGGATTACGCAAAGATCAGGATTTTTCAAAAGGCAGTTTAGTAGAGAGAATTAGGGATGGCAAAAAATGAAAACAATGAGTCCAGTGGCACTGTACAGACTAACAGATTTATAAGCTTTCCTGGGTTTATTTGGGCATAAGATTCTTCAGAAGTGGGTTTTTTACCCATGAAAGTTTATGCCCTAATAAATCTGTTAATCTTTAAGGTGCAACCAGACTCCTCCTTGTTTTTGTGAATACAGACTAACACTGCTACTTCTCTGATACAAAGAATGAAAGAAGAAGATGGGAATTTTTAGTGGGAGAGTCAGGATTTCTCTTTTTGATAAAGGAAATTAAATGAAAATTATAACATCACAATCAGTTTGCAACACACACAAAGTCAGGGTAGATTACTAATGTTAACTCACCATATTCCTTTGTTAAACTTAAACACTTACTTTGATGTACATTCTGTGTAACATGAGCAATTTAACATTATTATGAGAAACTGTACTTTCCATATTTTAGGGTTATGATCTTCAGTGTTAAGGTAGGAGAATCCCAATTACTGCTTCTACTCAATTAAAAGTCCTATTGCTCTTTTTACAAAGTGAGAGGTATAATTATATAATCACAGCAGCTCAGCCTGGGAATTGCGCACTCAAGAGGGAATTGCAAACAACCGTTGAGAGGTTCATGACCACCCAGCTTTCCTATATTACTAACTGGGAGGCCAGCTGTATGAAAAAAGTTCAGGAACAATTATTAAAGGAGAACTACATCTCCCATCAGTTCAGAAAGTATATCCAAGTGAGATACAAAGAGAACTTTAAAAATATAATTACACAGTTCAATGAACATGTAAATAAGGTTACAGTTTGATCAATGGGACTTCTGTAAACAGTAGAGCTCAAATGTGGTTAGAAGTCATGGATTTCCCCTCCCCCCCCAGAAAATAGTGTTTTTGAAAATACTGAAAAAGTCAATGTTGCCTCCCATGCCTCTGTCTCGTCCCACCCCAAGGTGAGCACAGGGCTTCTTTCTATGGGATTCTATTGATTTACTGTCTGGGAGCCTTTATTATTTCAGGCTGAAGTACCATATTTCACTGAGACAGTTGAAAGCAAAAGGAATGATTCTACAGCAAGTTCATTGGTTTTAAAGAGACATCAAAAACACTTGCAAGTTATGCTGCATAAAAGAAAAGAAATACAGTCGGAGCATCCTAAATTATCATGCCTTCTACTTTTCTATGGATGGACAGCTCTATAATGGCAAAAATATACTGAATTTTCTTTCCTTTTTTAGATCTCAGTGTCTAAAGCATATAAATTAACTCCTCTTAAAAGATTTAGAACCAGATATGTGCACAGAAGACTAAGTCCACTAGGGTGTGTTTTTTTTGTTTGGGTTTTTTTTGAGCATGGAAAAAACACACCACATTTTGTTTTTTAAAAAGTGGCCCTTCAACTTTTCATCTATTAAGATTTCTATTTATTCCTTCATTTGTGCTGTTTCTTGCGAAGTATGCATTTTACAAGACTAAGGATCAAATTTACTCCTGGAATGACAACTGCTTTCACCAGGGCTGATTTTGGCTTCAAATTATATTTTCATTTTGGTTTTTAATCATATGAATTGAAGTTAGCCACATGGTAGTTTCTCTAGCCCTTAATACATTTTGAAAAGCTCTTATGCATCAGGCTTAAAAATTATCCTATTTCTTTTCCCATACATGTTAAATTTCTTTTCCCATACATGTTAAATTTTGCTTTTACTTCACCGGGTGAAATGAATCCAAATCTCAAAGCAAAACTTAAGATAAGGGAGACCAAATAAACAATTTGCTGAAACCCTGGAGAACTTTACTTATACTCAACTTAACATATAATTTTGACATTAGTAAACTCAAGCAAGCGAATAAAGACAGTTGCTACCTTTCCACTGTTAACATCTTTATAACTTTTCTTACCCCCTAACCTTTGGCCCATTTTAGTACATGCTCACCATTAAAATGCCTTCTTAAGATTTATATGCTTCTTCAGAGATGAATATTATTTTGTTTCAATAAAAAAAAATCAAGTAACCCTTGAAAGTAGAGCTAGTTGATTTTTAATAAAATAAAATAATTTCCCACCAAAAAGGGATTTAATCAGATTTTTTTTGTACAAGGACTGAACAATTTTCAGTTCTTCAATGAGAAATTTCAAAACAAATGTAAATTTGTTACATTTGAATTGAAGTTTGTTTCAATTTTAAAAAAAAAACCCAACATTTGAAAAATTTTGAATTTGTCCCTCTCCTCTTTCTGGCACTGAATGCTATAAAAGTCTAGAGTTCCCAGTACCTCCCATTCAATTTTTCCTTTTCCCCCCAGTCTAATATTTTTTAAAAAATTACTCAACTCTGGAAGTTACAGAATAACATAAGGATAAATTAAATTACACTAACTCTGCCAATATATACTTTTTCAAAGTTGTGTAAAATTTGGAACGTTAGAGGGAAAGAATGGGAAAAAAACAAACAGCCCTCCTACCTAAGATTTTGAAAATTTTGACTCTGAAAAGCAAATATTTCATTTTGTTCTGAATTTTTCCAATCAAAAAGAGAAAATCAGATGACAATTTTTGAATCAAATGTTTTTGTTTGAAGTTTTTTCCAGACTCTTCCAACCAGCTTTCTTTCTAAGTAATCATATAATGTGCGGCCTGTGGAAAATTACCATACCAAACAGCAGTGTGCTCCTCTTTTTTATTAAACCTATGCTTTCCCCCAGGCCTTATTCTACTCCTATCTACCTTTCTTCAACAGATTCAAGGAGCAGGGACCTTGTTTTTTCATTTATTTGAAAAGCAACATTCTCACCTGTGAATGGAAAGAGAAGAAGAAGGATGATCCAGTGGGTAGGGAACTGTTCTATAATGGGCACCTCTAGCAGAAAGAGCTATTTAAATTCTATTGTGATTCCACCCTTGACCTTCATGTTATCCCAAGACTGTCAAAAAGAGCACCACTTTTTGATTACTTTTTAAAAGACAATTGGACAGGAAGTAACCCCTCAACAGATTCCATTGAGGCCATTAGATAACCAATATAAAGTAGCCCTGGAGAGGGGCCCAAACTCCTCCATACTAAGATGTGGGCCCAACTCTGTTCAGTATTGACACAGCCAGACGAATACAGGCAAGTGAGCTAGAGATGAAAAGCTCTAGATCCCAGGTAATGTGCTGAGCCATCCAGCTGTCATTGGAGAAAATAAAATTTTCGACATGCTTAGCCATGAGGTTTACAACAAATCTCCAGTGTAATCTCAATACTTGACCATTATCCAGATGTACAGCTGGTTGAATAATTTGATATATTGTGTAATATTTTCTTAATAAATTATTCAGACATGTAATTTTCTCCATTACTCTCCCAGCCCTATCTACACAGCCATCCAGCTATATAAATTGGTGTAAAAAATTGGGCGATTATTTATCTGTCTGTATAGTAGTATATGTCTTTCTTTTTCACCAGCTAATACAAATCCATATGCTTGAGAACTACATTTTCTTTTTTCCTCTTTGCTATTTTGTTAATACAACAATATATGCTCTCATAAAAACACATTTGCCAAGGTTTTCAGATTCATACAATAATATACAAGGATTTGCTGATAAAAAATTCTGTTTTAATTCAGTCAGTATTTATGAAAAATCAGAAAATATCAAAAGCTTTGGATACTTTGAATTTAGAATTTCAGCACACAGTGTTGACTGCAGTGTCCATTTCTGTACAGTAGTCCCCTAATCCCATCTGTAGATGCATTGATTTATAAACCTCTAGAAGGAATGGTATTTTCACTCTAGTCCCTGAGTGCTGTCATATGGCATCCATCAAAAGAGTAACTGGTCTCAGGAGAACCTGATCTGGATTTTCATTGGGCTTTTTTTTTTTTTTTTTTTTTTTACAATAGTGCTATACCCATATGAAATATATCAGTGATATTATAGCATGCCCTAGGCATATCCCCGGGCACCTAGGACACTCAAAGAATATCCTCTTTCCATTATGAATTTAGAATAATCAGAAGCGGACTTTAGTACTACATCTTTTAAAGAAAAGTTTTCATTCTGGATTTGTAATTATCTACCACACCCCTTCCTGTGTAAATAGTCTTCACTCTTAGAGTCTGCCCTGAGTCTAACACCTCTGATAAGATGCCTTCTGAGAGAAATTAGCTCCCTGCTGCCATAGCAAACTCCTCCTAGGCTTCTCTCCCTGCAGACCTCAGGGGTAACTTGGAAGCAGGGAAGAGGAATGGCTGAAAGCACACAGAGTTCCACATATCCCCAGCTGGCACATTTTTTTAAAGGGTTTTTTTGCCAAATGGCACAGGTTAGAGCTCACTAGCACCCTGGGCCGATGTTAGGCAGAGACTGAGGAAGACATATCTGGCTCCTCTATGCACTCCCTTATTTCTCCAGAGCCATCAGACCACGAAACTGGCACAGGTCAGAAGTGATCCAAATCATTACTAGAGGTGGATGAAAAAACAAAGAGGTGTTCTGATATATCTTATATGAGAGTGGTGGAAGAGCCTGAATAGGATTGTAGAGAGATTAAGATCATTTTTCTCTCTCTTAAAAGAGGAGAGCAGGCTGAATGATTTATAAGCAATTGTCTGTTACAGCTTTCCCCCTACTCCATTTTGTCTGTTACAGCTGTCCCCTTCTCCATTTTGTTTTTGCTCTCCTGTGGCCGCCCTTCCCTGGCTGTTAAAATTATTTACCAGGGCCACTGCCCTTTTCAAAGGGAGGGCCCCTTAAGTTGTTTACAAAGAGCCATTGCCCTTCTCAAAGGGATGGCCACTTGTGCTTAAGTGGGATAACTGCCCTGTTCAAAGGGTTGGTCCTGTTATCACCTTGTTAAACCTGGGCTCGGTGTAGGGCAAGGCTCTGTCCAAGCTGTAAGACCAATGTGCTTTGAGATCCTGGGCATGAGTCATAGGCCTCATGTGCTTTTGAGTCATGAGGCATGCCCAGGCATGTCTCTACTCACCTGTAGTTTTTCTCTGAACTCCTCCCCTGTGACAGAAGGAGCCTATCAGCATTACTGGCAGGGAAACTGCCTGAGTTTGCCTTTAAGAACAGGCATTTTGAAACTAGCATCAGAAAGGTTCCTGAATTGCTACCTGGCCTGATCATGCAGGGGTTCTGGGGGGTCCTTTCTCCGCTCTCGTTTTATTATTGAGCGTACCCCCGTTTTACCCCCCCGCTCTCGTTTTATTATTGAGCGTACCCCCGTTTTTAAACCCCCCGCTCTCGTTTTATTTTTGAGCGTACCCCCGTTTTTAACCCCCCACCCCACGAAGAACGAATTGCTGCCTGAGAGACCTATTGCTGATCAAGACCGTGCTGAGCCCTCCTGGCTTCTTCTGATGTTGATTGCTGCTTCAGTCTTTGCTGCTGTCTGGGGACTGGTGAGAACCTCTCTTCTGTGAAACTTTCTATACTTAATTACTCTAGCTGCTGGCTCTGTTTCCCCAACACACAGACTTAAACTCTGTGTCTTAAAACCTCTCTTAAACTCCTCCTTAAACTCTGTTTCCCCAACACACAGACTTAAACTCCTTGCTTAAAACCTCTCTTAAACTCCCCTTGGTCTGTGTCTTAAAACCTCTCTTAAACTCCCCTTGGTCTGTGTCTTAAAACCTCTCTTAGACTCAAACTAAATCTTGGTCTGTATCTGTAATCTGTTTCCTGTGCCTTCCTGGACTGTACCTGGGCACACACCACTCTGCCCTCTGAAACTACCCCTAGTATAAGGTGCACCCATTGGGTTAGATTTTGTCTTTTAGTCTAGATAAGTTGTAATTTCATTTTGCATAGCTGTAGTTAAGTTAGGTTTAGGAAAGTGCTTGCATTGTACCCTGTAAGTGTAGCCTTAAAGAATTGTTGCATTGTGTTTTGATATTTGCTAATTTGTGTAGTTTTGGTTAAGTTAAATCATAGATAAGATTTTGCTGTGTTTGTATAACTGTCTCTCTGCTGTCTGCTCTGTGTCCCCCTGAGTTTAAATCTCCCCCCACCATGTGCTCCTCTTCCCCCATCCCCCAACCTTTACTTCTCTGCTGTTTCTACTTACAGCCTGTCTTCTCTTTCTCTTTCTAGCATAAAACCCCATTGGTTACCCCCTTTTCTCTCTAATACACCTCACATTTTACATTTACTTTGTTACCTGAAATTGTTGGTTGTTTAACACATTTTATCCATGCTGTTAGTTGATTATATGCTGCTGTGACACACTTTTTACATAGGAATTGTTAGCCACCTGTTACATTTATGCTTCAGTGTTAATTGGTTGCCTACTGTATTATACCCCACTGTATTGTACCCCACTATTGAAATCCCCTATCCCATTTACTAAAAGAAACCTCTCCCCAATTGTCCACTTTAACAAACCCCATACCCCTCACTATTGAATTTTCCCTGTTTTCGCATTTTCGTAATAAATTTATTTTGCACCCCACCTGTGTGGTAATTGCTCCCCAAGATCCCATATACCTGCTGGCAGGGACAGCAATCATTTGACAAATTTTGGGGTTATATTAATGAACTCTCAGGGAACAAAGCACAAAATTAATGTATTTTTTCTCGAATTAAAAGTACTTGCAAATTCTTCAGTGTGTACTTTTGTTTTTAATCTTCAGACAGAACTAGAGTTTGATGTCCATATTCCCAGGCTGCACTGTGTGTGTTGGTAACATAAAGTCACAATTTATTGTTTCTGTTTCTTCAGGACTGGGATCTCTCTCAAACAAGAGAGTCACTTCTTTTTGTCAAAAAACTTGATAATGGCACTGTCAAGTAAAACCAAGTCCTGCTGCTTGTTTCTACCCAGCAATCACAGGGTTAACTTCTCACTTTCATTTGTAAAATCACTTGCTTGGAGTTTTATGCTGGTTAGGCAAAATGTTGCTTTATCACTGTAGAGTTATTGTATGTTGTCAGTATCTTCTGTTTGGCCTTGGCTGTGTTGTTTAGAGAGCATCTAGTTTTTGCAAGCACCACTGATTTTTGGCCAGTTCTGCTGTTATCTCAAGATTACATTATGTGCTTGCTGCTACTCCTGTATTTGAGTATAGAATGTGTATTCATAATGTTAGAATAATGGATCTGTTAAGAATTGCTAACTGTTGAATGATACATAGTCCCGAGAACAGATGTACCCAGAGGTCATAGACCCCTGGTTTATGTCATAGCGTATCAATATGCATGCTTCGAGTAGCTACCTTGCTCCAACCCCTCCCCTTCGTGCTGCACCCTATAAAGCCTTCATGATACCCTAAATAAACCAGACTGCCCCCCCCTTCTTACCAAAGTTCCCCTTTGATCAAAGCTGTGTTGTGTACCTCTTCATTGGTCTCTGTTTGTGAGCTTTTTACCTTCTAACTCCGCTCTACCCGGGGTTTCAGGTAAGGGGGTGACGCATCTTTGATTTTCCCCTAACAGCACAAGGACTACTTTTCGGTTAAATGACAGATTATTTAATACAACAAGTGTGATTTACAGACATTTAGTTTCTTTAATGTATTTTAAAAGGCAGACACAAACATATTCCTTGATTTTAGGACTATAAAACAAACAAGAATAAAAAGCACTGTCATCACTTTGCAGTTTT
This sequence comes from Sternotherus odoratus, assembly GCA_032164245.1. Lineage (NCBI taxonomy): Eukaryota > Metazoa > Chordata > Testudines > Kinosternidae > Sternotherus > Sternotherus odoratus. The sequence goes on along the minus strand of JAVMKO010000006.1, from coordinate 73,706,516 downwards.
TCATACATACCACAGGAGAGACCCAAGACACTGGAAAATATTCATAAAGGCCCTTACAGTGCAGAGTACATACAACTATTAATGGACTGTTAAAGTTCAAGTATTTTGGAGCCAGTCCAGAATACACTTTCAAACTAAGAACGACTTAGGTAATGAAAGAGCTCTTTAAATATCACCATATACTGCCACACAGCCAAGCAAGTTCCATGGAATAATAAGAGAATCCCCTCCTTGCAGTACTGTATGCTATATTTTCTACAAGGGATGGCAAACGGCACCTTTATATTTGACATACATCATATTACAGCTTGAAGATCTTTGAGGTAATCCACTAGCAATGATTCTGTTTGCTGCATTTAACAGATGTGAAGAAAATTAAATAATACACAATTAAAGGGCCATGACAGCTTTTGAAGATCTAAGTGGTCTGTTTATGTACAGCACAGTGAAAGTGCAACTTTCCCCAGACTAACCAATAAAACTTCAGCAACAATCTGAAGGGACAATTTCTAGAGGTGAGGATAGTTCAGGCTCTCCTGCTGAGATAGCCAACCAGATTATCAATTAGTGCACATTGTGATAGTGGCTTTTATGATGTGAACTGCAAGAACTTTCTTGACAGTCCTGCCAAACTACTTAAGGATTAGACAGGCACTAAAACCACCTGTCATCCGCTGTCCTCAAATAGCCCCTCATTGCACATTGTCTATGCAAATCCAAATGGTTCACAGGTGACATGCACCAAATAAAGTCCTGGGGGCGGTAACTACACAACGAGGATAAGACATATTGGGAACTCAACAATATGCATTATGGATTTTGAGCAAACTGCAGCTGTCTGAGAGACCAAGAAATCTTTCTCCTCTGCTACATTTTCTGAGAAGTCTCAACCTGTGTAACTGTACAAGAGAGTGGGCTGTCTTTAACCAATCTATTTTGCCTTTACTCACTGTGATCAAAGTTCCTCACACTGCAGACCGCTATCCCTGAAAAAGACCACTGGAATTGGAGATTGCTTCTGTTGTTCTGGACCTGGTAAGGCTAAGGAAGTAACTTCATGAACCTCATTGACAGAATTTTGTCCTACTACTCAAATGGAGGTTCTGGATGTTAGAAGCTATAAGGGATAGTGCCCTATATCAAAGAGCAAAGTTCCATCATAAGTAGACAAAGGAAGTTGAGAAACACTTAGGTCCAAGATGGTCAAAATTGTCAGTGCCATCTTGAAACATGCAAATATCCACTGGTATTCAGAAAATGAGTGCTGGACACCAACTGCCTTTCTAACTTTTCTGTCTCTAATCTTTTCTTCTTGTGTTATGGAGAAAGAAGAGATGAAGCAATATTGTCATCTCATCTACACCAGTATCGTAGAAATGTTCCACTCAGACATCAGACCTAGAGACCGAGTTAGTTGCATTGATAAATGATCTCTTTATTCCTGTTGAAGCTTTCAGCACTATCCGCCATGCATAAGGTGCTGCTAACTCAGCAAGGAGACCTGACTGGGCATGAAAGGGTTGCCTTAAGATGAATTTGCTAATTCTTAGAACTCAGAGAGTAGTCATACATCTCCTTCAAAAGAGTAGTTCTCTTCAAAGCTTTCTAGGGGCTAGAGTGTAGCCACCTCTAGGCCCTGCCCCCACTGCACAGCTCCTACCCTCTGGAACATGTACTATCAATAGGGACTTGTGATTGACAGTGTCCATAGTAGTGAAACCTGTCACCATGCCGTGTCCATAGTGAAATTCTAGAGAAATAGGTGAAGGATATTCTCAGTAGAGGGTCCTTGCTGTGGAAATCTCTTCCACATGAAATCAGGTTGAGATTGACTGTTGCCACTTTCAGAGAACAGTCCAAGACTTCTCTTTGCAGAGGCCTTTCTTCAGAAAAGCAGACTGCTGAAAAGCCTGGAGTGTCATCTATCATCACCCGACTGTAATCAACATCCAAAGATGGTCTATATCTGAAACCTGACACATCCATAGGAACAGTCAGAACATGTCTGCCTTTTTCCAAACCTTGTAAGCAGAACAGGTCACAATGTAACTTTTTAAAGGAATGAAAAATTACCTTTTTTAAAATGAAAATTTTCGCTGATTTAATGTAAGACCAAAATAAATCCACCCAAAAAATTCTTACAGAAAAAATGTTTTTTCTTTCTTTGGAAACTTTTAATGGAAAAAAAAAAAACTTACCAGCAGAGCAAGTTGTAAAATGGTATCTAGATATTACAGTAAACCCTCGATTTAATGGACCTCGATTTAATGGACTTCGGATGCAATGGACAAAATTTCTGAGCAAGTCTGATGCATTCCTGATCCATTTCTGGCGGGCTGGCTGCCGGCTCCCGGCTGCCGCCCGGGTCACAGCAGCGGGCAGGCTGGCTGCCGGCTCCCGGCTGCCGCCCGGGTCCAGGCAGCGGGCGGGCTGGCTGCCGGCTACCAGCTGCCGCCCGGGTCCAGGCAGCGGGCGGGCTGCGGAGCTGTCGCCCCGACCCTGTGGCGGGGGGGCTGCTGCTCCGACAGCTTTTTTTTATTATTATTAAATAACGGACTTTTGGATTTAACGGACACCCCCTCGCCTGAATTAGTCCGTTAAATGGAGGTTTTACTGTATAGTGATGAGCACATTCAAAATTGATAAATTCTTGTCAACTACAAATGTGGCCAAAATCACCTCCATACAGGTTTTTCAAAAAAGTGATTATATGACTTAATGGCAACATTGTTTTTAATGTAGCACGGAAACCATCTGTATTCAAGGAACAGACCAAGTGCCACACTGACTATGCAAGTGTAAATTGCAGTTACCTCTTTAGAACTATTATTCATGTCAACATTGTTTTGGTAAGAGACCTTACTTTAAACATCCTGTCAGAAAAGTGGGGATACCACAAATAGTACATCCTCTCAGTATGTTATAACTGACTGATTCTTTATAATAAATCTGTTTTCAGAGCTAGTATATCTCTGGGCTGAAAGAAAATATTAATATCCTTCCAATAGCTAATCTGGCATTTGATAGATTACTTTTACTAAGCAGCACATTCCTGCTGTAGAATGGGGAGGGGGTAGTAAAAATATCAGAGATATACTTCTGTTAAGAAATAAATGCATGATTCCTAAACTCACAAACTGGAAATGTTATTTTTATTGGTGATCAAGTCTGCAGCATTTTGAGTAAACCTTATGCATGGACAAGCCTGAAGGGGAAGGGGGTAAATACAATTAGTGCCTGATCCCAAGTCCAGTGAAGTCAAGGAAAGATTCCCTGTGTCAGACCCTTAAGCATCTCCAAATTTGGATGGCAATTACTGGGAACATAGGCTTTTTGCAGTTAAATGAAGAGTTTGGTGAGCACAAAGCATGCAGGTGTCACCAGGAGTCTTTCCCAAATTGCTCTAAAATGAAGGCCACACATTGTATTGAGTTAAATTCATCCTTACTTGGGTTTGGCTTTATTCATAAACATAGGTTCTGTAATTAGAACTTAAGTGGCTATTTTGTTGACGTTCAAGGCATTATAGAGTGATGGCTAGGTTAGCTCCCTTCCAGCAATGAAACTCTCTCTTTAAGGCAAACAGTGAACACATTACAAGAGCAATGAGAGACAAATATGACTTGAAAATACACAAGTTTAGTAGGAAACTTTCATTTCTATACAGTGAACTGGATTCTCCTTGGATTTATACCCGGGTAAGCAGGGCTCTGGACCTCAAGTCTCTGAAAGTCAGAGTGAAAAAAAATGCAGAGGAGGAAAGTGGCTAAACTGATTACCGTATTTTTCGTCTTATAGGACGCTCCGGCCTATAAGACGCCCCCTCGTTTTTTAATAAAAAATCCGGACAAAAAAAAAAAAAAAGCGCCTCGCTCTCCCGTCCCCGCCGCGCGGGCGGGCTGCCGAGGTTCCCCCCTCCCCGCCGCGGGCGGGCTACCAGGAGCGTTCCCGGCAGCCCGCCCGCGGCGGGGTGGGGGGAACCTCGGCAGCCCGCCCGCGCGGCGGGGACGGGAGAGCGAGGCGCTTTTTTTTTTTTTTTTTTTCCCCTATAAGACATTCGCCCTATAAGGCGCACCAACTTTCCCCCCCCCGTTTTGGGGAAGAAAAAGTGCGTCTTATAGGGCGAAAAATACGGTAGTTACAAGTTAACTACAACCATAAGCCATGTGGTGTTTTTTCCATTTCCTGATTGGATCTGCAAAACTTGTATTGCAATCTCTTTGGAATGAAGGCATACACTTTTCAACTCTGCTTTTGAAAATTCTCCCTTTCACCCTCAGTCAGTTTCAAATTCACATTATATGAATATTTGAGAGAGAAACCCGATTAATTCAAATGTTCACAAAGTGCACATGAAAGGGACATAAACTTCCTCCAGCCATGCTCATTTCAATGTCCAAATGAATATTTGTACATTTATATTTGCACTCTTCTCTAAGTCTATTAATATAGCCAAGGGAAACAGCCCATAAAAATCAAAGGTAACAGAGAAAGAACGTTCACCAAAGAAATGCATAATGATCAGCATATACTTATGTTATTTAATCAAGGCACTCGGTATCAAAATGCCAGAGACAGGGAAGAGTCAGAAGGTCCAGGTTAGGCACTGACCTGCGTTTGTGGTGGCATGGAGCTACATCTATCCAAAGAGGTCTCTAGCATGCAGAGGGTGTGTACCTGCTTTACCACTACCCAGGGGAGTATAACATGTGATTCCCTATATAGCTAGCTAGCTCTGTTGGCTGGTATAGAAGGGGAATGGGGACAGTATAACAAAGCAGCCCCTGTGCTCAGGAGAGGATAGGGATTTTGATTGTGCCTACATAGGTTCATAGATTCCAAGGCCAGTGATCACAGAGGCTGGCCTCCTGTATAACACAGACCATAGAACGTCCTCAAAATAATTGCCAGTGATGGAGAATCCACAATGACCCATGATAAATTATTTCAATGGTTAATTACACTCACTGTTAACAATTTATGCCGTATTATGCTTTGCTCCTTGCACCATCCCCACACAACCACAGAATGGCCCGAAAGACACTATATGAATAATGAGAGAAATTTGGAAAAGCCCAATATAGTGAAATACTGTCTTGAGAAGTGAATAAATAAAAGTATGATTTCCTTCACAGCGAAAATTTGCCTTTAAATGGGCATAGTGTTACAAGCTTTTTATCTTCAGCGTTTAATTTTTTCCCTAGCTCTTCCAAATAGCATTGCATAGACAAAAAAAAAAAAGATATATTCCAGCATAAATCATAAACCATTTTGGGTGATTTATGAGTATGTTACAACCCTGGAAGCTCTGCCAGGCCTACTGGACCAGGATTAATATAAAACTGTACAGAACAATAATACAGTTTACATTAAACATTTAGGCAATGTATATAGTCTTTCATTTATTAGGTAAGATTTTAGAGGATAAAATCCTTCAGCAACACTTATATCCAAATAATCTACTTCTGCAGGAGAAAAACTTTCCTTTATGACTATTTTAAATTTCATAAGTACCAATTAGTTTTTTACTTGCTCATAACCATTATCCACTTTTGCAATTTTAATTATTTTTTATCTCAATAAATGTAATGATAAAAAGAGAAAAAAGTACTTTGCATGGTGTTCTTCACTGGACAATCTCAGAAGCACTTTTCCCTGCATTAATAATGCATGGTAGAAAGCAACCCCATGTAATAGGAATTACAGAATTTTTACAAATGAATAAACTACGTTTCAGAGAGGTTGACAGATTTGCTCAAGGTCACTCCTCAAGCCAGTGGAACGTAGGGAAACAGAACCCAGGTGCTGTGTTCTATTCATCAGACCAGACATCCTCCCCTTTTGAACGTGCCAAACCCAAATCAAATCTAGCTCAAACTTATTTTATAAGGGCTGATAAGCCAATGAAGTTAATGTAGTGCCATTTACTGTAGCTACATTTGATTTTGAAAATTAACCCACAGTATCATGAATGTGTACATTATCCATCTTTTTTTTGTAAGCATCATTAATGCCCAAGTCTAAGCTTCTTTCTTAGATAAGCATGAGACTGAAATGAGGAGGAATGTTGCCTGACAAAGGAACTCAGAATCATATGCAGCACTTAAATAATGGATATCTATTTCATCTCTCTCATTCTTCATGAGTATCATAACAAGACAAGCCTACCACACAGAGCTGGAACGGGTATACTAGGAAGAAGGCCAGAAGGGACCGTTACACAGTCTGACCTCCGCAGAGAAAGGTATAACACAGGCCATATAGCTTCCCCAAAATAATTCGTACAGCATAAACTTTTAGATAAACATCCACTCTTGATTTAGAAACTGTCAGTGATGTAGAATCCATAACAACCCTTGGTAAGTTGTTCCAATGGTTAACCAACCTGACTGTTAAAAAAGTATGCTTTATTTCCAGTCTGAATTTGTCTAGCTTGAACTCCCAGCCATTGGACTGTGTTATACCTTTCTCTGCTGTATTGAAGAGCTCAATATATTTCTTCCTACGTAGATACTTGTAGACTAATCAAGTCAACCCTTAGTCTTCTTTTTGTTAAGGTAACTAGATTGAGGTCATTGAGACTATCATTATAAGGCATGCTTTCTAATCCTTTCATCATTCCTATGACTCTTCTCTGAACCCTCTCCAATGTATCAACATCCTTCTTGAATTGTGAACGCCCAAAGTAGACACTCCGGAGTGCAAAATACAGAGGTAAAATAATAGATGATAGATAATAAGATAGTACTTAGCCCTGCCTTGAGTGCAGAGGACTGGACTAAACTAGATGACATATTGAGGTCTCTTCCAGTTCTATGATTTCTATAAAATAACCTCTTTACTCTGTGATAGAGGAAGGTCAGGGAGCTGTGGCAGAGTGTTTGAGGGGAGATACATCAGCTCCAGGTTCATTAGGGCGTGGCTCCCTGTAGACTAGGGAAGCAGGCAGCAGGTTAATTAGGAGCACCTGCTGTCAATTAAGGCCTTAATAAAAACCCCTGCCTCAGGCAGACAGGTGTGGGTGTTTGGAAGGAGTTTGGAGGCGTTGGAGCAGAGAGCAGTTTGGAGGCGTTGGAGCTGAGAACAGTTTGGAGGAGTTGGAGCAGACAGAGTTTGAAGAAGTGCTGCGGTGAGCTAAGAAAGACCCAGACCTTAAGTAAAGGAACACCTGGCTTGTGTAGAGAGAGGGCAGGAAGCCCCCCCACAAGCTGAAGAGTAGGAGAGGGAAGTAATCCAGGGGAAGGAGTAGCTAATCCCAATGGTTTACCGCTATCCTCAGGGCCCCTGGGCTGGGACCCGGAGTAGCGGGCGGGCCCGGGTCCCTCCCTCTCCCCTTCTCCCCTCTAGGATACTTGTGGGACAGTTAATACCCTGTTCAGAGGCAAGAAAAAGGCTCCCTGAATTCCCCCACAAGAAGAGAAAGCGCAGGACCCATCAATATCGTGGGAGTAATTTGCCACAACTCCTACTCAAGATTCCCATGTTTACACATCCAGGTATCACATCAGTCCTTTTAGCCACAGTGTTGCATTAGCAACTCAGATCCAACTCATTATACATCATGAGCTCCAAACCTTTTCAGGGGCACTGCTTTGCAGGACAAAGTCTCTCATCCTGTAAGCATCTTTGTTCCTAGATGTATACATTTATATTTAGCCATGTTTAAACACATTGTTTTCTTGTGCCCAGCTTTCCAAGAGATCCAGATTGTTTTGGGTCAGTGGTCTTTCCTTTTCATTATCTATTTTTGTGTCATCTGCAAACTTCATAAGTGATGATTTTGTTTTTCTTTTCTGAAGGTCACTTTCTGATAAAAAATGTGTAGTTGGAAAAAATCCAACACAACTCTATTACACATTATTTGAGAGAATATTTATTCTGTTCCTTGAGCAAATGCAGAAAGTAATAGTCTCCAAACACAGAAAAAAACAGTTGTTGAAACATGAGAACTGGGATTTTATAGTATGACTGTTATGAGTTATTCACTGTTGTATCTAACTTAAAAATCTGGGTCTTTCTGTCTTTCTGAAATAAACAGTAAGGTAAGGCAGGAAGAAAAGTAGAATTTTATAAGTAAAAGTCTCCAGCACTAAGCTAACTTAAAACAACTGTGGTTTTTTTGTTTGTTTGTTTGTTTTTTGAGAATCACATTTCAATTGTTGCTCCTAGCCTTTTTTGAGATTGTTTAGATGGCTGACAAACACATGGTACAACTAGGGTGACCAGACGTCACAGTCCCGATTTTTAGACATTTGTCCCATGTCCCGACCATACTTTGGTCGGGATGCCCTTTTGTCCCAATTTTGGGACCTTCAGAAGAGCCCGGCGCCGGAGGAGAGCTGCTGCTGCCTGCTTGCAGTCGGTGCCGGCCGGCAGAGGGAGGCGGGGTGGCAGAGAGCCCTCTCCCCTCCTCCCCTCTGGCAGAGTCAGAGTCAGGGGAAGGTGGACTGCATCCCCCAGCCGGAGAGCTCTCTGCCGCCCAGGGCATGCTGTAGGGGCAGGGGCCCAGCATGCAGCCAGCGCCAGGGCAGAGAGCCCCCCCTCGCAACCTGGCTCCAGACGCTCCCTCCCCCCACGCCTCCCCCATGAGTCCCCCGGCCTCCCCTTGCTGCCCCCTTAGATCTTCCGTGGACAGGGACAGTCAGAAGCCTCCCTTCTTGTTCCAGCAGCAACATGTTGCCTCCCTGCAGCAACTGCCGCTGCAGGATCTTAGTGCCCTCCATCTTCCACTGTCAGTGATAGGGGTGAGTGAGTTTGCTGCTGGGGGAGCAGGAAAGGGGGGGGCCCTGCCCCAGAGCTTGCTGCTGCTGGCAGGGAAAGGGGTGGGGGGAGTCCTCCTCTCTGGCCCCAGTCCCAAAGCAGCCTGCCTGCACCAAACTCATCCCCAGCCCTGCCCCACCCCAGAGCCCACACCCCAGCCAGAGCTTACCCCCCACACCACACCCCAATCCTCTACTCAGGCCCTGAGCCACTCTAGCACCCCAAACCCCTCATCCCCAGTCCCAGCCAGAGCCCCCTCCATACCCCAACCCTCTGCCCCATGCTACATTACATTATCCAATATTCATTTAAAAAAATTATAATAAGCAATGCTCTGGGAAAAGGGGAGAGGGGGGTGCAAAGTAAAACATTTTCCTGGGGTGCAAGGATATTTTGGCACCCCCCTCATTGCTCCTCCCTCCCACCCTCACCCCTGCTCACTCAATATGTCCTGATATTTTGCTCTTGCGATCTGGTCACCCTAGGTACAACTTGCATTTCTAATATTCACCAAGTAGATGAGAATGAATGCTCTGATTTGTTAAAATGGTAACTAGACTGGGTTTTAGTCTGGGTATCGTACATAATAGTATTAGTCGTACTTTTCCTTTTTTTCCCTTATACGAAGCTGAAAAAAAAAGTGAATCAATCTAGAGATATTATTCTGAAGTCATTACATTTTCTGAAGAAATACTAGTTTCACAGACTCCACTGCATCCAAGAACTATTAATAAATCACAAAGGACCTTTCACAGTGCTATTTACAATATTGGTGTCAACAACCTATTAAGTATGTTTATTTAGTTTCCATTGAATCCGTCACATAGCGAGCGAGCATATATGAGAACAAATGGTACTATTTTGGAGTAACTGTTGCCTTCCTTAAAAAGCTCAAAATCATCTTAACTTTGCACAAGGTCTCAAACCACTTGACTCCCCATTCAAGACCACAAGTCTTCAACCTGTAAAATTGTAGTAAAGGGATAATGGAGAAGTGTGAATTGACATATATTAGCTGGTTTAATATGTTTTGGGTTCAGAACAATATGACATGTGTGCCGTTATCTTCCTGAATGGAAGAGTATTCACAGGACGCAAACTGAAGTTTTGATCATGCAGACATAGGAAGAAGTTAATCTTATAGTATAAACAAAAATATGTTCTCCTACAAGATAGTTGGGTAATTTATGACATGGAACAGTAATACAAACTAGTCCCTAAAGGTCAGATTTAAAATCCTAGACTATGAATTGCTAAAAATAGTAGTCAGAGTATAATATACTAATCCATGCACACAGTGTTTTGAATCCCCTCTACTGGAAGCATTCAGTATAGGAAATTACTCAAAATTATTTATACAAAGCTAGGTGTGTCTGCTTTGAAGAGTGAAAATAAACCATGGTTATTAGTAGCAAACTACTATGCCTTTTCTAAAGAAAATGTTTGTTCAATATAAAAAAAACACTGGGTTTATCATTCAACTTATTTTACATGTGCAGAAAAGACTACTCAGAAGCAATCCCTTATGTTTTTAGGTTGTTTATTATTAGAATCAATTATGTTTGTATAGGTTCTGATCCAATGCCTATTATCAATGCTTATTGACTTCTCTGGACTTTGGATCAAGCCCATGAAGCATACTCTCACATACACGGATTTTCTTAAACACCACCAATAAACAGATTACTATAAAGTGGAGATTAATTCTGGCCCATTTTAGTTTAGATATACTTATTTCTAAAATCAAAATCAATCTAAAAAGACTAGAACCAATGAAGACAAGGCTAAAATCAGAGACAGAGCTGTGGAATGAGTTACATTATTTAAAGAAGAGATATGCAATTATTAAAATGTCTAGCACTCACATCCCACTACTGATGGACAGACACCCCCTTTAAGGTATTATTATATGTCTAGATGCAGATATTGGACTATAAGATTGATTATTACATAGCAGTGAAAAGGAAAAAAAACCCCACCACCACAGCATTTTGAAGGCCTGCAAATTTTAGGAGTGGAGAAGAATTGAAATCACTAGGCAGAAAGAGGAGCGTAATCCCCCACAATGTAGACTTTTAATAATACATTACATTCATACAAAAATATGCATTGCTAATTAGTTTCTGGGTTTTTTTTTTAATTGTGAACTGTGTAACTTCACGATTTCAAAATTCTCATGGCAATTACTTAAAGTCCTATTATAGCACATCCTGGGTTATAGATGAGAATGCTCAGGCTGATATGCTTTTACTTGTTTTTATTTGCTATGTGATACATATTGTAGTCATTTAGATTTGTTCTCTGTTCTTCATTGAAATACACCCAGAGGCAACACAATCAGCTTGTAAATGAAGTCTCTCTCTCTCTCTGTCTCTCACCCACACCACACACTCACATACCCCTACTGAATAGATGTGGAATTGAAAAAGCTATATTTACATTCTCATCTATACACAAAAGGGAAAATATTCTCTAATCAAAACATTCATTGTTTGAATATGATATAGTAGAAAAATGAAAGTGTGCCTTTTAGAAGTGCATAATACAGCACAAGAACCAAAGCTATATAGACAATAAAAGTCATGGAAGCTACACATACTGGCTCTGGACTATGTTGATGTCCATGGGTAATTGTAGCAACAGCAATTGAAAGATGCCAATCAGCTACACCACTACTGTCAATTCTCAATCCTTTTCATAGCCTCCCTCCAAGGGATCTTGGTTCCACAGCAGTCACTCTTCTTTAACACTTGCTCACTTAGGGGCAGATCAAAATCTCATTGAAGTCACTGGGAAGACTCTCTCTGACTTTGGTGGGCTTTGGATCAGGCCCATACTCTTTTCTACATCTTTTCCAATAGTACTAAGAGCAGTCACAAGGGAGCAGCCAAATACCACATAACCCTACCATGGAGACACAGACTTCAGAATAAAAAGTAGTCATGTTCATCAGGATCTAGCAAACAGGCTTTGTTTCTGTGGGTCAGCAGTCATAGGAGCTCAGTTTGGTGAGCTCAAGCCTTAAGTATTACATTTTTACATCTTGCAGAAAAATTATACCCCTACATTTTATATACTGTGAGGGAAAGCAGATAATTTTATCATGAGATTTTCTAAACTGTTTAAAGTCTTCAAAACCTTGGTTTATAAGGTTAACACACAGTTTATGTAACATATAAATTGTTAATTTTAATCAGTTCAGTATTCAAGAACTAAAACACAGAAGAGTCATTGTTTATTTTAAAGGCAGATACAGTGTTTTACCAACCGTTGACACACTTAGAAATAGGCTACAAAATCCCACTGGGCCAAATTAATTGTCCAAGGGGAAGAAAGAGGGAAGGCTTCAGTGTAATTCAGAATCAGGTCCAATGTGTTTAAGGAAAATTTGTCTGAATTATATCTTAAATCTATCCCACAGCTTTAAATATATACTCATTCTTCAGTAGGAGAATGCCTTTTTATGATTACTCAAGGCTAAGCAATATAATTCATCCTGAAAGGCTGGAAATATGTAATTTTAAGGCTTCAAGACAGTGCAAAACTAAAAGGAGTTTAAGCCGTAACTGGTCTGCGATGAAACAGCAGCTTTAACCCCTGCAATTATGAAGCAAACACCAACAAAATGACATCTTAACTGTCTGACGCTAATTTACAAATCTACCAGAATTCAGAACCCATTTTGGACTTGTTGCAAGATGAAAATCTAACATATATGTTAGCTTTGCATCTTGCCACAAGTCCAAAATGACCATTATGCAGTACAATGCAAACACATGCATAGGGTTCGCTGTGACAGGGCTGGCCTTACCATGAGGCGAACTGAGGCAGCCGCCTCAGTTGCCAGACTGTGGAAGGTGCCCTTAGCATCCAGAGTGTAGAAAATTGTGTCTGATCCTGGTGTGTATATATTCTCTCTTCTCTAGATGGACAGAGATGGTGGAGTGCTGTGCTGGAGGAAGGAGGGCACAAAAGACATGGCAGGCAGGCAGGAGAAAAGGTGAGATGGAATAACAGAAAGTAGCAGGAGCTGCTCTTATGTACGACTCTAGCACCTCCAGGAGCCTGAACTGATTAACACCAGCTTCTCCGGGAGCTTCCTGTTTCCTGCTGCTCCCCTGAACCCACTTGAGGAGAACAGGCAGTAAACTGAAATAGTAGGAGCCACTTAGTTCCCTTAAGACACTGATATCTTCCTTCACTTAAGGCCTGCTACCAGCCTGCTTATTTGTTCCCTTCAATTGAGTGTTGAAGCCACTATAGCTGGGACAGAACACCAGTCATGAGTGAAAGAAGAAAACACCCCTCTGGGGCAGGATTCAGAAAAAGGCAAGCAAAGGAAGCTCTTCTATCTAAGCAGGAAGGGACTCTCCTGAGATAGATAGACAGACAGACAGACAGACAGACACAAATGTTCACTGTGAGCTTTCCAGCCCCAGTGAGGATGTGAATGGTGAGGAGATGTCTGATCTTCCAGTTAGTCAGAGTGCAAGTGACCTGGCAGCTCCTGCAGGATCCACATCTCCATGTCAAATGCGTGTAGCCATGCACATTCCTGAAGAAAAGTGTAGATCAGAGAATAGTGTGGTGGAGGTGCAAGAAACCGTTCTGGCTGAGTTTAGTTCCTTAAGTCTAGAGGATACAGGACTGTGGACCCACTAAAGTAGTACCCTGAGGGACTTCCTTGTACTGCATAGGCCACAGCAAGTGAAAAACTTCATGTTCCCCAAAGACAATGAAAATAGAAGTTTCCATCCAGCACATTACTAGTGTGAAATCCCCAAAGGTGACAAAGTGGAGAGGCCATGGCTTACTCAAAAGCCCAGAATGCTTCATACTGTTTTTGTGGCAAACTCTTCCAGTCTAATGTTCCAGCCACATTGGGTTCTACATAAACAAAGGACTGGAAAAGTCTGGCTAGAAATCTGGCATGCTCTGAGAAGGCAGCAAATCACCAGAGAGCATTCCTAGCTGGAAAGAGCTTGAGGTGAGACTAAGGTTAAAGGCCACCATAGATCAGAATCAAGAGAAGATTGCATTAGAGCCTCTTTACTAGCAAAATGTTCTGAAAAGACTCATTGCCATTGTGAGAATGCTTGCTACCCAAAATCTAGCACTGTGCGGCACTGCAGATCAGCTGTATGTGCCAAACAATGAAAACTTCCTTAAAACTGTGGAGCTGATGGTTGAGTTTGATGAATACTCCAGGAGCATCTAAGAAGAGTCACCACCCAAGAAATGTACACACACCAGTACCTTGAAAAACAATTCCAAATGAAATCATACATTTACTGTCAACAAAAGTCAAACAGAAGATTGTGGCAGGTCTGAAGTCAGCAAGATATTACTCTGTTATTCTGGACTGCACACCTATCAGCCATATGGAACAGATGACTTAATTGTGAATTTTGTAACAACCTAGTGAAAATGTCCCTGCAATGGTGACTGTCAGAGAGCATTTACTAGAATGTATGGACATTGATGATACTACAGGAGCTGGTATGACAAATGTACTACTTAAAAAGCTGGAAAAATATGGGAATTGTGATAACTGACATGAGATGTCAGGGCTACAATAATGGTGCCAACATGAGACGAAGGAACAGAGGAGTGCAGATTCAGATCTGAGAGTTAAACCCTCAAGTTTTTGGGGTTTTTTTGTCCAATGCAGTTCTCATTCATAGATCTTGGTGGTCAGTGATGCAGCATCAGCTTCTAGTAAGGCTGCTGAATTTTTTTAATGTAATTCAAAGCATCTATATATTTTTCTCTGCATCAACTCATCAATGGCAAATTTTGAAGCAACATCTGGGAACATCCTCTCTGACACCATGGGAAAGTCGAGTAGAGGTGTTAAACCCTGTCAAACACCAAAATGGAAAGATAGATGATGCCATACTTGCCATTATGGAAGATAATGCTATGACAGGAACTGCTTGTGGGAGAACAGTGACAGGGGAAATGGAATCACCAGAAACATCCATAACTTCAAATTTCTGTGTGGCTTAATGTTGTGACATGACATACTATTTGAAATAAATGTTGTAAGCAAGAGACTCCAAGGTGTTGAGCTTGATATATTTGGAGCAATGGAACAACTGGACAAAGCAAAATCATACCTAGAGTCTTACTGGTCAGATGAGGGATTTTAAAATGTTCTGAAGAATGCATAGAAGTTGGCACTGAAGCTATTTTCCCACCTATTCAAGAATACAAGAGTCACTGAAGAAGACAACATTTTGATTACAACGCACAGGATAATCCAATAAGAGACCCCAAACAACAATTCAAAGTTCAATTCCTTAACCAGGTGCTAGATTGTGCAATACAGTCAGTTGAAGAACGTTTCATGCAGCTCAGAGAACACAGAAGTATATTTGGGAATATTCCAGAACTCCACTATATCTGAAGAAGACCTACACCAGCAATGCAGGGCACTAGAGACAGCGTTGACACATGATGACATGTGTGATATTGATGTGAGTGATTTAGGGCTTTCAGTTCATCACCTTTCAAGATGCATTTCAGCAGGATCAACTCCACAGGCTGTCCTGGAATATATGAGCACAAATAAGATGATCGTCCTCCTTCCATATACTTTTGTGCATACTTCTAACACTTCCTGTAACAGTTGCCAGTGGAGAATGCAGCTTCTCCAAGCTGAAGTTAATAAGAAACACATCTACGCTCCACAATGACACAGGAGAGGCTGGTCAGTCTTGGAACCATCTCAATAGAGCATGAGCTGGCCCAGACTGTGGACTTTCAGGAAAAAATTCAAATCTTTGAAACCAAGAAGGCATGAAAAGCACCACTTTAATTATTCAAATAGATAAAAATGCCAGTGTTTACAATGCAGAAAAGTTACATTTGCTGTTCAGGTATTCTAAAGTTAAGTGTTACTTAAAATTTTTGAGCAAGACATTTTAAGTTATTAGTTCTCCTTTATTGGGGTAGGTAGCAGAGCAGTAGCAGGAGAGGAGAAGAACAGGAAGAAGGCAGAATTGAGACCTTTCAAAGTTTTGGCCCAAGAGAGGGGAATCATTTGAGCTCCTCGCCTGGAGTGCCAAAATGTTGTGGGCTGGCCCTGCTCTGTAATGTCAGCATCCTTCTACTCAAGTTCAGTGAAATCCCCCAGGGTGTCAACTCAGAAGACCAGTTGGCATATTTACCATGAACCAAACAGAGAAGAAAAAATGTTTTAAAATGAAAAATTCACCTGGCCTATTGAAAAGGAGAGCCACTGTGACAGAATCAAAGTATTCATGGAATTTACCCTAGTAGGGGAGGTGTACTTTTAAAGATCCACAAATGTAGATGAAAGAGGTACAATATGAAAATGTTTAACAAACATAATAAAATCTAGGGTTTAAAACTCTAAGTGGTTCTGACTGAGCTGTAAGAATTTAAACTTGCCCAATACATACAAATGAGAAAAGTTCTATATTTAAGACTGTCACCCAATTGAAGAGCTAGCATTTTAAATCAATTTACCTGATGTAAATGAACCAGCAAAGTCACTGCAGTACAAGAATGACATGACAAAGGACATTCTTGGCCTTTTCAGAAACGTAATTACCTCTTTCTAGAACAGCCTGAGTAAAGCAGAGCATTACCAAGGAGGTTCAACTTTCTGTAACAGTGTCATGTGCTAATCAACAGCAATTTGGAGAAAAGCAGTCCATTGAATTCCAGTCAAGGTTAGAATTTTAGCTGAGCAGGTTAAACAGCAAGGATTGGAGAAGTAAGAGGACACACCAAGTACTGCTTAATAAGGACTCCAAAGTGTAGTAGTTTACCCCAGAATAGATCCCTGGGAGCCAGCATTTGACACATTGACGCTAAATACAAACAGATTTTTATTAAAACCAATGCAGTATCAAACAATCCCCCTTTTAGTTTATGTTCCACCACACTGTGTAATACTTTAATGCACATGGGACCAAAAGAATGACAAAATCAAACAAGACAAGAAAGACAGCTAAATCTAATAGGTAGTTCATTACAAATCCTTAATAGGTCAGCCTTTCATCTATTTTGTAATTAGAAAGCCAGTCTGAAGTTGGTTTTATCAGACGAGATGAGCTGAGTGCGCTCACCATATTTTGAAGTACCTAACTAGAAAAATTGTGGGCCAAACCAATGCCAATGGAAATATGTCAATTTACAGCAGCTGAGGATCTGGACCAATGTGTTCAAAACTGAACAATGTCCAGGCTAGCATCCCTTCAACATTTTAATTCTTGGCACCACTTTACTTTGTGTATTTGACTTGAGTGGCTCTATGAGTCACCATAAAGAGCTCCAGGGACCAACGATTGTGGTCCTGTTAGGGCAGGCTCAATTTCCCTTGCTCCTTCTCCCCATGTATTCTTCCTCACCAGCAATCACATAGTTAAACCCCCAAGAGTTGTAAAGCATTCGCTTGAGGCTTTAGACATTCAGTGTAATAGTGCTGCACAACAAGTTGTTTCTGTACTGTTATCTATACCGAGAATGTGACCTTGCCTAGACAATCACAGGCTGCAGACCTCACTAGATGAGCTAATGTGTTATATCTCCAGATTGCATTATATGTATGTAACGACTTCGTTAGGGAATGAATAGACTCTTATTCATAAGCTTGTTGGCATCATGTAAACGGTCTCAAGGTCCACACACCAGGTGCCTCAAGAGGGCAGTGACCTAGGCGTGATGTAAGGGTTTGCTGATGCGCATGCTTCAAGTAGGTCTGTCCCTCCCTCCACCCATTCCCCCTCCCCTTTGAATATACTCTATAAATGTTTGCTTGGTACTGATAATAAACGGAGCTGCTGCCAACCCCCTTTCTTGACCGAGAGGAGGGTGCCTCAGTTTCCCCTTTGATCAAAGTTAAGTTGTGTGTTTCTTCAATGGTCTCTGACAGCTTGTGAGCTCCTTGCCTCAATGCCGCCACTACAATCCGGAGTGTACGGTAAGGGGGAGAGACGCGCCATTAATTTTCCTCTGACAGTCCCGAATGGTGAACTAGAACAAACACATTGTACAAGATATTTGCTTTAACAGGGGAACTGGCATTAGCCACTAGTTTTATAGGGGGTAAAAATCATGGTTCTCATTTACAATTTAAGCAACTGGACAGTCAAAAATAGATATATATACACCAAATAAACTAATTAGCCTGGTAATAGAATTACCTGTGGACAAAACCAAAATTGAGTTCTATAATAACTATTGCATTTGTGCCACCTTGCTGATTTCACTGTGGATACAAGGGTGTAACAGAGCAGAATTTAGCTCTTGGTATGTGAAACAGCCAAATTGCTTAAATTTATTCAGAGATTTTTTCACTTTTAGATTTTGGATTGACAATCAATTCAGTCCTGATTGGAGCTGACTAGAAAATGGGAATTTTTAATGAGAGTTTTGAGGGACACTTCTAGAAGGGAATAAATTTATTGGGGGGTATTAAAATAATTAAATGAAAAAAACTTTTTCTCATTTATTATTTTAAAAGATTACAAGGCCAGAAGGGACCACTGTGATCACCTAATCTGACCACCTGTACACCATAATAATTCCTACACCATATCTTTCGGAAAAAAGACATCATTTTTTTATTTAGAAATGATCAGGGAAGGGGAATCAACCATGTGCCTTAGTTCCAATGATTAATTATTCTCATTGTCAAAATATATATCTTATTTTCAGTCTGGATTTGTCTCTCTAACTCTGCCATTTAAAGTGTTCCAAAAATAACTTAGAGGACGGGGATTCAAATACAATATTTTTGAAAGTAAGTACTTCCAAAATTGTGTTTTGAAATATTCTTTAAAAATTAAGTTTTTTGAGAGAAATTACTTTCATACAAAACCTTATTTTTCAACAAAATTCTCTGACAAAATGTTGATGAATATATTCCCCTATTGTTTAACTCATCGGGTTAGAGTTTAATTCAAACTGAAACAAAACACTGTTTGGTTTGGGACAATTCAATTTGAAATCATTGTCTTTCCAGGGAATTTACTTATTACAATAAAAAAGTTTTAACAAAATCCTTTCCAAAAACTTGGCAAACTTTTGTAACATAAAAGCACAAAAAATTAGAGTCGGCCCTAAAGCAAATTCCTCTGCATTTGAGGTAAAAGAACAAAGTACAGAACCTGATGCATTCCTTGGATCCATGCTCTAAAAAGTGCATATATAGTACATTTTAACAGTAGCATTCAGTAAGCATTTCAGTAGTTCCTTTTTCATCATAACTAATTATAGTCATCTCAATCTAAATTTTTCTTAATTTTCTCATCTGACTCATTCAATGATGCCACAATCCACAATCACTTTATCTTTTGTAGTAATGGATTATTACAGCAAGTGAATAAATCAGTCAAAATGATATGAAGTTCAGGACAAGATCAGGAGTACATGCAAAGCCTGTTCAATGAATGGACCAAATATACCTAAGCTCCAACTTGAATGATGCACATGTTCAAAGTACACCCAGATGTAACAGTATGAAAGATTGTTCTCAGTAGATGGCAGCATTACTGAAAAATTACAACTGCAACAAGATTATAACAAACATTTTCATAAACAAAATTGTTTCTTTATACATAGAAATCCTGGTAATTGATGTGTGCAAATTTTCCACAAGAAAGACTAAGAGACCATGCAATGCGCACCAAATCTGGACTTTTCTACAAACTCTACACTCAGATCATGATATGATAAAGAATTCATCAGTCGCTGAGCCCCATTTCAAGTGAATTCTGAGCAAGTTTAGTGTTTTTTTTTTTCACCCTGAATCAATATTTGGCACAACTAAGTGAAACTTTGATTCTGAACCAATCTCACTTTGGGTTTAGGAAGTTTCTTTGAAACAACCAACCAAACTCAGGGGTGGTCATTACACACAGATCAAACCAAAGGAAACATTCACATAGCCCCTGAAAAGAGAGCAGCCCAAGCTTCACACAGCTCAATACTTTATAATGATAGATAATATCACTCCAAAAGACATAAAACTTTTCCCTCTGAGAAGGAATAAAGGTGAATAAAGTTAGTGCAGCCTGAGGGCCACGGAAAAAGCCTTCATGTGACAATGCCTATCAGCCTTAAAGGTTGCAAATCCCGCTAAATACCTCATACTTCATCTTCCCCACTTCTAATTATTCTGAAGCTCCAAAACAAAGGCAGACATCAACAAGATATTGCATCCAATCCTGGATACCAAGGATCCTTCGTTCGACCAACACTAACCATTCTCTCCATAAATTTTGAAGTACTGTCAGAATCAGCTAGTAAATAGGACAGGATTGCACAAAAGAAAGGTTCCATGTTCTCTGCCTACAGGATTCACTGTGGATTACGGGAACTATGTTGGCTGATGAGAGACCAAACAGTCAATATGGCAGAACCATATTTGTTAAGCCACGCATCAGGATTACATCCACCTATACAAACAGAAAAGAAGAATACTAAGCTTCACACCATTGAGCATGACAATATCTCCACATCTACAAGCCACCAGAGACACAGTTTTTAATTTCAATGACAAACTATGCCATGCATCATAATTGGCAATTTCAAACAGCCACAGCACACAGTGGATCTATACAGAGAACAATGTCAATGGAAACTTGACAATGAGACATGGACTGTTGCTCATCAACTCTGACCAGTTCATCACACAAAGTTACCAAGTTCTTTTAACAGTGGTCCGTAGAAGAGTGGGTATAATCCTGACCCACCTTTTTAGAACTATATTAGCTCTCACACATAGAAAATTGGTGCTAAACCCAGTTCTGAGGTCATACTACCATACTTTTATTGGAATTAAGATAAATCCTAGTATTTCAACATTGCTTTAACTTCAAGAGAGCAAACTGGCCATCGTTCTCCTCAGATCTTGACATAGCTGTCAGGCCAATTAAAATGATACCCGAAAACTACAGCCACTTTGCTGATGCTGTATGTCTCTAGTAGAAGGCCCATATTTTTTTGGATGTTGGAGAGACTATACCCCCAACCTAACACCCCATAGAGTCAACCATACTGTATGAGGTACACAGGGAATATTCCAAGACAACCCTTTTGGAGATGACAATAGCCAGCTGTCAAAAATTGCTCTGAAGTGCCTAAACTTCCCGAAAACCTTGATAGAATCCAGGGGTCTGACCCACAACAGCAAAAAAAACCCATGGTTGAACATATATAGACTTTCCAACAATATAAAGACAGGTAGACATCTCAACATCTCGAATGTTCAGATTGCCCACCAAATGCTACTCAATGGAAAGGTTAAGCGGACCACTATTATAATCATTTTGGCAAATGTCCATGGATACACCCAGCAATCTAGATCGTATAGTTCTATGCTCCATGGAATGATTGGATGCTGGCATTTATGCCCTGAGAACAGGAAAAGCATCAGGATTAGATGGCATCCAAACTGAACAGATCAAAATTTCAGCCCCCACACAAGTGGCTCCTGAGTATATTCAAATATATCATCCAGCTCAAGATACTGGAAACTCTCACAACAAGACAAGGTAGGGGACCTTTAGAAATCTGATAAGGAACCATCTAAGCCAAAAAAACTTTCTAGCTATCTCACTCCTGTATGCTATTTTAAAACTGTCTGAGCGACAACTTTGTTGCATTGTTTTACACCAATTATTGAACTATATCTTATCAACGAACAGGCTGGCTTTCACTCAACTAAGTCAAGCATTGGACAGATTCTGAATTATGCATATATCAAAGATGAATATGGCAGGGGATTGATAATGCAAGCAGCTGATATATCAACAAATACTGCTCCCATAACAATCAACCCTCATGGGATCCTTGCCAAGGTACTAATGGTAATGAAGAACCATCACTTCACAAAGATAAAAAACAGATCATGAACTTTTGTGACAAACAGAGCTGATGGCAATGTCAGAAAAATTGCCTTCCACAAGGTAGCGACTTAGTACATGCATTATTCAGCATCTATACAAATGACTATCCAAGCTACTCTGGAGTAAGTTGCTATTTGATACGTGCATCACTACACAGGAGTTTGGCCTATGAGAGAGAATCTTGGTGAATGCACTTAACATGCTAGACAAGTAATATGCAGCCAACCAACTGCATGCAAATCCAGAAAAGACTCAAGTCAGTGCATTCAGTCTCAAAAGCCAAAAAAAAATAAAAAAAATATCAGCTGACTTGGGACAGAACTTATTCATTACATAAATATCTGTTACTCCTGACTACACACTCTCCTTTAGAGACCACATTGAGAAAACTAAACCGAAGGTTAGCATATGAAACAACATTCTCTGAAAAATGGTTTGCTTCTTTGGTGAATAGGCCTGTTCAGCATGGGCGTGAATCCCTCATGCAAAGAAGCTAGACCTTGAACTTAACACCACCTGCTACTATTTATAGGATGTCTTAAGCATACCAATGCCAACAGCTTCTACATCCTTGCAGGTATTGCTCCTTCTTAATATGCTAGTAAGTTGGTAGGTGCATTGCTTTATGCACTCAAAACCTCTGTTATATGACACAATATACACACTGAGTCAACTGAAGTAATGACAAAGTTTTCCTTCCACAATTAGACCCCTTAAATTGTCACCTAAGAGACCAGGGTTCACTTATGGCAAACGAGTAAAGAATGAACCTGCAGCCTTTGTGATCTGGCTTCCACCAGTTGAGCGCCTTCTACCTAGTGCTGATCACCTCTGGACTATACGACATTGCCTAAATTGATTCTGCACTGAAGTTGACCAGTCTAGAGAGACAATGAAGTGAGTCTACAGCACTGGCCCTAATACCTATGACTGTGACAGAGACTCAAAATATGAAGCATCTCCTGTAATGCCAGTTACCTGAGCTAACGTTCTTTCAGTGTTCTGGCGGAGTACAATCATTGGGCAATCACATGTATGCAGTTGTTGTGGGAAGCAGTTATGAGGATCCAAGGAGACTAATGCTGGAGTTGTAGAAATAAAAATTCTGCTTTTATTCATTTGCAATAGAAAAGTCCATAAGCACAAACAGTCTAGGAAAGATATAAGATAACTTGGAGTACTACCGAATACAGATTATTTTAGAATTTAAGAGACAGATACTTTGAGAAGGATTTGGCATACAAGAAAGGGGATGGAAGTGAGGTACAAAAGTGGCTTTACACCACCTTTATGGTTTCCCCAATCTTTGTAATAAGATTAGAAAATAACTCTTCTAATTTATGCCTACCTAATCATGACTCCTCAGAGCTCTTGTGGCAACTGGAGATCAGAAGCACCTTGTCTTCACCTCTTTTCCTCTGGTCACCTCCCTCCCTTCTCTCCCCCCCCCCCCCCAATACACATGCACACTAGGAGAGCAAGAAGGGGAATTAGTGCCACTGCCCTAGCCCTATACCACTAGAGGATTCGCCCATGCAGAAGAAACCCTCGGCTTGGTTCTGGAAATGCAATTATGGGGCTGAAAATCTGTTCCTGACTTCTTTATTTTGTAATAAATAAGAGTAAAAAACAAAGAACATGTATATTGCAACCAGGTCTAATAAAACAGGAATTAATTGTGTGAATCGTGAGGACTACTAGAAAGTGTAAAATGGCTGATTCGTATATAAGACTAGGTGGGTGACCTAGTGTGTGTCCATATACAATGTAATATTTACCTAGTTGTTACTTCTGATACATTCATTTCTCCTGGTGGTATTTCTCCTGGTGGTATTTGTAAAGTAGGAATGGAAATACAGAAAAAAATACAGTGCAATAAGATGTTAGTTAAATGTGTATACTTTATATACAGACAAAACACACCGGGCTCAAAGAGTCGTAGCTTAATAGGAAATGTACCCTGATGTACACTGTATTAGTGGAAGAGTCCCCTGCTTATGAAAGGACGGTAGTTTTCTCTTCCTTCCCCAGAATCAATTTATGGTTGGTGTGCACTGACATGGATTATCTCCACACAAATTCAGCCAAGCTGGGTATTTTTAACTTGAAAAGAAACTGTTAATTTCCCCCACTCCCATTGTTGAAAATTTGCAGGCTCCTGAAGAAAGAAATATTTATTGCTTATCTAAACAAAGATACTTCCTGAATACATTTGAGTCTCTAAAAACCCTTTTGTTTACATTACAGGCTAGGTAGAATTTTACTACAAACTGTCTGCAGAGAACTCGGTTTTATATTCTCAATAGTATATTGTTTGGAAGTGCTGGTGCTTTTATATAATATTACATGTGAAAAAATTTAAGATAATAGATCACATGCAATAATATTTTAGTAGATAATTCTCTCCCCAACACATTAGATTAAACTCTCTTCATCAAAATTATATTACCAGAAAGTTTGGCCTAATGAAATTGGGAATGCAAACCAATTTTTAAATAAAAAGAATCAGTCAACAGGATCAGATGAATAAGAACCAATCAGATGACAATCTGAGCATCTTCTTGAATTAGGGGGACCAGGTGTCCAGTTTTCGACTGGAACAGTCGACGAAAAGGGACCATGGTGGCTCCGGTCAGCACCACCAACTGCCATTAAAAGTCCAGCCGGTGTTGCTGCTCGGCTAAGGCAGGCTAGTCCCTACCTGTTCTGACCCCACACTGTGCTCCAGAAACAGCCAACTGGCTCTGCATGGTGCCCCCACCCCGAGCACTGGCTCTTTACCCCCATTGGCTGGGAAACGGCTAATAGGCTCTGGATGGGTGGTGCCTGCAGGTGAGAGCAGCATGCAGAGCTGCCTGTGTGCCTCTGCCTAGTGGCGAGACCTGCTGCTGGGCCCTTCTGGGGCGCAGTGCAGTCCGCGGTACCAGGAGAGACAGGAAGACTGCATTAGCACCCTCACTGCGCTGCTGACTGGGAACATGCCCCTGCTCCAACCCCGAGCTCCGCACCCCAACCCTGAGCACTCCCCCCAAATCTGGAGTCCCTCCTGCACCCCAAATCCCTCATCCCCAGCCCCATCCCAGAGCCCGCTCCCCTACCCTCTGTCCCAGCCCAGAGCCCCCTCCCCGCACCCTAGCCCCACCCCAGAGCCACCCCAACCCTCTACCTCAACCTACAGCACTCTCCCATACTCAATCTCATCCCTATTCCCCTCCTACACCCCCGCCTCCCCATCTCCAGCCCCAACCCAGAGCCCACACCCCCATCTTAACTCCCTGCCCCAGCCTGGAGCCACCTCCTGCACCCTGAACCCCTTTTTCTGGCCCCAGCCTGGAGCCTTCACCCCCAGTTACAGCCCTCATCCCCCAGGCCAGTGCAAGTGAGTGAGGGTGGGAAAAGCAAGCCACTGAGGAAGAGGGAATATAGTGAGCAGGGGGCAGGGCCTCGGGGAAGGGGTGGGGCTCAGGTGTTCGGTTTTGTGCAGTTAGAAAGTTGGCAACGCTAGTCAGACTGAAGCAAAAGTTTCCCAATATCAGAGGTTAACTATTCTATCTGCCTTAAGTACTTATCTGGACACATTCAAAACAGTAAGGCATACAGGTATCCTAGTAGTATTTTTGATGCTCACACCAACTCTGAGGAATGGAAGAGCTTTGGTTCCCATTTTACAGATGAGAAATTGCGGGGGGAGGGGGCTAGATGACTTGCCCCATAGTCACACAGGAAGTCTGTGGCTGAGCAGGGAATTGAGCCCTGCTCTCTTTAGTACCAGAATAGCATGACAACTTCTCCATCGTTTGGAGCCACCTGGCTCTGCTGAAAGTTTGAGCTGTACAGGAGCATCTCTAACAATTCTACTTGGCCGAGTGGCCTTAGAAGACTGAAGAATCAAGCCCTAAATGTACTGTTTGTAGTTGACTGACTTTTTTAAAACTTAAAATATATGTAATATCAACCTGAAAACTGCTAATAGGTGATCAGTCCATATTTGCTGGGAGCTTCACATACCTGTATCACATTGATTCCAGTTCAATGTACAACGTCCAACTCAACACTTCACTGGTGATTCAGCATAAACCTAAAAGTGCTCATCAGAGATAGCCATCCATATTTCACTTTCAGCTACTTGACTTAGGGAATTAAACTGAGAACACGACACATTTGTTAACAATACACCTGCACAATGAACATTCAGCCCCAAATTGCCATTCAGTTATATTTTTAACTATACAAGCTTGGTACTGGTAGTTTGCCTGCAATTTACAATATATTTTATCCCAAACAGGCATTTACTGTGCATCTTCAAAACCTGCATAATAGTTTTATTTCAAGATAACATACCGTATGTGGAATAACTTCAAAAACAGTAGTAGATAAGGTAAATTCAAACAGCCTTGGAAAATATATCTACCCTTGTGACAACACCATACAAAGTGTAAGTGTAATTTCAAAAGAGATTTAAGAAGTGATCTTGGAAGATTTTTCTGCCAGTAGAGATATTTAACCTTGCAATCTGGAGCTGCATTATTTCCTTCTATATGTCAAAGAAGCCCAATGAAATATTGGATGATGACCTCAGTTCTGTATGTAAAACACAGAATTCTTTGTTTTGTTAGAAGGGGAAGGTGGCAGAACAATGGGAGTAACTATATGAGGAAATAATATGGTATATGAGTATGCAAAAAGTCATTGTCTGTGTTGAGGAGAGAACTAGATGGGAGGGAAGATTCTTTTAGTTCTATTTTTGCATGTGTTTAAAGGCATCAAAAAGCATAAACATGAAATTAGAAAGGAATGACATTTATTCAATGAAAAATGAACCAAACCTTTTCACAAAACAATTCTGTATTGTTCAAAAGTTTGGAGTGGGTTCTTTTGAGGGGAGAGGGGAAAGGGACCAAACATATTTTTGTAGTGTCCCCCCTTGCCCTTGCTTTCTCTTCCCTTTTCATTATTTCCCCCATACACACATACACACACACGAAAAGAGCTGTAAGGAGGAGGGGAGAATTGGGTGAAAAAAGGAGAAATAAAAATTTCCATTTTTTTCCGTTTCAAACTTTAAAATTTTTGTTTCAGTGAAAAATAGAAGGGGGAGGTTGAAAATGTTAGTTGAAAATAAAATTTCACAATTTTTCCCACCACTATCTGAAATGAGTATTTTGATCAGTCTGGATACTCATTATGTGATTTAAGATTAGTAATAATACTAGTCACATATCTCTCAAGAAGACAATATTGCTGCTGTTTTCAGTGTTTTTAGGAATACAGTGAATATATTTATACCAGTACTTTCAACTGCTCCCCACAAAGGTGGTTGTGTTTTTGTTAGTTCTGAGATTTTCACATGAACATACTCTTCCTTAATGGCATTTCAGACCAAGATGAAGAATCCCGTTGAAAACCTCTCGTAGTATATTAGCTCCACTGCATATTTTCTATGATTCTTCCCTATACAACCAATATAAAAAGGACACCAGGAGTAAGAAGATTCTTCATAAACTATCACTTTCAACCAGGCAGTTAGCTAAGACTCAGAATTGCTCACATATATCAGATGAGCAGCCAGTTCAACTTGTTACTTTGGTCATTGGAGCAAACCAAAAAGGATTTTCTGATCATGTTTGCACTTTGCCAATAATAAAAAGTGTGGTAATATAATGCAACTGCTGGTTAAGTAGCATGAATATGTCTCCCTCCAGACTCTAAAGACTCGTCTTCAGCAATTTCTTTAGTTAATTTCAGCTCAAGTGACAGACCTATTATTTTGGTATTGAAATTTGTGTCTCTATTGACAACACCTGATAGATTTGTTACAAACTTGGATCTTAGCAAATGTAGGAACGATAGCAGTTTTATCCTCACTAATTCACACTGGTGAGGGAATGAAACTTAAACCCAAGCAATAACTCTTTGAATGTTACCAAACGTTTGGGTACTTTAAATGTGTTGTATATGTGAGGCCTGCTCTGACGGAAATAAAAGAAAAAAAATAAGGTTCTGAGCAAGGAATGGCATAACATAAGCCTCCTAATTATAAATATACAACACAACAGAGATGGCCCCCTAGGATTCTCTCTTATCTGTCCTGCAGCCTAGGAGTAACTGAGTTTCTGGTCAGGAAGAGAATGTAAACCTAGTTGTAGCTACTTCAGCTACCTTTGATTGGTAGAGAAATAAGCATGATAGTTCATTACATGAAAAAAAATGTAGCTTTCTAGTTTAATTCAAGTAAATCTAGCAGTAAATTTATTCTGCAGAAGGTCACAAAGCACTAACAGCTACTCCTGCAGCTAGGGATTAGAAGGAGGATCCTGCCAAGGAACATCACATGTAATGAGTAACCAGTCTGCCCTCCATCAGTGTCTTGGGATACTCTAAGTAAAACACAGGGGATGTCAAGATGTAATAGAGGGAAATCTTCAAGTAGTGCTGAAGTAGCTGAGGAGGAGACTCAGACTGGCTAAATGTAGTGATGCAATGCTGCCACAAACAGGTTGTTCTAGTCCAGTTGCCAGAATGGTAGCAGCAACATAGTCCCCATTCAAGCAGCCTCAGCATGAAAGATACCAAAAGAAACATAAAAAAAAAAAAAAGAAGAAGTACAAAAAAGCAATCCCACTCATGGGGCCAAATTCGTCCTGGGCATAAGTAGGTGTAAATTGCATGGATTTCAATGGGATTTGTGGTTCCTTATATGCCTGGACTGAATTTAGCTTTCAATGTGTGTTACAGATGAGCCTGATTTAAACCCACAGGTCTTTAATATTTGGGTTGTTAGAAGTTCAGATCTGGATTTCTGTAGTTTGTTTCCATTACTAGTATATGGGAGGGGTATTTGTTTAAAAACTATTGTTTCCCCTACACAGTCAAAGTGGACATCACATGGAAGATAAAAACTAATATTTGCCTGGCAAAATTTCTCCATTACAAAGGATATCTTTTAAGACTATCAAGTTGTCCTGCTTATCTTGGGTACTTTTCAGTGTTCATCAGCACTCCTTCTCCTGTAAGATTAAGATGAATCTGACAGAAACCCACACAACTGGCACCACCAGCTGAATAGGTTTAATGCTCTATAGCCATAGATCAGGATCTGAAAAAGATCATGCTGGTTTTTTTCAAAAATGACATAGATCCTATTCAACTTTCTTTTAAATTCAGACCAGTATTCATTTTTGAAACTATTAATGTAATCCACCAAGACTTCCCCACAAGCTGTGTAATAAAATACATATTGAACATCTTTAATGTTTCTGAATGATTTTCTTTACAAGTGTGTTCTGATCCTCTTGTAGAAGTGTCAGAACTTTTTAAAGCAAAAATTGCACACCAGTCTATTCACATATACTCGCTTATGACCAGTATCTCTAGAATGAGTGTGCACATTCTGTGTTGGTACTCTAATATAAAATAAGTAACCTGGGGTGAAATCCTACTCCTATTGAAGCCAACAGCAAAACTCCTGGTGACTTCAGGATGTCATCCTGGAGCCTAAGTGTCAAACTGAGCCTCCATTTTTTCCGCACTCAGGGAATTGCATCCATGATTTTGTCAGGGGAAAGTCTGCATGAAGTGCAGGTGCAAAATTTTGTGTGTAAAAAAAAATTTATGGAAAGTTTTTGAAGAAATTAAAGCATTTTGCAAATTAATGTAGGTATCAGAATTAAACAAACGAAGGGAAAAAAAGAGTTTACATACCTGCTTTGATAACTGTATTGCTAATTCCTTTTCCAATTCATTATTTTAGGAGGAGATTAGCCCTGAGCGTATGATAGCACGGAGGGGCCAACACCTACTGATAACTCACCTGTAAAGCAGCTACATACTACCACACAGAATAATCACAAGGCCCAATCAAGGCCTGAGTATGTGTGAGTGTGATCAGTGAGAGTAGAATGCTGTGCCTATGCACAGCACCAGTGACTTGTGTGGTTAATACACCATCATTCTAATTTCCAGATGAGCAACCCACTGACCTCACTTTCAGCTTTTAGAACCAAATCATGCAGTACATTCTCCATTGCTCTATACTCCTATAGTCAACTAAATTAGTACAGAGTGAGTATTAGAACATCAGCATAGTGATTTGATAGCATCTTGCACCCATATTACTCTGGTATAAATGACTGCACAAAATGCAGTGCAATGGACCTATGATTTTTTTTAAATGTAGGCTTCACACAAGATCTTTCACACATTTATGGTTAAACGGAGAGATTGTTTATGTCCCTGCCAGCAGGTATATGGGATCTTGGGGAGCAATTACCACACAGGTGGGGTGCAAAATAAACTTTATTAAGAAAATGCAAAAACAGGGAAAATTCAATAGTGAGGGGTATGGGGTTTGTTAAAGTAGACAATTGGGGAGGGGTTTCTTTTAGTAAATGGGATGGGGGTTTCAATAGTGGGGTACAATACAGTGGGGTACAATACAGTTGGTAACCAATTAACACTGAAGTATAAATGTAACAGGTAGCTAACAATTTCTGTGTAAAGAGTGTGTCACAGCAGCATATAACCAACTAACAGTATGGGTAAAATGTGTTAAATAACCAACAATTTTTGGTAAAAATGTGTCTCAGTGGTGTAAATGTAAAATGTGAGATGTGTTAGAGAGAAAAGGGGTAACCAATGGGGTTTTATGCTAGAAAGAGAGAGAGAAGACAGGCTGTAAATTGAAACAGCAGAGAGACAATTATACAAAACACAGCAACATCTTATCTATGATTTAACTTAACCAAAACTACACAAATTAGCAAGTAACAAAACACAATGCAACAATTCTTTAAGGCTAACTTACAGGGTACAATGCAAGCAATTTCCTAAACCTAACTTAACTACAGCTATGCAAAATGAAATTACAACTTATCTAGATTAAAAGACAAAATCTAACCTAATGGGTGCACCTTATACTAGGGGTAGTTTCAGAGGGCAGAGTGGTGTGTGCCCAGGATACAGCTCCAAGGGGGGAGGGGGATTTAACTAGTGGTGGCTGCAAGCTGGCAGCCCAGGATACAGTCCAGGAAGGCACAGGCTTATTTCTAGTAGCAAAGGCGCTGCAAAGCAAGAAACAGATTACAGATACAGACCAAGGAGTTTAAGAGAGGTTTTAAGACACAGACCAAGGTTTAGTTTGAGTCTGTGTGCTGGGGAAACAGAGCCAGCAGTTAACGTAATAAAAGTATAGAAAATTTCACAGAGGGATTCTTACCAGTCCCAAGGCAGCAGCAAAGGCAGAAGCAGCAACAGCATCAGAAGAAGCAAGGAGGGCTCGGTACGGTCTTGATAATCAGGAGGTCTCTCAGGCAGCAATTCGTTCTTCGTGGGGGGGGGGGAGTTTAAAAATGGGGGTACGCTCAAAAATAAAACGAGAGCGGAGAAAGGACCCCCCAGAACCCCTGGCTGATCAGACCAGGTAGCAATGCAGGAACCTTTCTGATGTTTGTTTCAAAAATGCCTGTTCTTAAAGGCAAACTCAGGCAGTTTCCCCGCCAGTAATCCTGATAGGCTCCTTCTGTCATAGGGGAGGAGATACAGGGAAAAACTGCAGGTGAGCATAGAGACATGCCTGGGCAGAGTCCTGGACCACAGGCGTGAGTTCCCACCTCAGGACTCAAAAGCACATGAAGCCTATGACTCATGCCCAGGATCTCAAAAACACATTAGGTCTTGCAGCTCTGGACATTGCCTACCCTACACCGAGCCCAGGTTTAACAAGGTGATAACAGGACCAACCCTTTGAACAGGGCAGTTGTCCCACTTAGCACGCAGCACAAGTGGCCATCCCTTTGTGAAGGGCAATGGCTCTTGGTAAGCAACTTAAGGGGCCCTCCCTTTGAGAAGGGCAGTGGCCCTGGTAAACAACTTAACAGCCAGGGAGGGGCGGCCACAGGAGGAGAACAAAAACAAAATGGAGTAAGGAGACAGCTGTAAGAAACAAAATGGAATAGGGGGAAAGCTGTAACAGACAGTTTAAAAAACTGAAATAAAGTTTGAGAATTTTACTTAATACAAAACCTTTAATGAGCTAAGTCTGTAAAATTCTGTCCTTGAATAGTAAAGCTGAATGGATATCTAATCATAATAGGCATGTTAATGATGCTCTTTGAATGTAGTGCATGACATTACAGACAATTCAATCTGATTGATTTTTGCAGGGCTGGATATAGTTGTTCTATTGTTAATTTACTTAATTTCCTTTTCTTTTTTTAAATTTTAAGATTGGATTCCACCCGCTCCTCCTGCCTTTTTTTATTACTGTCAATCTACCAGAATCACCCGTTGTAGAGTTGCTCTCTTGAAGCCTCACTCACACACCTCTAAAATTAATTCAGCTCTCATGTAGAGAACCAGACAAAGACAAAGCTTGTTGAAGTTTAAATCCTGCAGAGTCAGAGGCTTAAAGGGACCTTTAGGGGCTACAACAGGATTCATCCATGTAACCTTCCAGTAACTATGGGTTAGATTTTATAACCCTTATTCATAAATCAGAAAGGCAGCCGTGTTAGTGCATCTGACGAAGTATTAGCCCATGAAAGCTTATGCTTAAATACTTCAGTTACTCTTTAAGGTGCCACGGGATTCTTTGTCACTTATTCATAAAAAGTAGTGCCTTTAAGTATTCACTGGTGTTAGATGCAGATTAAGAACTCAGTATGAATATGGGTTGCAGACTGACTCTACATATAACTAAATCTAATGCCTCTCCAAACATTTATGGCTAAGGTATTTTATACAGTATTAGTATTAAGACTAGCTGTGAGTGGCCTCCAAAAAGATTTGTGCTATTCTTTCCCAGAGATAAAGAGCAAGCACTAGTTTACAATCAAAATTATCTTCCTTTTACTTAGAGAGAACATCAACAACATATCCGTGAAAGAACACACAGTGTCTTCTATATAGCACACTGCACTGAACTGTGCCTCTCAAAATGACTTCTTGCAGCTGCATACAACAGACTCCTATAGACAAAAAAAGTTACATTACACAAATCAAGGACATGATCCAAAGTCTACTAAAGTTAACAGCAGTCTCTCTGTTGAATTCAGTGGGCTTTGGATAAGACAGCGAGTCATAATATATAAAAGTAACATACGAGCCCTTTAGGGGTGTTTTGTTAATAAATAACAAATATTAATTTTGTTAATAAGTATCAAAAGTTCAGATGTTTAAGTGAAGTATCAAATTATCAGAACCACTTATGTCTGAAAAAGTCAGGCTGGTAATCTCATAAGAAAAGGCTCTTTTTTCCATTAAGAATGATTTTGCATACTTTCATTTCTGGTCTTGGCTAGGATCTGGAACTGCAAAAGGACACAAAATGAGAACAAAAAGCTATCTGGACACCTCAGAGCATGAAAAAAGGTTCAGATAGATTTTCATTTTTAAATCTAGCTGAATATGCCAGGTAAAACTGAGATCATATCCCCCCCAAATGGTTCATTAATTCCTGCATTTCACACAGGTGCTTCATATTTTTACAAAGACATTTGAATCAGGAAATCCACTGCAAACACCCTACTTCACGGATAATAATTTGACTTTCATTGCTTGTTTGCATATACAAAAAAATCTACCTGCTGCAGGTGGTCAGATTTACCAAAACAATTATGAGTCACTTAATTTTAGCTTTGCAACTACCAATACTGACATTTGGATTTAGTAACAATAAGGGATAAAAAAACCCACAGGATTTTGGTATGAATAAAGATTGCATAGATCAGGTCCCCAGTTAAAATTCCTGCTCCTTTAATCTTCCCATTATATCTTACTTATATGCCCATATTTAAGTATTAATTTAATTCTAATAATTACTGCTGCAATGCAAAATTGATCAACTAAGTCAAGATGAGAGGTATTTTAAATTGTCATTTATTATTTCAGCAAGAAAGAGTCATGGGGGAATCTTGTTTAAGATGTAATGTATTTGATGCCCAGGATCTGTAGCACAGGTCTGCATTCATTACTATTAGAATTTGCTGAATTTAGAAAGGAGAGAGAGAGAGAATTAATGCTACCTAATAAAAATAAAAAAAATAATAAAAAACCCACTTACTTGAGGCTATTTGCATTAAGTGATATTCCACTGACAGTGAATTGCCATTTGCATCCTATTTTCATATCCTGTTGCATTACATCATGTGGGGTGTTGAGTAACAAGAGAAGGCTCCCTCGGTGCCCGGCAGGAAGTGGCCCCATTATATTTGACACTGCTTAGATACCAGCACCCTTATCACCAGGGCTCTGTAGGGTGGGGGAAATGTGTCTGTGATTACATTAAAAGATCAAATATTGGTTGGAAAGACTGCAAATCCCTTTGAACCTCTGCAACTCTGAGAAGCTATCAGCTGCCTCTGTTCTTTCTTTATTCACCAGCCTGTGCGGCTTTTAATCAATAGAAGTGTATATTCTTTTCCTGTCAATTGTCTAATATTATGAAAGCTGATGATGACAGGGAGATTTCCTAACGAGTGCCACTATCCAGTGGCATGGAAACAAGTAGGCACTCTGCAGTGTTAAGAAAATAATTTAAAGGAGGAAAGCAGATGCTAAAGAACAAAACCATCATTGTTAGAGCCAATCTTTTTTTGTAAAGGCTTGCTAAAAGAAAGGTGGGATAGTCCTTCACCTCTACAAGCAAAATATTTATACTTATTTGCTTCTGCACTGAAATAGCAAAGCCCATTTAGATGAATATTTAATAGAGGAAAACCCTGCCCTGCTGCACTCTGCAGAGAGCTCTGGCCCAGTGGAACCATTAGATTCTTATGGCAGTGTCCTACAAAAAATAATGTTTTAGGAAGTCTGGAAGAAGCCAGCAGGCTGCATTTAAATGTACAGTGGCTTCATCTTTGTAGCACGGAAACTTGTATGGTATGTCTGATGTAGCACGCACATGCTCAAGATATTGTGGCATTTTCATCCCTATTAGCATGTGCCACTTGCCATTACAAACTTCAAATATTCATTATACTTGCACACTATTATTACAACATGAATATGCACACAATAAAAGGGACAAAGTGTGGTATAGAAATAGCCATGTCAGCATGTAGAGTTCCAATTCTGCTCTGAATGGAGTAAACACATATACTGGTATAGTCCCAACTTGGCCCTTTTCCTAGGGTTTGGATTTACTGAGAACTCAAATCATTAAACAGAACACACTTCTGCCTAAAATATTGCCATAGAGCCTGGCTGTTCTCAGGGCGCCTTTGCTCTTCTCCCTCTCTGCTTCCAGTTACCGCTCTCACTAAAATAGTTCCTTCTTCAATGATCCTAGACTACAGTCAGTTCATTTCTATGAAGCTGTTTGAACATTCCCTGAAAATAACTCAAGCATGACTCAGCAAAAAACAGTGTCTGATCCATGAGAGGCCCTTCCCTCTTATCTCATGACTCTTTACTTTGCTAAAGAGCCTTTGGTATGGGATCACATTAAAGTCTCTCTCAAAGTCAAAGTACACCATATACAGCTGGATCACACTTGTCCAAACATTTCCTGATACCTTCAGAGAATTCTAATAGGTTGGGTGAGGCATAAGTTTCCCTTTGCAAAAGCTGCGTTGACCCTTCCCCAACATATCGTGTTCATTTATGTGTGATTAGTTCTATTCTTTACTATAGTTTCAACCAATTTGCCTAGTACTGAAGTTTGGTTTACCAGCGTGTAATTGTCAGGATCCCCCAGAGCCTTTTTAAATGATAGGTTACATATGGGGTGACCAGACACCAAATGTGAAAAATCGGGATGGGGTTGGGGGATAATAGGAGCCTATATAAGAAAAAGACCCAAAAATTGGGACTGTCCCTATAAAATCGCGACATCTGGTCACCCTAGTTACATACCACAGTTACTAGTTCTGCAATTTTATATTTGAGTTCCTTTACAACTCGTGGGTGAATACCATCTGATACATTTATCAATTCCTTCCAAAAACTCTGTTGCATCCTCAATCTGGGATAGTTCCACAGATTTGTCACCTAAGAACAATTTCCCTCACATCTTCTGCAGTGAAGATCACTAGAAAGAATTAATTTAGCTTCTCTCCATATCACATATCTGCCAATTAGCACATACACTCATGCTGTGTACAGTATATAATCTCTGAAAGTAACACTTGGTGATTGTTTGTAGATGAACAGAATCAATTATGACACTGGATTAGAATCAGAGGGGTAGCTGTATTAGTCGGGATCTGCAAAAGCTTTTAACACTTTAAGACTAGATTAGCTGGTTTATGCATGGATCTGAGAGTATTCCCCTACCATCTACCTCTCCACTCCACTCCCCCCAACCCTCAGGCTTTCAGTTTGTCTACTGGTCCATTTCACCTCTACGAAACAATCACTAGACTCAAATACAATAATTAACGTTTCCCCCCCCCCCACAACTCTATTGTATACATTTTGTCACGAAGGCCTTAACTCTTTAGATGCATATCATTAAATGCATAAACAAGGTATAAAATATGATAAACCCTTGCTCTGCAACAGTGGCATTGATTAATAGAGTCTTTAAAAGTTTTTTGTCAGTAATTTCCTTTGTTCCGCTATATTTTATATAATTGTTTTGTGAATTTAAAATGACATTTACAGTCAGCTCTCTCTCTATAGTCATCTGCAATCACACTTAATTGTTCACTATATATCTGCAACGTCAACATTTCATTTTAGCATGTACAGTTTTAAGTTTGTTTTTATAAAGGTTCTAAGTGGAATGATAATTTGAGTAGGTTTAAGATGTAGGAGTGTCAGGAAATGATCTCACAGAGCTTTCACTGTCATCTAACAGAGCCCAGTTAGGTATTTTAGAATTTTCTTTACATGCTTTCCCACGCACATCTTTTGAAAGCTACTTTTCAGTTTTATTTTTCAATTAAAAAGAACAAATAATCCTCATCGCCCACCACCAACCGCCGACACACATTTCAATGTATTTGTGGTAAACATAGCTATGAAGATAATGCCCAATATCACTGTACTCATTGCTTATTTGTGTGTCAGAAATGTAGGGTAGGACACTCAGCTGTGGTAAAGTTCCATCAACTTTAATGGCTATAAACAGATTTATACAACTTGAAAATCTGCCCCGTAGAGGTCCCAACTTCTTGTTAGGAAATCAAGAGACTACAAACAATTAAGTAAATATATTGGGGTGGGGGGTGGGGGGGCCTGTGGCAAAACAGACAGACTGATAATACTCAGGAGTCACAGACTCTACTTACAGCTCTACCACTGGCATGCTGGGTGACCTTGGGCAAGTCATTTCTTGTATCTGTTTTCTATCTGTGAAATGGTGACAATACCACCACCTGTATGAAGTGCTTTGAGATCTTTGGATAAAAACAAACAAACCTAGAGCTAGGTATTAGTATTACATATCTAGATGCAACTGTCAGTCACCAAAGAGACATTCTGGGTAGATATATTTTGCAAGTGTTCCAATTTGTACAATTTGTTATAGGAGCAGCAGGGAATCTGTATGCTCTGTATGACTATGCTGTGTATAACCTGTACGTTCAAAAGGTCTGTTACACCTCTCCCCCCTTTTCTTTTGGTCTTCTCTCCCTCTTTGAATACCTGTGAAGTGGCTTTCTTCACAGAATGAAGAATGAAGTGGCTTTCTTCACCTGTGAAGTGGCTTTCTCCTCCCTCCTGGAATGCTTGTGGAATGAATGGGCTGCTTGAGCAGCTGGAAGATCAGAGGAGCTCGGAGGTAGACAAGGTGTCTGGCACTCTGATTAGGCAGCGATCGCATACCCAATGCATGGACGTGGTGGAGTGTGACCAACTACACATGGCCAAGTCCTCTCTAGTCGCAGGCCACGAAGAGCAGGTCTTTAAAAGAGGAAGGGGCCATTTGCTCAGGAGTGCACTCATAAGCTTATACCTCCAATGAAGGCCCTTTACCCGGACCACCTCGCCAGTGGCTTGTCGTGTTGCATTCCTTTGTGTCTTGGGAAGACTTACCTTCAATGCACCATCCATCACTGCACTGAGGGACACTTACCTGGAAGGATCCTGACATCTCCAGTGCCATGCCTGTCCTGGCAGCACAAGTATGCAAGGGTCACTTCCAGCCCTTCTTTTGAGCTTAGCTATCAGTACAATCAATGTACTGCTTGCTGCCAAACTCTGGTGGGTCACTAGTCCTCTTACTGGCTGGCCCAATTTCTGGTAACACAGTTCACAAATACATGAAAAGGGAGAGGGAGCTCTGAAAGCAGGAACGGATTCCTCCAAGTTGAAATTGTGGCTCTGAGAGACTGCCTACCTTGGGCAACTCACTCGGGCTTATGTTTCAGAAGTTCTGAGTACACCCAATTCCATCTGAGTATATGAGACCTGTCAATACCTTAATCTCTCTGTATCTTTGTTTCCACATATGTAAAAAAACCAAAACTTGTCTAACTCATGGGGTTGTTAGGATCATTTGTTAATGTTTGCTCAGTGTTGAAGACACACAGAGTTACATAATTGCTATACATCATGGCAACTACTGTGTAGTTTGTCAAGTCTACTCCACTTGTGTTAAATTTTAAAATATTAGATTATCATACAAAAAAAATTCAGTCCTAAGGGTCCCATTTAATCCCTGCACAGCCCATGGTTTAGGTAATAAACTCTGGGAAACAAAACAGGTTAGATAAGAATAATGACAAACACTGTATTGAATTCTTCCCGTTATTTTATTAGCAAAAATGTAAGCTCATCATTACAAGGGTGGCCAAACCATGGCTCATGAGCCACATGCAATTATTTTAAGTTAAAGTGTGGCTCATGGAGTGACCCCAAGCTCTGCCTAGCAGACGGGGGAGTTTGGGGTCTTCTGCCTTGCAGCAGGCCTGTCAGAGAGTTCTGTCAGAGATAACTGGTGCCAGCTTGTGGGGGGAAGCTACAATGTAAAGGTTTGTCCCCCCAACAGCTTGAGTGTGCCTCCCCAGGCACACCCCCTTATTACACTCGGCAGATCCTCCCTACAGCTCCCAGGTGTTAGCCGCTGCCTCTCCGTGTGAAGCGAAAAGCTGGGAGCTGCAGGGAGGGGCTGCTGCTTTAACTCTGGTGGGAGAAAGCAGCAGCCCCTCCCTGCAGCTCCTAGCTGTTTGCCGCTACCTCTCCTCATAACTACAGCTCCCAACTTATAGGCTCCAACTGCTGCCATGCAGGGAGGTGTCCCAGTGCCACCATGTGATCAAGCTGGACCAGCAAAACCCTGGCAAAAATTGGGGGGTGGGGTGGGTGACGTGTCGTATGTAGCTTCACCTCTGCTGGTGTTTCGGGGGTTTAGTCCCACCAGGCCCATCTGCTGGGGCTCAGGGCTGCAGCACAAGCAGGGCTAAAACTTAAGCCCTGGCAGGAGCCTTCCCACTTGAACCTCTGAAGATTGTTGTATGCAGCTTGGAGGGTCAGTATGTTTGTCCATCCCTGAACCATAACTTTGAATGGTGCTTTACAGAGATTAAAGAAAGGAGACAGTCTCTGCCTTGATGAATTTACAAGCTACAGAACATGAAAACAGAAATGGAAGGTGGGTAGGGAATAGAGGAAATTTAACTCAGCCAAGAATATGGTCCAAAGTAGATTATACAGTAGAGATGGGCAAAACCTGGATTTTCCATTTTGTTGGTAATTGTAATTTATCTGAAAATTCATTCTAAAGTAAAATATTTCCTCCTATCCCTAAGATTTGTGATGCAACAAAATTCCAACAAATTTAATTAAAATGGTCAAGACATTTTTGGTACTGTTTCAGCACAGGGAGACAGACTAGATGACCTCCAAGGTCTCTTCCAATCATGCACTTTGATTATATTGTTCAAATTTTGGCCTTAACATTTTTTCATACATGTTTTATATCAAAACAATGAATTTACTTTAAAGAAGTCATTTTAAAATGAAAAAATCAAATTGTTCCATTAAAAATGTAAAAATGGGACATGAAATATTTGTCCCCAAAAGGATACTTCATCCAAATTGACTTGTTTTTAGAAATGTATCTATGTATCAAAATTATTTAGATGTAAAATTAGCTCCATAAGGTAAGCTTGAGTGACAGGAAGAATGGTAGAAATACCCATGATCACAGGGAAGGTTTGTGGCAGAGGAAAGAGAATGTAAGAACAACCATACTGGATCAGACCAAAGGTCCATGTAGCCAAATAACCTGTCCTCTGACAGTACCCAGGTGCTTAATAGAGAATGAACAGAGCAGGTAATCAAGTGATCCGTCCCCTGTCATCTATTCCCAGCTTCTGGCAAACAGAGGCAAGGGACACCATCCCTGCCCATCTGGCTAATAGCCACTGATTGACCTTTCCTCCATGAATGTATCTAGTTCTTTTTTTAACCCTGTTATAATCTTGGCCTTCACAACATCTTCTAGCAAACAGTTCCACACAGGCTGACTGTGCATTGTGTGAATAAATACTTTTTGTTTGTTTTAAACCTGCTGCCTATTAATTTCATTTGGTGACCTCTGGTTCTTGTGTTACAAGAAGGTGTAAATAACACTTCCTTAATTACTTTCTCCACACTAGTCATGATTTTATAGACCTCTATCATATCACCCCTTAGTCCTCTTTTCCAAGCTGAAAAGTCCCAGTCTTATTAATCTCTCCTCATATGAAACCTATTTCATACTCATAATCATTGTTGTTGCCCTTTTTTGAACCTTTTCCAATTCCAATATATCTTTTTTAAGATGGGGGACCACATTTGCACATGGTATTCAAGGTACAAGCATACCATGGGTTTATAATTTTGTGAGATCCCTTTGTAAAGATGACTGTGAAGCTTTAGACTTCACTATCTTGAGTAGTTTTGTATTATCTGCAAATTTTGCCACCTCACTGTTCACCCCTTTTCCCAAATCATTTATGAATATGTTGAATAGGACTGGTCCCAGTACAGACCCCAGGAAGACACCCCTGTTTACTTCTCTCCATTCTGAAAATGGATCATTTATTCCTACCCTTTATTTCCTATCTCTTATGCAGTTACTGATCCATGAGAGGACGTTCCTTCTTATCCCACGATAGCAGCTTACTTTGTTTAAGAGTGTTTGGTGAGGGCCCTTGTCAAAGGCTTTCTGAAAGTCTAAGTACACTATAGCCATTGGATCACCCTTGTCCACATGCTTGTTGACCCTCTCAAAGAATTCTAGTAGATTGGCGAGGCATGATTTCCCTTTACAACAACCATGTTGACTCTTCCCCAACAAATCATGTTAATCTATGCATCTGACAATTCTGTTCTTTAGTTTCAACCAGTTTTCCTGGTACTGAAGTTAGGCTTTCTGGCCTATTATTGCCGGAATCACCTGTGGAAACCTTTTTAAAATTTGATGTCACATTAGTTATCCTACAGTCATTTGATACAGAAGCTGATTTAAATGATAGGGTATATACAACAGCTAGTAGTTCTGTAATTTCACATAAGTGTTTCTTCAGAACCAAAGAGAGATGCTCAGTTTTAATCATATTTAATTTGAGGGAGTGTCAGGATATTCTTGAGGTGATTTTGTAGACAGAGCCAACTGTAGTGTTTCCCATCCTTCCTTGGACGCAGGAAGTATGGATCACTGTCAGAGGCAGAGGAAACAAAATCTTGTGGCACCTTAAAGACTAACTATAAAGTTTTGAAGCATGAGCTTTCGTGGGCTAATACCCACTTCGTCGGATGCAAGTTAGTCTTTAAGGTGCCACAAGATTTTGTTTCCTCTGCTATTCCAGACTAACACGGCTACCTCTCTGATTCTTGTCAGAGGCAGGATACTGGACTAGGTGGACCACTGTTCTGACTCATCATGGAAATTCCTATAACCCTAGATATCTCTCTCTTTATCTCTCTTCCTAAATAAGCATGTAAGGGCCCAAAAGGCAGAGAGTTGTCAGCACCAAAATGATGAAACACCAAAGGAGCAGATGAGGTCACCCAAGAGGATAATACAGATGGAGATTAAGGTCAGATCCCTGGGGAACAAGGTTTCCTCAAAGATACTGCAGAGAGGATACTGGAGAGGCCAACAAGGTGAGGTTTGTTATGAGAGGCTACAGCAAGCTATAGTTTGGAGTACTGGAGAGCAGGAAAAGCTGTTCCACCCTGTTAAAGATACATCCCTGGCTTCACTCAGGTTGTTTAGGAAAAGATCAAGTGAACACATGCATCCTCTTACCACTTCCTTCCTGTGGTGAATCAACAGGTCAACAATCTGAAGTCCCAGTGAAATATGTATACTAGATTGAACTTTCTGTTCTTTCAGATATGAAGGAGGGGAAAAATCATCCAAAATACATTTGTTACTTCATCTAGATAAATTAGTCAGAAGGACAAGGACAAGTCACTCCCAAGAAAAATGAGATGTCAGAATTTATAAATAAATACTCAAGTTCATTCAAGTGCTTTGAGATGGGCCTTGAATGTTGGAGATTATATTTATGCC
Source organism: Sternotherus odoratus (assembly GCA_032164245.1). NCBI lineage: Eukaryota > Metazoa > Chordata > Testudines > Kinosternidae > Sternotherus > Sternotherus odoratus. The sequence goes on along the minus strand of JAVMKO010000006.1, from coordinate 73,664,426 downwards.
CACTTTGGCATATTTGCACTCTGTCTCTCTCTCCCCCCCCCCCCCACACTTAAATGACTCCACATTTATAGTTTCCTTGTCTTTTCTGACAACACCAAAACCAATACATCAAATGCGACTAAAAATAGACTTTTTAATTGTTGTTTCATTTCTAAAATAGCACTAAGTTTAGTTAATGTAACTGAGCAGAGACAACCAGTGCCTCATACCAGGCATACCACAGAGCCACACAAAACTGCCAACACAAATGCTGAAACAAAAGGAGGGTTCTGTTTCAATAGTTCTTTCTTTTTTTAAAAACACGAACTGCTTTCAGTGTTCATCCATTTTTATAACAGGAGAGTTTAGAATCAGCTGATTTAGTCATCATGTTTGTGATTAATGCACACTGAAAATTTCTTTTTTGAAAGGCACCAAGTTTGACACTTCAATTTTTATTTAATCAAAATATCCATTGACTTAAATGGATGTTTTGACTGGGTCAGGTTTTCAGGCTTGGGCCCTTAATGCACTAATTATCTTTACTTAAAAACCACCATATGCTACAACTTACTTTCATTTATAGTGACTATATATAGTTAAATCAAACCACCTAACTCAACTGATTACAGTGCAGAAAGAACACAGTTCTTTTGTGTTACACCTCTAAACAAACATAAGTATCGGGTATCTTGACTTGAGAGTTCAGTGGAGTAATAAATTTGCAATCCATTACAGCAGTCATCATCATTTTTTCCCCTCCAGCAGGAAATTGGGTTTTTAACTATATCAAGAAAAAAGTCTGATTTGCCAGAAAATATTTGTTTTTTGTTTATTTGGTGGAAAATTGATAACTTTTAGAGGAAAGTGAAAATTTGGGGATTTGTCAATTTTGGACTGAAAGTTTTCAGCTTTTCATTGTTAAAAGCCAAAAAGTTTTCTAATGAGAAGTTGAACTATTCTGCAGAACAAACAGTTTTCTAACCAGCTCTAATTACCATTAAAAAGACACTGTGTGTATCAACAGATGTGAGACGCATCTTTTCTATTCTGAGGAAAACCTATGGTATAAGAATCTCCACTCATTGAATGACTTGGTAGGACAAGAGAGTTACATTCAGCAAGATCTCCTTAAAAGGTCACTGTTTATAACAAAAGTAAAATAATTTAATATATCCAAAGCAAAGAAAACTTCCAGCTTAGGGTTCAATTCTGTTGTGGGATGTCTGACATTAGACAACATTTCCTACGTGGTCAATTTATAGTCCATCTCTGCAAGGCTGTGGAACAATCGTTCACCAAAGACCAGTTAGCGCCCAAGCATGATGTCACTGTACGTTAATCACTGGCAAATGCTGAATTTAATGATTAACAGTGAACCTACAATGTACAAACACACTCTATGTCAAAAATAAGAGCAGCTTGATAAAGTGAGGATATAGGCTAGGTATAATTTACCCACATTTGAATGGTGCAAACAAGAAGAAGGGTGAGGGACACAGATGTAGAACTAGAAATAACAATGAAATTAAGAAGTTTGGAATAGCAGGAAAGCTTGCTGAAAGGGATACATACTAGGTGATGGACCAGCCTCACAGAGGAAGTGGTGAGAACTCCAATGCTTAGGACTTAATTAAAACAATATAGGCAAAAAAGTAGAGTAATGAACAATCTTGTGTTTTCAGGGAGATGCATAAGAGATCAATTAAATTAAGTCCACCTCCAACACATGATTTTATTGCCTTAGAATTGAATTAACTAAAAAAAGATTTCTTCTCTAGTTAGTAATGATCTGAAATGAAATTTTAAACTACAGTATATTGCACTTCAATATTGCATTTCCATAAAATTACAGTGAATTGCAATATAAAAATGGAAATACAAAGGAAATAAATCTCAACTGAAGACTGCCTGACTACATGCAGATTTAAGATATTTGTACTCATTAGGTGACAAGTAAATGTGATGTGTTAGTGGCGTTTATGGGGGGGGATTACAGTGGACAAGAAGCTGGATACGAGTCAGCATGTGCAACAGCATACTGGGTTGTATTAGTAGGAGCATTGCCAGCAGATTGAGGGAAGTGCAGGGCCGGTGCTACCCATTAGACGACCTAGGTGGTCACCTAGGGTGGCAGGAATTGGGGGGAGCAGCGTATTGGTGGGCTCAGCGGCAATTCAGCAGCAGCTCTTGAGATATCTCAGAGTACTTGAAATAATCGGGTAGCTGTAGTTTGAATGCAACAAGATTAATTGGTTTCATAATCTGGAAGAGCCCTAGGTACTGATGGTCCAGTTTGAGAAAGGCAAGTCGATCACAGGTTCTGGGTGAATGACCAAACCTTATCCCCTACCCCAAAGCTAGGTGTTGGCTAGAGGGACTAGTTGGCATAACATTTGTAAGTTGCCTTGATGATTCTAACTGCCATTGGAGTTATTGGGGTGTGTCTGCTGGATGTGGGCAGTGAGTTCAGTGATAGTGGGCATGGATGATTTGGAGTGGATCTTTGGATGAATGGGAGGATGTAGACCATAGTTAACAAAGAAGAGGTCTGCTTATGTAGGTGATCTCAGCAAGAAGAATCAAAGAACCAGTTATCTTGATGATTGCCTTCTAGTCTATGTATGCACTGGTCTTGGACTGTATTGATCCACTCTGCCTGATTATGGGTCCTTGGGTGATATGTCATTGAGATTAGGGCATCAACATCTAGGTGGCATAAAAAAATTCCTACCAGAAGCAGGAAATAAACTTTGGTGCCCAGTCAGATATCATGTCCATAGGCAAGCTGTGGAAATAAAAGAGCTTGTTTACAAATAGGTGGACTGTCTCTTGAGCAAAGAGAAGTGACTGGCATGGAACAAAATGGGCCACCATAGTTAAATGGTCAATCACCACTGGAATTGTAGTGTGGCCTTGGGAAGGTTTCCCAATAAAGGCCATAGAAGTGATGGTCCAAGGCCAGCAGGAAATAGGTAAGGGCTTAAGGTGATGTAGTGGCCTTGAATGGGGGAGTGGAGGGAGGACATCCTGATCCAGGTGCAAAGATCATAAGAGAATCTACATAGGATGCAATAGAGGTACATACAGCTGGCCACCAAAAGTTCTTGGTCTTGGAATGTCCAAAGTGGCTTGCCAGGGGACCATTGTGGCGGAGTTTTAGGACTCAAAACCCAGTAGCCCCTTCAGATACATAGATGCATCCCTCATAGCACGAGATCCAGTCCTTGAACATAAACACTCTGGAGGTATGGTCCGGCTTGTGGTCTGAAGCTTGACAGGTTTGGATGACAAAGGGGTTGCCAGTCAATGGAGACTGAATAGAGGTTAACAGGTTAGAGGTTATAGTGGTAGAAATGAAGTTTGAGGGCTTGACAATAGTAGTCAGTCTCCTTGCCAGGATTTAAATATTCATCCCTCTGTGACAATGCATCTTCCTTTCCATTCCTTGTCCTCAACAATAGATTACAATGAATTTGAATCATTCAGTGAAGAGGGAGCAGCATGCCTGCTGCTGATCCAGGTGTTGGTTGTCTTTACAAATGTTTATGATATGCGAAAACAGATTGGGAACCTAATCCTCCTCCAGAAAGTGGAGTTATTCTGCAAAGGCCACTTTGATGGACAGCAATTCTTTTTCTATGATATCATATTTCCTTTCAGCAGGAGTGAATTTTCATGAATAAAAGATGCATGGGTGAAACTGCTCATTTGGAGTGTCAACCTGGAATAGACTTCCCCTTGTAGTTCAAAGTGCCCACCTTAAAAGATCTGGTGGGTAGACCATGATAATAGCCGTAATGAACCTTTGCTTCAAATTATAAATAGCACCCTGAGTTTCTCTGGACTATTTAAGTGAGCGACTCTCACAGCAGAGCAGAGAATTCTGGGATAAGTATATAAAATTAGCAAAACCCAAGAAATTCTGAAGCCCATGGCCATCCTTAAGTGCTACCCACTCCATGATGGCGGATACCAGCCAATCTGGTGGTGTATCCATTCAGGACACTTTATGCTGGCCAGCTGCACTCATTAAATTGCCTGGAGGAAAACTAGCTCTGCTACAAGCCCTGATTTATAAGCAATACCCTTACACCGACACTGTCAGGAAACATTTCAGGGATCTTGCCGATCTCCTCTTCTGGCACATCTTGCATTCTCCAGCTTGTTGGTTAACTGCCCATCATACCAGGCTCAAGCATACAGTGTGCAGACTGGCTGCTAATAAACTAAGACATAAGGCAGACCCATACTAACTCAATAACAAAAGAAAAAGAATGTCAGAGGGTGGTGTGATGGGTTGGGATCACAGAAACCCCTTAGGAGCTGCAACCTGATGTGCCAAGGCTACTCCTGCCTCAGTTTTCCTGCCTGTAGTGGGGCGCCTGCCCCACTCCTGGGGAAACAGGCTGAAAACAGCCCAAGAAAGCAGGGCCAGTGACAGGGGGGTACCGGGCCCCGGACTTAAAGGGGGCCCCCAAAGTCTGGGGCCCGGTACACAGCTGTACCCATAGTCGTCCCCCCTTGTCGCCGGGCCTGGAGAGCGGGGAAGAGGCGGGGAGGCGGCACAGCTCTCCTCCGGAGCGGACGAGTGCACGTGTCCCCGGCAGGAGCAGTGAGCCCGGCCGGTGGCAGCGGCGCACCACCGCCTGCAAAGAGGGCGAGGACGGGGAGGCTCCGCAGCAAGGTAGGGCTTCCCCCGCCGGACGTGGCATCGTGCAGCCCCTGCACTGTCTCGCGCAGGTCCGGGGAGGAAATGGCGCGCGGGGGGGAAAGGGCGCGCCGGGGGGGGGGGGGGGGGGGAGAGCAGCAAGGGCAGATCGTGCCGCTCCCGGGCTCGCACTCCCGCAGGACCCCGCACTGCCGCCAGCCGCTGTCAGCTGGGGGGGGGGGACCGCCGGCTGGGCTGGGGGGGACCCCGGCTGGGCAGCCCCTCCCCCAGCCGCTGTCAGCTGGGGGGGGTGTAGCGCCGGCTGGACTGGGGCGGCCCCCAGCCGCTGTCAGCTGGGGGAGAAAGCGCCGGCTGGGCTGGGGGGGCCCCCAGCCGCTGTCAGCTGGGGGGGGGGGGGAGCGCCGGCTGGGCTGGGGGGGGCCCAAGAAAGGGTTGTGGCTGGGAGCAAGCAAGCTCCAGCCTGATTAGGCTTATCAGCTACAGTTAGGGCCCAGCTGTCAGTTATCAGTCAGTTAGGGCCCAGCTGGCCCTGATAAAAAGGGCTCCGTTTGGTGCGAGAGAGAGTCTCCTCTGGCTGCAGAGGAAGACAGGCCTGGCTGCTGGGAGCTTAAGCAAGGTACCTAGATGGGTGCAGGGCTGGGGCAAGGCAGGAGGAGCTGGGGAAGCTCAGGTAGGGCTTCCCCCGCCGGACTGGCATCGTGCAGCCCCTGCACCGTCTCGCGCAGGTCCGGGGAGGAAAGGGCGTGCGGGGGGGGGGGGGGGAAAGGGCGCGCGGGGGGGGGGGGGGAGCAGCAAGGGCAAATCGTGCCGCTCCCGGGCTCGCACTCCCGCAGGACCCCGCACTGCCGCCAGCCGCTGTCAGCTGGGGGGGGGGACCGCCGGCTGGGCTGGGGGGGACCCCGGCTGGGCAGCCCCTCCCCCCAGCCGCTGTCAGCTGGGGGGGGGGGGGGTAGCGCCGCCTGGACTGGGGCGGCCCCCAGCCGCTGTCAGCTGGGGGAGGAAGCGCCGGCTGGGCTGGGGGGGCCCCCAGCCGCTGTCAGCTGGGGGGGGAAGCGCTGGCTGGGCTGGGGGGGGGGGCAAGAAAGGGTTGTGGCTGGGAGCAAGCAAGCTCCAGCCTGGTTAGGCTTATCAGCTACAGTTAGGGCCCAGCTGTCAGTTATCAGTCAGTTAGGGCCCAGCTGGCCCTGATAAAAAGGGCTCCGTTTGGTGCGAGAGAGAGTCTCCTCTGGCTGCAGAGGAAGACAGGCCTGGCTGCTGGGAGCTTAAGCAAGGTACCTAGATTGGTGCAGGGCTGGGGCAAGGCAGGAGGAGCTGGGGAAGCTCCAGCCTAGAAACCCCCAGGCTGCAGGGCCTAGGGGAAGGCCTAACAAAGGGGTACTGGGGCTTCCGGGGGCAGCCCATAGCTATTGAGACAGTAGCAGCAGGCCACCCCCCTTTGCCTGTGATGAGTGACAATGATACTGCAGTCTGCCTCAAGGAGTGGGGGCAAATGGTGACTGGCAGTTGCCTAGACTGAGGCAAGGTGGGGATAGAGGGTGGGGGTTCCCCAGGGAGGGGAGACCCTAAGACCGAAGGGGGTACTGCAGGGGTGCAGCACCCAAGGGAAGAGGGCACCAAGGTCTGGCAGGGACTCTGGGACAGAGCAGCAAGCGGGACATCGGCCTATAGAGGGCATTCGAGGCTGGAGAGCTAATTCCCAGACGGACCAGCGGGAGGCTCCGCAGGGGTGAGTTGCTGCCGTGCTACACTGCCCAAACAGCTTAGGACCTCAGTACGCTGCCAGGTCTGAGCCACGTCCCCTAACAGCTATGGGCTTTCCTGGAAACAGGCAAGAGGTATTCTTACCTCTGGCACTCGGATGCTCAACTCCCTGAATAAAATTTGTTTTGCCCTGTATAAAGCTTAGATTGTTCGCCCTCTATAACAATGATAGAGAGAGATGCACAGCTATTTCCCCCGCCCCAGGTACCAACACGTACTCCAGGTTAATTAATAAGTAAAAAGGGATTTTAATAAAGACAAGTAGTAGTATTTCAGTTGTTCCAAGTAGCAACAGACAGGATAAAGTGAATTACCAAATAAAATAAACAAAACACGCAAATCTAACACTATTACAGTAAAAAGCCTCATCCTCAGTGAATTCCTTCTTTCAGGCTAAACTCCGTTAGCCTGGGTCCAGCTATCACTCGCACCCCCCTGCAGTCACAGTCCTGTTCCAGTTTCTTGCAGTTACTTGGGGGGTGGAGGGCTGTTCTTTGAGCCAGCTGAGAACCAACTGGAGAGGTCTCTCCCAGGTTTATATAGACTTCCTCCTGTGGGTGGAGAGCCCCTCCTCCTTCTTATCCAGAGCCCAGATGGACTCTCAGAGCACATGGCTCAGTTGCAGGCCCGAACCAGACCACCAGCCTCACCACCTCACCACCACCCAGGCTGCATTCCTGAGGAAGCTCGGGTGTGGACGGGCATCTACAAAGTTCATTGTTTGCTTGATTTGTTCTCAATTGGGCTTAACTGAGAATAGTCTTCTCCCAGAGAGCTGCTCAGCCACTTTCCAAAGTCCACATACAACCAACCAAGCACATAGACAATATTCATAACTTTGAATACAAAACAGACACATACATACAAATAGGATGAACAGATCCAGTGGATCATTACCTTCACATAGATATGTTACATGGCATATGTAGCAAAACCATATTCCAATAATATCATACATATATTTACAGGAACCCACCCCCATAAAGCCTTATGGGGTACACCGTCACAGTAAGGATTGAGAAAAGCCACTCACTGCTCTAACCCCCATCCACCAGGGCTGAATATTGATATTTAACATTTGTAAGTACTTCACCATACCTCTCAAAAATCAGACAACTTTCCAGTGGCATCTGAGAAGCAGCATGCTGTATGTAAATCAAGTCTTATGTCTCTTATTGTTACTTAGGAAAACTGGGATATAAAATACATACATGTTTGTGAAAATATAACTGGCTGTTACTGCCCAATAAAGCACTGAAAAGATTTCCTTTAAATAGACTAGGACTAGTTGACCTCCCCCCCCCATCCCAAAAGTAAACAGTTTATTAGTGGGAGGAAGAGCATAGAAAAGAAATGATGCCTTTGGGAAAAATTAAATGTCTATATCCAGCTTAGTTTCCATCTATTTTAGACATGCAAGGATAGAAGTTGTGAACCCTAAGGGCAGAGATGAATGCTTCTGTGGGCTAGACCTCTCTGAGAATTTTGAATTATTATGTGGCTGTGGGCCTACTGTGGGCTTTTTTTTTAACTGTACTTTTAGTATAGAAAGACAAAGAACAAGGATTTCACACTAGCAGCATGCAGTACTCCTTTAGGATCACTACCCTGTTTCCCCGAAAGTAAGACATCCCCCGAAAATAAGACGTACTTCCAGTTTTGCCTCTCGCTGTAATATAATGTAATGTAATTTTGGGAGAAAAAATTAATATAAGACACTGTCTTATTTTCGGGGAAACACGGTAGCTACAATGCTGATCCATGCCAGAGTATTTAATGTGTTAGCACCTTTGAGACTTCATAGCATTAACTCTACTCCAGTTTTTCCAGATCTGAGCACCACCGAGTTGCCTTCTCCTCCCAAGAACTACAACAGTAGTATATTAAATATATTAGTTCTGTTTGGGAATAAAAGAGTCTACCTTTGTTTTATTTCATGTGTTACAGTCCCCTATTACCAGGATTTGACACAAATTGTCTAGAGCAGTTCTGTTTGGCCTCCAAGGTAAAGAAAGAATTAAAAATAACAGTTCAGTAAGAAATCTATAGTTATTCTGTTATCCATCAGAAATAATAAAATATATTACATAGTATGTAGACGGTAAGAGATTGCTAATAACTTATGTCTCAACTCTGCCACTGAATTATTTCTCTTGGTGGATTTGCAATGAGTCTTGTCTTCATGGCCACATAAGTAGATGGATATTTTCCTAATATTGATCTTGCTGAATGTGTTCTGTCAGTTTTACCTAGGAAGGAATGAAGAGGTAAATATTTTCCTGTGATCTTTTGTTGTGTAGTGAGGATAGGGGCGGAGAGAGAGAGAGAGAAATAGCAATATGTACCTGAACTGGAGCAAATGAAAAAGATTTCCAGTTGCAAATTACAAGTTAAGACAATGGGTTGCACAGTTTTAAAATTGGAATAAGGTAATGAGAATGAAGCCCTCAAAGTCTAAGGCCCTGATCCTGAATCAATCTCTGATCCTGCACAGAGTTCATTTCAAGACTGGGACCTAAAATTGTGTTTCAATTAACAGCAACAACTCCTGGTATATCATAAGCTTCGTTCTTTCTTGCACTATATTACAGCAGCACAAATGAACAATTAGGATGAATCGTCAGTGTGGCACAAGATGATTACATGCACAGCTATCATTCACAGTTGCGTATGTAACTCCTTGCACACCAGGATAAATTTCATCTAAGCTGTTTTCAAGATTCAGAAGGAAGGAAGGACCACAAACTCAGGGGGGAAAATCGAAGAATGGTGATATAGGCAATTTTCAATAAACAGGATGAACTCAGTCTTCAGAAAATAATGGGAATATTTTCAGTTTAAAGAACATTCGCAGGTGGCAGCAGTGTGGCTTTGCACTATGAAATAATCTAACCATCAGATAAAGTCTAATAGATTAGTTACTTACAATATATATTTTAAGTAAAATTCTTCTCAGATAGTTCCATTTCTCCAAAGTAAATATTCCGTACAAAGGCAACACCCTACCCTGTAAATATTCATTTCAGCTGGAATCAAAGAATTTAATTCTTAGGTCACTACAGATGTGACAATCCTGCAAGACATTTTTAGAATGCTAAATTGAGATCTGCATATTTCACAGGACAAAAAAAGTTGTTTGCTCAAAGTTAATGTATTTATATAGGTTATCTCAGGGTACATAACATTAGATCTAGATCATGATGGGCACCTGAGATCCACTTGGTGAACCTGCTGAGAAGGGGAGGAGAAGACAGATGGCTCTCGCTCCCCTTTGATTCCACATGCTAATGACATTAACACAAGAAGTAGGAGTGTTCTAATGAAATTTGTGATGACACATAGTTGAGAATTATTGTCAGCTCAGAAGATTGGAATATAAAATACAGGAAGAACTGGATGACCTTGAGCACTGGGGTAATAAAAACAGTCAAGCTCAACAGTACAAAGTGCAAGGTAATGCACTTGGGGACTAATAAAATTTTCTATGATAAGCTAGGGGTTCAGTTGGAAACAAAGAGGAGAAAGACTTGGGTGTAATACTCAACCACAGGATGACTATGAATCATCAGCGTGATGTGCCTGTGAAAAAGACAAATGTGATTTTAGGATGCATCAAGTGAGGTATTTCCAGTAGAGACAGTGAAGTATTAATGACATTGTTCAAGGCACTCAGACTTCATCTGGAATACTATGTACAATTCTGGCCACCCACATACAAGATAGATGAGAAAGATGAATTCAAACTGGAACAGGAACAGAAAAGGATATAAGGATGATCAGGGGAATTGAGAGCCTATTTTATGAGAGGAGACTAAGATTTTGGCTTAGCCAGCCTAGAAAAACAGGCTGACAGCAAATACAATTATCCCCAATGTATTTGTAGAGAGCAAAAACCAGAGAAAGAGAAGAGCTACTGAAGCTAATGGACTGTTTTGGAACATGGACACATCGGTATAAACTGTCTATGAATAAATAAAGGATAAAAATTAGAAGAATTCTAACCACCAGAGGAATGAATTTCTGGAGCAGCATTCCAATAAGGAGTAGTAGGGTAAACAAGTTAACATTTGAAGATAGACCTTAACAAATTTCTGATCAGAATTACATGAAGCAGTTGCCTGTGATATCAGGAGACTTGATTATCCAGGAAGTCCCTTCCTGTTCTGTTTTACATACATATACCGAATACAGCCCCAAGTTACAAAATCCTTGAGGCTACTCTAACCTGCAGAAGTTATTCTGCTACTCCAGACTGGCTGAAACAAAGCAGGCTCTGGCCTCATTCCCAGTACATCCACTATACTGGGGAAGGGTGGGAAGTAGTGTTTAAGCAGCTATATCAAATTGATACCTTCCAGGAAGTCCCTTATCCAAGGGAATTCCTAATTCCCTGTCATTGCAGCTCCATATCCTATTGTGCCACAAGAATAATGTGAAGGGGATGGGGCACTGGCCAAGGATCTTTCTCTTTAAACATAATGTATATTTAAAGAAAGCTTGATTTGCTATTTCACTCTGCTTTTTTATGCTGGAATATAACAAGTGGGAATCTTTAGCCCTGCTGAACATGGGGTTACCAGTAACTTCCCTGTGCACAGATCAGCACTATTTAGATGCTTCACTTTGTTGGTGGGGATGGGAAGAAAAGAGGGTGGGGAGAAGAGAGAGAGAGAGAGCCCCCTTTCAGATTCAACAATGGAACCCTCAGACAACCATACACAAGAAACGCCGGGATCACCCCACCTACTTTCATAGATCCAGTAACCACACCAAACACACCAAGAAATCTATTCTCTATAACCAGGCATTCATATGCTCTGAGGAGAAAGTCTGGGATATACACTTTAGCACACATAACAACACCTTCACCAAACAGGACAATTCACCAAAGTAGTTGTTCACATCATGGAATAGGTCACCCAAATAGCCTGAGAGAATCAGCTCAGTACAGAAATAACAAACACACCCTTCTGACTACACACCGTTAGTTGTCACCTACCAGCCAACACTGGAACCCCTATAGGGTATAATCAAACAGCTAAAACACATAACTCAATGGGAACTTCATCCTGAACATCCTCTTCTGGCCTTTCAAACCACCTCTCCAAGCTCATCATCAGAAGCAAGCTCTCCATCAACCAGGACACAGCTACTCAAAACAGCATAAGAGGCTGCAGAAAAACAGATGCAAAGCCTGAAGACTACTACAACAAACACTCCCCCACATCACACATTTTAAGACCTATGGATCCCACACATGCCTATCACATGTGAATACCTCATCCAGTGCACTAAATGCCCTCAACCCAGACTATGTGGGTGAAACCAAATAATCCACCAACATGTATGCACATCCATAATTTAGTTGTGTTTGCAGGACAGGGGACTTAGACAAGATACACACACACACACAAATAACAACAGAAGACAGGGAGGGAGGGGGAGAGAGACATCCCTTCCCAATTTTTAACTGAAATTTTAGAAATGTTTAGACCAACTAACTCTACCTTTTAATATATTATTCCACTTACCCTTGAACTGGTCTGACCCAATTCAAGAAAACATCCTTGTCCAGGAGAACATACAAGCACATATTTAAATCCCAGTTAATCCCAGCACATGAACAGAGACAAGCTTAAGCACATGCTTAAATACTTTCTTAAATCAGGATCTCTAAATGGATGCATCCCCCATTCTAACTTATGGAACCTTCCATTTCAAAGAAATCTTGTGCACACCGATGGCTACAGAACCCAGAAAAACAAAACACACAAAAAAACATTTACTGCAGTGTGACATCTGACTTCATCATGCTTTTTGTAGTATCTCCTCTTTGCTATTTGGGCTGTAACCCTCTGTAATAAAATTAAGTAATCAGTAGTAGAGGAATATTTGCTGCTTTGTTAACTGGTGGCCTCAGGGCCGGCGACAGGGGGGTACAATGGGTACAGCTGTACCGGGCCCCAGATTTAAGGGGGGGGGGCCTTAAATCCGGGGCGGGCCCGGTACGCAGCTGTACCCCCTTGTCACCGGGCCTTTGAGCAAGGCACGGCTCCGGGCAGCACTCATCAGTCCCCTCCCTCGGCACCCAGCAGCCTCCTCCCGCCCCCCTTTGCTTCTCCCAGCCGGGCCACACGGCCAGAGCGCATGCGGGGGTTGGGCCCCGCGGGCGGCGGGAGACCAGCCGGGGGGGGGAAGGGGCACGGGCAGCGGGAGACCGGCCGGAGGGGGCCCCTGCGGGCGGCGGGAGACCGGGGGGGGGGGTGTCCCCCGCACGATCTGCGTACGGGGCCCCAAAATTCCTGTCGCCGGCCCTGGGTGGCCTCTATACATTCAATTCTGTTTTTTGTTCACAAAAACAGTATCATTAAAGTTCTAACCCAAGGACTGAAGAATAGATTGCTTTCAACCAGGAATCCCTCTCAACCCAACATGTCACAAACATACAGGAGGAATAAATGTAATCAATGTTGGGTTTAATGTTAGTTCTATGTCCGTAATTGTCTCTTACCAACATACTCCTAGTGCATGTTATGTTTGTACTTACTGGTGCTTCGTAAAATAATTCAACTTTTCTTCCTAAATCCATTGAAGAAAAGTGAGCAAGATTGTGTGTAGGACCACAAGGCTCCAAACCTGCTTCAGGATCTACAAAGGGAGACCCCTGTATCCATGTGTCATCCTACTGTAAATGTAGGAGAGCAAAGGTCAGCATTAGCAGATCCAAATGCAAAATTGAAGTCTAAGTGTGGAGTTACTGTATTTATCTGGGAAATTTAGCATTATGCTTAAAGGCTGTCCCTGTCAGGGTTTTGATACTTTGCATCAGAGTATGAATCTGGGCTGCCTGGAAATAGCCCATGTGTTAAGAAAACAGATCTGCTATTTTACTGTAGCCAAAATAGATCTATTTTTATCAATGGATATTGCTAAGTGTGTAGGGTTTTTTTTTTTTTTTGTGGGGGGGGGGGGGGGGGGGAGGGAACAATGTAGTGGAAGCCAAAGTTGTGTTTTTTTTTAAAACAGTATTTCATTCAGCCCTCAGCCAACATTCATAACAGAAGGTTTTCTGCTTAGAAATACTTGTAAAATAAATATCAAAACAAAGCAATTTTAAAAGGCTAAGACTTTTTGAGATTTTAATTGCATTAAAGTCCCCACTCTTCAAAAATAAAAATAAAAAGTTACTGATAGGTTCTGTTGTTGTAACCATGTTGGTCTCCAAGATAAGTAGCAGTACTTATTGACTTTTCCAACAATGCACAAAGGTCATCCTTGAAATGGAAAGGTTTGTCAACAAGGAATGCACATAAATTCATAACTTTTTATGCTTTCTGTGTATATAAATGCATATTACTTCTATGTGTTCCATTCTATGCATCCAACGATGTGGGCTATAGCCCACGAAAGCTTATGCTGAAATAAACTGGTTAGTCTCTAAGGTGCCACAAGTATTGCTCGTTTTATTTATGGATACAGACTAACACAGTTGTTAATCTTTAACCTAAGGACTGCACAGTTGCTAAAGTTATTTCCTTCTTTTAAGCAATGGGAACTCATGCATAAGTGGTTTATACAGAAATATCGCTACATGAATAAAATAAGTAATTTTGGATAGATGGATACATCTCAAGAAAAAAAAAATCCTTTATTTTATGCTGTATTGCTCATGTTTGCCCACACTCCATTTCCCCCCAACATGCCATTTTACCACACTTACTTCCACAGATCCAGTAACCCCGGCAGATGCACCAAGGAATGTGTTATCTACAGCCAGGCATTCAGATATCACAACATATGATCTGAGGAGGAAGTGTGGGATGCTTATCACAGTTAAAATCACCTTCACCAATCAAGGACCCTCCACCAGAGCAGTAAACAGCATCATGGAATAGGCCACCCAAATACCCCCAAAGAAACTGCTTCAATATGGGGGGGTGGGAGAAACACTGACCACACACTTCTATGTGTCCCCTACTAACCAACACTAGAATCCATACAGCATATCAAAGAATTATAATTCATACTTAAGGCGGACAACACCCTGAACAATATGTCATGAATCCACTCTTCTGGCCTTCAAACAAACTCTCCTGCAACATCACCAAGCTCTCCACAGTTAGGTCACCAACCCTCCCAGTTTCACTATGAGTCTCCCGGAATTGGGCTCCTTTAGACCACTAAAAAGTCTGAGAGTACAACAGGGCTAAGGCAGGCTCCCTGCCTTCCCCGGTTCTGCACTGCTCCCAGAAGCAGCCAGCACGTCCCTGCAGCCCTGGAGGTGCAAGTGGGTTTTTGCGTGCTGCCCCCACTCTAATCACTGACTGGGGAATGTGGTCAATGGGAGCTATGGCGATGGCATCTGCAGATGGAGATAGCAGCAGGGATGTGCTGGCCACTTCTAGGAGCAGTGTGGAACAAGGCAGGCAAGGAGCCTGTGTTAGCACTGCTGACTGGCAGATGCCAGAGGTAAGCTCTGCCCTGCCAGAGTCTGCATTCCTCACCCCCTTCCACACCCCAAACTTCTGCCCCAGCCCTGAGCCCCCTCCTGGAGCCAATAGCTTGCCCTGCATCCCAACCCCTTGCCACCTCCTGGAGCCCGCACCCCATCCTGCATCCCAACCCCCTGCCCCTCCCAGAGCCTGCATCCCAAAGCCCCTCCTGAACCACAGCCCCCTGGCCCAGCACCTGTGCCCCACCTCGCACACCCAAACTCCCTCCCAGAGCCTGCGCCCTGAACCCCCTGCTGAACCCCAACCTCCTGTCCCAACCAAGTGAAAGTGAGAGTGGAGGAGAGCGAGCGATGGAGGAAGGGGGAATGGAGTGAGTGGGGTGGGGCCTTGGAGAAGGGGCTGGGATAAATGTGATTGGGTTTGTGTAATTAGACAATTGGCAACCTTATTCCACAGACCAGAACCCACCAACTCGAAACAGCACCAGATCCTTCCTGAACAGATGCAAAACCTATAGACATATCCCCACTGCTATGATGATGATGATGAATACCCCAACTCCAACACACCTGTCAAGGTCCATGGGCACTACACATGCCTATCAACATGTGATGTACCCCATCCAGTGCACCAAATGCCCCAACAGCAGCTTTGTGTGTAAAACCAAACAATCACTATGCTTTCAAATAAATTCCAGGTCAACATGAGCTGCTCATTATATGATATTGCACACTTAAAATATTGTGATGTAAAATTGCCTAATGCAGGAAATGAATACTGGATTCCAAACCTCCAGAGGCGTGTGTGTGTGTGTTTAAATTTACACACCCAAGTAGTCCTGCTGAAGTCAAAGAGACTACCACTCTTTGTAGAGTTAACCACATGCATGTGTCCTTTCAAGATTTAGGCCTTACTGATTATTTCATTTTCAGTCTGTGAAAATGAAATAATTAGGAATAATATTACTAAGGGCATGACAAATGTGGAGCAATCAAATCAGTTTGCTTGCAAGGGATTAGGTAACATCACTTTATATGCATTCATACTGTGCTAATACTGGCTGTTGTATGTGACATTATTTATTAAAATTAGAATGTTTAAACTGATAATTACACACACCTCCAGGAGGTTCATTGCTAAGAAAATACTGTTAGTGACAGCCTTCTTTACTTATTCACCTGCTTTTGTGAAGTCAAAATTACATTGTCCAGTTGGGATTGCCCCATTTCCTCCCCCCCCCCCCAAGATAAAGCATCTCCATGTTCACATTCAGCTGCTATATACTTAGCTAATTTGTTTGCTGTGCTACTAGTGATTATAGAGCAAGTGGAAACATAATCCAGTGGAGTAATTCCAAGTGAGTCACGTGAGGTAAAATACACAATGAAAACTGTGGTGTAGCCCACAGGAAGGCAGCGTATTTAAGTGTATTTCTTAGATGAGAGTCTTTTGAATAAATTGGAAGGTGTTAAAGAGCATAGGGGAGATGTTTCAACAGAACTTATGACAGGTACACCCTTGAATGTGTCCGTGTATCCTATAAAGCTGTATTTTGACACAACCAAGTGCATTTTCAAGGAAATAAAAATTTCACACACAGGATCATTTTGTGGGATCTATTTCAACCCTATGTTCAGCATACAAAACCCATCAATGAGCCGCAATGGGCAAGGAGAGAATTTCCCTGTGCGGCGGAGCAATGTAGAAGCACTATGTCTATCTTCCCCTGAAAGTTCTGCTATGGTGGAGATTTGCTGGGAAAGGGCAGGCAAGCAGTCATAGCTCTTGGTGCTAAAGAGATTCTGGGCTGCAGCACAGCCCATCAACATCCCAGGAAAGGCTGTCTTATGTCAAAGCTTTTTCATTCCCTGCAGCAACCCATATTTCAGGTGATGTAAAAGGGGACTGCCACCTTTTCCCCTCTTTCTCTGAACTGCAGCCTCTGTATGTCAGCTCTTAGGAGACAAAAGAAAACTAATCCCTTATTTTTTCAACAATTAGCACCTGATCTACCCTCTTTTCCAAGTACACCTGACAACACAACACATGTTAACTAAAACAAGAATCATATCTGCTGATTGCAAAACCCTATAGTAATTATTTTTCATATGAGGTATTCTAGTTCATTCCATATATTACATGTGTAAATAAATACAGCCTTGGAGGGAGAGATGGGGAGAGGGGGGAAAATCAATAAAACTGAAGCTTACCAGCGGGTGCAGAGTGTGTGGAGTGAAGTTTAAGACTGCAGCAATCAGCATGTAGTTTATTGGATTTGGCTTTACTAAAAACTGACTTGGTATCATTTTCACTCTCAGTGTCTTCTGGAGAAAGATTATCCAGTTCAACTACCACAGTTGACATTGCAAAATAATCTCAGTTAAAGTTCAATTTAAAAACAATAACTTATCCCCCCCCCAACAAAAAAAATCCACCAGCCCTGAATTCAAACTTCCTTGAAGTTGCAAGTTTAAAAAATTGAAAAGAAAAGTTTTATCAATGTTTCTAGAAATCCTAATATTGTAAAAATAAACATTCACTTTTCAAAAACTTGAGACCCACTATATCCAGTACGTTGTGTGCCAGCTCTGAAACATTTTCTGGGTTATTTAACTCTCCAGGAGGATATTCCTTTAAGAAGTTCCCTTCTATTTCGAGTGGCAGCAGAAATATGGCATTTCTGTGAAGCTGCTACAGAAATAAACAGAAGTGGAGACATCTGTATGTCTGCTAAGAAATGGTCTCAACTTTGTTTTCACAGCTCTAATTCATATCTCATTACACATGGGTCCAGCTGGGAGGGGCTAATCACTACCAATGAAAACAAGTATATTTCACATGGCAGCTCATCAGCTTGGAGCTGGCAGTTGAAATGTGGAAGTTAGTTATGCCACAATGATGTTCCTTGGATTACAATACTCAGTCCTTTGTCCAAGTGTTTTCAGCAAGTGTGTACAAAGGCAAAGTCATTCTCTGAACAAAGTGAGAAATGTAGTTTTAGTTCTAACATATAGTATGTAGAGCAACAAATGTTTAACCATTTAGCAGTTTAGCAGCTGGGCTATACACTGGAATCCAACTGTAATAATATTAGGGGGATAAATGTTTCATTACTTACGGGAGCTAGATAACTACATTTATGTTTTCTTCTCCCGACTCCTAAATAAACCTGTAAAAAAAGCTCAGCACATCAACTTCATATTTGTTTGTGTTCTCCCTGCTTTACTCAACCTCTGTCCCACATTTTAGGTTCCAAATAAGAAGTACCAAGAGAGGCACCCACTGGTGATGGTGGGAAATTACACAACAACACAGACATCTCAGTGACTTGTAATTGGGCGCGTTCACTTTTAAAAGGAGAAAGAGGGAAAAGGCTGCTTTCTCTCTGCATGACGGGACTGTACAGACAAACAGCAGCACGGATGGCAGATGGCTTGCTATTTCAGAGTCCCCTACAGAACAATAAACAGAATGAAATAAATGATGAAGTATAGACTGTTTATTGTGAAAATCAGTGATATCACGCAGGGTTTATGGTAAGAGACATGCCTTTTCCTTGCAAGATAAAGGAGCTATTGTGAACTGACCGCTGTTAATTATGCATAATTTTTACTGGACATCCTTCTTGTTGCTTCTGTTTCACACATGACAAGTGGAAGAAACCTTGTAAATCAATAGAGAGATGCAAAGATACACTGTAAATCAATAGACATGCACAAGTCTCAAGGTGATATAAATGGCTTAGTCGTGATAAACTTTGGGGCAGACCCTTTCCTGCTTGGCCCAGGCAGCTCTAAATTACACCATTGATGGAGTCCTTAATAAAAAATCAACTCTAAGCCAGTGGAGGACAAATGGAGCAGAATGGAGTTTATTGGAATGGAGCTTATTGGAATGGAATGCAAGTACAAGACCTGGCAGCAGAACAACTGCACCTCTAGGTAGTTCCCTATGCCAGGCGAATTCTCTGCAAGTGATTTGCAGCTGCATTATGATCTGTTTGAACCACCTGAATGAGGCAGAGGGGCACAGCAGGCCTTGACAAGCTGAATATCAAACACTAGGAGCAGCTTTCAAGAATTCCAAAAATACAAATACTTTTCTGTATTTGGATAGTGATTCCCTTTTGACTTCATTATTATTTAAAAATACTGGGGGAGGAAGGATCACATTCAGCCGTGTGCAAGAAGCGTAACTCCCATTCGCTATAATTTGATTCAGAACATTTACTGAAACTTCAGAAATGGTTACATAACTGCAACACAGTTCTGTATGACAAAAGCAACTGAAAAACACACTAAAGGCTTGTCTACACTTAAAACGATACACAGAAGCATAGCTATACCATTGTAGCACTGTCAATGTAGACACTACTTACACCAAAGACAGTGATTCTCCTATTGGCATATTGAATTCACTTTCCTGGAAGGTGGTGTTGAGTTTGAACTTTACCCTGGCTCTGTCTGAACGTTCAGCCCAGGCTGTGACCTGAACAGCAGCCTCTGACCCTTTCCCCACCCCGGCAGCCATGTTTCTATTGTCTCTCTTATTAGCATGTCTTAAACAGTTGTTACACTGGTTTTAACTGGATTCAACCAGGATCATGTACCTCATGACCAGCTAAGCACTTTGTTGACAACTGTCTATAAATACCGATGTTTATCACAAATAAAGCTGCCAAACTTACTCTGAAGCTTTTGAGCTAATGAGAATGTGTGCCCCTTGATCAATGAATGGTGTCTGTGTTGTATGGTCTCGGACAGCTTGTGAGCCCTATACCAACTCTGCACTACTCGGGTGCTGGACGGTGAGTAGGATCTGCTATTTTAACCTACCAGTGGTAGATAGGTCAACCGAAGAATTCTTCTGACAACCTAGCGCTGTCTACAGAGTGCCTTAGGTTGGTTTAACAATGCTGTTCAGTGATGTGGATTTTCCACACCTCTGACCAACATTGTTAAACTGACCTAATTTTCTAGTGTAGACCAGACCTAACAGAAAGCATTTTATAGTACAGCCAGCATTAATGGAATCCTGGTTAGCTGAAATTCCTGCTTTAATTGCATACACTGTGGTTGTACCATGATTATTAGCAGAAGTATCCTCAGATTACCTATTAATAAGGTATTTCACCCGGGATGAGAATGCTGGCTGGATTAGGGATGAGGCCAGTTGTGGTCACAGGAGGGAAATAGAACTCACTCCAATTAACACAGCTCCTATGAAGCTGACTGCTAGGCAAAGCTGAGGGCATAATATGGCCACTTTAAAGTTAACTATCATACACCCATTCACAGAAATGTAGAATCTTCCATACTGGATCAGATCACTGTTATTTTAGGTCTGGTATCCTATTTCTGAGGAAAGAAAAAAAACCAAAAAACCAAAACCACCACGTCAAAAAAATAACTACTCAAGTTTACAATGCACATATTCAATTAGGCAGTGGAGGAAAAAATTCCTTGCCCGCCGGTTGCAGTATTTAAAGCATTGGAGCTATGACTGATCTTTACTCTCAGCAGTTCATAATTCCATCCAAAAATCCTTGTTTATCTGAAGGATTCAGGGGTCCAACACCTTCACATAAGTGAGTTTACACTATAAATGCTATTACATTGCACTGTACATTGTTGTCAAAATTTCCCCCACTACTATTGAACAATATCAAACATAGAACCAAACTCTAGAGCATATTAAGCTTCTAAAGGTCTCCAACTGCTTTGTCACTTGCAGAACACTTCCTTTTGGGTAGAAAAGTTCTCCTTTTGCTTTTTTTTAAAAAATAAGATTTTTACTGTTCTTCAGCATGCTAGAATACCAAATCTCCAGCTCACTGTTCTATTCTCTATATGTTATTTAATATCTGATAGGACCCTAAAATACCAACTAACTATGCTGGACTAGATGACAACACATTATAAAGAATGAGGAATTCTATTTTCAACCAGCAAATCTTTTATTCTATGGAACAGCACTTTCCTAATAATGATGTACAATAAACCATAGTTTTCATTAGTGGTAATTAAAGCCTGGGCAGATCTAAGAGGCAGCAAATTCCAGTGGAGTCTGCTTATGCTAATGCAAACAGAGCACTGTAAAGCTTAGCACTGCAACTTTTTGATCTTGTAGAGCTGAGCTAGCTAGAGAGCAGCTGAGCTCCAAGCTAACTGTGTGAGCTCTTACTTTTCTTCCTCAGTAGTCTTCTTCCTTTTTCAATACAGCCAATCCCAAGTGACCCAGAATCATAAGTAAACCCTACAAGTCATGAGATTTGGGTTTACTTGAGTCTTTAGGGATCACAATTTTAAGGTTTTCTCACTCATGATGGCAAGAAACTTTTAAAACCAGAAAAAAAGAAAGTTGAACTTCTCATATATTCACATGACTCCAAGAGCCAGGTCTTTAAAAAGAAAAAAAAAACCCACAAAAATATATTGAATATCATCCAAGTCTGCAGGACCTGATTAAATTAATCCTAGGATACTTAAGGAATTATATGAAGCAATCTTGGAACCCAGAGCTATTATCTTTTAGAATTCATAAATGATGGGCGAGATCCCAGAGGGCTGGAGATGGATAAACATAGTACTATCTTTGAAAAAGGGAAGC
Source organism: Sternotherus odoratus (assembly GCA_032164245.1). Lineage (NCBI taxonomy): Eukaryota > Metazoa > Chordata > Testudines > Kinosternidae > Sternotherus > Sternotherus odoratus. The sequence goes on along the minus strand of JAVMKO010000006.1, from coordinate 73,642,952 downwards.
AAATGGGAGCCAGGGAATTAGACCTAACTTCAATACCTAAAAAGATACTGGAACAAATTGTCATTCTCCTCTCTCACACACCGCAAGGATGAAGCAGTTTCCAGAAATGTAGGCCAATGAAACAGGCTTTCCTCTCTTTCCACACTGCTGAAGTTATGTCTCATGTTAAGGTTTTACTCCTTCCTTCCCCAACTACAGTCGGACTCCGCAATACCGCGATGATCGGGATCCAAAAATACCCGATTGCGGTAAACACCGGGTCACGCTATTGCGGGGTCGCACCACATCAAAGTGTCGCACGCTGCCGCCATCAGGAGCCCCGCGTTATAAGCGTATTTGCGCTAGAGTGGGGCGCGGTATTGTGGGGTTCCACTGTAGTTAGACAAAATTTAATTTGATATAAGCAACATGACTGCCACATGGAAATTGCAGTGCAATCAGACATGCATAAGTGTCAGGCAAACTCAGTAATTCTGCAAAATGCAGAGCACTCCCTTAGATGCTGGTCATACCTCAGATCCAACTGATTCCAGTGGGAGTGGAAGGCACACATTCCCCAAGAGCAGTGGTTCCCAAACTTTAACAGCCCGCGAACGCCTTTCACTAAATTGTGACATCTCGTGAACCCCTCCTAAAAATGAATATTTCCAGGGATTTAAGTATAAAATTTCCTCAGTGTGATGGATGTGCTTGCTTTGCTCTGCATAGCACTTGGAAGTCTGGAACCACCGGCGAAAGACAAAGTCTCAGGTCTGGTTCAGCATCAAGTCTGTTTCTGTATTTGGTTTTCAGATGTGCATACGAGGAAAATACTTTCTCCCATAAGCATGTTGTTGAAAATGGTAACAAAACTGCAGCAGCTTTTTCTGCCAGAAGGGGGTACTCCTTTCTTAAACTCAGCCAAAAGGTGATCAATTACAGATTTCTGAAACTCCTTTTCAGTTTGTAATCACGGGAGATCATAATTTCTCTTTTTCCTCAGTGTTCAGTATCTGTGTTGAGAAAGTAGTATCAAAAAGGTTGTGAATCTGGTCATTATCACCTGACATAGCTGGAAAGAATTCCCTGAAAGTTGTGCAAAGTCCTTTTAGGTGTGCAATTATATTGTTTGTACACTGATCGAAGAATCATCCATATAGGTTTTAAAAAACCCACAAAAATAGTTGATTTTCGTTATAAAAACCAGCTAATTGACTTCCTTAAATTGCTCATAGGAAACACTGCTGCTGCTGACTAAACACAGGAACAAGTTAGATAGTTGCAATTAATTTCCATCCTGTGTTAGTTTCAAGCTCTTCTAAATCAATAGGGAAAAAAATCAAGAAACTAATTAAATTAGTCTAAAGAATGCTTTTGATGAACTGCACACTGCAAAGAACATTTCACAAACAGCTTTCATAGCAGCAATATGGGAAAATGAGCCTGCCATATCTTACAACATCTTACCAATTAATACTAATAGGTAAGTCAGATTAAAAAATACTGGCCTGAACTTTAAACCAAACTCAACTTTTCCAGAAGAATAGCCCCTCTCTAGCAGGCCTGATGAGAATTGTTCACTAATTTACCATGTTTGTTTATTATAAAAAAAAAGCTTATTAATTAAAACAAGCAATATTGGCCCACTTTGTGGACTGCACAAATAAGTAACCAAGCTCCACTTAAGAATGTCATGCTCTCCCACAATCTAAGTTTAGCATCTGTAACAGGAAAAGAAGTTTGGGAAATTCCATACATAGCAAGCAGATTTGACAAACCATATATCAACAATCTCAGGGCCATTTGATCTATTTACATAACAAGGATATATAAAGATTTTCTAAAATTAAATTTATGACAATCGAACCTGTAAACATGCTTCTATATATATATCCAATTGCTATATTAATACACATAATAAAATCACCTAGAACAGCCTGAATTAAGCATAATAGAAATGTTACTTATATCACCCTGATAGTGTTTATGCAAATTTTAGCTTAGAATTACATTACTGAGAAACATTTCCCCCCACCCACCCACTACCCCCCAAACCGCTAATAAGTATTACACAACTTATCTTTTATCATAAAAATATTTGGTTGTTCATAAGAAAGAGGCTTAGTTCCAAAAAATCACATGTTAATGATTAAAAAAAGTGCCAACACCACACGTCAATTTTATTGGGAAGAAATTTAACATTGCATTGGGAGGTTTTCCAAAGGCAAAAGGAGTATTTGGATCTGAACCATGTTTAGGGGGTTACAGTGCCTGCGGAGTTTACACTTGATATTGGTTGGCAAAATCTAAGTAATGAACTCAACCAGTTTGGGGTGCCCTGTTTCCTAACAGTCTGCCTGAGGTTGGTACCCATGCTCTACTGCAGGACAGTTTGACTGTGGTTTCATTAGTGTTATGTCTGGTCTTCACTAGGAAAAAAAGTGAGTTTTAGCATGTGTTAGCTAATACATGTTAACTAACAAGTGTTGACAAGTCACTTTGTAGTTTTCACGTTAGCAGGTCAAGTTAAGGTTAGACTCTCCCTAGAATTTATTTTGATTTGCTAATACTTACAACACTACAAATTGCCTTGCTTGACTAGAATTTTCACCTCATGTTTGTCACTATTTATCTAGTCAGAAAGAAACTTTTCTGTAGTGAAAAAAGACAAAGCCCTTCTTATTGGTAGAACAGATCAAAATATGGTGATTCTGGCTATATTAAGCCCTGTGGGGGATCATTTTATGTCCTCCACCACCATAGCACCAAACACACACATTTAGACTCACACAATGCATGTGCGATGGGAAGCACTATTACTTCCACTTCAGAGACTGGGAAGCAAGAGAAGGATTAAGTGACTTGTCCAGCATAACTCAGGAAATCTATGAAATTGACAGAAAAAGTCTCTTGATCCCCAGACTACAAGACATTTCTTCTGCATTATTTCCCAGCTTCTAAGGTTTATGCACATCTGAGAAAAAAGTAACGTTTGTATTGTACACAGTAATAAGCGCCTCCTGAGAAAGCTTCCTTTTAAAAAATCTCTTAAATTATCTGTGAGATAAAATTGAAAAGCAATTGATGGACTTTCCTGGAGCTAAATAACTAGTCATACTTAGACTACCATAATAAAAATGAATACATTCAGGTAAAAAATAACCTTACTCTCTAGATCAGTAGTATATGTACACCTAGTGAATCCAGATCTGTAAGTATAAACCTAAAATATCAGGGAAAAAATGAAGCCTGGAAATTTCTTGGAGCAAAACACATTGAGTTGAGTGAGAGGGGAAAGAAATGTACCCAATTCGGATCTCAGTTACATCAATGGCAATTTACTAAAGCCAACAGTGCTACACTGGACTGATTCGGATATAACTGACTTCGCAATCTAGTCCTCTGATTCCGGCAAGGTACTCAATCAATAGCAATAGCAATCCATGTACATACTCTAAGACTAATCACCACATTTTAATTTTTGTGAGCACTCAGGTTTGATTTAATCAGATTACTATATCATAGCTCTATCTGGTAATATACACCAAGCCAGAGAACTTTCGCAGAAGATTCACGACAAAGTGTTTAAACTCTAGGTACTAAACCTTGATTTCTATTTACCTGTTGGATTTATGCAGACCTAAAAAGAATTAGAGGATAAAACAATCTCCAATTTTGCACTGAAGCCATTCCCTAAAATGACAGGAACAGTGAGTAACTGTGAGCACTGATAATTCTAATACATTATTGCTGAATCGCACTAGTGGCTGAGTGTTATAGATAGCCATTGCCAACCACACTTTAAAACTTCTCAAGTCACCTTCTCAATGATACCCATCCATGGATATTTTCCTAGAATTTTCATTTCTGGTTCTCTGAGAGACAATTTAAAACATTGTTAATATCTTTTAAGCCAAAATGCAGCATTGCGGATGGAAGCTCCCTTTGATCCTGCCTATCCCATACAAAACGGGTTGGTGGAAGTCAGTTGCCTCAGCAGCACCATCCTCTGGCCTCAGACTCCACAGATGACTCATTGAAGGGTTGGAGATTCATGCTGGCAAAAGGAGCAGGACAGCTAGAGGCAGGGAATATGCATTATCAATCCCCCAACATCATGGGGAAAACCTGGCTGAAGTTTAAAATCAGTGGTTCCCAGACTTTTTACTAAGGTGACCAACTAGCTGCATTTTATCTTTTATTGCAACCCATCACTCCCTCCCCCCCTCCATCTGGCACTGCAACACACATCCCAGCCCAGTGTGGAGGGGAGACCCCACAGTGTGGGCTGTTGGGGCATAAGCGAGCCCTGTACTGATGCTGCAGTGGTGGCGTCCAGTCCCCTGAGGCTGGGCCTGTCTCCTCATTCTAGCTCACAGGTGATGAGGTGGCCTGAGTGTCATTGCAACCTGGTGCACTGAGTGTCAGAGTTACTCAGGCTTGGCCTTGCTGCCCCTATATCAATGCCAGAAGGGTGACAGGCCCCAGCCTGATTAGCGGTGTGACCCTATGGGCCAGGTTACAATGTCCAGAGTGAGGAGCTGCCTCTTGGAGACAGAAGCAGGCATTATCCATGATTTAGGATTTGTATGGCCAACATAGACTGGTTTCAATTTCAGCATTATCCATGATCGATTCTTTGCACAGCTTCAAGTACTCTTAACAGTATTTCAAATGTTATTTGTATGATAGTGAACATTTATTTAAATGTATTCAAATGATAAAAAGGATATTTATCCATATGCTTGAGGTGTCTTTGACATAGCTTAAAATATCAATATACATGTCCAATACTCCACATACAACAGTACAAAGGTACCAGAAAGCCAGACAACTAAAGATTAAATTTGCCTCCACCAGTTACCCTCCGTACAACTTACCCCTTCTAGACTTTGTGAAGTTTAATATGTATCACCCAAAAGTTTATCTCACCGAGAATTACCCCCCCCCCCCCAACACACACACAGAGCATCCAGATTTGAACTGGTATCTGAATAACCAGCCTTTACCCTGTAACCTTTAAGGATAACATGCAAGTATGGAAAATGTTTCCAAAATACTGAGTGAGCAGTCTTTGAGCACAGGGTTTTTTGGTTGGCTCATAAATTACATATTAACTGAAAGGATTAATCTGTACTAGACACTAGGTGTCTGACTTGCTTCATGAGCGGATATGCATGTTGCTAAACGGAAGGAAAACTAGAGTAATGAGAGAGCAAGTGTTTTGAGGGTAGCTAACAGTTCTTTATACTTTGCAGCTTTATCTCTTACTAACAGCAAGGCTGAGAGGATATCTATCCATATCCTTTTGGGCAAGAGAAAAACTAATTTAGGTCAGCTCAGCTCAGGCTATCATGGGCTCTAGCACCACCCACACACAGAACACAGTTATAGCCAAAAGTAAATGTCAAAGTAGTGTCCCTTAGTACATTTTTAAAAGTCATTCTTGTGATGTTTCTACAAAGCCCAGTGTGTGGGACAAGTTATTTTCTTTACTTATTTTTCTGTTGAATAGGTAAATTTATTATTGTGCCAGTATTTTTTCTCCCTTTTATAATCCTTAAAGTGTTTTTAGTTCATCAGAGTGGCAATGGAATGTGTGTAAAACCAAATGACCAGAGATTTGCAACAAGAGTTTAAAATTCATGTTCAGTTTTTAGGAAAAAATCCGATACCTTATTTAACTCTAGGTGACATCACTGCACAACAAAAGGAAACATACATTGACTCAGTAGAGAAAAGAATGCACGGGAAAGAATTTCTGTACTTCTAAATAGATAGCAGTGGTATGAAAAAATATTTGTTCTCTAGTATAAATCCTTCAGCCAGCATTATATGATTACATATTATAATTAAACAAGAGGGCAGAGTAAAATTACAATGGGAAAGAATTTCCCAAATTTTGTAGATAGAGTTTAAAGCAAGAAATTGCACCTCCTTGCAGTAACTGCTTAGAAAGGGAAGGTACAGAAGAAAGGCACTTTGAAGGAGGGGTGGGGTTTCAAAAGCCCCCAAATCAATTACTACATTTTTAGAACATTAGGTGTTGACCTCATAAATATTATTATTTAGCACCATAAGTGTCACAAGCGGAGCCAAATTCTTTTGAATATCAAACAAAACAGCAAGGCTAAAGGGTAAATCTATATGGAATATCAAATACTCCTCTTGCCACACATTAATTTAACAAGACATTGGCAGTCACCATCTAACTTCCCCCTTTGCTGTACTTCTGTACCCCGGTCTTATATTTTTAACTCCCCCCCCCACACACACTTGTTTGCCTGTTATAGGAGTGAGAGCTCCAGGACAGGGCATGGTGAGATGCCTAGCACATTGTGAGAGCTCCTGAAGATAAATGTAGTAAGTATCAGGCCAAATCCCAAAATGCTATTACAATTTTTACTTAGTCTTTGCTGAGGCAAACCTTATGGACTGGATTCTGGAACTGGGGATGCGGGGTGGGGGTGGGGAGTGTTCCCATCATATACAGGGTTTACAGTTTTGTTCAATGGCCTTGAGCACCCCCACTATAAAAAAAATGTTCTGATGTCACTGCTCATGGATTGCAGAATTTGGTCAGTGGTAATTAATTACTTTCAGAAAAAATCAAATCAGTGAACAAGGACAAAAAATTGAATATGACCTTTAGACATCAGCCTTCCCACCTCAATAAACCATCTAGCAAGTCAGCAAACAGAATGGTATAGGTAACTGACTAAAAATTAACATTATAAAACTACTACTTTATTTCCTAAAGAACATTGATCTTTCCTTTGCCTTTATATGGACCATGATGGGGTCCCTTTAAAGAAGGAAATCTTATATTTAACCAATCCATTCTTGGTTTGAGGAGTCTAATATAATTCAGAAAGCTGTTTAAATGAAAGTTTTTAGGAGCCTCCCATCTGATCATTTCCTTCTCTCCTGCTGTTTTTAATTCAAATATAATCCAGCTAATATTAATTTGTTGTACTTAAAAACCTTGCACAGCCTGAACATGTTCCTGCAGTTTGGCACTGAATCGGGTTGTAATACATCATCATATTGCCATTGTTCAGATAATGAATTAATGTAATATATCAGCAGCTTTGATCTAATAAGGCATTACTCACTGAACTGGTATTGGTTAACTGGATTGTATTACAGTGATGCAATACCAACAGGTCTAAACGACCCCAACAATCTTTAAATGTAAAACAATTTTCCATGGAATTACTTCCGACCTGCATCAGAATAAATGAGAGGAGAATTGGTCCAATGTTTGTACCAACTGCTCCACCAATGTGCTTGATGCATCTCTAGGGAGAGATAAATTCACTTTCCATACCCTTGGCCATTCTAGCAAGCTATCTAACAGGTGATGAGTTAGGGCCAAATAATGTGATCATAATTCTGTGAGGTAAGCTAAACTGGGACCTGCCTTTCTTAAATACAGCTGAATAGATATCTGGTCTTAAGGTATTGTGCACACTACTGGCCCGTGCTAGCTTTGTGTCAGTCCCCTAGGTTTGTAGGGTTAAATTTTAAGCTCCACTTGTACCCATCCTCCACTTGCTATGTACAAAATTAAGCATACCACACACACACACACACACACACACACACACACACACACACACAGAGTTGTAAACGCTGGCAGGTCGGAAGTATTCCATGGACATCAGTGGAAATGCACCAACATAAATTTGGTTTAAGTGAGAAGAGAATTCGGCCCACTGCTTTGTCTGTCTGAGAATGGATAACTTCAGCCTCCCTAGTACAATATTTATTTGAAATAAAAGCGCATGTACAACAATCAATTTAACAGGATGGTGGGGGGGGGGGGGAGAGAGAGAACACCTTCTGGGTATCTGTGAAACAGGAAATGCACAGATCAGGCACAGATTTTGTGGCTGATAGTCTTAGTTAATTAAAAGAAAAACACAAAATAAATCCTAATGGTACACAAGTGTGGAGAAAGAGGAGCAAGAGAAAAAAAGCAAAATTGCTTTTCAGGAAGAGAGAAGAGCCTCCAGAGAGGTGCTGTGAGTTCTCTACTTGAGCGGGAACTGAGGGAGCCGAGCACCCTGTAGGATTGGGGCTTCATGCCTTCTTCACAGTTATACTGTAGAGTACAACAATAGCAGATATGGAGAAGTTGTATTAAAGCAAAGCAAAAAACAAAAGTTAGTGTTATCTCATTTGCATTAAAAAGAACATATTTCAGGAACACAAAGCTATATAGCTTAGAGGAAAGAATCTCATAAATATAACTGCTATGCATCCTTGTGCATATTTATTGAAAATTGCCTTGAGGCATTTTGCATTGTGTTTAGCAGAGCTAAATGCTTTTTCCGCAGTGATAACACCTTCAACAGCCACCATGAATTTGAAAGAAAGAGACCTCAAAAGAGAGAGAGAATTTGAGAAGATTTAGAAGTGTAAAAGGAAGTCTCAGAAATAGTAAAAAAATGTTTGCTTTGTACTAGTGATTTCTTTAAAAACTTCATTGAATCAGTCTTTGCCACTCTAATCTGAGAACCAAAAATATATTGGAGTGTTTATGATGCTTCATTTGGCTTTACTGAATGAAAGACTATAGACCTAAACAACACTAAGCACATACGTGCACACTTCACATTCAAATCACTTTATAAAGATTAATTAATCCCCACAAGCTATTCATAATATCATATAAGATACTTGTTCTTGGTCACATTGATACATATATTACCATAATTTATTAATGTTTCTGATAAATCCATTTTACAAGCAAACAACTAGGTGAAAGTTAGCATATTTAAGGGCATATGGAGAACAGAATTTAGCCCACCTATTTCAGATATGAGTTCACAGTCAACTCCTTCTGATTTTCAAGCTATAAAAATGCCAAGAGCTTAATATTTTAAATATTATTTTATTTTATTTACTCTAGTGTCATGCTCTAGACTAGAGCAGCACAGAACTCCAAGCCACTCATTATAAAATATCAAGCGAGACTCTCAGGGAAGTGAACAAATAAATTAAGGAACATCAGATTTCCAGCTCATTGTACCAGATGCATCAGCAACTCCCACAGGGAACAGATGATCGTTGAGACACTTTTTCCCTTTGGTCTTAACTATGGAAGATACTCAGGATACATCTGAAAGATGCCATTGGCTCCAGTTTTAGAAAGTTAAATCAAAATGATGATAAGATTAGGTGAATTACTCAAGTTGTATAGCTGCCCTTTGATGTCAATATATTCAACTGGAGCTGGTTTCTACCTTAGGAAAAGAGCAGTCTCATCAAGAAACAGCACACATGTAGATGAAGACAATTACTACAGGCAATAACCTCTTTTGCATTTCTCCATAAATGTGATAAGAGATACAATTTGGACATAGGAGATTTCAGAGAGAGCAAGTGAAATCATCAGTTAAAACAGATATTGAACTACAGAATAAATAGTTAAGACACCTGGTGAGTTAAATAGAAATATACAGAGACAATGTCTACACTTACAAGCTTTCAGCGGCACAGCGGCATGGAGACAGTTGTGCCACTGTAAGATTACTCGTGTAGCCGTGTTATGCCAAGAGGAGAGAGCTCTTCCTTCAACATGATAAAACCAGCTCAACGAGTGGCGGTGGCTATGTCAGCAGGAGAGTCTCTCACCAACATAGAGCTGTACACACAGGTACTTATGCCAGCAAAACTTGCCACACGTGATTTTCAAGGACATAAGTGCTAGACATGGCCTGGGGTATCACATTGCACTTGTTCTAGCTATTTTCAAAATTTAGCACATTTTTCTTAGTAGTGTTAAGTCTCAGTATAATTACATATGTGCTGCATTACTAACATCTGTTGCTTCACAATGCGATCTCTCCATTAAGAGATTGTTCTTGCCTATATAATAGCAAGTTTCTCTCTTTTTAAAAATATATAAGCATTTTTCTCTCTCACCTGGCCTTCCTAAAATATCCAAGAATCTGAACTAATTACATCTTCACTTTGGATAGCTTTGCTGCTACTTTCATCTCTAGAGAGAATTGGAGTTTATTAGTCATACTAATCTTCACCCGTGTCACAAGTATTCACAATATAAACATACTTAGCACCATTCTCAACTGCACTGTTCTTATTCACCATGACTACACTATTTCAGCCTTCCACTTCCCCCCAACATTATCCTCTTTGTCAGAGATCTCTCTTTCATGTCTTTTATTAGCAGGTAATTTTACTTTGAAGTGCAATTTTGATTATTATTTTTTTTTAAAAGTTTTTTAATTTTTAAGAAAATGAGACAGCATGTGCTCAGTGCTGTACAAGCCAGAGACACAACCCTGCCCTGAGGAACTGGTCAGTCACTGCCCTCTTCCTCAGCCTCCCAAATCCTTTTATACCAGACATTACCATAGCATCCAACCCCCTCATCTCACAGTCTAAGGACAGAGTCCATAGATGCAAAGCAAGATGTGAGTTAGGGCAAAATTAAAATTGTTTCAACTGAAAATGTTTGATGGGAAAATGGATATTTGACCAAACAAAATTTTTTTTCTGTGTGTATGGGAAATTTAGATTTTTAGTTAAAAAAAGGGCAAGTGTCTACATACCAAAATATTTAGACTTTGAATTGTTGCAATGAACTACAATTCCTAGAAGTCATCCGTTTCCCTATATCCCCATTCTCCTTTCTAGGCCAGGTTCACTGACCAGATTATCTTCTTCATAATGCAATAGAACCAGATTTTTCCATGATGCACCACCTCCCCTTTCCAAGAGGGGAGACAATAGCATGTCCTGGGAGATATAGTCCAATAAGGGATTTAAGCTTGGGAGGATTAGATTTTTAATCAGTAACTGTGCGTAAACCTCAGTTTCACCCAACATACAAAAACCAATGAAAAAATATTTCCATCAAGATCTAAAATGTACAGATAGTATTTTTGTACTCTCCCTCTTTGGGAACTTATTTGAGTTTGCTTTAAGGATATTTACTTTCTCATCACATGCCAAAATATACAACATGTTTAACAGCTATAAAGCTTTAAACTTTTGATCTTAGCATATTTTGCCATTAAATAATTGTCTGACCCCACCTCCATACTTTACTGCAACTATGAAAACATTATATATATAAAATTCTTAAAAGTAAACATTGATAGTATTAAAAATAAAAATTGAATTCTGACAAGACTACTCAGAGTACAATGGAAGCGTGAGACACCCAACCTACAACTCCCATGAGGCATCATGGCAGCATTTCAAAATTGAAGACTTTACCTTTTGACCGGAATATTTCAGTATTTGAATTTCTGCTCAAAACCTGAAATTCTGCAGAGAACTTAGTCTCCCTCCATACAGACACTTCAGCTGATTAAAAAAAAATCTGAAAAAAATATTGACAAATGGGGACGTCTTCCTAGGATATGTGTGCAGAGGATCTCCTCCTCCTTGTGAGGTTCTCCCCCATCTCACAGAGAGGGGGACACATGGCTGAGATTTGGCCCCTCTACAGAAGGCCCTTCAAACAACCAAGGTTAACCATGGGTGGGGATGAGGCAGGATGAGTTGGGGAATAATTTATCACCTTCCAGCCAATACTGTGGGGAATCCACAGGGAAGTTAATACAGCCCAAGCACTCTTCTACAGAAACCCACACCATTCTTTTAAAAGTGACTCCTTGGGCTACGGATCCCTGGCAATAAAGTTAAACCAGCAGGACGCTGCAAGGGTGCGCAAAGCTACAGAAGCACAGAACCTCTGCACAGATGACCATGTACCTTTAGTGAACCCACAATTTCTTGGGGTTCAGTTCTTTCCAAAACCTAGTGTTCACCCCATACACCGAATGCAGCTTTCTTCAGAGTAGTAGGGACTCACGATGCAGTAAACTAGCATAGCAGTGACTGCGCCAAAAGGCAGGGTTGGGAGTTCAATCCTTGAGGGGGCCATTTAGTGATATGGGGCAAAAATCTGTTGGATGATTTAATTGGAGATTGGTCCTGCTTTGAGTAGGGGGTTGGACTAGATGATCTGAGGTCCTTTCCAACTCTGATATTCTATGATTGGAGGCTGATCATTAGGAAAGCCTAACAATCCACAGTGCCATGTCCTTTTTCACCTAATTTGACACAGCCTGATCTTTGGGGAAAAAAGTCAATTTCTAGATCAGGAAGAGGAGAATGAACAGCTTGCCTGTCTCATGCCTCAATTTTAGTTTCAGTAAAGCTGTGTAATTTTACAGCATCTGCAGATCTGGTCCCCTTTTTAAAAGGGGTTTGCCAAAAGGAAGTCTATGGAGGAAATTAGGTACTTAACCCAGAGACCCAGCAACCTAACCCAGGGTTTTAGCCACAAGGGCTCATTGTGGCAATGGGCAATAGCAAAAGACCCTAAGATAGTGATCTACAACAGAAAGGACCATCTCTTCCCCAAACAAGGAAATAGTTACAGTTACTGGTCAAGACAGAGCATTATGATTCTATTGAAGCCTACCTAATAGCGCAATACTTAGCCAACAATGTTCATTAATTACAGTCAGTTTTCTCCACAAGATTTCTTGTGAGAGCTCACAAGAGCTGTTTGCACAAACCACAGGAAATAATGCCTGGTAATGTCAGCAAGACACGCTAATGACATTTCATAATCTCTCAGCAACACCATTAATGTTTCACATCACTGATGCACAAACTGTTGTATATCATATTAATTAGTCTACAAACACCTGTCAAATTATGAAGACAAGGATGGACTCACTAAGGAACTCTAGTGTGCCTAAGAGAAGTTCTCATGCTAGAAGAGAACATTCTAAGTGAATGTTTTTCCCTAGTGAGAAGTCTCCAAGTTACCACGGACGTCTTTGCCCAAATATAACTCCTTTTATATTGCATAAACATTAGCTGTTAGAAAAAGATGACAAACATTGACAGTTATGAATCACCTGCACTAGGGGGGGATGTATCATTGATACTTAAAATTGCAGAGTACTTCACTAAATTCACCTACATGTGCTATTTAGCACTGAAGAGTGAGCTCATCTACATACAGTTTTTATACATTGGTTTAGAAACAGTTATAGTTGTATCAGTGCAACCGCCCTCATGTGGGCCTGGTTATACTGGTGTAAAATCACCAAAGTAAGCTAGATGAATTTATACCAGTATAACACTTTCTACACTAGTGAGCTGCACTGATCAACTGCAGCGGTTTCTAGTGTATAAAAACTGTATGCAGGCCAGCTCTCAGACTCTTCACAGTCTATGGTTTGATTACTCAAAAGACCATCTATCTCCCCAAAGCAGCTGAGATTAGTGCAGGCACTCAAATGTGGAAAGGCTGCCAGCAAGATATTTTCTGAGAGGAACCTCAGCTGAGGAATTCAGACTTCACACCAAATCTGCCAGTACACTGGTGCGGACAGACTCTTTCTTCCAAGCAATTGGGGGAGAGTATATTGAGGGTCGGAGAAGCCTTGTGAGCTTTGGAGAGTATAATTGTATTAGGACTTAGTTTTATACAAGGAAGAGCATTCCATTGTATTTGAAATGTTACTGTCAATTTAAATTACAACAGAACAGGAGTTTGTGAAGGGTTGACAAAACTACAGGTGCCTCCTTCTGGTCAGGTGTGGCACAGCAGCTCCTTCCCCACTGAGTATCTTCTGGCTGATGGCCACTCCAGGCCGCTTGTGGGCTGCCTCTTTCTGTGACTTGGCCCTCCAACCAGGTCAATTTTAAAACGTCCCCCTTCCCCAGCAGCAATTTTTAACTGATTTTCAGTTGGCCCAAAACAGATAAGCAGAGAGAGATTCCTTCAAGTTGTTGCCCACAGAAATCAGTGACCCAGCAGTTATATTGCCGTTTCAGAGGGAATTAAAATATCCAATGAAATGTTCAAAAGTGACATGTGAATTGGGAGGTTAACGGTTCCTTCCTTTTATTTAATTTTTAATAACGATTGACACCACAGTTAAGATTTATTGAAAGGCTGACCATTTAATTGAGCCAACCAAATGAGGGAACAATTCGTTTGAAAACCTGGCCCTAACTGTACACACTGAGGCCCATTTAACATCTGTACATTTCAATTAGTCTTTCTTTTTTTGCTGCTCAACATATGCAACAATGTTCACAGAGGAGAAATACAAGGTGAAGGGAAAAAAAGGCTCAGAGGATGGGAGCTTACAATAAGGGAGGAAAAAACACATTTTTAAATGGTTAAGAGGGGGGGGGAATATTCCTAGAGGCAGTGAGAGTTTTCTTTATAAAATGAAAGAGGTAGGGATACAACTAGAATTAGCAGCAGTAATAGCTCATCCCATTACATACTTGCTGTGTAGTCACCGTAGCTATCAGTTAGTCCAAAGCCAGTATTTCCTTACTTGGAGACCATCATCTCTGCCAAGTCAGATTCTCCTCCTCAGAAATATTAGACACTTGGCAAGAAAATGACCAAAGCCAAATATCAACAATATCAGTGCAGGTGAATGTAGTGATCCTCTTATTTATGTTTTGCTTTGAGTTCTTTTGACATCCTTCATGACCCAAAAACAGACCTTAAAATATGTAAATCCTATTTTTTTCAGCATATTTAGTTTTAGAACCTTTGAAGAATTACACTGTCTGCTCTTGTAATCATCTCCTGTCAGACACAGGAACGGTACATTTAACTAGATCAGAAATACCTATTCAGATTAACAGCCTTCAGATTATAAAAGACTTCTCTCTCCCCCTCCTTAATATTGATCTGAAAATCAATTACACACACATATGGATTGTAGCATATGCCTTTAGTTTAACCCTTCCCCCCCACCACCAATTGTCTCTACATTCTTATATTCCCTACAATATGAAGCCTTCAAACACACAAGTGATTACTAACACACACCGGTTTATAATGCTGATTTATACTGGTACAAACCCTTGTGCAGAATCCCTTAAAGCAGTTTACAGCTGCTTTATAATGATTCAGCTTAATTCAATAGCTGAGCAACACTTCATCCGGTGCTGATGTGGCTAGGTACTGAGAAAACTAGGAGATGCTACTACAATCCATTTATTCAAATCTTAAGTAATTCCTGCCATTTGAGGTACAAATCCAGCATGCACAAGTCAGTAGGAACCTTCTCCGTTGGATGCTAAATTAGGTACCCATTTTTGGTTAGATATATTCCTGGAGATTTTATCACATCACATAATCCATAATTAAAGAGTAGTCTTTAATTTCTGGAGACTCCATGCCAATCCTGGAGTATTGGCAACCCCACCTAAGTGAATGGTAAGGACTGGGCAATTAGTATAGGAACAACATTATCATAAGTGTAAACACCGCTTGTTATATATCTATTTTCTGTGAGGTCAGGTGACTGCTCTCACAACAGTCTCATACCGTCTGGATTCCAAATCTTTTGCAACAGTATCATTTTAGGACCCAATCCTGTTCCCAGTAAAATCAACTGCAAACCTCCTATGACCTTCACTGGCAGTAGGATTAATCTTCTAATTTCACACTTCTGGAAATCTTTTTTTAGAATCGCCTATTTTATTTTCCAGCCAAGCTCTCTTCTCACTGATCTGTAGCTAATATATGCTCAGCTGTCTTTACTCTTTAATGACTCTCCTATAGAAATATTTTTTCATTCCATTGGTTTCCAGTTAAGGGGAAAGGTAAGAAAACTATGTCTAGCAGTCAGCTGTGCTGATTACTAAATCTGACAGTTCATTCCAAAATGCCATTTTTATAGCTCCTAGAGCAGCAGCAATTTCCACAAATTGACTGGACTTTAGTGCCCAATTTGTTTAAGGGAAGGGAAGAGAAAAAGCACATGAATAATTCTTAAATTATTCCTAAAACTACATGTTAACTCACCTATTTTGCTGGGAAATATAGCTTTTCTCCCCCTGTACGTGCTTATGGCAGGTGTTACTCCTTGTCCTCCCCTTTTAGTCAGGGGGGCAAGGGATAAGCCCCCCTCTCTCACGTCTACTTCAGCCCTACTACCCTCAGTGTCCTGGAGCCTAATAGCCAGCATCCATATAAACCCTCTTTCCCTAGTGGGAGAACGTGGCCTAGGGGTAGGAGTCCATATGCTGCACCTCTATGGCAGTGTGGCCCAACAGCCCGCGTCTCTCTAGATTCCTTTCCCCTGGTGGGAGAGTGCGGCATAGCAGCCAGAGTCTCTATTCTGTGCCCATATGGCAGCGAGGCCCAACGGCCAGAGTTCCTTTAAATTCCTCTCTCCTGGTGTTAAAGTGTGGCCTAGTGGCCAGAGTCCATATATTGTGCCTCTATGGCAGCGTGGCTCAATGGCCAGAGTTTTACTACATTCTGTGGGTTAGGAGCCGAGTCAAGGAGTTATGTCATCAGAAATGAAGGAGGGGGGATAGTGACCCCCGGTGGGAGAGAGCAGCCCCCCCACACACCCCGCGGGGGACCCCGCACCTTCCCACCTTCACCAGGCTCCGACCCAGGGTCCTGTCCAGGGCGGGGTGGTCCATACCCGGGGTTGGCGGGAAATCCTGTCGAAACACGCTGACCTCACAGTGGTGGGAGGTACCACTCCTTTACCTTCCCTGGGTCACTTCCCACCAGTTCTCCACCGGCAATAGTCCCAGTAGCCCTAGGGTCTCTGGGTTCCTCAGCGTCCAACGCTCACTGGAGTCCCAATAGCCCCAGGGCTCTGGTCCTGGCTCCTGAGCGCTCCACTGTAAGGGCCGTAACTGCTCTTGGGCTGGAGTCTTGGCTGAACGTCCTTCCTCCTCGGCCATCAGCCCTGACTGGGCAGTTCTGCAGGCTTTTATACTTGCCTGCCCGTTGGAGCATGCCCAACAGAGCCACAGGGGCATGGCGCTCTCTGCTAGGAGGGAATGGTTAACCCTATCTGTCCCAGTGCGGGGCTGGTCCACCCCATCACAATGCTGCAGGCAAGTTTAGAAATGGAATTTTCATTTGAAGCATGAAGTCTTAGATATAAATTCTAATGACAAATATGCATTGTAGCCAGACTTCTCTAGCTCCCCTTTGTATTAGCACAGCCATGTAGAACGGCTAATCCTGTGACAAAAGTTAAAAAAGGAAAAGGAAAATATTGTCATTCCTTTTAGCATATCTATCTTCCACCAGTAAATCCCAAAGTGGAAGATGGACACAGCCCTACTCTTTTCAATTTTCTGTCTTCCTTGAGAAGTTGTTGACAGATAGCAAGTTTTATTTATTTACTCCTCTTTTGTATATTATTTTGGAATTACAGCTAAAACCACAAAAAAACAAACTATTGTGTTTCACTGGCTGAATATGTCTAAGTAATCACTTAAATCTTAGCTTACAAAGGCAACAAACCTTTTTGCTACACGATTACATACATAAATTAATTTTTTTGCTGTCACTGACTTTTCTAAGCCTATGAACCACATCTGACCAGTGCTCACCTTCATGATGCAGCCTGAAGCCTTTAAAAGAAATTCCCTTCCTTGTCCTGATTTTCTATCAAGTCACCCAGGAAGTGCTTGGACTGGGATTTAAATACTCTTCTGTTTCTCCCAGTTAATGAGATCTATCCATCAGATCCACTTATAACACACATGCTCTGAAAATATACCCTGCAGTACCTTAATAGTGAGTCCCTTGAAATATTTAGTTAAAGCCATCATGCTGTTTTAACGTTTGTTCACACTGGGTCAGTTTCCATTTCACTGGACTAAAAGCAGAGAAAATCCCTTTAATTTCCTGCTATTTTCCCCCTGCTTGTTTTTCTGTCATTAGAAATCTCAAGTCTTGTTTACTGTCCTTTTGGAACAGTGTATGAATGATTTGAGCACTAGAGAGATTACAACATCACAAAGACATGAGACATTCAGAGAGGAATGGATTTTTAGTCTGTTTAAAACCTGGATTTTTCTTAGACCACCCATCACTTCAGCCAAGTGCTGGGAGAGCTTCCTAGATTCTAGAGACCTCCAGCAAAAAAAGGCAAGACAATACCTGACTGCTCTGCTATTGTAATAGTATAAAAATAAATCAGAAAACTTGAGGCCACTATTAAACATAAGGTAGCAAAAAGAGGGATAAACAATATTATTTTGCAAATCAATGTTCTATATTTGCAGGGACCTTACATCTTAAATGTAAATCACATGCCTAAACTTGCCAAAAGCTTGGACAGAGCAGATGACTGTGTCTTCCAGAAAATGAACAAAAAACAAAAATAGTGCACAGCTACATGCACTTGAGGTTGCTCTGCATATTCATGGAACTAAGCCCAAGAGCACAGTCTTTTAGAGATCATGCCAGTTGTTCCATCACAGGCATATACCTTAAATGTTGAATCCATTCTGCTTCAGATAACTATGGAGCTCTCTTCCAGATCTTAGTCCTGCATAGTTCTGAGAAAAGCTATACCATTAATCCTCTTTTTTTAGTTCTCTGGTAATTCTGAAATCATCAAAAAAAGTTTAGTTTCAACTTGAGCAATAAATAAATAAATAAATCCATTTTTCAGTGACCCAAAACTTCGAAAAAAATTCTAAATGGAATATGTCATTTCTGCCTGACATTTTTCATTAAATTTTTGGCATTTTGATAAAAGCCACAGCAGACTAACTGCCCAGAGGATGAAGGGTTGCAGTGGAGGGATTCCTTTAGCTCAGTGGTTACAGTACTGTTATAGGAAACTGGTGTTCAATTCCCTTCTCTGTCTGGAATAAAGAAGGGTCTTCCACATTGCAGGAGAGTGACCCACTGGGCTAGGGAATGTTCGGTGGTGGGTCTTTCTCAATCTTTTCTTGGGCCATCTCTTCACTAGACCAAAGAGAAAAGAAGACTGCAGAACCCAGTGTCATGTCATTCACCTAGGATGTGAGGTACAGGTTTGAGATCCTGTTCCAATGACTATTTAATTATTCATTCAAAGTGGAACAGCTCCAAAAGGAGAGGTTGAGAGGGACTGAATGTATAGCCTAGTACTCAGGGCACTCGGCTGCAATGTGGGTGACTTGGATTCAAGTTCTTGGTGTGAATCAGGCAGAGCAAGGACTTTAACCTCATGTCCCACATCTTAAGTACATGTCTAACAACCAGGATATTAGCTTTCCTGGCATGGATTGGTCTGTATGGCTCTAATTTTCCATGAAAAGGTCTTAGGCTTATCCAGATAGAACAAAAAGGGTTTTGACATCTCAAAAAGCTTCTTGGTACCAGACAAATGTTTCCTGCCCAGCTCTACTTATATTCACATTTGTACAATTCTCATAATGGGATTTTGGGGAAGAGACGACATATAAACCCTTCAAGTCATGAGTTTAAAGTTAATACCTCATTTTAGTATTGATCACAAGATTCGTAGATGTGTAGAAAGAAGTCTGAGATCGCAAAGATTGACTGCTGTCTTGCTCGGAACTTCCCCCAAGTTTTTGGATATTCACATTCAGTCTCTAGTTCAGGCTCTTAAAGAGAAACAGCAAACCACATTTGAATTCTTACAAGAATATAAAACTGAAGTGTAAAACGAAAGAGGCAGAAAAAAGGAAGACAAGTTACCAGTACTGCCTAGCAATTCAACAGATATGTAGACATGGCATCATCCTTGTGACAGGTGACAAATTACATTAGCAAACAAACATATATCATATCAAAAGATGGCAGTAAACAAACAGCAGCAGCAACAAAAGATTCAGTGGTGCAAGGCTTACTCCCTTGTTCAAAAAGCAGTAGGTCTATCTCCCTTAGTTACTCGCAAGTGATCTGAAAGTATCTGTGCATACAGGAGTGGCCAAGAAATCCAGATCACGATATGGAGCTACCAATAACAACCTGGTGTGTAGTTAAAAAAAAACATTTGCTTCAGAGTTTCTTGGATAGTCAACGCAATTTAGTCAGATGATCCAGTGTGTATTTGTGTGAGAAGGTTGAGGTGATAATATATTTTACAATGATGAGATTATTTAAATTAGACCTAACTTGCCCCCCCATCCCACAAACTCGGCTACTTAGAAAGCCCAAGATGAGCAGAAGTGGGTAGTGAGCTAAAATGTTCACCGGCACTGTTCTTAGGGCCCAATTCTGATTTACGCTACTGGAGCAGTATAAAATGGTCTTAAAGTGTCAATAGATTACAGTAGAAACAATAAAATGTGTACTAAATATTTTTGATCCAAGTTCATTGCCTGCTAGCTGCTGTCCTTTGCTGTACTGACACTCAAGGGGAGAAGTTGGAGGGAGCTTTGTTTCCTCTTGTAGCAAGAGCAGGAGAGAAGGCCTCTATAATGCTCAAGAATACATTAGCAGGTACAAATGGCTAATTCAGTGGCCCATATAATATATCCCCAAGGGGAATTGGGTACTCATTAGCTGATAGGTGCCACTTCCTGACCAGTTAAGTTACTGTCAGCAGTAGACCTCACCAGGAATTTTTCAGTGTAATGATTTTTTATTTTTTTTGGTTTGGTCAGAAAATGTCAGTTCACTGAAATCATTTTTTTTTTCCTTGGGGAAAGGTTGGATTTGACAAAACTTTTCTTGAAAGCTAGGGTCACTTTTGGTCAGCCATGGTACCACAGGTGATCCCTGACTCACTTCCCTTCATCTGGGTTATAAACAAGTCCAGGAATTTTAATCAAAGGTCACTTCCCTTTTCAGGGATATTAGTTATTAATGACAGCCATAAGCATAAGTAAGGAGCTTACTCAGACACACCAGGGACATTCATCATTCCAATCTCAGTCCAACTAGCTCATTGGCTTCTTCTTTCAGAAAATTCTTTGCTAATGCACCTGTAAACAGCTCGTTTCTGAACCCCGCACTTCCTCCTGCCAGGGTTCCTCTTCAGTCCCTTCTTAAGCAGGAATCCCCAGCTCTTCTCTTTCAAAATGGGATGCATTAATTAGCCCCTCGCTCTCTCTTTAAACAGTAGTCTTTCCAGCCCTTCTCTCTGGACCTGGAGTCTATTAACCAGATTCTCTGGTCCTTTTTAAGCAAAAGCCCTCAGCCTTTCCTCTTTGGAGCTGGGTACTGGGTTAACCAGCTGTAGGGCCTTTGAGAGATTCTCACTCAGCTGGGCCATCCCTTTTCCTCAATTAGCCCTCAATATGCTTAGCGGGCTAGACTTTCCTGCTGATATCTCTTCCTCTGTGAGGGAGGAGGGCTCAAAGACATTCAGCTTATCATGGACCAGTTTGCCTTTGCCTCAAAATGCTACAATTTTACAATCAGGCTGAAAAAGACAGAGGTCACATACCAGTCTGCACCTGACACACCATGATCCCATTCTCACAAGTGACAAATCACCTCTCAACTCAATCAGGAAATTCTGCTGCCTGGGTAGCACACTCTCCAGTAATGCCAGGATGATGAAATCAAAAACCACATGGCAAAGGCGAGTTTGGTATTTGCCAAGCTCACCCACAGTCTCTGAAGGGAGTAGAGTCTGCTGCAGAATCAGGATAAAAATCTGCCATGCTGCGATACTCACCTCATTCCTTGATAACGGTCATATGTGAATGCTCTATAAATGCCAAAAACAGCTAGAAAGCATCCACCTTTGTTGCGTAAGAGCCATCTGCAACATCAAGTGGTAAGGAAGGATCCCCAATACTGAAGTCATCAAACGGTGCCAAAACCCTGCCATCGACAGTATGATCATCAGAGCTTAACCGTGCTGGGCTGCACATGCAGGCTGTATGGAGGTTTCCAAAATACCAAAGGTGGTGTTCTACAGCCAGCTTAGCATGAGAATCCACTCTAAAGGCCGACCCATCCTCAGATACAAAAATACTGTGAAGGCCAACCTCAAAGCATGCAAGAGACTTTAAAAACCCAGGACACATTGCACTGGACAGACCCAGATGGAGAGGTCTAAGCCATGTCCACTTCCGAGGAGTGGCACATGAGGTCTGTGTAGGAGAAGAGAGCATGTTGTAAGTCCACACCTCAAACTCTCCCCGCAATAACTACAATTGTGAGAAATGCAATTGTATTAACCAATCCAGGATCTGCAATCTTCCCAAGTTAGAAGCCACAAAAAATAAAATTAATCCAGCATCTAAGTCAATACTATTAGCTGAACGCTCATCAAAGCAAAGGGAGAATCCATCAATTTACACTTAACTGGCATTGTGTGTGGGCTAAATGTGTGTGTAGCTTACACAAAGAGGTTTGAAGAGGTGCATGCAGCAGGAAAGGCAACTCAGCGGAAGGGTTAAGAAATTACAATGGAAGAGGCAGGATGCTTTGTCTTACACTTTATCTTTGTGCTTCTCTCATTTCCTAGGCACCAATTTTGCTATCAGATATGAATCTTGCACTTCCACAAAGCCACCTTCTTATCCATTCTTTCACCCTTCCTTTCTGTAACTAAGCACTGGAAAGGATTTTCTGACTCCTCTCTGTCACTAAGATAGGTGGCTGGAAGATAGGTGGTAGTAAATACAGTGGAGAAAGTAACCATGTAGGAGTAATGGGGTAAGAATGAAGGGATTTATTTTAAAATCAAATAGGAAATCAGTATTTAGATTTTTTTAAAAAATAGACTAAAATAAGCCACCACAAAAAGTGGAGAAAAAAAAAACTTCCATCTTATTGTGCAACAACAAAATCATTGTTACATTTTCCACCATCAGTAAAGCTCTATGGAGCATAGGACCTTATTGTTGAAATACATTTAGACATTTTAGAAGCTTTCCTCATTCTGAAAGCGGACAGAAAAGCACTTAGTCACCAACCAATAAACAGGATGGCAGCAAGAGTTAATATTTACTAGTTGACTCCAGTGGCAACATATCTGGGCAGGCCCATCAAATTGTTATTAACAGGAATAAATCATTGGTACACCAAACGATAAAGAGCCAGAGTTTAAAGCTTTGTTGCCTTTAGTCTTTCATAACCTGTTTTATAGTGCATCTCCTTCACCATATTGCAGCAGTATTTTATGGACAAATCACTAGGTTTTTCATTAATCTAAGATGTTTCTTAGAACATGTCTATCAGTGTCGTGTGGGGTTATATACAGCATATGGAAATATAGTTGGCTTGAAATGCTGATAAATCCTTCAGTCCCTGAAACTAGGTTTCATTTATTCACCTGGACATAACAAATTCATTTTTTTCTTTTTATATTTACCAAATGCAACTTAGATATGCAGTTTTATTTTGTTCTTTCTATGCCCATAAGGTTCTCCCAGATGGTGCTGTCATAATCAAACCTTACAGTTGGGAACAATACACACTATAGACAGACTTTTTTCCAGACCAGGATTAGCCATAGTTAACATTCAAGTGGTTAGATCTGAAACATGGTTAA
Organism: Sternotherus odoratus; assembly: GCA_032164245.1. Taxonomy (NCBI): domain Eukaryota; kingdom Metazoa; phylum Chordata; order Testudines; family Kinosternidae; genus Sternotherus; species Sternotherus odoratus. The sequence goes on along the minus strand of JAVMKO010000006.1, from coordinate 73,619,709 downwards.
AGCTGTGAAATGTGGCTAGTGAGGGCTTCAACTACCTATCTTTTGGGAAAAATTCCACAGGGCGCAGATTATCCAACAAGTCCTTGGAATGCATTGACAACAACTTTTTATTACGGAAGGTGGAGAGGCTATTCTAGATTTGATTCTGACAAATGGAGAAACTGGTTGAGAATTTGAAGGTGGAAGGCAGCATTACTAAAAGTGATAATCCTCAAGATTCTAAGGAATGGTAAGAGGGAAGACAGCAGAATAAAGAGAATAGACTTTTTTTTTAAAAAAAAACAGACTTTAGAGAATTTGTAAGGAAGATCTCATGTGAAGAAAGTCTAAGGGAAAAAAAGAATTCAGGAGACTTGGCAGTTTTTTTAAAGAGACATCATTAATGGTACAAGATCAGACTATCCCATAAGAATGTATGTATGGCAGAGACCCTCCTGGCTTAACCAGCAAATCTTCAATTACCTGAAATTAAAAAAAAAAAAAAGTGTCTACTAAAAGTGGAAACTTGGTCAAATTACAAAGAACTATATATATATTATAAAAAAAGCAAAACAAGAGTGAAGGGACAAGATTAGAAAGGCCAAGGCACACAACAAGGTTAAACTAGGTGGGAATATAAAAAGGGTAACAAGAAAACATTTTACAAATACATTAGAAACTAGAGGTAGACCAAGGACAGGACAGGCCCATTACTAAAAGGGGAGGGAAAAACTAACAGGAGGAAAAAAAAAAAACAATGGCTGAAATGTTAAATCCTTTTTTTCACAAAAAAATAGCTGTCCAATCACTGCTAACACATTGAACATCACTGTGAATGGAGCAGGATCTTAGGGCTTTGGACACTTAAATGCTGCTGCTGCAGCAGCACTGTAGTGCTTCAGTAAAAAACACTACCTACAGTGATAGGGTTTTTTCCCCCATCATCAGAGGTACTCCACCTCCCCTAGAGGTAGTAGTTAGGTCAACAGGAGACTTCTCCCATTAATCTAGTGCTATCTACACCAGGGGTTAGGTTTGTTCAACTGTCGCTCTAGGCAGGAAAGTGGATTTTTTCACACCCCTGAGAACATAGTTATACAAACCTAGTTGGCTAGAGTAGACCAGGCCTGAAGCTAACATAGGAAAAGAACAAATTAATAATTTATTTTACAAGTTAAAGGCCTTCAAGTCAGCAAGGCCTGATGAAATACATCCTAGAAAACTTAGGGTACTGGCTGAAGAGATCTCTGAGACATCAGCAATTATCTGTGAGAATGTGTGGAGGAAAAAAGAGATTCCAGAAGATTGGAAAAGGACAATTTTAGTAGAGGAATAAGGACAATCCATGGAATTATAAACCAGTCATCTTTATTTTGGTACTTGGAAAGATAATGGAGCAAATCATCAAACAATTTGCAAGCACTTACAAGAAAATAAGGTGTGAAGAACAGATTTGTCCAGAACAAAATCATACCAAATCAACCTAATAACTTTCTTTGACAGGGTAATAAGCCAGAGGAGGGGAAGCAATAGAGATGATGTAACTTGTTTTTTTGAAAGGCTTCTGATACTGTTTCACATGATTTCTCATACAAACTAGAGAACTATAGCCTAGACAAACCTGCTATAAATGTGGGTGCACAGCTGGTTGGAAAAGCTACTGCTACTCAGAAAGTAGTTATCAATGGGTCACAGTCAATCTGTAACAGCATATTAACTAGGGTTAATTATTTGGATAATGATAGAGAGAGTACACTTACGAAGTTTGCTGATGATATCAAGGCAGGAGAGATTGCAAGAATTTAGGAAAGCAGGATTAGAATTCAAAAATTGGTCTTTAAGAATGGTTTTAAGGATGAAATTCAATAAGGAAAAATGCAAAGTACTACACTTTGGAAGGAATATCTGTTGCACAAATACAAAATGGGAAATAACTGCTTAGGAAGGACTATGGCTGAAAAGGACCTGGAGGTTATATCTGATCACAAACTAAAAAAAACCACCTCCACCAATGATCATTCTGGGATGTATTATCAGGACTACTTGTGTTTTGCTTACAATAATTCTTCCACTTTACTCCACGTTGATTAGGCCTCAACTGATGTATCGTTTCTGGGCACCACACTTTGGGAAATATGTCGACAAATTGGAGAAGGTACAGAAGAGAGCAACAGAAATGACTGAAGTTTTGAAAACGTGACCTATGAAGGATGCTGGGGAAAAAAATTGATTTTTTTTTAAGTCTGGAGAAGAGAAGACTAGACTGAGTGGGACATAATCTTAAAATATGCAGAAAGTTGAAGATGGTGGTAAATTGTTCTCCTTAACCATTGAGGACAGGACAGGAGAAGTAGTAATGGGCTTAAATTGCAGCAAGGAAGATTTAGTTTAAATACTAAGAACGTCCTATCTCTAAGGGTAGTTAAGCCCGAGAAGAAAATTACATAGGGAACTTGTGGAATTTCCATCATTGGCCGTTTTTAAGAACAGATTTGACAAAACACCTATCAGGGATAGTTTAGATAATAGGAGTCCTGTCTCAGAGCAGGGGACTCAACTAGATGATCTATCAAGGTCTCTTAGTCCTACATTACTGTGATTCTATACTTCTATAATTCTATGGCAACTCGGAGGTTCTTGCTCTCCTTCTTTTCCCCTTATGCCATCACTTAAATCACACTGAATAAAACAGAACTCAATCCAAATTACTAAACTTCGAGTCAGAGCAATGGGATGCCAACAAGTCAGTGCCAGTGACTATTTTCAAACTGAACATTAGTTAAAGGTATGAAACAAAGCCTGAAACTAGATTTTTGTTACAGAAGTTCCATGTAGTCCTCAATACGAATTGTACATAGCCTCAGCCCACTCTAATTTGCTTTGCACACTCAGGCAGAACAGCAGCCAGTGTAGCTGGCTGTGGGACCAGCCGAGCGGCTGGCTGCAGAGCTGGTCCGGTGTGGCTGTTCCCAGGGCTGTCTGCTTGGGTGGCCCTGGGGTCAGCCACAGTGGCTGCTACAGAACTCACAGGAAGTCACGGAATCCCTGCCTTCCGCAACTTCTATATCACAGACACAGAGCTCTATATATAACAACTCAACACAAACATATGAACTTTCCCACTCCCACCATCTTTTCTAGAGGATCTATTACATATTTTTATGCATCTAAAGGATTTAGCCATCCTTCAGTCCCATGAGGAAGTAAGGTAACTTGTTTGTTAATACTCAAAGACAGACAACAGGCAGGACTAGATTATCTGTTGAAAGTGATGTACATACAATTTCCCACCAACTAAAGCTGATTTTATTTAGTTTACATGGTACGCTGCACTTTTGGAATCAGGATTCTTTGGTTTTGTCCCAGAAAACAGATATAGAAAAGCAGAAGATAGGAGGGAAGCAATGCAGTCTCGACTGTCAGTAGTTTCAGGATCTTTTTAAAAAATTCAGTGGGTGCCTTTTAAGATGACTAGCAATCAAGTATGACACCATCTTATATTTGTCATGCCTGTGAATGTATTCTAGGCCTCCATAGAACTGGTCACACTTTCTTGTCAACTCTCTCCTATCACTGCAAAGTGAATATCCTGGAAGATCAGTGATATTTGGCACAGGAGAGGAGTTTTCAGTCACTTCATATTCTGAATTAGCTCCTTTGTCAGATACTGGGAAGTTAGGAGGAAAGTAATTGAGGTATCACACATACCTATTCATCGGAGTGTCTGCTGATGGAGGTTCCCTGCTACATTTATGGCAGAGGAGTTCATCTTCAAAAGTTTACTTCCCTCTGACGATCCCAGGCATGCAACTGAGACAAGTAAATCTACGTTATATATTTATCCACTTAGATGTGCCTTCACATACATGCGGTATCTAGCTGCTCCACATAGAAGATAAACAATGACAGCTTCAGCTCATATGTAAAGTCCTTATAGTTGCTTATGATGGAATTTTTCTCTTCCCCAGAGGTTTAAAAAAACTGCTTTAAACTACACTGTGAGAAAATATCCCTTAAATCTGGTTTTACATATAAGTGACTGTAGCAAAGAGAGACTCACCAATTTGGCACCTCCTGCTGGTTGTTTGGGAATCAGCTCTTTTCCAGAGTATGGAGTGCCCTCTGCAGGCTGGTGTCTCGTCTGTCGCTGGCCCTTTGTCTCCCTCCCACCCCCAACCCTGGTGCCCTTTACTTAGGGTTCTGCCCTTGCTGGGGAATCCCCACCCTCTAAACCCACCTTGCCTCAGAAACTACTGCCTCTCATTGGGGCAGACTGTGGTCTGTAAAGGTCACTCATCATTGGCAAGGGGTTAGGACAGGCTGCCTCTGCCTGTCCCCAGGCTGCACCTCTGCAGACCTCATATCTGTTTATGCCTTGACCAAGGTCTCAGCCCGGGGAGTTGCCAGGCTGAAGCTTCCCAGCTCCTCTTGCCCCTTTTCCCCAGCACTGCTCCTCTTCAGGTTCCATATGTTCCCTAGCAGCCAGGACTGGAGAGAGACCCCTCTGTCTCCTGGCCCCACAGCCCTTTTATCAGTGCCAGCTGGGCCATGATTGAGCTGGCCACAGCCTCCTCAATCAGCCTACCTTGGCTGCTTTCAATCCCTGTTCTCCAGGAGTGGGTCAGCCACTCCACTACATTGACAGATATAAAAGGGTTTGTGTCAAGATGCCCAGCGAAATCTAGTGTTCCACATTTTGGGCATTGTTGCGCATTATCAGTTTTGTAGGCTGAAAGGTACGTTTACCAAGAACCATGCTTGTATTTACTCCCATTTCCACATTTCGTATTATCACAGTGATCAGGACAAGGCTCTCCGTTGTTGACATCCACTTTTATCTTCTCCTAAAATAATAATAATAAAATAATAATAATAATAATAATTTTTAAAAGTGCTCATTTTTGGACATTAGAGGAAAGTTAGATTCAACAAATCTCATATTCACTGGGCCTCATTATCATCATGGTCATCATGTTCAGGGAAATAGTCCTCAGTGACCTGTCATCCAAACCCACGTAGAAGACTACTGATTTAAAACATTAAAATTTAAATTAGTGGTATATGTGAGATGGCTCTCTCTTGGCTGACTCAGCAGGGATCTCCAGAGCTAAAAGCATTACCTTGGTTGGCAGAGGAGGACTTGTAACACATGCTTATCACTGGATTACATAAAGTGTAATTCAGGATGAATAGGAGTATTGGAATCTAGCTTTTGTAAATAAAATCTAATATACAGACAAGGAGAATAAGGTCTTCCTCCAGGGACATTCCACATGATTCACTACCTTCAGAAGATTCTTTACTGACATAGGTGCTCAGATTCTTACAGAGATGGGATCCACAGAATAGTGTTCTGATAAGTAATGGTAGAATAGGTAAAGGTTTAAGAAAAGTGTTCTCTAGTTATTGGTTATGTACTCCATATGTCACCCAGAAAGTGTCCTCAAACAAACAAACAAAAAAATAGCTTTTCTACATTGGATCTCTTATTTGGCTATTGTGAACTTCATTGAAGAATTATATGTTGATATACAAGAACTTAAAAAACAATTATGACTTCAAAGGAAATAAGCTTTCATCATATTTTCTATTAGCTACATTATTTCTATAATAGGGATTGATCCAAACTTCACCAAAATCAATAGGAGGCTTTTCCGATTGATTTCAGAGAGCTTTGGACCATCTCCCTAGAGTTTACCCTATAAGAAAAGGGTTTGTTTTTTTTAATGCACTCTGGTTTTTTATTGCAAGCTTGTCAACTGTGTTTACAAACTGATAAAAAACATGACTCTTTTAAACAGCATATTTAAATAGGTCTGGTAGAATGGAAAGGGGCCAGTGTATAGTGAAAGTGATGTGATGGGTATCATCATTTCTTATTCAGTATTGTTATAGAAATTGTGCCATCATTCACAACACAAGCAATGTATTCAATGAATTTGAAATCACCACATAAAATTGAAAACACAGCAAGTAAGTTTTCATTTACAAATGGTAGCTTGACACTTTGTTCTGAGTATGTATGATGTGTGAACAACTTCAGTAAGGAAATATGCTTGCACAACTAATTTCCTTCCATAATCTAGAAATTTCAAATAAATTGAAGACTACATTGCCTCATAATTCTTAACCTCACCAATGTCAAAGTAAAAAAATTAGCAAATGCAAGAAAATATTAAATATACATAATATCTGCAGTATTAAGTTTGCCTGTGTTCAGTTGCTGCTCCAGAGACACAATCTTTTCTCAAAAACTGGACAAATAATTTAAGGCTGTTACTCACAGACTACAAATACAATTTGAATTATTTGCTAAATTAAGCGATTCTTCTAGAAAAAACTAAGATTTCTAATTAATTAATCTGTTTATAAAATATATGGAAGATGAATAAAGTATCATAGGCAGAGAGTTAAATTCCAATTATGCAACTTTCCTTCTATGAATAATACAGTAATTAACAAAATAACTTAAGATACTGATGCATCATTGTGACACTGGCTTTTTCAGGAGACAGATGGTAAGCAGAAATGGAGATGAAAAGTGTTAGATGCTCTAGCTAAGCTGCAATAAATGTTGTTTGGGTATTCGCTAACATTTGAGACTTTCATATTTATTTTCTAATTATTTCAATAGGCTATTGTTTTAAACTACCACCTACAAGTAGAAAAGAAAAATACTCAGACTGTCATGTTTGCAGTGATACAGTGTTTGTCCTTCTATAATTGCCTTAGAAAAAAAATAAATAGTTTTACTTTAGTACAGATAAATCACTGGGAAATACAAATAATAGGAAACACTGAAAATGCTAACAAATTTATTTATCCAACAGAAAACAAAAGGGTTTTAAGAACAAAAACTGGGCTTGATATTTGTCTGATATCAGTCTTCAATGACAGTAGATCACTGTAAATCCTAAAGCAGGGGTCGGCAACCTTTCAGAAGTCTTCATTTATTCACTCTAATTTAAGGTTTTGTGCGCCAGTAATACATTTTAACATTTTAGAAGGTCTCTTTCTATAAGTCTATAATATAGAACTAAACTATTGTTGTATGTAAAGTAAAAAAGGTTTTTAAAATGTTTACAAATTTTATAATATTTAATTTAAAAATTAAATTAAAATGCAGATCCCCCCAGACCGGTGGCCAGGATCCGGACAGTGTGAGTGTCATTGAAAATCAGCTTGTGTGCCAACTGTGGCACGCATGCCATAGGTTGCCTATCCCTGCCCTAAAGTTTTATACAATAGATTTCAGATTTTACATTTAATCCATCAGAACATTGTTTTGCATGTTTGGAAGTATAAATCATGAGAGTGAATCTTGTGGTTAGAACACAGAAGTTGGAGTCAGGATCTCTCGCCATATAAGATACCCACAAAGAAGAGCAATACAGAAACAACTGCAGTGTCTCTTTTTACCCACTATTTCATCAGTATTCACTTGCAATCAGACGTTTGTACTGGGACAAGGGCATCAAGAGAATCCAAGTGGTTTTTTCCCTTTTCACATCCTGGGAAAACTACTCTTATACACGGATGGCCCAGGACTCTATTGTTTCCAGTTACAGGCTTTTAACTCTATTTATCTTACTGAAGTTAATTCACTATTGATTAGAAAGTATCAGACTTACATCTCTGGAGACAAAATGCCTCATATATTCATGAGGAAGGTGTGATGGGTTGGGATCACAGAAACCCCTTAGGAGCTGCCACCTGATGTGCTAAGGCTACCCCTGCCTCAGTTTTCCTGTCCAACAGCTTAGGACCTCAGTACCCTGCCAGGTCTGAGCCACGTCCCCTAACAGCTTTGGGCTTTCCTGGAAAGAGGCAGGAGGTATTCTTACCTCTGGCACTCAGATGCTCAACTCCCAATGGGGTCAAACCCCGAATAAAATTTGTTTTGCCCAGTATAAAGCTTATACAGGGCAGACTCATAGATTGTTCGCCCTCTATAACAATGATAGAGAGAAAAGCACAGCTGGTTGCCCCCCCAGGTACCAACACGTACTCCAGGCCAATTAATAAGTAAAAAGTGATTTTAATAAAGACAGGAAATAGGACTTAAGTGGTTCCAAGTAGTGACAGAATAAAGTGAATTACCAAATAAAATAAAATAGAAAACGCAGATCTAACACTGATACAGTAAATAGCCTCACCCTCCGAATTCCTTCTTTCAGGCTAAACTCCATTAGCCTGGATCCAACTATCACTCGCACACACACCCTGCAGCCACAGTTCTCTGTTCCAGTTTCTTCCAGGTATCCTTGGGGGGTGGAGGGCTGTTCTTCGAGCCACCTGAGAACAAAATGGAGAGGTCTCTCCCAGGTTTATATAGACTTCCTCTTGTGGGTGGAGAGCCCCTCCTCCTTCTTCTGCAGAGTCCACATGGACTCTCAGAGCACATGGTCCAGTCCCAGTTTTGAACCAGACTCCGCTCATTACCAGTCAGGCCGCATTCCTGAGGAAGCTCTGGTGTGGACAGGCATCTACAAAGTTCATTGTTAGGTTGATTGGTTCTCAATTGGGCTTAACTGAGAACAGTTTTTTCTCAGAGAGCTGTTCAGCTGCTTTCCAAAGTTTACATATAACTAACCAAGCATATAGCCAATATTCATAACTTTGAATACAAAACAGACACACACATACAAATAGGATGAACAGATCCAGTGGATCATTACCTTCACAGAGATATGTTATATGGCATATGTAGCAAAACCATATTCCGATAATATCATACATATATTTACAGGCACCCCCCATAAAGCCTTATGGGGTAAAGCGTCACAGAAGATATCTTGCTTCAGTACCAGATGTGGACCTTTCCTCCCACCCTCTCCCCCTGCCCACACCATTGAGCTAGCCCATTTCAAAATGCTCACAATTTAAAAGAAACAGGTGGATTCAACAAGAAGATGCTGAGACCACAAAGTAATAGCAAGAGGATTATGCTACAGGTTATGCAGAGTGGTCATCAACGATTCAAGGTTTCCCACACAGCCACATTAACATGCCTCAACACACAGGTGCAAAGACCACCATAAGGACAAAGTGAAAACGTGATGCTCCTTTGACCTCTCTAATGAGTCTCCAAACAAGTGGTTACCATTTTTGTGATTATTGGAATTTACTAAATAGACATTTCTGCACTGGGAACTGGGCTGGGTCCCCAAATCATAACACATATTACCAGATGGAAGCTGTTTGGCCAAAATGTTGACAGGTAGTTTTGAACTGGTTTTCTAGCATTACCCTGGAGGTAAAAAGCTACTTTCCTGGTCACAAGCCACCCGATCCTTCCATGCTATTAAACTTTTAAAAATCACAATAAAAACTAAATCAAGAGAAGTGTATGTTACAATGTTACTTAAGTGAAGATATTTTTGTTGATACTAAAATCCAATTCTTAAGCTCCTTAGACTAGATTGATAGAAAGTAATGTAGCAGTTTATCAGCATAGTAGTCATTATCTTGCTTGGAAACTATCCGGGAATTTAAATGAATGGAATAGGATTTCATTAAAACCCAGTTTTTCCATTAGATGAGAGAAGGATTCAGACACTATTTTCATACTTATCACCTCTGTTTTTGTCAGCTTCAGATTTATTTTCCTGAAAACAGCTTGATCAATTAAGCTCGAAAGCCTCCAGCCACAAAATAAAATAAAAAGTTGTAGTCTATTTGAAAGCAGTTTCAAGGAACATTCATCCAGTTTTAGTCTACAATAAAGGATTTTGACTTCAGCTCTGCACTTTCACCCCACCTGCCCTCACCCTTAGGAATCTTTAACAATTACTTTGTCCTTCAGCTACTTTCTGCCTATTCAACAGGAAGTCTGCAATCTGATCAGCTGACAATTCTGAACATGCCCTCTAGATATTTAATTCCTCTCCTCACCCCATAACTGATGTCACATCCTGAATATTTTTCATTGGTCATGAAACACATTGTTCCATAAGACTCCAGTGCCTGTGTAAACTTTCCATAAATAAATCAAGAACCGATTCAAATTAGGCTGTTCAATGATAAACCTTGAAATATGTTGAAGACATAAAACATTTTTTTCTTTATTGGAAAAAATATTTCCTAATATATACTATAGTATCCAATGCTAGTTTCATTTACTACTTTGCCCCTGTGCAGATATACTTGTCTTTGCCTTGTAATTCCATAGCCCAGACCAGAACAGTGGCTAAGACCTCCTAAAGCACACACACATATGCATGCACACACAAAAAGGAAGTCTGAAGGCATTGCTGGGAGTCAATTCTGGTTTGCTTCTGGAGCACTGTGGTCACATCCCATTCCATACTAAGAGCTGCTTGTATGGGTACTGGCAAGCCAATCTTATGAGATTATTACTGTACATCCAGAAATTAGTACTGTGCATCCAGAAAAACCACAACAACTTTTTTTTTTTAAAGAGTCAACCATGCTTTTCCCTCCCTCAATAAAACCCAGAGGTTGCTGGAGGAAGAGGACAGTCTAACAGTTACAGTTGGCCTATATACAGGGTAAAGCTCACTTTCTTTGTTCATGCAAATAATCCTACTGAAGCTATTCCACAATGTGAGATATTAAGCATTTAGGTACTTCTGCAATCTGACCAGCGGAACATTTGAGTGTTGTATGATATTCATAAAGCAAGTTAAAAGCTTACAAGTTACTTTCTAGACCCTGAGGAATTGCAAGGCAAAGAATAATGACCCATCCTATATTTCAAGCTGTACAGTAACCTATTTAAACTTGTTTCTCATTCAGTATTTTGATAATCTAGTAAACTGAAAAAAAACATATTAAGTTAAAAGAAATTCTCATCACACGATTGGCTTGTCAGAATCACTATTATGGACTAAAAGATCTGTTAACTTTTATTGGACAAAGCTGTTTGCTTTTGTCCAAATTATGTTGCCATGCAAAACAAGGTAAATTATTTTATACACAACTTTGTGAAGGTTTTCCAATGTAGACGAACAGTGGTTTGAATTACAGTAGACTACAGATCTAACCTGGGAACTGTTGAGTATTTATTAATACATCATGGCACATTTGAAAGTTGTAATTAAGGAAAATGAGGAACGCAGATACACTAGTCATTTAATGACTATATAATATTGAGGCTGATTGAAAGCAACTAACTTAAAATATATACTATATTGGTCTCGAAAAAAGGCTGGGGAATAATGGATATTAGAGGAGACATATGGGAACTTGAGACCATTTCTAGTATAATTTTCCATCAAAAAACAGTCTTGACAGAAAATTTTTGACCAACCCCAATTATCTAGATTTCTGGCTACCAAATCTGAGAAATCAAACCCATAAAATGAAAATCTGGGAGATGGTAACGGAGTCAGCAAAAAAGGAAGTCAAGTTGTCAAAGTAGTTTTCATTATTTTACTTTTTTCAAATGAAGCACTTAGAAAACTCTGACCATCTTGCTGTTCTGAGGGTTTAATTCCTCTGTTTTCCCTACTCTATTCTTTGACTGCTAAGTTCAAACCATCTATACTTGTGTGCTTCAGTTTTCCCATCTGTAAAATGGGAATACGTAGGCAACTATTTACTTGGATACATATATTAAAGATTGCAAACACACTAGGTTGGGAATTTTCAATTTGGAATGATTTTTTCAGAAAGAAATGCACATGGGTAAAACCTTGATTTTATCAGAAATTTTTCATTAGGAAAAATGAAATTAAACACTGTTTTGTGTAATTTCAACCCCAATTTCACAATTTTTCATTTAATTGAAATGCCCCAAAATATTTATTTCAAATCAGTTAAATAAAACATTAAACTGCATTTGTGTAGCAGCACATCATTTCACAGGAAGTTGTCTCAGTCCCCCCATTCTGTTCTGGAGACTGCACTCTCTGGAGAACTACATCTTCCACAATACAATGTAGATTTTCCTGTGGCCATGCTCTGTATAGTGCATTATGGGAGTCACATGATGCTAGGTCCCTCACTGGAGATATAGTCGGGCAAGGGAGTCCCATAGGGCATCAAGCTCCTGAACTACAACCCCAACGAGGCCATAGACCAGTTTATTATTTAACTGATTGGAAATTAAGCACTCCAGGTCATTCAAACTGAAATAGAACATTTTGAAATGTTTTGTGTCAATTGAAAAATAAAGAAATGAAATTTTGGACTTTTCTGAATCAACTTATTTTTGGAATTTCTGTTCTGCAAAAAGCATAGAAATTTTAACTTTCTCCCCTCCCTCCAATTTCCAATTAAAGCAAAAGATGAAATATTGAATTTCTTGTGGGACTGAAATTCCAGATTTCATTTGGCTCTAAATTGTTATATATATAGTGAGGATAAATACTTAAAAAGATGGTGAAATGCTCAGATTACTGCAGTAATGTAGGCCATACAGTTATCTAAGAGATGGTTCTAAAACCCTAAGAACAGGTCTACACTACTCGCTGGATAGCAATCGATTTACCAATTTATCGCGTCTAGTCTAGACGCAATAAATCGATCCCCGAGTACTCTCCTGTTGACTGTTACTCCACCACTGTGAGAGGCACAGGCGGAGTCCATGGGGGAACGGCAGCATTCAACTCACCACCGTGAATACGCTGTGGTAAATCGATCTAAATACATCGACTTCAGCTATGCTATTCTCATAGCTGAAGTTGCGTTTCTTAGGTTGATTCTCCCCCATAGTGTAGACCAGGGCTATAATAAAAATGACTCCCCTCTAATGACACTGTTGTATTTAATTTCAGCATGAATCTATTGAGGAAGTCAGTAAAAGATATCAGCCAAAACAGCAACCACCACTAATAATAATAATTCATGAGAATGCTTAGCACTTTATGTAATGTATTACTGGGATACATTCAAAGTGCCTCACAAACAATTAATTGATTTGAGATGGGCTAACCTCAGAACGATCAGAGTTAAGGTTTCAATCAGATAAGAACATCACTTAAAATTTGTAGACCACTTACATTTTCAAAGTACTTTACAAATATTAACTAATTTAAAGTCAAGTGCTGCAAACACTTCACATGTGGATCTCATTTCAAGTTAATAGGAGTTCTATATTTAGGGCACTTATAAGATTGACCCTTCTGTGATTAGATAAGCCCTCTACCCCTTCCCCCCTATATTAGTTTGCTTGCCAGAAGCTTCTCCGGACTATTTGAATTGCTTCAGTATGAAAAATCCTACAAGGAAATGCTGTCTAGTTCTAGTACTTCATGCTCTCCCTTGGGCTGGAAATTTAACAACTTAGGAGTACATTGCCTTGTGCATTCCCAAATTAGCAAAACTCCTCTTTCATAACATTAAGCAATCACTGTAATTTGACATTTTTGCTTCTAATACTAGAAGGAACTTAGAGATGCAAACAGATAAAAGATAAACAAAGACGAGTTTAAAAAGTTAACTAGTTTTCTGAGTTGCAAGGAGTTTGAGCATTATTTGGGAATTTTTTGAGTACCCAAACAGGCTTTTATTTTATGCCACTACCACCTATATGAACAAAACAAACAATGAAATTATTTTACACAGATAAAAACACAAGGCTGTCAGTGACTCATAATCCACACTCAACATCACTTCTCTAGTGGCTAGCAAAGGAGATGCTAATTATCTTTTGAACAACAGCAGCAGAGTGAGAAACAACCCTGATATCCTCATGAGAATTACAGACAAATGTTCTTTGTGAAATGGAGAGTTCCCTACCCTTTGGCAAGGTGACTTATACAATACAAGGTTTCATGCTGTCATCTGAGGATAGGGTCACAGGCTATAATTAAAAAAAAATGTTTATCTGAAAAATTAACAACCAACCCTAATTACAATCAAGTATGCCTGGCCAGCCAACAAACACCATACTATGGTGGGAATACTTATGCCCACTCCCATGACTTTGCTTCTTAGAGAACGAGTAAAAGACACACAAAATAATTAAGAATCTGGTTAAGAATTGCTGAGTACTAGAAGCTGTCATGGCTTCAGTGCCCTTGTGGGTACTTTATTAGAATTAGCTGGGAAATTTAGTCAAATTCTGATTTGCCAAAACCAAAACTTTTCCAGTGGAAAGGTTTCTTAAAGCCAGGATGGAATTTCTGGCTCTCACCAGAGAACATAACACCTCCTTTCTGCTAGTAGCCTGGTGGTAAGAGCACTTACGTGTGATGTGGGAGCTCCAAGCTCAAGTTTCTGCTATGCCTGAAAAGATAGGATACCAAGGTTCAATGCCTACGTGACTGCCCTCACTACTTGTGTCTCTCACTGCATGTTTGTTTTTTTTAAAAGATAGCTCTATTTCTTCTCAGTGTGGAATGGGAACTTTTTAAAAAAATACTCAAATTACTGTAATGCAAGAAAATCATTTCCCACCCAGCCCAGGTCAGGGCATCTGAAAATCAGATTCTTTGCACCGGAAGTGAGTGAGGTGTATCAAGACAAACTCTTACTATTTGAAAAAGCACATCACTTACACTCCTAAAAGTGTTTTACTGACCAAAACTGAAGTTTGTAGGAGGGCATGGAGTCTCGGGATATTTTGAGCATGGAGCAGCTTAGAATATTTTAACTGAGGAACAGCGGATGTCTGGCCACAAGAGTGCCATGGTAAGTATGTGATTTGTACTACTAACCTCGAGATAAACAGACTAGTAACCACCGGGAGTAGAGCACCCCAACATTAGTAAGTTGCAGAGCTACGAGTAAGGAAAATGGTCTGAAACCTCACTATGGAATATTCACTATGCCTAGGCATGTTAGTGTAACACATTATAAAAGCTGTATCCTGGGTGCCTGGGGAGATGTTAACTCTAGCAAGATGCCAGGATGGTAACATTGGTGGTAGTGATGACGGTGAAGATGACAACTCACATTTGGGTTATTTTGCAAGGGATGGTGAGAGTATATGAATGCTCAGACACACATTCTGTATTATCTCCATCTACCTTGCTGGATTGGAGTATTTGTAACTGCTAACTGTGTTAATGAAACTATGACAAATACAGAAGATTTTTCCTAAGCATGAGTGTTGCAACCCTGCACTCTGGGCCTGATCTTGGTACCAGAACCTATCAAACCACAGAGCCTTAATGAGGAACTCAAGAAATCAGGCCGCACTAGTAAGTACAATGAGATTTCATGGCTCCCAGTGAATCGGAAAGCCTTGTTAAGTCATTTCTAAAGTTAGGATATTGTGAGTATAAACTTAACCACTACCACCATTTTGGTACTAATGTAAAGCGCAAAGAACTGAGTGTTTTTCTCCTCTCTCCAGTTATGAGCAGAGATTGCCGATCTCTATTCCCTAATCCCTATAGTGCAGGAAAGAATATATTGTAATACTGATTTCTTTATTTTACATACATTTCTCAATGCAAAATGATACTTTTCAGTTGTCTGAAGAGCCATGGTACCTTTTAATGTATAAAAATAAGCTGATTTTAGGTATATTTTATTCTGATAGTAATATTTTAATATTACTATCAATGAAAGTTAATATTTTGCACCTTTTTAGTGTCTTCCATCTGAGAATCTCAAAGTCATTTACAAACATTTAATGAATTAAATGTTGCAACTCCTTTGTGAAATACATGAGACATTCTGCCAAGAACCACTAGAGCCACCACTAGAGCCGCCTGTATTCTAAATTGGTTGGTGTAACTCTGCCTGTTGCATAAAACTGTTTATAAAAGCAGTAGAAAAAACAAAACTAGTCTGTACCAGTTTGAGTTAAAAGAACTGTGATAAGGGGTTGTCAGGGCTCCTGGGTTGGCATGACAACCAGCTGAAAGTTTCTAGAAATGGGAGGAATGAAATGTGTTTTGACTGGTTAAATATAATTGGATGAGGGCTGCTGTGTTTATTAGACATTATCTGTGGCAGTATGGGAAGTCACTTAGTGGGAACACGTGGACTGGAAGAAGCAAGCTTTACCATTATGGCTGCTATCCCTCTCCCCACAATCTCCTGTGCCCAGGATCCACCATAACATTGCTGGGCTTTTATCATCCTTAGCCTGAAAAGAATTGATCAGACTGGGCACAGGGGGGGAATCAGGTAACCTCCACCAGCTTCAGCTAAATCTTGAACACCTGTGAACTTTGGGTCCCTGCTATCACTCTCTACAGTGTGTTATTTTTCTTCACAAGCTTGTTTCTTCTCTTTCCCACCTCTTCTTTTCTCTAATAAGAGTGAGGCTCAGCCTTCCAAGTCAACTCCATCTTTTGCTACAGTCCTGATAGCCTGTGAGCAGAGATGCAGCTAATAGCAGCATCTTAAACTTTGCCTAATGCTTAAACAAGTTTACCAGATTTCAGAGCGGCTGATAAGACTGTGCTCTAGGCCTGTTTCTCTATGTCAATGATGCTGCATAGGGAAAGAAAGCTAGAAAGAGACGCTGCATTTTATATCTCCTTTTTGTGTGCTGGTTTAGTTTGATCTTAGGGGAAAAAAAAGGATCAGACCATAAACAGCTTCAGGAAAACTAGATTAACTTTTTCCTCTTTTCTCACCAAAGAGATGGTTAACATTTTAATACCATCTAAAAAGACTGTCAAGCAGTTTATCCTATAAGAGAATGTATGCAGCTGAAGGGAATAGGTGATATTGTTAAAATGAAACTTTTCTTAATACTTTACTCTTGCAATTCTTTAACTGTTTTTTTCATTTTTTTGTCTAGGCTAACATGCATCGGTTTCATTCCAGAAACTGTTCACTTCGTGATTAACTTCAAGGGTCACTGAAGAAGTCAATACCTCAGCACACCAGTACAGATGTCTGGCCATCACCACTGAACTAGCAGGATCCTAGGCTGATGCACATGAGATCCTGCTGTGTCTTTGCTTCCCTCATGTGTTCCTTTCCAAACTCTATTATCTTCTTCCTACCCTGTCTCTCTCTCAGATTTTGACCTGATCCTCAGATTGATCAGTTGTCAATTCCAATATGCTTTATAACTGGTTTTGGATTATTTATCAGTTTATCCTAATCAATAAAATTTAGCCATTAATTTTCTATTTGTTTTTCATGGGACTAAGTAGGCCAAAGTCTCTGTATTCAAAACCTTGAACCCCGTGACCGGTTTATGCTAATATCTTTGTCTCTCTAGGCCAATTTATTTCACAGAAACAGAATACAGTTGCTGTTTAACAGTGCATACCAAAATTACATGGCAGATTACAGCAAGTGGGAACTTCCCAGCAGTTTATGTAGGTGAATTATAATTAGTCTAAAGTATTTAGTAAATACATTAATGATATAACCCTTATTTTACCAGAAGTGCCAGGGGCCATTTAATAACCAGTCAGGACCTTTGCTATACTTTTCATCCAAATAGCAGTTATCAATATGTACATGAAGTGTATGAAATACTGTAATCCCATTGCCTAAGGAAATCACACACACTATCCTCCACAATAGTCTCATTTCACCACCATACCACACCCCCGCCCTCCCCGCAGATCGTTCAGAGTACAGATGGGCAAAAGTGGTGCACCTACTTTGTTGTCAGACTGAATTTCACCAAAATACTCCACTGGGAGTTTGGCCTTTTCCTTTTAGAACCTCTCACATATATGCTTTCTGGATGCAAACTTTTACTGAACCTGCTTTGACAGTAAATTTTCAAACCATTCCCTATTGACTAAAATGCTGATTGATACCATGCTAACTGTGGCCCCAAACTGGTTGCAGCTGGCTACAGCCTGTGTGTATACTATGGTCCTGATCCTTACCAGGTGCAAGGCTGCATAGATCTGCTGAAACCAATGGAGTTATACCAATTAACAGCATCTGAAGATGGTCTTAAAAATAAATGCCTATCCATATAGAAGGCCCACTCAGTAAGGACATTAGTTTAAAAGAAAAAGCTGAGGAAAAGCAACATAAATCAGAAAGCCAGCTATTCAGCTCCATGCAATAGTACAAAATAGTGTAGGCTTCGCAATATAAACACATGCCTATAGGTCCTATATTTTGGATGACCTGAAGCGCCTTTGTTATACCATTCAGAGAGGTCATACTTATTGTTATACAGCATGTACAGAACATTACTATTGTCTGGCTTGTTATAAATCAAAATGTCTTAGTTTATTTAGATGTCACTCCCTTCATAACTGTTTATAGATCATATATGAATAATTTGTAATTCCCTGAAAAGTTTACAAAATAGGATGAAGCTTGTGATGGGCTGTGGGGTCTTGGAATCAATGGCTAATCAAACCAGAATTGAACTGGCTACCATTGACCTCTTATGGTGAAGTGCATGAAAGTCAGATTAGGAAACGTTTAGCCTCCATTGTAAGATAACTAGTGATTTTGGGTGCCCAATCTGAGATACTTTCAATGGGCCTGATTTTCAAAGTCTGTGTGCTCAGCACTTTCTGAAAAATCAGGGTAATTTTAAATGGCTTACCCCAAAAATCACAGGTCATTTATGAAAATTTAAGCCTGTAAAGTTAACAGTTTTAAAATTCAAATTAAAAAAAAACCCTAAGACTCACTTTTAGTTTGGAATTAAAAGCTAATAAAGATTAGGCCCAATCAATACACAATTTTAGATTTATGCAAGATACTGTTTCATCAGCACAGCTACTATTGTATTGCACACTAGCAGGAATTCATGTCACTCTTCCCTAAATATATAATGGTAACTGAAATTATTATGCTTCGAGATACTTAAAAGATGCATTTTGGTACAAAAATGAGATATGAACACCACCACAAAGAGTCTAATTAGTAGATAACTCACGTCTAGCCTATTTTTTTTTATTTTTAAGTGCTACAGAAAATAGGTTTGTCAGTAAGATTGAAACAAGTTTTGCTTGCTTCTCAGCCAGCTGAGAAAAGAAAACATGCAGCATATGAGAAAAGCCAACCAGCTGGAGTACTTGTCAAGTCCACCAAAGCAGCAGATGGTAATTGAGGGGTGGAAGAAAGGACTGAGGAATATTTTTCCCCCTATTAACGGAGCTGTAAAAATTAGAAATTGTTACATGGCTTTACACTGGAAATCTATACAAGGCTCATTCAAAAAGAGTCAAAAAGCAGCCCAATAGATCTGGAGTTAGGGATCACTAATTAAACTTAATTTTTCATTGTACATGATTACCCAAGGCTGATAACAAAACATGGGCAAAAAATGTTACTAATCACAAGCAATTCTAGTGATAGACAATCTCCTTCCCCAACTTCAGCCCTATGGATTCCATTGGCTCATAGCTTTACACATTAGAATGCAAATAGAACACTAAGAGATTATTTATATCAGGATAGAAACTACTGTGCAATCTCTTACAATGAATTCCATAAGTCTAACTCTCTACACCAGGGGTCTCCAAACTATGGCCCGTGGCTTCCATTTGTCCAGCCCTCCAACCAACAGGGGAGAAGCAAAGAGCCTCAGCTGACTAGACATTCCGAACAGGCAGGGAGATGGGCCGCCGGCAGCAGCTCATGTGGGGTGGCAGCTCAGCTGAGCTGTGTGGAGGGGTGAGTGCCCCTGAGAGCCAATGTCTCCCCAAAAGGGGAGCCAACTTAGGGGAGAGTCATTGCTGCAGCCGAGCAGGCATGGACTCCTGCCTTAGAGTAAAAATACAAGCCATATGTGAAATGATTTTTAATATATTGACAAATATTTTGTGTGATTTCACAGTACCTGCATCGATTAACTTTTATACCTAATTTAAAATTTAATGCAACACTGACACAGTAGAGTAGTTTTGTTTTGTTTTTTTTTAAAAAAAACCACAATATTTATTTTTTTTCCCACAGTCGCTTTGGCTCACGAAGCCACTTAAAAAATCTAATATGGCCCTCGTCTCATAAAGTTTGGAGACCCCTGCTCTACACTGATAAGGAAGGGCTTCTGCTAGAAGTACACAGTGCCAAAAGGAATCAGCAAATAAGAGAAAAAAATCGGTGACAAAAAGAACAATGGTATACTCAGAATATAGGTTTTGTCTGAACATGAGCCTTTAGGAAAGTTAATATGAGTTAACTAAAGGTGTGAATTTAAAGTGGATCAGTTAAATAATCTTCAACCTCTGTGTGAATGCTTTTTTATCTTAAATTAACTTCCAAAGTGAATTACATTAAATTAAGGGTGCTTTAATTTGAATAAGACTGTTCAAACAGAGGTTTAATATGGTTTAACTAATCCATTTTAAAATTAATTTGGATTAGTTTTCCTCAGTGGTTCTGTGTAGACAAGCCCATAGAAAGGAAAAATTTTAAGTGCTGGTCCTGTAAAGGTGGTCATATGGGGCAGAGACTAGCACAAAACCTCAGTGACTTTAGCAAAGGTCCACTTTTACAGAGCTCATTGTAGGATTGGAGTCTACAGTACAATTTTCATTCTATACAAGGTTTAGATACCCACACGGTATTCTTGTGTTATTCTGTGTAGAACTCTTCGATATTAAGCACTCACTCCATCTTACGAGATAGTAAATTGGTAGCCCAAAGGCTTTTGGTTATTTAAAGGGGTGTCTCTGTCGGTGAATTTTTTTGACACACACTGTCAATCATGTATCCAGCCATCAGATGCAACATCTTTGGATTCCAGCCTGCTTGCTTGGGAGGACATCCAATTTCTGATTCAGCATGTAACACATATCACAAAAGTATTTGATGCCTATTACTTTGACATAAAAATGTAATTACCACATTTAACAAATGTGAAAAAAATATATATCAATCCTCTAGATTCTGTCAGCATATCAGAAAACTATCTGTATTTGACAGTTTTCTACCAAGGTAATATCATGATTGGCGTGCAGTAGTGGAGAAGTGTGCCTTCATTTATGCTTCATTAATCATAATTAGAAATCCACATAAATTATATTAATGGTAACAGAGAATGATTGGGATCATTTAAAAGCAAATATTCTTCATTTGACTTTCCTAGCACAGTACATGAAAAGTCAATAGTATAGCTATTATTGTTGGGAGGGAAGTGAACTAAAATGGTTATAGAGATGGTGAAAGGTAGGACAAATCCAGGTATGATGGACAGACAAATGACAAGATAACTGTACAAGGACCACGGAAGAGCTAACAAGATTTAACACCACACACTGAAATCTCTTTATAGAATAACTTTTTGGTGTATATAATGGTACAGTTGCAAGTGTTTGCATTAAAGCAGGGGTCTCAAACTCAAATGACCACGAGGGCCACATGAGGACTAGTGCATTAACCCGAGGGCCGCATCACTGACCCTGACCCTGGCCCCGCCCCTACTCCACCCCTTCCATGAGGCCCTGCCCCTGCCTCGCCTCTTCCCATGCCTTCCCTACCCCATTCCAACCCCTTCCCCGAAGTCCCCACCCCAACGCTGCCCCCTCCCTGCCCCCAGGGGGTGCAGAAAGGATGGAGGATGCAGCAGGGGCTCAGGGCAGGGAGTTGAGGTGCAGGTGTGCAGGGTGTGGAAGGGGGCTCAGGGCAGAGATTTGGTGTGTGGGGTGTAAGAGAGGTGAGGGATGCGGCAGGGGGATGGGTGCAGCAGGTGGGTC
Organism: Sternotherus odoratus; assembly: GCA_032164245.1. Taxonomy (NCBI): domain Eukaryota; kingdom Metazoa; phylum Chordata; order Testudines; family Kinosternidae; genus Sternotherus; species Sternotherus odoratus. Next base: position 73,598,227 of record JAVMKO010000006.1, on the reverse strand, counting down.
AGGGCAGGGGGCTCAGGGCAGGGAGTTGGGGTGCAGGTGGGGTTCTGGGTATGAGCTCCAGCCTGGTGCCACTTACCTAGAGCAGCTCCGGCCCCATACAGCTCCACTCCAGGAAGCTGCTGCAACCAGTCTCTGCAGCCTGGGGGAGAGAGAGAGTCACCAGGAGGGTTCCTCTGCATGTGCTGCTCTTGCTTCCTCCAGACAACTCCCACGAAGCTCCCATTGGCCGCAGTTCCCTGTTCCCAGCCAATGGGAGCTGTGGGGGTGCAATGCTTGGAGGGAGGCAAATAGGAGCCCTCTGTCTCCTCCCCCTTCCTTCCCCTCGGAAGGGACAGTGCTGGCAGCCGCTTCAGAAAGCGGCGCTGCATTTGCAATGCACGAGGTGGGCGGGGGGAGCTGGGGGGGTGACGGGGGGACTTCGCGGGCCACAGGGAAGGGCTTGGCGGGCCACATGTGGCCCGCGGGCCGCGTGTTTGAGACCCCTGCATTAAAGGATGTGGAATTTCATGTTAATTATCTTTCCTTTCTGTAGATTTACAGTAAAGCAACACTAAGCTACTGCGAGGTTGTATCTTCTACCACAACAAGTAAAAAAATAACTTTGAGGTAGAGGCTCTGAACACAGTCTAGTCTCAGAGATTGGTCCATGTCACAAAACTACCTGGGAGAGAGTTGTTAATAATACAGTGTTTCCCCACCCCGGAATTGTAAATGCCTCCAGAAGTGGAACTCAGATTCTATCATAGCACCAGAAATCCTTTCACATTGAGGAGCATTTTCTTCTCCCCCATCCCCTTTTCTCTAAATCACCAGTTTTCTGTCTTTCCCAAGAGCAGTGAAGAAATCAACCCATTTTTACTCCCCTGTGAAATGACAAAAATACAAATCTATCAACTACCATGAATCAGTCTAAAGTTATTCTATTTCTGCAAGCTTTTCCCTTAACAAAGAGAGATTAGTGGATCAAGAGTGTGAAGGTTCAGGTAGAGTCTGGAATAGGAAAAGAGTGATGAGGACATGTAACAGACAACCTATAATTGTTGTTTTCTTCATGCACATACTTTGCTAGAAAGAAAACAACAAACCAAATGTCACATATCAGTCAGTGCACTCCATCAAAAGGGGTTTAGGTAAGAGATTGACCACAGAGATATGCCTGCAGCCCAGCCACGGCAAGCTCTGTGGGTGATATTGAAAACCCTTACTACACAGCTATGCGTTGAGCCAATATGGGTCTAATAGTGATTTTTAGGGGCAACAAGAGTTTTGCTACTAACTTCAATGGGAACAAGAGCACTCCCAAGAAGTTTATTTTATTTTTCTTATCTGTAGAGTATGAGCCAAATCCTAGAGCTTTAACAGAATCCTTACACAAGCAAACTCCCATTTGATTAATAAAGGGGGGGGGGGTAGAGGCAGGGGGAACATCAGGATTTGCATACACAGACATAAATGTTAAGTTACCTTTGATGAAGGGAAAGAACTGACTTCTCCTCCTCTAGCTTACTCCAGCTATAGTCTGGACTCACTAAACAAGCACTCACTCTCTGCCCACAGCTGCTACTAGGCAAAGGGCAGCTCGTGGGGAATCATTTAAAGACTCACAGGTGCAAGAGGAATGGGGTAGTCCTGATTTATAAAGGACTTCTCTCCGGGGGTGACCTGGATCAATTACAGCTGGCGTGTTCAGGCTAATATAAGAAAAGGTTCATGTGTAGTTTAAAGAGATGCAGTTCTAGACTGCATTGTTCTGAAGCTGTGGGGAAGTTTATTTTATTGTGTTTTTAGTTAACACATTTTGTTGAATGCTTCTTCTGCTCTGTTAACTGTTATTCCTTGTGCTTTGACTTGGTGTTTGGAGCAAAAGACAACACAGACAGTTAGGTCCCAGGCCCCCATAGTTTATAATCCAAAATTAAAATCCTGAAAATACTCGAGCAGATGAGTACCTTCTACCTAGATGGGTATCCCCCTGGCCTTCAGGAGAGTTATTTGTGTGAGAGAAGTGAATCATGGGGGAGCTTGCAGGGCAGGGGAACAAAAAATTCAAGCTGAGCTCTGTAGGCAGTCTTGTGCTTTGTTTAATCATAACAATCTCACCAGATACCCAGGAGCAGGAGTCCTCATGGATTAGCCTGTGAGGTCACAGCCTGAGTGGATAAATCATGTAACCAGACACAAACCAACATAGGACGAATCACATCTTTGCAAGTATGCTCATGTCACCCTGCTCATGACACCATCATAGTGAATGGTACAATGCATCACGACTGCTGGACCCTGATCAAAGACATCCAGAGATTAACAAAGAATTATACAGAATATAGTTGCAGGATGTTGTAGGGGAGCTTCCGAAACACAATTACAACTATTGCAAAAAGTCATTCATTTTGATAAAAACAAATGTAAGCCAAAATATTTAAGCATAACAAAGTGAAGGGCTACTGAGGGGGAGGAAGAAATGGAAACTGACTCGTGTATTGGGGTACATTGTTGGTTTGAGAAGAAATGAGCCAAGAAAAATAATTCAAGTTCCATAAAGGGAGTAGATTAGTATATACCTCCACCTTTTTCTAGATTATTTGCCAGGCCACACAAGCAGTAAAGAAATTTTACTCACTTGTGGGGGTGAAAAATACCCCCCTCACCTGCATCTTTAACATTTATTATTCTGCATTTCCATTTTATATATCATGTCCTTTAATTTGATGTTAGAAATATATCAGATTGTACCACTTTTCATGTAAAACTATAACACACTGTAATTAAAAATAAACAGAACATATTTTTCCCTGCTTGGGATGACCTTTAGCTTGCATTGAAATGTTTGCTTTTGATTTTGTCTTGTAAATTTATATAAGCCTAGTAATTTTAACAAGATTCTGTTTTTAGCCAGCATTTGCAAGTGAAACGTAAGCAGGATGTGGTAAGCACATTTTGAGAACATTAGGTGAGCCTTAACAAATACTACACATTGGGTGTGTAATTTTTTAACAATACTCTATATCATCTGGCATTAGCCATAGTGGCATTTCATTCTAGAACACATTTTCTCCTATTGACTGTACTGAAAATGTTTTTCTAAATGGATTAGGGTGCAAAATAGGTGCCTTAATAAAGAAAGCAGCTGTTTCCCAAACTTTATTAATTACAAATTGTAAATTGTATTAGTCCATGTTCAGTCCCTAGATACAAGAATTGAGACCTTAGCTCTATTTCCAGTAGAGGCCAAGCAAGATACTCAGGATAATTTGAGGGGTAGCTGTGTTAGTGTGTATCCACAAAAACAACGAGGAATCTGGTTGCACCTTAAAAACTAATTGCCCAAATAAAGCTTTAAGGTGACACCAGACTCCTCGTTATTTTTTTCCAGATCATTTGTATCCATGTGACTTGAGTATTAAATCAAATCAGATCAGGCAGGCCCAGATGTGGGCAGTTGCAAGTCACCACCTTTTTGTCTACATTGGGATAAGATCAGAGATAAATTTAGCCTTAACTTCTCCCTGCCTTTATTATTAGCCCCATCTGTAATATGGAGCTAATAATATTTCTCTGCCTCATAGAGGTATTATGATTATAAATTAATGTCTGTGATATGCTCAGATGCTGTGGTGCTCAGAGACATATACGAATGTAGTTACATTCAGGAACTTACAAGCTCATGGACAGTTTTGTCTAAAGAGATCACAAAACCCAGCTACATAATTTTCAGAAGTATTTTAAATAGCAATTCTAACCTAACATTAATAACATGGCAGTACAGTAATCTGCAATGATATAAGAAACAATTGTGTCACTCCTCACCGTGCCCTCAGTCATATTAATGCTCAAAGGCTAAGTTGTATTCTTCCCCCACTCCAATCAACAATTTATTCTCATTCACAAACCAGGAGAGAGAATTAAAATACATGTATAACTTGCAGCAGTATCAAACTTGAGAGAGGAGTACAGCATGATGGATTCACAATAGTAGGCCCTCTCCTGGGAACCTTTTGGCTATGGTACAATTAAAAACAAAAATCCAAGTTCTGCTTTCTTTATCCATTAATCTTTCTGTGCCTTCTAGATGGCGAGGCTCTCAACCATAGAATACTGGAATCATTCATCACTAAGGCACTGAAGAAGCAGCTTTTGAATAAAACTACCAAAGGCTAATGAATTGGAAATTAAACTTAATGATTGGTTGTCTATAGCTGTATTGTAGCGAAGTGAGACTCACAGCCGCAGAGCCTCCTGCTGGTTGTCTTGGGCATTAACTCTTTCAGCACTCGGAGCACCTTATATAGGCCAGAGTCTTGCCTGCCACTGGCCCCCGTGTTCCTCCTGGATCCCAGTGGCCTTTGCTCTGGGGTTCTGCCCCCAGCAGTACCCCCACACTCTGAGTCTCCCCTTCCAGGGGAACCTCCAACCCTCCATCCCCACCTTGACTCAGTGACTATTGCCAGTCAGCATCTAGCCACACCTCACTGGGGAAGACTGCAGTGTGTAAACCACACATCAATGGCGGGAGGGGGGGAGAGGGTTTGGAGCTGCTGCTGCTTCTGTAACCCAAGTACCTGGTTTGGCCTTTAACAAGGCCTGCAGCCTGGGGATTTGCTGCGCAGGCCTGCCAGGCAACCAGGTCTTTTTCCATCTAAAGCTCTGGCTCACGGCCCTTTTATCAGGGCGCATTGTGGCCTGATTGGGGCATGGCCCAGCTCTGGCTGCTTCCCCAATCAGCCTACCGTATTGGCTCCCTCGGGCTGTTTTAACCCTTTTAGGGTCAGAGTGGGGTGACTGACCACATGTATCCTAAACCAGATTGGCTTTTGCACTGAAAATAGGTATGGTACAAACGTTTTCTGAGCAGTATCATAAAATATAAACTAAAGGTTTATATCTTGTTTTTCAATCTAAGTGCTGACTTATCATTCTGAAAAACCCTTTGAGATGTTTTCTTTAACAGCTCTTATAATTAAGAGCCTACACACCATGTTGATGGATCCTATAGAAATGCCCATAAATAAATATATTGAATTGTAGTGGAGATGCTGACAAATGAAAAGTGGCACGTAAAATGCTCAAAGATTACCAAACAGCACTAGTGAAATATTTGTATTTTCTCGACCAAGTCCAATGGACAGTAATTAAAGATTCACTATGCTCTAAATGGAAATGATAGTGTCTGGAATCATATATACAATGTGTATATATTCTTTAAAATTCAGAATTAATTATCATTGCTTCATTGGTAGACATTATATCTCATCTGTTAAAGGAATACAGCCAAAGGTATTTACTTACATCTGTCTAGAGTTTTCATCAACATAATACTGAGAGCACCTCACAAATAGCTAATGTCATCTGACAGTATCCCCATAAGATAAATGGTTACTAGCCACATTTTCATGTGAAGAAGCTGTATCATGGATAGATTAAGTGACTTGTCCAATTTCACTCTGGAAATCTGTGGCCGAGCTGGCTCCTAGCGTTCTTAACTTCAGGATCTCTACAAGACCATCCTCCTACTTCATAACTGTGTGTTTAGTATAGTACTGAAGATTAAAGCTGGCCAAAACACAGGCTTTCCATTTCCTGGGCTAGTTCACATTCTCAAATTTTGATTTGTTCAAAACTAAAACAAATCTATTTTTTTCTTTTCTTGCTTTTTCAAAATTTCCTCCTAACTGGAAAACCTGGGGGGGGTGGAGGGAATAGTTTGAGAATTACTTCTTCTTCTTCTTAGCGTTATTCCCGCGCTATGGCAGGGTCCACTTGTTGGCATATCCGTCTCCATTTGGATCGATCCAAGGCATCTTCAGGGGTGGCGTTCACGCATTTCATGTCCTCCTTGATGCGATCCATCCAGTGTTTCTTAGGTCTACCACGGGGTCGCTGGCCATCAGGGTCCAGGTGCATGGCTGTCCTTGCCACCGAGTCTTCATTGCCACGTACGACGTGTCCATACCATCTAAGCCTTCCTTCCCACAGCTTTGCCACGATTGGCGCGACTCCTAGTCGTCGCCGTACGTCGTCGTTCATGGCATGGTCGAATCGTGTTAGTCCAATGCACCATCGGAGCATTCGCATTTCCATCACGTGCAAGGCCTGCTCGTGCTTTACTATCTCTGGCCAGCACTCCAATCCATAGAGGGCGACTGGGCGTACGACCGTTCTGTAGACTTTTGACTTGAGGCGTACTGGCATCCGGCGATCACAGAGGACTCCACTCACCTGACGCCACTTCATCCAGGCGGCGTTGACACGGGCGCAGGCATCCGGAAGGCTATCACCATTGCTGCATATGAGGGAGCTGAGGTATTTGAATTGCTCTACCGTCTTCAGGTCTTCTCCACCAATGCTGATGGTTCCGTTGGTTTGGGGACCACCTTCCATATATTCAGTTTTCTTGATGTTCAGCCGAAGTCCAAATTCACCGAGCCATTCATTCCATTGCCGTGTTTGCTCTTGGAGATCGTCATGTTGTTCACTCGCCAAGAAGACGTCGTCAGCATAGAGGAGTGACCATGGATGAGGGGATTGGAGATCAAACGTCACAGTGTCCATGCAAACGACAAATAATAGGGGCGAGAGCGCTGACCCTTGATGTACTCCAACGTTGACGGCGAAGGGAGGTGATGTTCCCACTGCACATCAGACCATGCTGGCGACCCTACGGTACAATAGTTGAATCCACCGGACGTATGCTTAGGGGACATTGTGGGATCGTAGGGCATGCCAGATAAGTTTGTGTGGGACATGATCGAAGGCCTTTTCCAGGTCAAGGAATGCCATGTGAACGGACTTGTTCTTCTCACGATACTTCTCCAAAAGCAGCCGAGCAGCGTGAATGGCGTCTGTCATTCCACTTCCTTTGACAAAGCCACATTGGTTCGGAGTGATGGAAATAATCTTGCGGAGCCTGGTATTAATAACCCATTCAAATATTTTCATGGCATGGCACAGGAGTCGGATCGGTCGATAATTCAAGCATTCGGTTACGTCGCCCTTGCCCTTCCAAATTGGCACTTGGAGTTTGAGAATCACTGACACATGGTATTTCTGCCAGGAGCCCCAACATCTGTTGTGTGGAATTGCCATTATCATCAGTTTCACTCAGTAGCAGAAGCAGATTATTATTTTACTTATGAGTCTGGAAGCCCCAGAGTAATCTTCATAGCTGGGCTGTCCTGGAACTGCAGACTCAGTTAGTCTATCCCAGGACTTCCAGACTCCTTGTTCTATAGCAGGGAGCTGGGAAGCCCTGAGAGCCTTGACTTGAGCTGGGGTTCTAAGGGCTTCTAGACTTCCTGCTGCAGAGCCACACTCTGTTTACAGCTGGGCTCCAAGGGCTTTCAGGCTCCTGGCTCTCATGGCAGGGAGCTGACAAGCCCTGGCCTGGCAAGGCTGCCTTGGAACTGTTGACCCTGAAAGACAAGGCTGCATAGCCTTGGGGCAGCCAGTATGGTGGGGCTGTTTCTCTATCTCCCTGAGGAGAACATACTAGCTCTGCCTTGGCAGCCATTTGGGAAAGTTCACTGGCAAAAAGTAAAATTGATCAGAGCCTTCCAGGCCAGCCCCTAAGAAGAGGTCATTTTGATTTTCAAATGGACAATCTAGCTCTTTGCAAAACTAAAAATCTCTTTCAAAAAAAATTGGTTTTGTGAAAAGAGCATTTTTCATCAGAACATCATTCAGACAGAAAATTCAACCAGCACTTTGCTTTGCAACATATTCTCTTAGAGGTTTTTTTTTTAAAAATATATATATTTTAAGTGAATAGTATATGCAGGAAAGAAAGAAATCTCTGGAAATTGAGATTATCTATTTATGAACAGATAAAGGTCTTACAACCATTTCCTATATTTACTTCAGTTTTGATCGGAGAGGTCAATCTCCAAAGTGAAAGAAGTGCTTCATTCTAAACAGCGATTAACTTCTGCTCAGATTGCAAATTAGGATGCCAACTAATGCCACTTGAATGCTTAAAATGATGGTTTTGTGACGAAAACCTTGCCTATTAGCATCTACATTATGACGAGTTAATTCACTTCACATAGGCCAGCCAACAGCTGATGGATAGCAACAACTTGTTTGTTTATTTAATATATAACATTCTTGTAAGCATTTTGGCATGTAGAGACTGATGTATTCTGATATCTTTAATTTTACCTAAACAATGTATTTTGTGTGAGAGAGTTTCTTGAATTAGTGGTGCTGAAAATAACCCTTATACAGGATGCAGGTGGAAGAACGAGATCATTCCTAGAAGAAACAATGAACACACCCCCATGGTTACAGAGGAGACTGCTCTTAAAGACCTCAGGTTCAATGTTTGACAGAGATGAGTTTGTGTTGACAGCAACACTTGATTCACAATGTAGAGTGAAATTCAAATGAAACTTCATCTGGGCTCAGATGCTATTCACTGTAAAAATAGCCTTATAAATGAAAAGACCTGTTATCCTCTTTCATTTCCTGGCCTTTCTGGTAAAGAGATGTCAATTACAGTTTGGAAGAAGACCTTATTAGGAGGTAGTGTCTAAATAAGAAGCAAATATGGTCTGTCAAAAGCTGTTGCTCTACCTGAAAAAGAATCTTTATACCTAGACATATTTGTTACCCCACCCAACAACTTTGAAATGTCCAGGAGACATTTCTGTGTTTCTTCCTGAAGCATTGCCATTCATGTATTATTCAGTTCATGCAACACACATTGCAGAGAAAAGATGCTATGTCACTATAAATTACAAGACTGTAAATATGTTGACAGGGGCTTGTTATTTTATAATAAACCATGAGACTGAAGCCGGGGAGATTTATTATGTTTCTGGAAGAATCAGATGTGTTTATGGCTTTTCACAGCTGCCTGTCTGTTGTTACAGTGAGCAGAGAAATTGTACTTTCTAGTTTAGGTTAACCCCTTTTTCAGATCCACAGAACTTTGTCTGACATTCTTTCACAGGTATTTTTATTATTATTCTTTATATTAAACCAGACTGATTTGTGTGCCTGTAGAGTTGAACAAAATGTTGAGACTCTGATATATGAAAAAAATGCACATGTTCTTAAGAGAATTTTGCAAGTGGATAACTCAGAAACAGCTGGTTTGGGACACATCAAACTTAAGCTATTCTGGAGTTCTCACAGTGGTCTAAGGAACAACTATAGTTTGAAAATAAATGGTTCGCTAAAAATGAGAGATGTTACATAAGATCAGTAAAATTTGCTGGCCATCGTATTTTATTTTGAATCAAGCTAAATGATCTGATATGGCTTACACATATTGGAGGATACTGAACTGCTTTACTTTTCAGGTTATCTAAAATTTAAGATAGTACATTTTGAGAAGATTGTGTGCTTTCTGAGGGTCCATGAAGAATGAGGATGATACTGCAAAGGGGACTAACTTCCATGTTTACACAAACAGAGTGAGAGCTCTGTTTGGTCCTTTATGGGTGAAATTCACATAAAAATAGAGCTTAAACGGGCATTAAGTGGTTTATAGGCTTTGTGCTGGCACTCTATACAGGGTGAAATTCACCCCATGAACCGATCTGGGAGGCATAAAGAAGTCCATGTTTTTAATAGAAACAAGATTCTACTGCTGTAGGTTTTGTTAGCCCTTTATATTTGTTCAGTGAAAATTAATTTCTGTTTATAACTAGAAATGGAAAACATGAAAACTAATACTTCCTGATTATGTTTAAAAAACCCCAAGAACATTAAAATTGGTTTAAGATGCAGCCAGTATTAACAATTTCCTTATCTAATTCTTTTGCTCATCCCATAGCTTCCATATTAAAAGTAGAATTAGTAGTTAAGGTCCAGGGAGCCAGCCACAACTTTTATAATTGTAAATAGCGTATGAATGTTTATACAGGACAGCTCTTTTAGTTCACAAAGGTGATTTCCAACCACAAATTACTCTTTTTGTACTCTTCTTGTGGAAACATTTCATTTCATTTGAAGCCTCGCACCTCTTGAAGATCTGCGCAAGTTGAGGCAGTTTTACGGCATCCCTCTTTAGCTCTAGGGCATGTCTTCACTACCACTTTAATTCAACCTTAACGACGTTAGGTCGAATTAAATGTGTACCTGTCTTCACATACATGCCCTTAAAGTCTATTTAAAGGGCCCTCAAAATCGAATTTGTAACTCCTGCCTGATGAGAGAAGTAAGGCTAAAATCGACTTCTCTATGTCTACTGTGAGTAAGTGAAGAGGCATCTGAAGTTAAGCCTCTGACCTCCGAGCAGCACCCCCCCCCGCCCACCTGAACAGCCCTCCCCACCTGACCCCCCCGCCCGCCCGAGGGGGGGGGGAGCTGCGCGGGGCTGCTTGAGCGAGCGGGTCAGCTGCTTGGTCAATTTCAGGTGAAATTGACTAGGCAGCTGACCCGCTCGCTCAAGCAGCCCCGCGCCGGCTCCCCCCCCCCTCGGGCGGGCGGGGGGGGGTCCGGTGGGGGGGCTGTTCAGGTGGGGGGGGCGCGGGGCTGCTCGGGCGGGGGGCGGGGGGTCCGGCACGGGGCTGCTTGAGCGAGCGGGTCAGCTGCTTGGTCAATTTCAGGTAAAATTGACTAGGCAGCTGACCCGCTCGCTCAAGCAGCCTCGGGCGGGTGTGGGGGGGTGTCCGGCGGGGGGGCTGTTTAGGCGGGCGGGGGGGCCGCGGGGCTGCTTGGGGGGGGGGTCTGGCACGCATTGCACTGTGGGCTACCTACCCAAAGTGCAATGCGGGCTATGTCGACCCCTGCAAAAGTTCTAGGACAGACAGTGTCGACCACTGTCGACCTGCTGTCCTGGTGGGGACACACTGATTCGATTTTCTAAAATCAAATTTAGAAAATCGAATTAAGGGAAATCGACCTAGTCCTGTAGTGAAGACATACCCCTTGTTTGGGAACAACATGCGGTTGAACCAGGGTTGAATAAGGAAAAGTCAAATCCATTCAAACCCACAAGTTGGTTTGTCAGAGAGAGATGCTGTTAATCTGCTGAGTGTATCACACTTGGTATGCCTGGGTCCCATTTCTGCTCTCTCATTCACAGGTATATGTCTGGAGTATCTCCATTTAAGTAAAAGGGATTACACTACTATACAACTGGCATGATAGGGCCATGTCTTCAGTGGTGTAAATGGGTGCATCTATTTGACTTCATTGGAGCCATGCAACCAGCCATGACAAGCTGGGCCATGTTGACAACTGTGCCCCAGTTCTTGTATGTCAATCCTTAACCCTACTTCTTGACCATTGCACCTGTCCTATTGCTATTTAAAAAACCCAATATTACCCTTGCATTAAAAGGCTCTATTTACTTAATCCATTTATTCATATATGATAATCTCTCATTAAGATACCACCAGGTCTTTTGTGTGTGCAGTTCTAGGGAACCAAAATCAATAACCCTAGAACATGCATTGGAGATTATATGTATGGGAGGGGCTGGAGGGTTGTTTAGAGTTTATTAGAGGATTTATTTTTCAGGCAATGACTAAATGAATTCATTGTTAAACTTACTACAAAATCATTGAACTTTTACAAGGGACAGCCGTATCTGCGAATCATATTACTGGGCTGTAAACCAAGCCTAGTAAAACTGAAATTTAGATTTAATCTTTCCACATGCTACAAGATTTGAGATTCCAAAGAAAGTAACTATTTTTAATTATTATTTACACCTCTGTTCATTGCAGGGAATTTAATAAGCAGTAAGCAGTTGGAGTCTAATTATTAGCATAATCTTTGCAGCAAATCTTAGTTTCTACAATATGTTTTCCTTTGTAACAATTTGGTATTTCACAAGAGTTTGGTTATATTGATTTGACACATTGTTGTTTTTTTTAAAAAAATAGTATTAACAGCATGTGTGATACCTGAGTGGAAGGTCTAATGCTTTCTTTCCCCACTTTATAAACCCAGTTATTCCATGAGTCTGTGAGTTTGCATTTTTCTTAGTACTGGCCTGAGACTCAGCACACAAGATCAAATATAAATCTGTCTAAGATCTTTATATAGTTCTATCACCAGGGTATCTAAACACTGCACAAAATAAAGATACAAAAAAGAACAAAAAGATGTTTTTCCTCTCTCATTCCCTGTTCCAATGGAAATGAATTGCTTTCCTTATTTATAAACAATTTTCCCTCTAAAACTCAGCTTATATCTGACAATTTTATGCATATTCTCCTGTGGCCTGGAAATCACAATATTAACCCTACTGCCATTTATGTATATGCATCAAAAAGAAAACATTGTACCCACACTGATAGACAAAAAGGGAAAATTTCATCCCTGTTTTTGTTAATTATCACACATAACAGTGTGCACCATGCTGTGTTCTTCTCATTAAAGCAGCCAGAGCTTGTATTTAACAACTAAATTCTCATATTTGTAAATTACATAGCTCTAAATCCAGACCTTGCTGTTAGCTGTAACTTGTAGCTGCCTGTTCTGCCCCTGCAGTGCATAGCTTCACCTTCCAGTATGGAGAGTGACCTCTCTATCTACACCCTATAGTTTTACACTAAAACAGCTGCTGGGCACGCTATGGAATATCCGTCAGTGTGAGAGAAGAAAGCTGCTCATGGGAGCATTCCTATTAGGCAAGGTGAAACTCAATGAGCAAACAGATCTGGTTGTGTAGCCATGGGTCAACCATAATACACTCCTAATCTACTTCTCAAGATCTGTCTTTTTCCTCCTTAACCTATTTATTCTGCAGAAACAACCCCATTTGCACCGAAACTGTGGCCCATATGGTGGATGCAACCCAACCATGAGTTGACATGAGAAACAGAACATTCAGGAGAACAGCAAAATGTTGGTAGCACAAACATTTTGCATGGAGACTGCTGTCAGAGTCTACATGGTATAATTTATTTCCAATGCTGAAAAAGTGCAGATCTCAAAAGAGAATTTAGTAAATTTAAATTGAAATTGGCTTTGGAAGGAATAACTTATACTTTTGTCTTCAGCCTCCTCAGATGTATAGTCCACAGGGAGCTCTCTAGCTATATTCATTCCCATACATCTTTCAACTACATCAGAAATCCAAATTCTAAATGTACCAGTGAGCCTCATTGTGTCTTTCATGATACTTCCTTGAGGACCCTGAATCCAGAAATTATTATATACATTCATAAATACAGTGTTATGGATATTATATGTGAACTGGTCTTGATTTTACCTGACTATTTCAGAGTACTGAGTATGAAGAGAGAATGGAGATTATCTACTAGAGCTTTGTTAAATATTAACATCAAATTTCAAACCCACCTGATCTGAGCTTGATAATGATAAGTTATAAGATTCAGATCCTGAAGCCCTCAGACACAGTATGTAGAAGACAGTATGTAGGAAAGCTGTGCAGAGTCAACACTCCATGTGCAGTGAAAAAGACAGCAGGAGGTGGAGGGACCACTGTGCATTTCGATGGATCTGGACTTATAAATGAGAACATAGGCAGAGCAGAATAGGGGCTGGAGAACTAATGCCCAGGATTTCTGCAGGACATTGATGCAGCAGGTGGGCGTAATTACTACCTTTCATACTGCAATATCAATAAATAAAATCAAAGTTCTGTATAATTCCAATATAGATGTATTTTTTTCCAAAGCAAAAATAAGAAGACTGGAATATGCATATTTTTTCCTTGTAGAATGGTATGAGAAACCAAATCAGCTCATTAAGTCAATTTAAAAGTTGTTTGTGTTGCTGAAGTAAAACGGCTTTCCATCTCCTGTCGTCTGAAGCCCTAATTGGGGTCTAAGACTGAGTATAAATCTCCCATCATATAGAAAAATACAGCCTTGCTTCGTATTTGATGTGTGATGTCCTCTGTGACGGTCTTTTTAAGAACTCATGAATTATAACAACATCTAAGGCAGCAGCTGGTCCTACTTCTTAGTTTAAAGAATCATTGATGTAAACAGTATGTTCTCAGCTTGTTTTTCCCTGTTTTATTACTAGCTGAGCCAGTGCCAATAACAAGTTTTACAAGCCAGCACCACTCCACTCTTCCCAGAAAAATCTCAAATATAATGCCAGTTTTATTTCTTCATTCAATAAATAAACTATTACATTTTCAGGTTGCTTGACATTTTTTCTCTTATTTTATTGGATGCTTTCTCCTTTTGGTGTGAACTTACTAATGAAAGATGCTGGTTTGACAGATCTGAGGACTGAAATACTGTATTTATTCACAGAAGAGGTACATTATAATCCACTCCCTTCATCTTTTCTTTTCAGTTAAGTCCAGAGAAAGGGAGAGCTGAAGTGGAGAAGAAGAAAGGATTAGTTGCAAGATGTACAAACACAGAAGGCTGTACCACTATAAATATGCAGAACAATGCAGAAAAGGAAGTAATATTTTTTCTGAGGGGTTCTCCTAAGGCCAGGAAATGGAAGAATCTTCATTTATAATATGAAAAAATGCAAGGATCAATGCAAAACTTGAATGCCAACATCAGAATATGTTAAGAACACTCTTGCATACTCCACATATAAACCTTATCATATGTGTAAGATCTCTGCAATTTTGCCAGTTTGGGCAATACTGCTCAAAAGGCAGCCAGAGAGTGCTTGTTCAGAGCAGGCTCTTTTGCATGTTTCACATTCATCCTCATGCCAGGAGTTGAGTCACTTAGCTAGTTGGGAATAGTTTGTACATCACATAAGACCTAATGGTATTCCAGTGAGACCCAGCCAAACAACAACAGGAGAAATGAAGAGATCATGATTATTCTAATGGCTGGATTTCTTATTCTGATCTGAAGTAGCTTCAAGTAGCGCCCAAAGTCATCTGCTAAGATTGGGGCAACAACTGGCTAAACTTTCTACAAAGATATAGTAAAACAGTCCCTCGCCCAAAGACCTTACAGTCTAAGTATGAGTTTCCAATCTAAAAAACAATCTGTACATCTAATACATATCTAAAAAGTGTAGGCTACAAAATAGTGTGCACTCTGTTCTTTATCCATTAAAGAAGTCTGGATAAAATTAATTTGTTGTCCATCATAAGGAACTGTAGAGCACGGATAAATTGTCATTCCTAGAAGCTACAGATCCTATGAAAGTCACATTGAGCTATAAACTGTAAATCATAGTTCTGTTCTAGCTACTAAAGAAAGTAACAGAAGCAGATCTCAGTGAAATAGGCACCCGTAAATCCCTTATCTTATGCAGCTTAGCCTATCAGAGAAGATAGTGCTGCAGATGAGTGTGAGCCCTATGAAAATCTAAGGGATTCATTATTTTATGCATTGGTGTCTGAGACCTGTATCATTTTTGGTTACAAGAACAATTTCCAGTCTGCTTTGAGAAAACCAGAATACATTGGCTCATCCATTAACAACAGAGGGCTAGTGCTAGCACGACTTTCATATCAGACTTCTCTGACAAGGTAGAAAAAAATTGGATATAGACTAACAGATGCTGCAGACTTCCGTCCGGATATGCTTAGACAACTGAGGAATTCTTGTGACATACAGTTAACTTATTTAGGATACACAGTAGATGAAAAAAAATATTTCTGAGGGTCAAAAGTGAAACAGTGTCTACATGCACATGAACTAAAATAAAGGAGTGGAGAGAGTGCTGAGAAATGCTACATTCTGATGCAGGCGCTATACATCTGATTTTTATTCCATAAGTGTGAATTTACAGGCAACAAGAAGAATGAAAGGTCCCTTCTCTGGAGAAGTTTACATACAAAGGATAAACTGGTCCTGGCCCAATGCCCACCAGAGTCTTTCCATGACTATGGAGTCTTTGACTTCAATGAACACGGGATCAGACTACAATAACATTTTACATGGTGTTAAAAATGCTTGCTTTTTATACTAGTACATATAAATATTTGTATAGCAAACAACTGAGACTCACACACACACACACACACACAGTCTCTCTCTCTCTGAGTGTGATTTGGTATTATTAAGACCTAGTGTGAAACCCCTCATCTTATGTAAATTGGCATAACTCCAGTCAAATCAATGGAGCTATACCAATTTACACCAGCTGAGGATTTGGCCCCTGACATTTAAGTTTTAAATGAAGTCAAGCCTGTGCTGCAACAAAGTGGTAGGCTGAAGTGCATTGAATGGCTATTTAACAGTACAGATGCACTACATAATTATCCAGATATCCCGGCTGCAACTGCACTGTTACTGCAGAGGGCATGCAAACTTCCCCAATACCTTGCCAGTCTGCTTCAACCCAGACCAAAAAGACCACCTCACTTCCTTTATCTTATCCTTTGTCTCTGTTGTCTCTTTAGAATGTAAGCTCTTTGGATTAGGGAACTGTCTAAGAAATAGAGCACTGATTTTAGTTGGGGTACCTAGGTGCAACTATAATACAATCACAACAGTAATAACACAGGTGGAGGGATCATTCTCCAAGTATATTCATTCAATCTTTGCACTTTTTACTGAGATGCCCTTCACAATTGTCAAGAAGTATTGTTTTATGTGCTTGTCTACTGGAAACTTGGATGAGACCACAACATTATTTTTATACGGACTTTTTATTAAATGCAAACTGGCATCACTTATTCCCCAGGAAAGAAAATAGAAGGGAAAAAAAACAACACGACAGAAAACTAGAGAGAGAGAAGACAACTCTTCCTGTCCTTATTAAATGTACAAGAAATATTTTGTGAAAAGATCTTATGCTCAGTGTTTTCTTAAAGCGCATTAAAAGCTCAAATTCTTTGCTTTTGGGGGAAATATAGCAGAGTCTCGTTCTCACTTGGGTCTGGTGTTGAATCATAAACAGTCCCCCAGACAATTTTGGCTCAATCCTTTTAGCTACCAGCGGGTGCAATTTTCAAACCCCGTCAGGCAAAAGTAGCTACTTTTGTTTGTTGTCAGGCTGAAGATGGCCACACAGAAACTGAAAGAAGCTGTGATGCTTCAAGACAGACAAACACAAATGCTTTAACATTTCTGGATGATTCAGAGGCAATCATGCTTCTCCAGGCAGCTTTCCCTACTATTATTCCATTTTCTACTTACAGTAGTTCTCACGAGAACAAAATCTTCTCCATCACATGACGAGCACAGCTATTTCTTTGTAAAGTATCAAAAAATGTATCTTCATTGTCTGTCAGGTGAGAGAACCCTCTGCAGAACAGCATCTATTTCCATAGGGGAAGGAAATTTTTGTCAATGAGTGCCTGTTCTGTTCATTCCCTCTGACGCATCTGGCAATAGCCACTGTTGGAAGACAGGAGACTGGGCTAGATTGACTATTGATCTGACCCAGTAAGGCTGTTCTTATGTATTTCAACAAAAACATTTGTAAATCAACTTCAGTTATATTGCAACTTCCAAATTACTTTTTTTTTCAATATTGTGTAACAGGAAACTGAGTCAGGACTCATTCAGCAATTTCTCCCTTTTTTATAAGGTAAATATTCAGAAAGTCATACACCCCCCCCCCCAATTTTTAAGAAGCACCTAACCAAATATATGAAAAGGAGGTGGAATTTTGTATCTTATGTAATCCTTTCATGTAATCCTCCCCCCCCCCAAATAATAATTAGCCTTTGAAAAGAATTAGTGTAACTTACTCCAGTTCAAACCCAAAGGAGCACAGTGGGATCTTATCCAAGATAATTACAGCTCATCCTGGGACCCTTATTTGTAATAATGTTATATGCTTTTCCAGTGTTTGAATTGTCAAAATTCCCTAAATAAAAATCAGCAACATAGAAACACAAAATGCACTCCATAGATTTGGTTGACACACATGCATTAGTGGCTACAATTTGGTTCAAATTCCCATAGAAACATGTAACCCCCCCTCCAAAAAAGGTTCCAAATAAAAGTTGAGATGCTAAGCTAAAGACCCCATTAAACAGAAAATTGTGATGCAACTACAGGACCACAATACATTTAAGAATACATGTAAATGGATAAAAAAATAACTACACCAAATGAACCTAAACTAACTCTTAGTTATGTCAACATTTTGTATTTTAAATCTGTAAAATGCTTTTAGATCATTGAACAGGTGCAAAGGGATGAAGTTAAAGAGATGGATGTGAACTAAAAACTTTTTTATTTCCTTGGGAACTCTCTTAATGCATTGTCTTGATGTTTAATTAATCATTCCCTTGCTGAGAGCATTGGCTTCTTAAAATCTGTTATATTACCAGATTAATACCCTGTAACGATTACCTGGGTTTGGATTACACATTGTCTCCACTGCTTTTATCACCTCTGTCACAAACTAGAAAAGAAAAGGAGATAAACTGATAGTGAGGACAAAGTGACATTCTTTAATCATGTTTATGGGCTTTCTTTCTGATGGATTTATCCGTCTTCCATTATAATTAAAGCAATTGGTATGCTGTGTGCAATGTAATACAAACCACAGTGACTGCCATACAATGTAAACAAATGATGCTCAGATGTTATCTAGTGCCCAGTTGTTTGTTTATTTATTGTCTGAACAGTAGCAGTCAGATTCAAGGGGAAAAACTCACAACAATCATTTTACCCTCCTAAGCTTTTACAATTTGACTCAAAATCTTAAAAGAACAAGTTTTCCCCTAAGACTTTAGGTGCTTTAGGCTTCTTGACTGAAAAATGAACAGCTTTAAATACTTGCATAAGTAATAAACCATACAGTTTATTCATAGATCAATAAAGTCATTGTGGAGAAACTTAATTAATTCTTTGCTTCAGTCTTCACGGCTGAGGACGTTCTGAAAATTCCCAAACCTAAGTCATCTTTTGTAGGTGACAAATCTGAGGAATTGTCACAGATTGAAGTGTCACTAGAGGTGGTTTTGGAATAACAAGTCACTGGGACCAGATAGCATTCACTCGAGAGTTCTGAAAGAACTCAAATGTGAAATTGAGGAACTATTAGCTTAGTTTTGTAACCTATCCTTTAAATCAGCTTCTGTACCCAGTGACTGGAAGATAGCTAATGTAAAGCCAATATTTAAAAAGGGCTCTTGAGGTGATCCCAGCAATTATAGACTGGTAAGTCTAATGTCAGTACCAGGCAAATTAGTTGCAACAATAGTAAAGAATAAAATTGTCAGGTACATAGAAGGACATAAATTGTTGGGCAAAAGTCAACATATTTTCTGTAAAGGGAAATTATGTCTTACTAATGTATTAGAGTTCTTTGAAGGGGTCAAACAAACATGTGGGCCAGGGGGATCCAGTGAACATAGTGTAATTAGATTTCCAGAAAGCCTTTGACAAGGTCCTTCACCAAAGCTCTTACGTAAATTAAGTTGTCATGGGATAAGAGGGAAGACCCTTTCATGGATTGAGAACTGGTTAAAAGAAAGGGAACAAAGGGTAGGAATAAATTCTAAATTTTCAGAATGGAGAGGGGTAACTAGTAGTGTTCCCCAAGGGTCAGTCCTAGGATCAATCATATTCAATTTATTCATAAATGATTTAGAGAAAGGGGTAAAAAGTGAGGTGCCAAAGTTTGCAGATGATACTAAGCTGCTCAAGATAGTTAAGACCAAAGCAGACTGTGAAGAACTTCAAAACTGTCTCACAAAACTAAGTGATTGGGCAACAAAATGGCAAATGAAATTTAATGTGGATAAATGTAAAGTAATGCACACTGAAAAAAATAACCCCAACTATACATCTATATATATAAAAGTCAAGTGGTGTGTGTATGTATGTATGTATGTATGTATGTACGTATGACAGCGAACTCCTCCCGCACCGTTTGAGCCAGAGACTTGAAATTTGATACAGTGAGGGGTCTTGGGGTCTAGATGCTGGTAAGGGTCGAAAAATTTTCGGATCTCACCTCTGACGCCCCCCAGGGGTGAAAGTCTTTCAGGGCCAATCACATCGGCTGGGCGGTTAGGTGGTGATGATGTCATAATACCCCCCTCCAACAGACACCTCACTCGCTCAGCTTACCCCTCCCTCCTCCAACAGAACCCGGAGATCCCTCAGTTCTCTGCCCCTCCCAACGGAACCCCAGAGATCCCTCAGTTCTCTGCCCCTCCCCCCTCCCAACGGAACCCCGGAGATCCCTCAGTTCTCTGCCCCTCCCAACGGAACCCCAGAGATCCCTCAGTTCTCTGCCCCTCCCACCTCAACCCCGGACTCCATCAGCTCTGTGCCCCCCCCACCTGCGAAAGTCCCCGGAATCCCTCGGTTCTGGGCCCCCTCCCCGCCTGCGACGGATCTGAGTTGGGTTTGGTGGGACGGTAGGTGAGGTGGGGGTGTCGGGTTCAGTCAGGGGGTGAGGTGGGGGTGTTGGGTTTGCTTGGGGGGGTGAGGTGGGGGTGTTGGGTTTGGTCGGGGGGTAAGTGAGCCGGGGGGGGGTGTCGGGGTTGGTCTGGGGGGGTGGGAAGGTGTCGGGGGGGTGAGGGGTGAGGTGTGGGTGTTGGGTTTGGTCTGGGGGGGGGAAGGTGTTGGGGTGGGTGCCCAGACCAAACCCGACACCCCCCCAGCTCACTTACCCCCCGACCAAACCCGACACCCCCACCTCACCCCCCCACCAACCGCAACACCCCCTGACCAACCCCAACACCCACACCTCACCCCTCACCCACCCCGACACCTTCCCAACCCCCAAGCAAACCCGACACTGCCACCTCACCCCCCCCACCAACCGCAACACCCCCTGACCAACCCCAACACCCACACCTCACCCCTCACCCACCCTGATACCTTCCCACCCCCCCAGACCAAACCCGACACCCCCCCGGCTCACTTACCCCCCGACCAAACCCGACACCGCCACCTTACCCCCCCACCAACCGCAACACCCCCTGACCAACCCCAACACCCACCCCTCACCCCTCACCCACCCCGACACCTTCCCACCCCCCCAGACCAAACCTGACACCCCCCCCCAGCTCACGGTGCACTGTGTAGCACACAGATTATTAAATACACTGTTCGGTCGGGGGGTGAGGTGGGAGTGTTGGGTTTGGTCAGGGGGTCAGGTGGGGGTGTCAGGTTTGCTTGGGGGGGTCAGGTGGGGTTGTCGGGTTTGGTCAGGGGGTAAGTGAGCCGGGGGGTGTTGGGGTTGGTCAGGGGGGGTGGGAAGGTGTCAGGGTGGATGAGGGGTGAGTGTTGGGGTTGGTCAGGGGGTGTCAACTGTCCGCCCCCTCCACACCTCCGACTGACCCGAGCAACGCTGGGCACTTATGCTAGTACAATATATGGGGGCTAATTTAGCTGCAACTAATCAGGAAAAAGATCTTGGAGTCATTGTGGATAGTTCGCTAAATACATCCATGCAATGTGCAGCAGCAGGCAGAAAAAAGGAAATAGGACATCAGGAATTATTAAAAAAGGGATAGAGAATAAGACAGAGAATATCTTATTGGCCTTATATAAATCCAAGGTGCGCCCACATCTTGAATACTGCATACAGATATGGTCTTCTCATCTCAAAAAAGATATACTGGCATTAGAAGCAGTTCAGAGAAGGGCAACTAAAATGATCAGGATTTTGGAACAGGCCTAATATGAGGAGAGATTAAAAAGGCTAGGACTTTTCATCTTGGAAAAGAGGAGACTAAGGGAGAAATCATGAGTGGTGTGGAGAAAGTGAATAAGGAAGCTATTTACTTGTTCCCCTAATATAAGAACTAGGGGCCACCAAATAAAATTAATGGGCAGCAGGTTTAAAACAAATAAAAGGAAGTTTTTCACACAGCACACTGTCAACCTGTGGAACTCCTTGCCTGATGAAGTTGTGAAGGTAGGACTATAACAAGGTTTAAAAGAGAACTGGATAAATTCATGGAGGTTAAGTCCATTAAGGGCTATAAGCCAAGATGAGTAAGTAAAAGTGTGCCTAGCCTCTGTTTGTCAAAGGGTGGTGATGGGTGGTAGGAGAGAGATCACTTGATCATTACCTGTTAGATTCACTCACTCCAGGGCACCTGTTATTGGCCACTGATGGTAGATGGGATACAGGGCTGAATGGACTTTTGGTCTAACCCAGTACGGCTATTCTTATGATCGCATATAGATGAGATGTTCAGCTGTCTGATTTATCTGTTCTACTCTAAATTAGGTATCACCATTATGATGTTCAGTCACATTCCCAAGTGCTATGAGGATGATATCACCAGGGCCAGCGACAGGGGGGTACTACGGGTAGAGCTGTACCGGGCCCCACACTTTAGGGGGCCCCGGTACAGCTCTACCCGTAGTCATCCGGCGCGGCTCTCCTCCGGACGAGCGCGCGTGTCCCCGGCAGGAGCAGTGAGCCCGGCCGGCGGCAGCGGCTCAGTCGGGGGGGGGGGGGAGAAAGAGCGGGGAAGAAAGGGCGGCTCACGCCGCTCCCGGCTCTCGCTCCCGCTGCGGCCAGCTGTCAGCTGGGGGAGAGTGCCGGATGGGCTGGGGGGGGGGGCGGCTGGGCTTCCTCCCCCAGCCGCTGTCAGCTGGGGGGGGGCACTGGCTGGCCTGGGGGGGGGCCCGGCTGGGCTGGGGGGCCCCAAACTATCAGAGTAGGGGCCCCCAAAATTTCTGTCGCCGGCCCTGGATATCACAATACACATCAAGGAAGATTAGCTGATGCTGGGATGACACCTTTCAAAAAAAATCCTGTTAGAAGTAGTGCAATAGTTTGGAAGATAGGCAAAATATGGTTGATGTGATATTTAGGAAAGATCAGCAGGCATCCAAGTGGATTGAGTCGAGGTATAATTAATACCCACTCATGTCCCATAAAAAGCTAAGAAGCTATATGATTTTATGGAGCTCGTTAGCAATAGCAGTCAGTTACTGTTTTCAAAGCAGCGGTTGTAAACTGATATGTAAACCAGCTGAGACTTTTCTTTAAATGTCATATTGAAATCAGCATTCACTCAGTATGATGAGTATACAATTAAAAGTACAGTTAGTGGAATTAGATGCTTTGTCTTGCTAGCAGCTGTTCACATAATGCTTTGCTGACTATTACAGGTGTCTGCTATTCTGCAGACAAGAATCTACCACCACCAGCACTTGCTATTTTAGAAATCAAGCTTCCTTTGTATATATTTTTCATATGTCCATCCTTCTTGTTATTCATTGTAAAGTTGCCATTTGAAGAATTACAGGAAACACACTGAAATTCTAATAACATATTACAGCACAACATGAAGGAACTGCTGTGTTTCACTTTCTGATTCATAGAGTTCTAATGTTTCTTTGACTATAAATAAACATATTTACATGATAAGTAGACATCTCTCTGATATTCTTACATTTCAGTCAGCTAATACCGTTCTCCTGTGTAACTTCACACATTATATCATATATTTCACCTTACCAAGACTCAACGTGGTATTGCAGATTCATTCAAAATGAATTTTTGCACATTTTTCACCCTGTTTGTGTAAATAAAGAACAAAAGTAACTGTGAAAGGGAAAGTCTTTTTGTATGTTTTTGAAGAATTATGCAAATATTTTCAGATCATAGGACATATTTTTTATGTTTCTTTTCCCCTTATTCCTGTATATTTTAGAATCATTTAATAGTTTATTGTAATACTTTTGTTTAATCTCTTTCCATCAGATGACAGCTCCTTGTTAATTTATTCCCCATCTACCTAAGGGTTATATTCTTAACTTGCTGTGTGGGACTTGAGCCATTCGGGTTCCACTGGGATGAATGAATGTTGCACAGATCAAAGCTTGGACTGGGAGGAAACTAGAAGACAGACAAATGATTGATGTATGTAATCCAGAAAAATCATGTTACTTTCCAGTTTTCCTTCATTTTAAGCTCTGACACCCATAATTTTATTAACTCTGATGGGAGTTCAATGGCTGAATCTTCACACATTTCGTTGAGAATATAATTGTAAGTACTTGATCCAACTTTCTGTCAGACTGTTCACTTGACTGCATCTCTGGACAATTCAGATGCACTCATGCTTTATGTATTGGAGAGGTCAGCATAAGCAGCAGCTCTAGTTTTCCATAATTCTGTGGCTGCGATAATTGCTACCGAATCCAGAGCCTATCACAGAAAAATATTGCTGGAACCATTATTACTAACAGAAGTACTTTTCTGTCTGCCATTAAAGCAGAGAATGAACAAACACCATTTTCCATTGTGCCTTGGAGGAGGCAGTTAAGGATAATGAAGATAAGGTAGGGTTGCCCTTCTGTCACCAATCACATTGTTGCTTAATGGATTTATTTGGCTTAGCACTCTCTCCAGTGACATTTAAAAGCTGCCCTAGGCAGGCAGGTTTAAGAAAGACAGAAAGAAAGACAGAAAGACAGAAAGACAGACAGACAGACAGACAGACAGACAGAAAGAAAGAAAGAAAGAAAGAAAGAAAGGAAAGAAAAAGAAAGAAAAAGAAAGACAGAAAGAAACAAAGAGCTACCCAGCAGGTCTCCTTGCAACTGCCAAGCTCAAGAGAATCAATATTGCACCAGGACAAAGCTTCCAAAGGGAAAGGAGGGGAACCAAAGGCAGAAAAAACATCATTTTTCTGTGTTTGAAGGTGTTCAGAAATGATCTTCCATCAGTCCTGGTACCATATACAGTATTGAGTTTTCAAGCGTCTTCCTTCTGATCATTCCTTGTGTTTTAGACCTTTAGTGCTGCACTGTGGTTAGGATGATTTCTTTACCAGAACATGAGCTGTAAAATAAGGGTCATATTCTGATACACTTACTCCCATTGAATAATAGCCCACTGCATGAGTAGTCCCATTCATTTTAGTGGGGTTATGCAAATAAGGTAATAGTCAACAATTGTCAAGAAGGTGAGATTGTAATGAAAGCTTGCTTTCCTCTCCTCCCTTGGCCTGGAGCAGGGCCAGTGACAGGGGGGTACTACGGGTACAGCTGTACCGGGCCCCCCGACTTTAGGGGGGCCCCGGTACACCGCTGTACCCGTTGTGTCCCCCCTTGTCGCCAGACCTGGAGAGCGGGGAAGGGGCGGGGAGGCGGCGTGGCTCTCCCCCGGACACGCGAGCCTGGCTCCAGCAGGAGCTGTGAGCCCGGCCGGCAGCAGCAGCGCTGTCCGGGGGAGAGAGGGGGAGAAAGGGCGGCTCACACAGCTCTCGCTGCCCGGGGGAGCGCCAGCTGGGCTGGGCTGGGGGGGGCCCAGCCGCTGTCGGCTGGGCTGGAGGGCCCCCCATCCGCTGTCGGCTGGGGGGGGCCCAGCTGGGCTGGGGGGGCCCCCAAACTATCAAAGTAGGGGGCCCCCAAATTTCTGCCGCCAGCCCTGGCCTGGAGGCTTACTTACATTGATTTTGTGTTTTTCCTTCACCACAAAGGCAGGGCAATAATCTGCAGACTCTAGTTCAAGTTTACTGAAGGCCAGAGTCTTGTCACACTTCATGCTCTGCAAATATTATCTCCTCTCTTTATAAACTGTGTCCTCAGTTTTGTATGTATAATTGAGAGAACAATTTGCAATGTGTCTTTTCCAATGTCAGTTAAGAGTCATGTTGCTTTGCTCAACGGAGTTCTGTTTCTATTGGCTTATCAGAGAGAATCTTCATTAACAATAATTGATCTCATTTTCAGTATGAATTAGTCAACAGTGAGTATGGCGTCTATCTGCATTTTCCATCAGATACTTGAGCAAACAAGGAAAAAAATTCACCATCAGAATTTGGTCCCATAAAAGATATTAACTCACCCACCTTGTCCCTCTAATATCCTGAGACCTACACAGCTACAACACTACTGCATACTTTTGCATTATTGTATTTAACTGCATATATTTAACTGTGACTCTCTGGCTAGGTCTTCACTACCTGCCGGATTGGCGGGTAGCGATTGATTTTTTAGCCATCTATTTCCTCATCTCGTTAAGATGCGAGAAATCAATCGCCCGCGGCACCCCCATCGACTCCTGTAACTCCAGCTTGTCGCAAGGTGCAAGCTGGAGTCGACGGGGGGGAGGGCTCGCCGCTCACTGCCACCGCCATGAGGATGGCAGGTAAGTCGGCTGAAGATACGCCGACTTTAGCTACGTTATTCACGTAGCTGAAGTTGCATATCTTCAGTCGATCCCCACCCCCAGTGAAGACCAGCCCTCTGAGTACCTTTCTCAGACCAAATGCTTGTATCTTAAAAGCTTGCGTCTATCAATGACAGAAGTTGGTCCAATAAAAGATATTACCTCACCCACCTTGTCTCTCTGAAGAAAAGAAAGAAAGACGCAGAAAGAAAGATGCAATTCCTTAGAATCATCTTTGTAATAGTAAGCAAAACTCCAAAAGAATCCTACATTACTGAACGATAAAATGGTATATTCCAATAAAAGAAATTAGAATGAAATGACTCAATTTACAGTGGAGAACAGGAGTAAATAATCTATTTTATCTTGTTGTGTAAGTGACATTTACTGAAAAAAGAAATTATCATTAAACAGTATCAAGGAAAAAAAGGATATTAGTGTATTCAAATTGATAGGTCTCTACCCCACCCAAAATTTCCTGCATGTTAATCCTACAACTAAAAGTCATTATTTGAGAAAAGTACAACAGTAAGGGGGAAAAAAGTCATATGATTATTATATTGATAGATTTCAAATTTCAACTTGAGGTGAATTCCTGGCCCCACTGAAGCCAATGAGAATTTTACAAATGATTTTCATGGAACCAAGTAATGGCAGTCTCTCAAAAATGTGGGTGTCTCCAGGTGGGTTTCTCTCACACTGGATTCCTTACTGCAGACAGTCCTCATACGGAACTTATGGCAAGTTCAGCACCAAATGCTTTACTTATGTGAAAGAATAGAACAAGTTCTCCAGAGCTTGAGATTCTTACATTCTTCCTAGGTTCAAGGCGAGAAGAGGAAGAGAGGTCATCCCACTCGGGGCCTAGGCTTCTCTGTTCCTTCCTTCAGTTAAAGCCAAACCAAGACTACCCTTCTCTTTTCTTCCTCTTCCTGTCTCTCTTTTAGCTGTTCTCAGTTGATGAGCTGAGCCACCCTGTTAACAGGTTAATCCTTGAGTCCTTGACCAATTATCTGGATAATTTGCCTCATGTGTGTGCATTTATCAAGTGCTCAGAGTGGTGAGTCAGCCTAAGGCTACTTTGACAGTAGGCTTTTAAAATATGTCTCTTCCAGATATTTTCAAAGATCAGATGCTTGCCACACATGTAATAAAAAGAACTAGGGGTCACCAAATGATATTAATAGGCAGCAGGTTTAAAACAAACAAAAAGTAGTATTTCTTCACACAATGCACAGTCAACTTCTGGAACTCTTTGTCTCAGGATGTTGTGAAGGCCAAGACTATAACAGGGTTCAAAAAAGAACTAGATAAATTCATGGAGGATAGGTCCATCAATGGCTATGAGCAAGGAAGGCAGGAATAGTGTCCCTAGACTCTGTTTGCCAGAAGCTGGGAATGGGCAACAGGGATGGATCACTTTATGATTACCTGTTCTGTTCATTACCTCTGGGACACCTGGCATTGGCCACTGTTGGAAGACAGGATACTGGGCTAGATGGACATTGGTCTGACCCAGTATGGCCGTTCTTATTCAAGACTGAGGGCAAAATTATCCACTGATTTCTAGATAGTAACACTCAACTTCAGAGTTATGCCCTACCTGTATATTCTGATCTTCCATTGATATCCCACAGATTGCCCCACAGAATGCTATAGTTCAGTACTATCATCTAAATGGAAGAGGGAAATTTTGCCTTTAGTGAACAGAGATGGCAAGTTCATCTTCATTTTTCACTTCCAAGCTCCAAATTAGTCTGACAACAGCGTCAGAAATGAACACCCCTATTCATTTAGCTGAAGAACTCTTTCACCATCCTCTTCAGCCTGTCTTGGAAGCACTTATGAACAATTTACTTTACCCCAGTAGGTCAACTGAGATTTTAAAGTGGTTTCTCACTTACCTTCACAGATACAGCAACCACCCCAAACTCACCAAGAAATCTGTTATCTACAGCCAAGCACGGAGCTACCATAGAATATGCTCGGAAGATAAAGTCTGTGACACACACTTTAAACCAACTTCATCAAACTAAAAAACTCCACCAGAGAAGTAGAATGCATCACACAATGACCCACCCAAATACTCTGAGTGTAACTGTTTAAAGTCAGAACCCCCATTCTCCCCTGACCATACACTGATAGTTGTTATCTATCACCCTATACTGGGACCTATTTATGGTATCATTAAACAATGCAACCCTTACTCAATGGGCAGCACATCCTGAAAGAAATATTTCCCAATCCCCCCCCCCTTCAAACAGCCCCACAATCTCACCAAGATCATCATCAGAAGAAAGTTCCTCACAGACCAGAACACACCAACTCAACGCAACACCAGACCCTCCCATAACTCCATTTGCAAATCTTGCAGATGTATCTCCATTCCTAAACTTCATCTTCCAAGATCCATGGATCCTACACCTGGATCCAGATTTCCTTTGTTGTGTATGGTAGCATCAATTCATTTCCAGGTCATTGTCTACCTCCCTCACAGACAGACATTAGTGGAAAAATTAAACATCCCTTTACCCCTGATCTCCTCTCTACATTTGTGTAAGCATATTCCTAAAAGGTACATTTTCTTCTCAAAGAGTGCAACATGTATTTTCAATTAGCTTTCACGGTGGCCGGTGCATGAGTCGCCTTCGAGGGAATCATATGCTCTTAATAATTTAATTCCTCCCTGACATACAGGAGCAGCATCCTTGTCGCAAGAGAAAGGTCGTATGAGTTCCTTGTGGTCTCAGCAGCAAATACTATCATCTGGGCAGTGGAGTAAAGCAAAATACAATGTATACAATCAAGTGCTGGCATGTGGAGTGTCAAGGTTTTATCAGACTTCACAAGAGCTGAGAATGTTTAAAAAGAAGCAATGTGTACATTAGAGATGAATTTTCCTCAGCGATAGATTATTGGGGATGAATTGCTCTGTCAGTGAGGGGAAAAAGATTCCTCTAGGGCTAGGCAAAATCCATGAACCATTCCTGTGCTGGTCCCAACCAGCAAGTAGGAGAGCTTTTCATTATATTAATTCATTTTTATTTTTTTTTAATTTCATGTATAGGGTGTTTTGGAAATGGGAGCAATCTACTCTTAAGGCGGGTTTGTACTTTTTCCTGTAGATCACATGCTGATTTGTTTGGCTATTTGCATTCTATATTATTTGAGGGTTCCTGAGGGAAGGATTCTGGGAGGAGGCCCTTTTCTCTCCCCTTTTCTGTTTTTTTATGTTGTGAAGGAAGGAGGGTTACCCTTTATATTCTTTACTCTTGTAAGATGGACTACTAGAATGATAGGTGTCACAGCATTAACCCATTTCCTTAATGCAAATGCTGCTCCCCTGCATGGTCACAGAGGCTGTAAAGACAGCCACTGACATTTTGCAGTGCCCATATGATGCTTTATTTTTTCCCCATTTTTGATTCTTTAAATTCTGCTTTCAAGTGTTTTTTTTACCCTTTTTGTTCATTTTTAAAAATACATGTAGCTAAATTTCAAAACAAAATCTTGATTCAGACCAAAGGCTGTGACTTTTTTTTTTAAAGTATCATTTTTAAGTGGAGGTTATCCACCCAATATGATCCAAATTCTCAAAGAAGTTTCAGTTGACCCCAAACAGCATTTTTCTGTGAATAAACTACTAGTCCAAAAACCTTTGCCCAGCTCTTTTCTCCAACACTGCTTCATCATGAAAAATGCTCTGCTATTAGGAATAGACTATTGGACTTTCTGGAATATTAGTCTGCAGAGTTGATGTTTATGACTAATAGGATTAATTATATTTATATTTAAAATATACCTTCTGAGACTATGTATGTGCATGATGAAAAATCTAAGACTAGAGGTACATTGTAATATAATTTATAAAAGATCATGTTCTATCTGTACATGACTTGCTATAAATTGTGAGTTCCTCCTCCCCCAAAAATGTGCATATCAATATATCATAGCAAGGATCATTTTGCTGTTTCCCCTGGTAATTCAGTTCTTGTCACAGTTGAAGAAGTGATGTACTTACATATTTCAAAGGTTTACTCTGCAGTGCAACATGAATAAAACTAGACATCAGTGTCTGTTTAAAACTGGGAAAATAAAATAGATTCAAATGGGCCACTAGTCAACTGATATTTAATTACAACATTCTAAATTTAGAGCAAAAACAACAAGAGTTGGTGAAAAGAAACAAAAGTAGAGGGGATAAATTCTACCCTCATTCGTGCTGCTATAAATCTTAAGAAGCTCTAGGGGCTTGATTTGTGCTGAATGTGTTGTATAAACCATACCTTTTCATCATCACATTTCTAGACATCTCCACACTGTGATCCCATGCATCTAAAAAAGTACTCCCATTTGCTTTTACTGTTCCCCAGTGAGATATTACTCTAGTGATAGTGCATTAAAAAAGTCTGAATATTATGGGTGGGAGGGGTTATTCTCCCAAAGCATAACAAATTTTCTAAAGCCACTGTAGAGCCCTATAATTTGCACTAACAGACTGTCTTCGGTGGTTAACCTAAAAACAGTGATTTGTTCAAGCTTTCCTTCACTTATTATAGAACTCTGCTAATTATCATCAGCCCAAATCTGGTCCCATCCAAAGAGAGGAGGCAATTTCTACCCTCTCCGAGAGGATATGTATACATTTTCCTAAAGTCAATGAAAGTTATTTGTACTGCTAAGGAGTGGAAGAGAAGGGAGATTACTGGGATGGGGGAATTTTGGCTTAACGGATTTGGTAAAAAAATTCAGGATTGGACTTTCTCTCTTTATCTACAAATATCAACACACAATTTCTCTCAGTGCACAAAAGCCAATGATTAGACTTTAAAGACACATGCACACATTTCTGTCTATTGCCTGCCTGATATGCAAAGAATGGCATCATTCAAGGGTGGCACAGCTTACACCAAAACTTTGGCTGCCACTCAGTGTACAGATGTCATCATGGCTTTGGGCAACATTTGTGTTATAGCTTTGTGCAGCAACAGAAAAGGGGCCTGGCTGCAGCCCAAAGGGGGATGAGCACAGCTTACATCCCTGTGCTGCTGCATTCCTTTCCTTTCAGGTTGCCTGCGGAGCCAGAGTGGAAACAACACATTTTAAAGTAACCCCAGGCAGCTTGACAAGAGAAGTATGACTGCCCATTAAACAGTCAGATCAATGAGATCAGATCACTCCCCAAGAGGAAAAGTGAAACAAACTCAGATGATCTTAAGGGAGGCAGTCCTCACAGCAGGACATGAGGGCATTGCCTATGTACAGGTGTGACTACAATGGCCACAGTGGTGTGACTATAATGCCTATAATAATGATCAGGCCCAATGTGATTTCATGCATCACTTGGGATGCCAAGAAATGGGGGGATTATAGGCCAGATTGAGAATTTACTAACAGTGATATAAATCAGGAGTTATTCCATTTCAGTGAAGTTATTTCAGATTTCCATTGATGTAAATGAGATCAGAATCAGGCCCATCGTGTTATTGGTCCTTTTTTCTTGTCTGTGCTGTTTTGCATTCTTCTCAATCATTTTCTGGTGTGCAACTCTTGCCTGATTCCACACACGTGGACAGCAAGTATTATCAGGGAAACTGTCCACTGGCTCAGCTACCTTGGCCTTGACTTAAAAACACCAATCTTGACATAGCACAATCCGTATGTTGTGTTACACAGCATCAAAAGGTTGGTTATTTCTTTCAGATTCTCATGGAAACAACTGCAGCCATGTCAGTGGAACTCTCTGCTGAATGAGTTTGAATTTGAATAATTTCTTTATTAGTTAGGACAGACTCTACTTGTTTTGCACCATTTTTCATGAGATCAAAGAGACCAATTCAATTCCAAAGGCAGAAACGGAGACTCTCCAGCTTTTAAAATCAGGCTGGGCACAAACTCCTAAAATATATAACCTTATAAGTGTATGATTTCACAGTTAAGAATTTCTGCTTACAATTATCAAAACCTTAATTACAATATGAAGTCATGACACTTTGAGTAGTTTAAATGTATTATATAGAAACTCAAAGGAGTAGATTTATCTAACAATAACTATCAACGTCCCTTCTCTCTGCCAGGATGCAAAATCATTTTTACTCGGCACATCTGGCAAATTAGCATTGTTCCAAAAGGTGTTAGGGGAGAGAGCTCTGTTATTACAGCATAAACTTTCATTTAAGTGGTTGGGGAGTTTGCAGAGTATTAAAGACAGCCAAGAAACGTAACCACTTGCACATGCACAGCCCTCAATTTACAGCATGATTTCCTTACTTTCTAATCTCCCTGTTCATTTTACATTATTCCTAAAAGCAGAATTGGAACTAGATGTACCTCCTGTTCAACATCTGTTCAGTTTTTCAACAAGTAAAATTCCTGACATTTGAAATCCCTTAAAAGTACTAGAGGATGCTAATATAATGCTGACACTCTGCCAAATTTCATTGTATTGAACCTACTGGTAAATGGTTTTTTACTCCTTGACGAGTGTAATTCCTGAACATGTTTTTCTTTTCTTTTCTTTTCTTTTTTTAAGCACTCTATATTGTAAACATTCTTAATAGGAGAAGTAATTTTAAAAATATGATTTGCACCTCGCTGTTCGATGTCATTTGAAACAGCAAACATAGTAAAGGGACATTGTCAGTTTAACATGCTAATAAAAAAAAAGATTTACTTATCTCTGTCATGGAAGAATATCTTGGGTTACTAAAACTATGAGAAATTTTCAAAGCCCAATTTACCTTTCACCATTTACCCAGATGTTGTTCTGCACTATATTTTCATGGGAAGAGGAATTTTCCTACCTTATCAGTCCTTTGGTTCTTCCTACCTTTAAATGTGGTCTATACCAAAAAACATTAGTGGAGGTGCAAGAAACCCCAAAGTGGGCTGTTATGGAATAACTGTTCATAGGGAAAGTTTCTTTGCTAAGGTGCCAGGGTGGCTTATGTCTTGAAACATGAGGGTTTATATCCCTCCCAAAAATTCATTTGGATCCCACTCCTCCACCTGAGCATATTGGATCCATCCAACTCTGAGTCTGTGTATTTCCAGTTTAAAATGCAGTGTGTGGCATATAATCCAAACTCATGGGAAGTAAATTACAGGTTCTCATGGAAATGCAAAGAGACTTGCTTCCTATGAAACTCCACTGACCTCAGTTGGGTTGCACAGAGCATCAATCATCGTAGAATGTAAGCCTTGAATTGTGAGTTTGACAGGACTCAGTTGGAATTACTAGAATATCTTGAGTTCTGCATTATGCTAATACTAACAAAAAGTTTTCGGGAGAGTGGGAGATAAAGTCTATGGTAAAGCAAAGATTTGCAATGCCCTGGAGGGATCACAGAAGTGTATCAAAGCTTAAAAAGTGGGAAATGTTGACTAATCAGAAGTTACACCCTGTTAACATGCATATTCCTTACTTTCCTTTGATCAGGAGAGGGCAAGCTGACTATGCTTATTGAGGCATTTGAATAAACATTGTGACAAATTTAACAAAATTTCCCCCACAATCCAGTTGCTGACTAACAAAACCTGAGACCTGCCATTACCTGACTTACAAACCTGAGACGTTAGCCATTAAAACATATCATATCATACCCTCATTTTACTACTTGTTTCTGTTTGATGATGAGGTGAGTTTTCTGAGATGGAAAACTAAAATAGTGAATAAAATATATATTTCTAGAATAAAAATGATAACTTCAAAATAAATGCAATTCCTTCTATTTTGAAATGCACTGCCATGAAAATGAAATATTTATTTTCCAAAGGAAAATACTTTTATCTGCAATATATGGAATTATACGCTGCTGACCTGTCTCCTCAGCTCAGGAAGGACTCACTATCCTGCCAAATCTCTTTCAGGCCCTTCCCTCAGGGCAGTTTATTGACCCCAAAAGCCAATCAAAACAGTTCCTTCAGCTCTCAGGACTTTCTCCCTTGGTCCTCTCAGGGCTGGAAACAATACATGCTTCCCTTCAACCCCGTAATCTCTCTTCTGTAGCCCCTTTCCAAGTAAGTTCTCTCAGCCCTCTATAAGGATTACCTGGCACTTCTCATCTGAGATATGAGAGCTAGCATGGGTATGTCTACCCAACCTGGAAATTACACCTCTCGCTAAGTTTACATCTGGCTCTTGGAAAAATCCATAGGAGGCAAGCGGTATTTATGTTGATGGTCCCTGCCTCTGTTCTGCTTCTGGCCCTGCCAGATCCTGGATAGGAATTAATAATAAATAGTTCTCTCATTTCTAATAGGTTAATTTGGAAAGTGTGTAGAACATGTACTCAACTTATGTGTTCTTTCCCAGAGTTTGCTGTAGCTCTTCTTTCGTTAACTACTGCATTATACAAATCTTTCTATTTTTACACAGAGAACTGGCAAGAAAAGAAAAAGGTATAATAAATTGTAATGCTTCCTATTTCCTAACATATAATAATCATGGACTGTTATTAGCATCATCACAGATTTTTTTCAACAGCTTTTGTTCTCAGCATCCCAGTGCTATGGACTATGTAAAGTGGTGGCATGCTAAAACTTAATTACAACCAAATATATACTATATAGATACTATTAAAATAGTTAACTGCCCAATTCCCATTAAAATCGGTGGGAGTTAGGTTCCTAAATACCTATAAAAATCTGGACCATGCTGTCTTTCCAGGATGCTATTCTTGCAAGTAGAAAGAAAGACTTCCAGCACCTGTGAACTGTCATGAAAAAGAAAGTTTAAGCACAGAATGTGTAATATCAGAAAGAGATATGTTACTACTGTATCCATTCTAAAGACCTTCAATTCTCCCCATTACTAACATAAGCAAGAAACACAGATTTCTCCTCATCTCCCCACTCCTTATATAATTAACATCTGTCATTTTAGCATAATGCCTTTTGATGACATTGCAACTAGTTGGTTTGGGGGCAAAGGAGAGAAGCAGTTAATAGAAAGAAGTCCTAGATTAATGAGAATATTTTGAAAGATTTTACTGATTAGGAGTGTTCAAAACCACCAAACTTTGCTTCAGGAACACTGGTAGCAATATATAACAGTTTCTCTGCTGTAGACAACAACAACATTTCATTTTCACAACATAGCTCAAGATGAGAACAAATGATGTTTTCCCAAGATGAGAACAAATGATGTAGTCCCCTTTTTCATGAACCTTTAAAATGGTATTTTTTCCTCATTTTCTTTGGCATTGAGAATATTTCCCCAACAGCTTCATTAGCGGTGACAACAATAAACCAATAACATTCATGATTGCTGTTGTTGAATGAAAACCACTAAAAAAAATAAATCAACAACTATAATTACCCCCCTCCCCTGCCCTTGCTATCTGACACACTGCAGACTTCTCCTGATGATGATTTGTATTGCAGTGACACATAGGAGTAGAACTCAGTGAATAATAGATTTTTCAGGTCAGGGCCCAAATGGGAGAATGGGGGGGGGGGGGGGGGAGTTGGTTTGAGCCAAATGGCACTGAAATTCTAACCAGAACAAAACCCAAACCAAACCAAATTAGTTTAAGGTGGACAGAAACACTTCAATTGGTACAAAACAATTTTGATTGTTTGCATTTTGGTTTTATTCCATTTGGAGTGATTTTTTTATCTTGTTGAGGTTATTTTGAAATGAATATAACAACTACATTTTGAAATGAAATGACATGGGGAAAGGAAAAGTCAGAGTTGAAGCTATTCAAATCTTTGACCTCCAATTCCCAAATACATTTGGAGAATTTACTATTCACCAAAAAAAATTTGCACACCTGTATTCATGAGTTCCATTCACAGACCAGTACCCTACTGTGCTAGATGCTGTACAAACACACACAAAAGACTGCCTCTGACTCAAAGAGCTTGGGGTGGAGGTATCTCAGATACCACTAAGGAACAGCTGTGGTAAAATGTTGACTTTTTAATGGTGGCTGCCGTGTGTGCTGTTAAGCAAATGTATTCTTTGTATTCTTTTTAGGGCATGTCTTCACTACGACTTAACGTCGACTTTAACGACGTTAAGTCGAAATAAACATGTACCTGTCTTCACAGGCATGCCCTTAAAGTCGATTTAAAGGGCCCTCAAAATCGACTTTATAACTCCTGCCTGACGAGAGAAGTAGCGCTAAAATCGACCTCTCTAGGTCAATTGTGATGTAGTGAAGAGGCATCTGACTTTAAGCCTCCGATCTCCGAGCAGCCCCGCGGACCCCCCCGCCCACCCGAGCAGCCCCGCGCCGGACCCCCCCACCCCCCCAAGCAGCCCTGCGAACCCCCCCGCTCGCCCAAGCAGCCCCGCGAACCCCCCCGCTCGCCCAAGCAGCTCCATGAATCCCCGCGCCCGCCCAAGCAGCCCTGCGAAACCCCCCACCCGCCCGAGCAGCCCGGCGCCGGCTCCCCCCCCTCACGTGGGGGGGGGGTGTCCGGCGCGGGGCTGCTCGAGTGGGGGGGGGTTCGCGGGGCTGCTCGGGCGGGCGCGGGAGTTTGCGGGGCTGCTTGGGTGGGCGCGGGGGGTTCGCAGAGCTGCTTGGGCGGGCGGGGGGGTTCGGCGCGGGGCTGCTTGGATGAGCAGGGGGGTTCGCGGAGCTGCTTGGGCGGGTGGGGGGGTCCAGCGCGGGGCTGCTTGGGCGAGCGGGGGGGTTCGCGGGGCTGCTTGGGCGAGCGGGGGGGTTCGCGGGGCTGCTTGGGCCGGCGGGGTGGGGGTCCGGCACTCCCGGCACTGTGGGCTACCTACCCACAGTGCAATGCGGGCTATGTCGATCCCTGCAAAAGTTTAAGGACAGACAGTGTCGACCACTGTCGACCTGCTGTCCTTAGTGGGGACACACTAAGTCGATTTTCTAAAGTAGACTTTAGAAAATCGACTTAAGGGAAATCGACCTACTCCTGTAGTGAAGACATACCTTGAGGGTGAAGGAAACAAGAGACACAAGGAAGCCTGCTGCACTCCATTGTCCTTTTTACTATGTGTCAGGCTTCAGACAAGCATCTTGACAAGAGGAAGGAAAGACAGAGCTGAGTTTAAAATGAGAGTCAGATTTTTTTTAATCTGTTCCCAGAAAAATCATTGACTTTAGTTAGGAAAGTCTGAGGCTTTACACCTGGGAGATGTTATTCTGGAAGCAATAGATTTGACCAGCCCTGGTAATAGGCTTTTTGCCAGTTTCACTGTGAAAATAGGAGTCTCAAGTAGCATGGTCAGAAAAGAATAAAATAAAAAAGATCAGGGGGAAAAAAGAAAGTGAGGTCGATGTTTGGACTGATGCTTAGTATTACCATGGAGATGGTCATTAGAGAGCTATATAAGGACTTGCAAGGTCTTTCCTTACATTTATTCTATAACCTTTAAAAAGCAATGATATCCTTGTTCACATCTCCCATTGTACAAAAGATCTGTGAGGCACATGACTCAGCCTGCCAGTTTAGGCCTTTTCTACACTACACAGCTTTGTTGACAAAAGTCAGCTTTTGTTAACCACTGTGGTAAACCCAGGTCTGGAAGGCTGTGGTGAGAGGGGAAACTGCAGGTTAAATTAGGTCCAGCTGAGGAAGGCTGCTGCAGCCAGAAGCAGGGCCAGCTGGGACCGGTTAAGGAGGCAGCCAGAGTCCTTTAAAGAGACTCCTCCCCAGTGAGGGGTGTGGGAGTGAGGAGTGTGTTTGGAGGCAGGAGGAGTTGGAAGAGTGAGTTCGTGACAGCAGAAGGAGGTAAAGGCGAGCAAGAGGCAGATACAGAGAGGCTGCCAGCAGGCAGGGAGGCAGGAAAGAGCCCCTCCCAGGAGGGAGCTAGCCCTCCCTAACCGGCGGGAAGCCAGACCCAACAAGGGGGGACTGCCCAGAGGACTGGAGCCTGGGGTGCCCGGGGGCCCCCTTGCCACAAGTGGTGTCAGAGGTGGGATTGTGAGTAGACTTGGTGGCAAGACCCCTCGACCAGGGCGAAAAGCCCCCCCCCCCTTTATTCAAAAAAAAAAAAGAGAGAGAGAAAATGGAGGAGGTGGTGAAAGCACTGGTTCAGGCCACTGCAGCCCAGCAGGAGGCTGTTCGAGTGCAGCAGGAAACCAACCAATTACTGATGTCTCAGGCAGCCCAGGACCGAGCCACATTGCAGGAGTTAGTGAAGCAGGTGAAAGTCCTGGGCACCCTGGCCCGTGGGGGTCCCGACGCCCGGCCGCTGCGGGCAAACAACTATTTACAGAAAATGACGGCGGACGACGATACCGAGGCCTACCTTCTCGCGTTCGAGAGGACAGCCCTGCGAGAAGCCTGGCCCCGGGAGCAGTGGGCAAGTATCCTGGCCCCTTTTCTGTGTGGAGAGGCCCAGAAGGCCTACTTTGATCTTGCAACCGAGGCTGCTACAGATTACCCCCAGCTCAAGGCTGAAATCCTGGCAAGGGCGGGAATGACGCCAGCCCTGAGAGCCCAGCAGTTCCACGACTGGAGGTACAAGTCTGACAAGCCGCCAAGGACCCAGTTGTTTGACTTGATCCACCTCGCCCGGAAGTGGCTGCAGCCTGAGAAAGTGAGACCAGAGAAAGTGGTGGAAATCCTAGTCCGGGACAGGTATATGCGGGGGTTGCCGCCTGACATAAGGGGGTGGGTCCGTAAGAACGATCCCTCCTCCTATGACGAACTAGTAGCCCTCGTGGAGAGACACCTAGCCTCCCAGGAGCTGCCTCGGACTACCAAGGAGGGAGTACGCCTGAGTAGGAGACTGGGCACAGGGCCAAAACCCCGGAGTACCATGACCCCAAGCCGATACATGGAGGGAGGAAAAGAGGCTGGGGATCAGCCTGAAACCGTGGAGAAGCTTGGGGACTGGGGGAATGAGACTCGGGGGGTGAGGCCTAACAGCCCGAGAACCAGGTTGCTAGCCCGAGCGGGTATACGCTGCTACGCATGTGGGGAAGTAGGGCATATAGCGGCCCAGTGCCCAAATCAGGCAGAGCCCATGCAGTGCGACCTGGGGGGAATAGAAGGTCCATGTGACCTAATAAGTCAGGTGGGGGTCGCGGTGGCCCCCCATAGATACACCCGGCCCGTTAAGATGAACGGCATTAGCACCACCGCACTAGTAGACTCCGGAAGCGCGGTCACGCTGATCTCGGGGAAGCTGGTCGGGCGGGACCAACTCGCCCGGGCCAAGCGCTCAGGAGTATCCTGCGTGCATGGGGATGTTAACTATTACCCCACCATCCCTGTAAGCATAGACCTCCGGGGAAACCCCACGAAGGTAATGGTGGGGGTAGTCCCAAAGCTCCCCTACCCAGTCCTTATTGGCCGAGACTTCCCGGGGTTCGATAGCCTGCTCCCCGGAGGGGAGGCAGAAGGGGCTAGCGCCGAGAGCCAGGAGACGGCACCGAGGGTGCGCGGACCCCCGGCCTTCCGGGAATTTGACCAAGAGCTATTTTCCAAGCCGGGGGGACCCAAGAAGTCTCGGAGGGAGAGAAGGGCAGCGAAGGAGTTGGGGACAAAGATTCTGACCCAGTACCGGAGGGTTGCGCTGGTGGGAGAGCAAGTAAGCCCCAGGGAGGAGAGGGCTCGGCGAGCTGTGGGGGAGCCCGACGCCGGACCTAGTGCCCCTCAGGCTGACACAGAGAGAGAGTCGGGGGAAGATCCCCCAGAGTTGGGGCCCCCTGGCCCGTCAATGGAAAATTTTGGGCAGGATCAAGCCAATGATCCAGCCTACCACAATATCCAGAGGGAGGTAGTTGAGGTGAATGGAGTCCCGGTAGAAGGAAAGGTCAAGGGCCGAGAGCCGTACTATATAATAAAAGGGGACCTGTTGTACAGAGTAGCCCGGGTAGCGGACCAGACCGTAGAGCAACTCTTGGTACCACAAAAGCACCAGAGAGGCGTGATGGACCTAGCCCATAGCCACCTCTTCGGGGGCCACCTGGGGGTAGATAAAACCCTCGATCGGGTCTTGAAAAGATTTTTTTGGCCAGGAGTCTACGCGGCTGTCCGGCGGTATTGTGCCTCCTGCCCGGACTGCCAATTGCATGCCCCCCGGCCACACTTACGGGCCCCGTTGGTACCTCTACCCATCATTGAAGTCCCGTTTGAGAGGATCGCGATGGACCTGGTAGGCCCACTAGAGAAATCTGCCCGGGGCCACCAGCACATACTGGTTGTGCTAGATTACGCCACCCGATACCCGGAAGCTGTGCCCCTACGGAACACTATGTCTAAGACCATAGCCCGGGAGTTGGTGCAGATTTTTTCCCGAGTGGGGATTCCTAAGGAGATCCTAACCGATTAAGGGACCCCCTTTGTGTCTAAGCTAATGAAGGACTTGTGCAGCATGCTCCAAGTGAAGGCCCTAAGGACGTCGGTTTATCATCCTCAGACTGACGGTCTGGTCGAGCGCTTCAATAGGACATTGAAGAGCATGATACGGAAGGTAGTGAGCCGGGACGGGAAGGATTGGGACACCCTGCTCCCCTACCTACTGTTTGCCGTGAGGGAGGTACCGCAGGCCTCAACAGGA
Organism: Sternotherus odoratus; assembly: GCA_032164245.1. Taxonomy (NCBI): domain Eukaryota; kingdom Metazoa; phylum Chordata; order Testudines; family Kinosternidae; genus Sternotherus; species Sternotherus odoratus. The sequence continues at coordinate 73,557,825 of JAVMKO010000006.1, read as the reverse complement.
TTCTCCCCATTCGAGTTGTTATATGGACGCCACCCTCGGGGCATCCTCAACATAGCCAAAGAGGGTTGGGAAGAACAGCCGAATCCGGGGAGAAATGTCATTGAACATGTGGTACGGATGAGAGAGAGGATAGCTCAGGTCACCCCCATCGTGCGAGAGCACATGAAGAAGGCCCAAGAAGCCCAGCGGACGTACTACGATCGCCGGGCGTTGAGCCGGAAGTTCCAGGTGGGGGACCGGGTAATGGTGCTGGTACCTACGGCGGAAAGTAAACTGTTGGCCCAATGGCAAGGGCCTTACGAGGTGATCGAAGCTGTGGGGAGCGTAGATTATAAGGTCAGACAGCCTGGGCGCCGGAAGCCGGAGCAGATCTACCACGTGAACCTACTGAAGCCTTGGCAGGATAGAGAGGCTCAAGTAGTCGCGCTCGGCACAACCCCCCGGGAAGGGAACCCGCCTAGCCAGGTACGGATATCCCCCGAGCTGACCCCAAACCAGAGGGAAGAAGTGATCAGCATGATCGAACGCCACCCTGACGTGTTCTCAGAGACACCAGGCCGGACCAGAGAAGTATGCCACCACATCCACACAGAGCCTGGGGTAAAGGTATATGTCAAGCCATACCGGATCCCTGAGGCCAAGAGGGAAGTGATTGGGGCAGAAGTCCGAAAAATGTTAAGATTAGGGGTCATAGAGGAGTCCCATAGCCAGTGGTCCAGCCCCGTGGTCTTGGTACCCAAGCCAGATGGCAGTGTGCGGTTCTGCAATGACTTCCGGCGGCTAAACGATGTCTCCCAGTTCGATGCATATCCGTTACCCCGAGTAGACGAGTTGATTGACAGACTAGGAACAGCGCGGGTTCTTTCCACCCTGGACCTGACCAAAGGCTACTGGCAGATCCCCCTGGCCCCGGCGGATAAGGAGAAGACGGCCTTTGCCACTCCAGAGGGTTTGTTCCAATACACGGTCCTCCCCTTTGGGTTGCACGGGGCCCCCGCCACCTTCCAGAGGCTTATGGACAAACTGCTGCGGCCGCATCGCAAGTATGCAGCCGCTTACTTAGATGATGTGATTATCCATAGCCCCGACTGGGAGACACACTTGAGGAAGGTGGAGGCAGTGCTAGACACCCTGAGGAAGGCCGGTTTGACTGCGAATCCCGCCAAATGCGCAATTGGACTAGCAGAAGCCAAATACCTCGGGTATGTAGTGGGGAGAGGACTGGTAAGGCCCCAGCTCAACAAGCTAGAGGCGATCCAGAAGTGGCCACGACCAGTCCGGAAGAAGCAGGTCAGGGCATTCCTGGGGTTGGTCGGGTGTTATCGACGGTTTATTCCCCATTTCGCCGCCCGGGCATGCCCACTAACTGACCTGACGAGAGCCCGTGGCCCGGACATCGTGAAATGGTCAAATGCAGCCGAAGAGGCGTTTAGGGATCTGCGGACGGCCCTCTGCACTGACCCCGTACTAATAGCCCCGAATTGGGAGAAAGAGTTTGTATTACAGACGGATGCCTCTGAAGTAGGACTAGGAGCGGTGCTGTCCCAGATGATAGATGGAGAAGACCACCCGATCCTATACCTCAGTCGGAAGCTCCTGCCCAGGGAACAGAAATACGCTGTGGTAGAGAAGGAGTGCCTGGCGGTGAAGTGGGCCATAGAGAGCCTCCGCTACTACCTGCTTGGAAGACGGTTTTCCCTGGTCACGGACCATGCCCCGCTGAGATGGATGCACCAAAATAAGGACAAAAATGCAAGGGTCACCAGATGGTTTCTCTCACTACAACCCTTCCACTTCCGCGTGCAACATAGATCCGGCCTCCTGCACGGGAATGCGGACGGCCTGTCAAGGGTACACTGTGCAGCGACCCAAGTAGCCCAACCCCATGGTGTTGAGCAGGGGGGGGGGATGTGTGGTAAACCCAGGTCTGGAAGGCTGTGGTGAGAGGGGAAACTGCAGGTTAAATTAGGTCCAGCTGAGGAAGGCTGCTGCAGCCAGAAGCAGGGCCAGCTGGGACCGGTTAAGGAGGCAGCCAGAGTCCTTTAAAGAGACTCCTCCCCAGTGAGGGGTGTGGGAGTGAGGAGTGTGTTTGGAGGCAGGAGGAGTTGGAAGAGTGAGTTCGTGACAGCAGAAGGAGGTAAAGGCGAGCAAGAGGCAGATACAGAGAGGCTGCCAGCAGGCAGGGAGGCAGGAAAGAGCCCCTCCCAGGAGGGAGCTAGCCCTCCCTAACCGGCGGGAAGCCAGACCCAACAAGGGGGGACTGCCCAGAGGACTGGAGCCTGGGGTGCCCGGGGGCCCCCTTGCCACACCACGCGGTGTAGGAGTACACACTACAATGCTCTTCTAACTGATGTAACTCCCCCGCTATGCCAACATAATAAAAACCACCTAAACAACCGGCATCGCTTTTTGCGATATAGTTAGAATGACACAGCATCAGCGTAGACACTGCACTTGGTTACGTTGCCATAATTGGACCCCAGGAGATATTCCACAGTACCCATCCTGACTGCTCTGGTCAGCATTTTGAACTCCGCTGTCCTGAAGGTACACAGGTACTCACCTACCTCCCCCCATTTAAAGACATGGGGGATTTTTGAAATTCCTCTTTCTGTGTGCACAGTCCACACAGCATCTTCGCAGCTGACCATGCCAACTTTACACAACAGATGCTCTCCCAGGTGGAGTACACCAGAGCTGTTGGATGTGCTGAGTCTGGATGGGGGGGGAGCCTGTGCAGTCACGGCTTCACTCCAGCCATAGGAACATTGATACCCACAGGCTGATTGCTAGTGGCATGGAGAAGGGGTACGAAAGGGACACACAGTAGTGTTGTGCCAAGATCAAGGATCTGAGGCAGAAGGGAAAGGAAGCCAACCTTCTTTCTCTGATATGGTGCTGAAAACCTGCCACTTCTCTAAGGAGCTGCATGCCATCCTCAGACGAAACCCCACCTCCAAAAGCCCTGTGTATATTTCAGGGGTGGTGGGGGAGGACTGGAGGACTCAACCTCCATGAGAAATTGCTCAACAAGGCAGTTGCACTGGAGGACAACGTGGAGCAAATGGCAGGATCATCTGGTGGCACTGTGAGTCAGGACCTCTTTTCCCTTCCAGAGAGGTCTGGCCAGTCCCAACACTCTGGCTCTGCTGTGCAGGATGCAGGAGAGAGGAGCCTGCTAAGTGCTCATTTTGCTTTGATACTGCTTTGCTACTCCACGGTGAGAGGAGATTGAGCTCTCATGTACTTTATCATATGGTTGAGGAGGGATAAGGGACAGATATTAGCACAGCCAAAAGTTCTGCAGCCACTGCTTAATATCCTATGATATTAGTGATCCTGCCACTTAGTGCTTGTTTCCCTAGCCCAGTACTGATGTCCACCATGGCAAGTTGCTCCGTGAAGGCCAGCAGCAATCCTGAATTATTTGTTTCCATATCAGACATTAGGGCAGGCACCACCAATTTACTCTGTTTCACAGCTCATGAAATACTGCAGGACCAAAAATACCATGTTGTTTTCCTGAGGCTCATCGCTAGACAAGTCAGCAGCTTAGGATCCAATGTTGTGAGGCAGAGGTGGCGGGTGCAGTTTACAAAGGCAATTGAAGAATGATGTGAAAAAGTAGGAAGCCCTTGGAATGATGGAATGGAAAGAACCACATCATGGTATGGTGAGCACATCCTGAGGATGTGCCATGATTCATTCCCAGAGCTCACAGCAGCACAAGGTGACAGAGGGTGGTGAGTTGCCCCGTGGGGTAGCTATCCACAATGCATTGCTCCCTCTGTCAATGCAAGAGCAATAACTCCCCCAACACAAGGATAACTGTGTGGATGTACACAACTGATATTATTAAAGCAACTTAAGATCTTCAATTTAACTTATAAATAAAATGAGGAAGACTTTGTAGCACCTTAGAGACTAACCAGTTTATTTCAACATAAGCTTTCGTGGGCTATAGCTCACTTCATCGGATGCATCTGATGAAGTGAGCTATAGCCCACAAAAGCTTATGCTGAAATAAACTGGTTAGTCTCTAAGGTCCTACAAAGTCTTCCTCATTTTATTTATGGATACAGACTAACACGGCTGTTAAACTTAAATGTAACTTATGTTGACTTAACTCACTGTAGTTTAGACGTGACCCGATCAAGAAAAAAATAAGTACATCAAGAGCTGCGTTAATGACATTTTATTGTAATTTGGGGCTACACCTTGCTACTTCCTTATTTTTTCATCATGTGTTACAGTTGGGAAGAGCAATTTTAAAATAGGATGTTGTCTTATGGTAGCTTGCTTCACTGTAAAAGGATCATGGCCTGACCAGCAGCAAACACCTGTCAGGAATTCACAGAATGTTAAGAACTTCTGTTGACTCCTATCAGCCCAAGACTCAGAGGAGAGAGGGTAGAACACCAATACCCACAACTGTATGATACATGGGGTGTGCATGTAAGTTTTGTTACACCTGCTGTTCACCTGTTGAAAAGAAAAAAACATATAGTGAAAAGTCATCTGTGACTATGTGGTCTTCTAGTGTCCAAATTATTGTATTGACATCTCTAAAGAGGATGTGATCATGCCCCTTATTCTGGTGATTCAGGTCAACAGATTATGTTAATCGTACTACAAACATGTGAATGTGTTACAGGTTAAAAACAACTATTATTAATCATTTTATGTGTGTTATATAGATAAAAATGCTTGAAAGTGCTTTTCTATATACTTCCAGTTTGATAAAGTGTGAAAAATAGATTACTGCTGAACAGTACTTGACAAAATCTCTTTCTATTCTGTGCCCATGAATTAATCTGTCCCAGTAGACAGCTAACCATATAGCTAATTTAATCTTCCCTGCCTTAAGTGCTAGAAAAACTGTGTTGTACCTGACCCAAAGCAGATGTATATTCTTATTAAGAGTATGAGTTGGCTGTCAAGAAATGCATAGCCTGAAAAGGTCTTTGAACTGCTGGAGGCATTGTTATTAAATGTCAAAGAAATGGTGAAAGAACAGAGGTTTATTTTCACCGCTGTCACTGTTATGTAGTGCTCACCCTATGTGGCAGGATTGCAAAATGGCTGGATCCATGTCAACTGACAAAAGAAAATTCTCGTCCCAAAATCAGTGTTTGAATTATTTTCTTTTGCTCCCTGGTCTGAAAATAAAAGACAAAACAACTCCATAAAATGAACCCCAAAAATGATTACATAAGAGTTTCCTTTTGCTTTGGTACTTAAAAAATAAATCATCTCTGCTCAGTAAAAGAGACACCCTATATCTCTTCTTCTCTTTAACTGTGGAATTCAGCACAAGAAGGTAATTGGTTTCTATCAGAAATGCATGACCCCAGTGGAAGTTTAAAGGATTTGTCAATGGGGTTTTTTTTTTTAGTTTCAAACCTTCTTGTGGCTTGTGATCTGCTGTATTTCAGTCTGTATTTTCACCCAAAGAATAGTCAATTAAAAAAATAATTGGAAAAAAACATCACTTTTTCTATTTAAGAGGAAATCTGAAAGACAAGGAGAGGGGAGGGGAGCAGGCAGAGAGATGTGTCACTCATAGACTAGTTCTAAAGAAAAGAGCGGAAAATTACATTTCCTTTCTCACAAACTGTACCATTTCCCACAAATATTCTCTAGTCTGTTCCAGGGCTAATAAGAAATTAGATCTCATGCATTATGCATGAAATAAAGCTTCAAAAAAACCCACACCTCACTCTTTTCCTTTCTGTTGTTGAACCTCATGCATATCAAAGTGCATATTCTGAAGGGCAGAACAACAGAGAAAAACACCTGGCATCAAACTTTAATAAACTCAACCTCAGTTCTATAGCTGTTGGATGCTAATTGCAGAACATGAGTAGCAAATACTGGGCAGGGGGAGGGGAGGGAGACATGATTGTGGTTTGTTTACTGTGTACAAGACAGAATTGTCATCAGTGCCAGAGACTGGCAGTGATAGGTTCATTGCTGATGCAGTATTGTTTGCCCCATCCACAGAAGTATTATGATATTAAGGTTATTATACCCCAAGAACAAGATCCAGCTGGCACTACTAAATTTAGCTGCATGCTGGGACTTGTGGGAATTTCTTGCAGATGGCACTCATCTCATCTGCACTGGCAAAGGTAAAAGCAATATACTTTCATTACTCGGAATGAGCCTCTGCCTACAGTGTCTAGCATGAAACACTGTCACCACAAGAAGATATGTTAACTGTTTGGGAGACGTCATTCACATAATGAAAATGCAGAAGTGGTTTCATTCTGTGCATGAATGACATAAGAAATGGGTTAGTCTGTCAGCAGCTAAAAGCTGTGCTTTTGAATTTGTCAGCTCTGTTAGGTACTTCTTTAGTAACCATCACAAATGATAACATGAGTGTAAAGCTATCATTTAGCCTAGTGCCATTAATCCAATATTGATTTAGAAGCTCTTTTAATTAGCGGTATAAAAGATCTGTTCTCTCTAATTACTAGTGTAACCTCTTATTTAATCCCATTAATTTGGGGATTATTTTGATGGGATCTATTAAATGTATTAATCTTTGTAAACAGTTTTCTTATTAAAAATAATAGTAAAGAACCAAGGCCAAAATTTTCAAACCTAGTACCTAACATCAGAGGAGGAAGATGACAACCTCAACACAGTCCTCCCTGTTAAGTGCTGTGGCTCAATCATTTCAATCAATGTGATGTCTGAATGCTGATTGACAGCCGGGTGGTCTAAAAAGCAACTCAAGAGATGATCTTGTAAATTACAGAACATTATTTTTGGGGGTAATTTCATGCTTAAGGCCTGGTTTTGTTCCCTCTTACACTGGTGTAAATCAGGAGCAATCCTAATAGAGTTGCACCAGTGTAAAATGAGTGTGACAGGAGAATCGGAATCCTAAATGGATGAAATACAGACTTTTCTTTTCCCTTACAGAGTTCTAATGATTTTTGAAAACTCTTAAAGCATCTGAGTTTGCCCATCCATACGGAGGACATTTCAATGCAGTCTTCTTACTCACATTGCTCCTGACAAGTGGCCTGTTATATTGAAAAGAAGTGTCAGTTTTGAAATTCATTCCTCTCCTGTCTTTAAAACAGTAAATGCCCATTAAATTACAGGAAAGCTGCTTTCTTCAAAACAGACGAGGAATGGTTTACGGCAGCATGATAATATGTTCCAGACATGGATGTAGCTTTGGAGTTTAAATTCTCTAAGGTAAGCTAAAAATGTAACTTTAAAACCTATTTAAAGAAGCAGCTACTGTGATCAATCTTGGCTGCATAAAATATCAAAAAGGGGCAATGAGAGAACTAAATATCTATTAAAAACACACCCATCAATGCAAAACCCAGTATTACTGGGAAAATATCTAAGGATTTAACAGACCTTCTCAGGAACAAAGACCTATCAAGAAGAAGCTATCGCTATGGAGTTTCTGGATCACAATCAGTGATACATATCAGCTAAGTATATATTGTATTAGTACTAGTATCATTAGCCATTAACTATTTTCCCTCCATATTTTGATACATCTCTATTTGCTATGTTGCAAAGTCATCCTTATTACACAACATGAGATACACCAGTAATATAGCAAGAGCTCTTGACAATGAGTTTAAAACACTACATTAGGGCCTGATCCAGAACCTCCTGAAATCAACTTTCCATTGACCTCAGTGAACTGTGAATCAGACTTGTAGTATGTACGAAGCAAACAGCATAGGATTAAGCACATGTTCATGGTAAGCAGTGAGGATGTGAGTAGATGCCAGATCTTCCAGTTAGTCAGAGCACAGGTGACCTGGTAGTTACTGCACCATCCGTATCTCCATCTCAAATGGATGTAACCATGCACATTCCTGAAGAAAAGTGTAGATCAGAGAAGAGTGTGGTGGAGGCAAAAGAAAGTGCTGCTGCTGAGTTTAGTTCCTTAAGTCTAGATGATCCTGGACTGTGGACCCACCAGAGCAGTAGCCTGAGGGACTTGCTGTAGCCCATGCAGTACAAGGAAGTGAAAAGACAATGAAAATAGAAGGTTCCATCCAACATATTACTGGCATGAAATCCCCAATGGTGACAAAGTGGAGAGGCCATGGCTTATGTACTCAAAAACCCAGAATGTTGCATACTGTTTTTGTTATAAACTCTTCCAGTCTAATGTTCCAGTCACATTGGATTCTACAAGAATAAAGGACTGGAAAAATCTGGCGAAATCTGGCATGCCATGAGAAGGCAACAAATCATCAGAGAACATTCCATAGGTGGAAAGAGCTTGAGATGAGACTAAGGTTAAAGGCCACCATAGATGATTAGTATCTTATGAGAAGATTGCAACAGAGTCTCTTTACTGGCAAAATGTTCCGAAAAGGCTCATTGCCATTGTGAGAATGCCTGCTACCCAAAACCTAGCACCGCGTGGCACTTCAGATCAGCTGTATGTGTTAAACAATGGAAACTTCCTTAAAATTGTGGCGCTGGTGGCTGAATTTGATGCTGTACTCCAGGAGCATCTAAGAAGAGTCACCACCCAAGAAATGTACACACACCAGTACCTTGAAAAACAATTCCAAATGAGATCGTTCAATTACTGGCAACAAAAGTCAAAGATGATTGTGGCAGATCTGAAGTCAGCAAGATATTACTCTGTTATTCTGGACTGCACACTTGAAATCAGCCATACAGAACAAATGACTTAATTGTGCATTTTGTAACAACAACAGAATCTAGTGATAGTGTCCCTGCAATGGTGACTGTCAGAGAGTATTTTATAGAATTTATTGGCATTCATGATACTACAGGAACTGGTATGATAAATCTGATTCTTAAAAAGCTGGAAGACATGGAAATTGTGATAGCCCTAATCTTTCATGTCAGCTATGATAATGGTGCCAACATAAGAGGAAAGAACATAGGTGTGCAGACAGGGATCCGAGAGTTAAACCCTGGAGCTTTTTTTGCCCCATGCAGTTCTCATTCATTGAACTTGGTGGTCAGTGATGCAGCATCAGCTTCTAGTAGGTTTTAAGCGTGCACCTAACATTTTTGAACAAGGCATTTTAAATTGTTAGTTCTCCTTTATTGGGGTAGGTAGCAGAGCCATACCACGAGAGGAGTAGAACAGGGAGAAGGCAGAATTGAGACCTTTCAAAGTTTCGGCACAAGTGAGGGAGTATGGGGGTGTCATTTGGGCTCCCACCTCAAGTGGCTAAATGTTGTGGGCCAGCCCTTAAGTATTACATTGTGTGTAGTATTTTTTCCTATATCATAGTAAGAGTGAAAAGGTTTCTCTGGTTAAATATATGCCACTGATAAAGAAATTATTCTAAACACATTTTACTAACTTTGCTTAGTCCTATGACAATCATGAAGTGCATCTATGATTGATATAATTGTAAAAGCATTCTTGAAAATAGTTATTTTCCATTACATACCATATCCAGTTCTGCTCCACATTATCTTTAATTTTAGACTAGATGCCACAGCAATATATGCCCAGAGCAATACCTATAGTGTTCCTGAGACAGTAGTGGAGTGTAAGACTAATGCTTTCTGACACTACACCTCTACTAATATGTCAGAGGCTCATCCAGCAGTATGTGTGCTAAATCAGTTGTCTAAGTTCACTGACCTGAGGAATATGAATAAAAGTATCTGTAGAAAAATGTCTTTGGTCAATGGAATGTGACTGCCATATTGTACTTTCACATACAGTACCAGGACTTAATGGCAATGTAATCTCTGAAACAGATTTCAGATGACAGGTTGACAGAGGCAAAGAAAAGGAAGAAAAAAGGAAGAAAGTGAGACAATATTTGATATGTAAAATGAAATACCTTATGAAAGTTGCATCATTTGAAACCATAGTTCAATATTTGGCAAAGTAATCTTATACCACATTGTTAATCAGAAATATTCTTATAAACTTATGATACAAAAAGTGATATGTATGTTAAAATATCTAGATCTTCAGATATTTGACAAGTATCTTTAGATCCTGTGTAACATGTTGGATTAAATACCTAGTACATTAGTTCACCATTTTTATATAAAAAGGTGCGATAATTTGTGCAAACATGTACATGCACTTTATGAATAGCTTTAGCAGATTTTTTAAATTTTTTTTAGTTTTGATGGATAACTTTATTTGTAAGTTTTATTTATATTTTCATAGTTGCGAAAAAATATGGGTTTTAAATTATATTTTAATCCATTTAAATACCAATATTATGGAAAATGGGGCGGGGGGGGGGGGAGAATCAGACAATTATTTAATGATAGTAGGTGCTGAGGTTCAAAAAGTTAGAGCTTCATAGCCATTAAACAAAAATGGTCAAAATCTTGTCAAGATACACCAAGTAAATATCCTTAACCAAACTAATAAATGCACACAAGAGATTTTTTAAAAAAACTTTGACTAGCTGTAAATTTTAACAAATGCATTTTTTGGGGTCAGTTTGTGTGCAAAGAGTGAAATTACCATTTACAGTACTGACATTTATCAATAAATATCTGATCCTTCCAAGTCTAACTAAGCCATTTTGCTTACAGGTCTGCCTGTACATTGAAAGGATTATATGGGATATATACAGCACAGTTTGACACAGTACCATATTTGTAGCTATATGCAACATGTTAAATACACTTTTTCTTTTAAAGATCATATAGTAATATGATAGGCAGGACTGATAGCACTATGTATTAAGTTGTTCAGTTGTTTAAAACGTAGCCAAACTTTAGCCATTGAAATTTTGCCCCCTCAGCTTTGGCCTCAGGCTGAGAGTTTTTCGAACATTTCAGCCAAAATGGTTTAGTTATTTCCCAGACTTAGATAATGCAAAATATATAGTTTTGCCCATGTTAAATTTTTTTGCTGACCTTTTGTTTGAGACGCTCTAGCGCCCCCATGTTATGGGGCAGGAGGACAAATTTTTCATGGTCGTGACCTTTCACCATCCCTTTGAAAATCTTCCTAAACTTGGCCAAGTTATAAGACTTTAAAAAACTGCATTTCACACATTCTCAGTGGCTTGCTAGAGCTTTGCAGTTAACTTCTCTGAAGATTCCATCTGCAGCCTAGGGATGACCAGGCCTTTCCCTACTGGGAAACAGACTGGGAACAGAACAAGGAACCCTGATTTCTCTCTCTATAGTAAGATAGTTTTTACTTACATGATCACATACTATTTCTCCCACAGGACCCCTGTCCCATGTAGTGCACAGGCTGCATCTGCTATGGGATTAAAACAGGGTGTAGTCAAGGATGCTGTTGTTTGTAGGACTCTTGCCCCATTTATTCCAGAAATTGAAAGGTGAGTAGTAAATGAGGCAGGAGAGTGCAGTAAGAGAAAGGATGATCTCATTGTTAATGCAGCTGAAAACTGCCCAGAGGAACTGGATTTTATCACTGCTTCTGTCAAAGAGTTTCTATCTAATGCTAGGCAACTCACTTAAATCTTTTAACAGATGGTTATTTGGTGCTCAGTGTGCTCTATAATGTGAAGTACTTTGGAAAAAATCAGGTTCTAAGTATCTCACATTGAGTATCCAAAATTAATAGATACTTTTTACTTTAATCTGGTGCTTAGCACATCAGATGCTTAGCACTTCTCAAAAAAGCATGCCACTTTTATTTATTCATATTGCCTAAATATGGATTTAAGTGTCAGTTTTGACCTCAGGATTTTTCAGTACCTTTTGGGTTGGTGAAATTTTATCCCAGATGTTACAAACCACCAAGATAATAATGTTCGCTGGAATGTCTTGTTTGGATAATGGTGTTCGCTGGAATGTCCGAAAAGCATAAGGCGCTGCCTGTGGACAATTTTCCCAGTAGTCTGTAGACCCGAGCAACCTTAAATATGTACATTACAGATGAAATCATTCCACTTTATGCCTCATATACAACATTGACATTTTGTGTGGAAAGCCTTCAGCTTTGTCCAGTCTGAGCAGCATAGTGTCCATGTTTTTCAGCTGTATAACAGTATAGAAAGGATACAGCTTGAATAAATCCAGAACTTGGTTGTTATAGTAAGATGATGTTGATTCCATATCCATTGTTAATGGCCCACAAAAGATGCTGGATGCCAATCCGATGGAGAATCACCTGTGAGACCTGGAGGAACCATAACTATAGAACCCGATAGCAAAAGCTGGAAACTGATTTGACAGTTTTGTTGTTCAAAGAGATTAGTCTCGCATGTGGGCCTGGTCCTAGATTTTTGCAGTTTTGTCTTTGAAAATGAAACATTGAGACCAATCTTAGCTGACTTCTCCTCCACATGCTGGAGTGCCTCGTGAAATCTGTTGGAGCTCTGTATTAAAACAACATCATCAGTGTACTAAACCAACGTCATCACCTCTGTGAATGCCTCATTTCAGCTGGATGCAGGGCTGCAATCTTTCTGTCTGTTCCTGGAACCAGCTTTAGGTTGCGGCCCTCACTGGGTGGGTTTTCAGTGATGCAGTCCTCTAGCCAAGTCACAGTCTAAAATGAACCCCTTCCTGGGTAACAGAAGTCCATCTGAAAGTCTAAACAAACATCCAAGCAAATGATCATCTCTTCCATTTGGTTTACATTTCAGTCTGCTTTCTTGGCTCAGTTATCAGTCCCTTCAGGGCTAACTAAGTCCTTTGCCGGTTTGTTACGGAAAACCGCTACCAGACGTTTGTCCCTGTAGACTTCATCTTCACAGATTCTCACAGCTCCAAAAGTTCAACACATGGTTGGCCCTACACCAGGATCTTCAGCCCCAACCCCAGGCCTGTTTAAATTCCAGCCCTTTTTTCAGGCTTTTAGCTCAGAGTCTTGTCCCCTTTTCAGGGTTCAGACCACTTTCCCACTGACTGACTGGGGGACTGGAGACCACCCACTATTCTGAATCCCAACCCAGAGACCCTGTCAACAGCAGCCATGTGATGGCTCCCTTAATATTTTCTATTGCTGCATTCCTTGTGCTGCTTCCCACTTAATCCTGTCACCTTCACCAGTTACTTTAGGATTACGATCCTTGGTTCTTTTGGTCTGTTCCCTGCTTGAGCAGGGTCTCCTGCAGGCCTATTTGCTGAGAGAGTTTCAAAGTCTTCCAGCCCTTCCTCACCCTTCTGGTCTCAGCCAGAACTGCTTAGCCCCTGCAGCTCCTTTTATCTGAGTCTGCTGGGATCTGATTGGCTGCTTCTTTCCAGACTCTCTAGGCAGGCTTGGAGGACCTATCTCTGCAGCTCTGGGGGCAGGTTATGGTAAGACTGTGGGGGCCTCCAACAGGGAGCTTCAAAAGGCTTGGTACACCCTGTCACATGTATACAAAGGCAGAATCAGAGCCTAATATTGTACAGTTAGAAATATTCCCGTAGGAATCAGTTTAAAGTCCTATATAGAATGTTCCTAGTTATTTTTGGTACACAGTAAACTTAGTATGTGCAAATATTGTTGCTGTTTCTATAACACCTTCAAATGAGAATAATTTAACACTTCACATTTAGAGCAAATACACCACAGTATAGCAAAGATAATATTCACTATATGCTACAAATGAAAAATATTTAAGACTTTCATATTTATATCTATGAAGAAACCTTCTGAAAAGGTCATATTTTTCAGAAAATTGCCCTAGTCTACAGTTTGATTACACTTTGACAGTTCTTAAGAGAAAATTGTACCTAGACAGGCAAGCAAAAGCACTAAATAAAGTATTAATAATACTTAGCATGAACATACTGTCTTTCATCTCAGGATCACAAATTGATTTACAGAAGTGAAGTGAGTGTAGAAATTGAAACTGAGGAAGTTGAGAGAGCTTTCCCAAAATTACAGGCTGAGTCAGTAACATACCCAAGAACACATCTAGATCCCTACCACAAGTCATCTGCTGTAATGATCAGACAAAGCCTCCTCCCTAACTTTTGAAGAAATCTATGCTGAGGTAGAAAATTTATTCTTGATGAATACAGTGAGCCAGCCAAATCTCTGGTGGAAAAGCATTGTATATGATAGACTCTCATTGGGATAAATTTAGCTCAGTATCACTAGAATATTTGTGTCATAAAGTATATTTTCATTTCACTTACCTGTTTCCGATTTACCCTGAAAAGACAGTAAAAATTCCATATGAAAATTAAGCAATAAATTGGAATTGAGCATCTTAATTTTCAAGGAGTGAAACACTGAGGGCTATTTTTATGTTTCTTGATTAATAAAATGGAAAGCACAAGTAAAATATGTATGTTCACTCAAGCAAAATGAGTTACTGAGCCCTCTTTGGAGACAAATGAACCCACTTCAATACAAACCATGTAGCTTTTAAGGAGGGGAATAAAAAGTATTTTAACATTCTGTTTTGTAGTGTTCATTGTTTTGATCCAAAAATGTGTGTTTCCAATTTTGCATAAGTGAGTACTTCTTGGGTATGACCTTTACATAAAAACCAATATATGTGACATGGATGAAATTCTTTCCAGAAAGGAAACAAACAAATAATCTGGACTGTATCCTATTGTGCAATCCAGAAGAAAAACAGTCATGAGACATTACAATGTGCAGTGATCCAGGATACTGCTTTGCCCTTTTACCTGTTGCAATGCATGTGCAGCAAAATATGGAAGGGCTGTTTTTAAAGTAGAACCTGCTTTTAACTGCTGACCTTTGGATAATCCTAAAATGGAAGAATATATACAGGTCTATTTACTCCCTTTAAGACTATCCTATTCTTGCAAAACGAAGGGTTTGACTTTGTTCCCTCTGACTTTTATGCCAAGTAGCAGCATGAAGTTAACAGTACACATCCCTTCACCTATTACAAGTGAGTGTGCATTTAGGGTAGATCTCAACAGGCCAATGAGAAAGGCCCCGCTGACTATCTCCCCTTGTCCCTTGTGAAAGCCAGTCAATCAAAAGTATTCAGGGAGATCAGAAAGGTAATCAGGTTTTCCATTTGATGCTTAAGGGTATGTCTATACTTCACAGAATAGCCCACAGTGCAAAGTTTTAAAGCCCGGGTCAATTTACTTGTGCTCACAGGGATCAAGCTGTAGGGCTAAAATTGCAATGCAGATATTTCTGCTTGGACTGGAGCTCAGGGTCCAAGGTCCTTCCCCCTCACCAGGTTTCAGAAAAAAATTTCCATTTCCATGGTTAATATTATTCCAACCCCAGAGTACACGCAAAAGAAACCCTGAAACACAATTTTCTCCTCCTTTCAGGAGGAGAGTCATCCAGTCTCCCCCCTCTCACAGATTTTCCCAAAAGGTGAAGCTTAAATTGGGCATCTTGGGACTTCCATGTCTGTGCTGAGAACAAATTGCGCATTGAGCACTTGTTCGGAGTAGGCAACTCACCAAGACAGAATAGACAGCAGCTAAAGTCATCAGTGAGCAGGATTTGGTAATTGCAAAATGGACAAAACTTAAAGCCCCAAGGCTTTGAGTTCACCATCACGTGAGGACAACGGACCAGGTTAGTAAGAAAACAAAAGCATGTTGTTTGTTTTTATCATTTACATGGAAAGGGATAAAGAAACTAATAAGACAAATGAATTTTGATCAAAGGGTTTCTGTCTTGTTGTCATGGTGGGAGCATGAGGATGGCACAAGCAAGGCCCTACAGACATTGCTAACAAAATTTTTCCATGAGACACACATCTACTGTGGAATCCACTCTAACAAATACTCAAAGAAGAATTTGCACTTCCCCATCCCCAGATTCACTTTTTCTTCTTCTTTTAGATCCAGCAGCTGGGTCCTGTAGCTTAAATTACCCTCAGCTGAATCAGCTCTTCAGATATTTATTCCCTGCTTGTTCTACTCCCTATCCTGCAGAACAGATACAGAAAGTGAACTCTATGCACAGCTGAGAGATTCTTACGAACTATACAGAGAGCACATTGCAAACACTCATCAAATCAACTTTCTCTGCATTTTGCCAATTATGGTGACAAAGTATGTTTTTACTTTTACTGCTGTTAGGGCAGCACAGCCAACAGAGCTATGGGAGATGGAGATGGATTCCAGTCTGGCTTATGCATCACCAGTAGAATTGTTAACTTGGTTTCAACTGCAGACTTTTTATGTTGGTTCTGCATAAGCCACAAAGAAAACACCTTGAGATTCAGTTGAGTTTGTAATGGTTGCAGTTAGAAAAAAAACACACACCATATTTTTAACCTGTTAACTTAGTAGACTTGAGATGGAAGGCATTGAAAGCTGGTAAATATAGAATACTATTGTGCTATGTTCATAGTCACTCTTTCAAGTTGCACTGCACTTTAAGTAGGTAATTATTATTATTTTATGCTAGCAGGCTTTTATCCCTGTTTTGAATTCAGCATCCCAGTATACAGTAAAGATAGCTATCAAAGAGAACAGGCTAAGAAAAGAAAACTTCTGAATGGCAGTTCTTTACAAAAAAGACTGATTTATAATAAGCAAGTTACTGATCAGGGCAGAATAATATTTCAAAAAACTGGACTGTATTACAAAGCATATCTTCAAACATCCAATTCTTTTGGATTATTGCTGAGAGATACTAATTGGTCTATTTCAGAAACTAGACTAATTTACAAACATTCATAAAATAGTGAAAAAGTTGCATGCTTTAGAAACTTGATACGACATCATGCTTCTGGACTAAAAACAATATGAAGACAATAGCAAATGAAGGACATTGTTAACATATCATAGTAATGTTTACAGTGCTTTTTCTTTTGTTTTATCTGATTCTTCATGCTTCTTCTCATTTGCCTCTGCTGACGTTTTAGCTTCAGGTTTAATCCACGGAGGGCTGTGCAACTTCTGTTAGCCAACACAATGGAGAAAACAGAATCAATGTAAGCATTATAATATTATGGAATGTTCACAGATGAATAGTAGGATGCTAAATAAAAAAGGTCATCTTTCTCATCAAGAAACAGAGGCCTTGATTTTGATCTCATTTTAAATCAATCCTGATTTAAATCAAGAGTTACTGAATGGAAGTCAGTGAATTTACACTTCTGAAAGTGAGAGGAGAATCAGGCCATCAATCTGAGGCCATCATATTGCATATGAGGAATAAACACTGAATGCTAAAAGTGACATAGGATAATGCGTGCACAGCTGTATTTATTTGTTAGTCTTTGTACTGCTTTTAAAATAACTATAGTATGTGTGCTGAGTGCATATATACATGCATAATACACTATATGTATGCACATATAGTGTATAATGTGCCTCTCTATATAGAATTAATCTACATTTCATGAAACCTGTACCATCTTTCTCAAAATACCAAAAATTGGATTATAGAAACAATTGTATGAAATCAATTGCTCACTTTTTATAGATTTAGAGGTTACTGCTAGGAAGATTTCAAACAATAGAATATTCTTCAATTGCTTTCTGATTGCCTGGTCTCTGCCAGAAGAGGTCCTAGCCATTTTGCTGACTAGGGTGAAAATTCTTTAAGTATTGAAAAAGTTCCTAACAGAAGTCCATCTCATACCACCAACTTGAATCAAATGGCGCTGAGGTCTCCATTGTCATTAATGAGGAACTACCTAGAAATCACTGACTTAGGATAAGCAGATTCAGTTCAAGAAATTTTGCATTTGATAAAGACACTTTTATAAAAGGGCGCAATTACTCAAAGAGAGAAGTACCTGAAAGTTAGGATCTGTTTCTGCCACCTTGAGGTGAGGAGATGTTGAATTATTGTGCTTCCCCAAACAAGTCTTGCCAACCTGCAAATACAATCATTGAAACAATATCACTGCTACAAATGTTTGGGGAAAAACATCAGTGATATTCTTCTTTCCTTCAGTAGATGGGATTGACACTTATATAGCCCTTTTCATGTTCAAAGCTCTTTACTAACTATCCAATTATCCTCACAACAGCCCCATTGAGCAGGTAGGTAAGTAATTACAATTCCCATGTTACAGATGAGGAAACTGTGGCAGAGAATGTAAGTAGCTTGGCCAATGCCACAAAGGGAGTTGGAATAAAAACTGGAATTAAGATTCAGGATTTATTGATTTCCATTCTTTTACCTAAGCCACCGGGCCAACCCTGTGTCATCAGTAGGGTGATGACAGATTGAGTGGGAGGAAAGCATCTGGCTCTCTATGTACAGAAAGTACATTACAGCTCTTTAGATGAACCTGAGGTGAGAGGGACAAATCAGCACAGTTTCTGGAAAGGAACGCTGTGCCTTTGTTGTCTATTAAAATCCTTTGAGCATGTCAATAGAATAGAGAATAAAACTACATTGGTTGAGATCATTTATCTGAAGTTCTTAAAGACTTTCTTACTAAAAGGAAACAAAGCAGACATAGGCTGAAAAGTAAAGTTCTGTTATAGATCAGAGACTCCCTCATAGATAGAAAACAGAGTAGAAATATTCACTCAATTTTCAACGTGTCAAAAGTCTAACCTATGGTCTAGCGCCTATTAAGACTGTCATTGAGTACATTTATTCATGAAGTGGAAAGGAAGGGAACAGTGATGTATAATTGTTCATGTTAGTCACCCTGAGAAATTTAAGAAAGACCTAACAAAGCGAGGTGACTGGGTAGCATGATGACAAATGAAATCACAAAAGGGGCTTAAAAACAAACAAAAACTAAAACAAAATATTAGGTTGTGTAAAGAAAACAGTAGACAATAATATTAAATAATTATTAGACTATTTTATAAATTGATGGTTTGCTGTCACCAACAAGACTGAAATGTTCCGGTCATTTTGTCTCAGAAAAGATACAACAGAAATAGAAAGGATCCCGAGATGGGTGACAAAAGTTAGTAGAAGCATAGGAAAGCATTTAAATTGAGAAAGATTAACTGAAAAGAAAGGAATGGTTTAGAGCAGAGTCAAGTAATGGAAGCATGATTAGGATTAATAATTGTTTTTTATAAGGGACCAATATTTCATGCTTCATTTTATAAGCCAGTCATGAACTGCTTCAGTTCCTGGCCTAACACTTACTTACCCCCTTTGAGAAATATAATACCCTGTTTCCTGACCCAGGGAGTTCACTGAAAGGAGGTGTGCCTGCCCCTATATAGAGGTGGGTGGGGAAGGGCCAGGCAAAATCTAGAATAGGTGTGGCCTTGTCGGAGTCCTCCCTCTCCTTTCACTGTCCAGTTATTAACAAAATAGTTAGCTCTTACTACACTCCTTTGAGTATTACTAATCACACATTGGAGAACAGGAAAGGAAGACAGAAAGAGAGTCGGGATTAGAACTCAAGCCCCTCCTATCTTTTGCTCATTCCTCTAATTTACACAGCCTTTTGATTGTGCAGCTGCAATTTTGTTACTCGTCGTCAAATTCAAACAGTAATGGAAGACATGGTCAAAGGTGATCTCTCTCTCTCTCTTTCCTGCACATGTCCTTCCCCCATTTGATAGGTGCTGAGTTATTCCACCTACAGATATTCTACTAATGAGTGAACTTTACAGATTAACTGTGAGCAAATCCTGAATGCCTTTACCCCATTGATACTCTGTCAAACTCTTGTTGACTTTGAAGTCTTCTTACTATAGTAAGTTTTCTGATCCAGAAGCTAATGGTAACAGATAAATTAACTGACTTGCATATGTTGTCCATTGATTTTGAGGCATTACGAGGGCCCCAATTCTTCATGCACTGTAAGTGCAGAGATCTTATTGAAATCAATGTAATCTGCACATACAGAAAGCTGCACACTGTCTGATCCCAAGACAAAAACTTCATGGGAAAAGATGATCAATCAAGTTCATTTATTTGCATACTATACTAATGTTATTTTTACTGGTTTATTTTTTCTATACTTTTCTGTTTCAATTATATATTTTTCCACAACATCTCATTAAAACTTAGTCTTGACAGGAATTACAATTTTTATGACTGTGTGTGAATTCGGTTCCCTGCCAAAAAAAAAAAGTTATTTTTTCCTTCTAAACAACAGAACAATGCTTTCATGGGCTGAATTTATTGGAGAGAGAGCTCATTTCACATTTTCCATGTGACGATTAAGAAAAATATTAATGATCTCTTTATTTTTATTTGAAAAATAAAGTTTCCCATGGTGCAATGCCTCTCATGCCTAAAGCAATTCATTTTTATGTACTCTAAAGCACAAAGAATCTGATCTGGGATAGTAAATATTAAAATAGACAGACAATCAAGTCATGGTATAAGACAAAGTATTTATCCATCCTGATCAGTTTAGAATACAGTTTGATCAACAAAGTATATGTATGTGAGAATTCAGTTGATGAAATATGCAGCTTGATTGGTAAAGTATGCAAAAAAATAATACCCATAGTATTCAGCTCACCCAGTGAATTATACAGCAGAGCTAGGGAAATGCACTGCTGGCTGTGTAAATTATGAAAGTGGATTGGCCCAGTATGCATCCTCAGTAATTTTTTTAATATAATAGTAAATTAAGGCATACCTCTTGACTATTAAACTATTCTATGTGATCTACAAACTATGGAACAACGTGACTATGAAGGTATTCAGTTAAATCAGTGAAGGTGAAGCAAGACTCTGTCAAGAAAAACAACCCTACATACTGTGTAGACAGTATTAGTTGCAACTAATCATGCAACTTGCTTATTAAGATTGATTATTGCTTATTAAGATCGATACATACTTGGATGGTTAGCCTATGCCATAACTTGGATAACCTATGCCATACTTGGATGGCTAGCCTATGCCATAACCTCCATGCTGCATTTTTAGAATGGTAGCTAGAGCAGAGTTTGTGCATCTGTCTATTCAGGCTATTACACGCGACGCATGTTCCTAGCTGCAGTGTAGACATGCCCTTCATGTTAAAGTGCCATAGAGTGTCAGTGGAGTTAAGCTGGTATAAAACTGATACCTATAAGATCAGAGTCGGATCTGGAATCTCCTGGTTTCACATTGCAGAGATAAAATATATTTGTGGTTTAGGTGGGTTTACAGTCTTCGGATTTTTCTTGTGTTATTGGTTTAAAAAAATGTTCTGAAACTTTCAAAGAGGAAGTAGGTAAAATCTACTAAGTTTCACCTGGTTTAATGCCAAAACTCTCTAAAAGGAAAAATTTAAATGATTTCAAGTCAACATGATAAAGTGCCTAGGTTTGCTCAAAACTTCATTATCCCTTCTAAACTTTTCAATTATCTTGGTTTGACGTTTGAATTTGTACCAAACTAACAGTCAATCAAGTTCCGCATGTTTTTGTGTTTGCAAATATTTCACCTTGATCTAATGATCAGAATGACAAATTCTCCTCTCAGACTGGAATTACAATGTATTAAAATATGTCATAACTTTGATAAGGTACAGAATAGATTTTTTCCTTTGAGAACTGTCCTGTATCATTAGACAAATTAATATAAGGACACACAAGCACTTTTTCATCAACTATTATAATGATCTACTTAAATATATGGTGAGCCTCCAAATAGCTTATTAGAGAAGATGTAGTGCTAAATATATGTAATATATTTGAGTGTGTGTTTTCATTGGTTCTTGATTAAGGTATCTGTCCAGTTTTTCACACTTTGTATGTTTTAGGCATTCAGTGTATCGGCTTAATAGTTAAAACCAAATTGTTTTAGCCCCTCATGACCTTTAGTCTTTTTTTAGGCAGCATGGGACAGTTGAAGTAAGATTCAGAATTGAGCACGCCTGAAATGAAAATTGTGACTAACAATTTTACTTTTCTTTTGTTACCACACTGTTTAGGAAGATGGAGGCGAGCAGAGTGATCAAAGCTTTGTTGTTAAGAATGATGCAAAAATTATAAATCCAAATGCCATCGTTGCTTAGAAACGTGTATGTTTTGGTCCAGTGTTCAATGTCCTTTGCCATTGAATGATTAATTAATTTGTTGTATTTGTTTACTGCAGGAACATAAAGGCAGTAAATAAAATCTGAACTACTTTTGTTTTTCAGAAAAGGCTGAGCAGGAGAGTGAGAAATAGAAGAAAAGATGATTAATCTAAGCTGTTTAAATAAAGGAACATTTTATAAATTGCTTGATATTATTTCTGACACCCTGCAATAGGTGATTCTAAATGTTATGTGTCATATGCATAAGGATTCTATGGATTGAAGAAGATAGTGAATGACCCTTGGAAGCAAAGAGAGGTCCTGACTCAGGGAAAATCTCACTGATTTAAATAAACCAAGACATTAATATTGCAAGATGATCTAACTACGTGTATCAATTGAATGTCCCATGTGGGGGGAGGGGGGAGCTCTTTTTTCCAACCTGTCCAATTTTCAAATGAATTAATTTCATCCTACCTATCTAGATCCAACCTGTAAATAAAATTGTGTGTGTATTCACTTTAGAAATTACATACAATTATACACATATAAGCCATAAAAAAAAATGCACCAGGAGTAGCAAATTGAAAATAATCAAAGTATTTGGCCCTAAGGATTGCAGGGTAGAGGAAGGGAAAGCTGATATATTTGACAGGCCCTTTTACCTTCTCTCTCTGTTCTTTAGAAGTCTAAAATACCAAATGTTCTTCTATGGTAGTCATTAGAAGAGTAATCCTTCTACAAAATGAACTGAATCTTGTTTATCTGATAAACAATTGCGTGATTTTTTCCACCACTCTGAGAAAAGAGTTGTTGAAGGTTTCTTAGAAACATCTTGATTCTGATTATATTCATTAAATCCATTTTTTAACTCAGATTCAACCCTTATTTTTAAAAAATAAATGACAGATCATAACTTGTCATGCATCTTTGACCATCTTAATTGTACTTTGGCCATTGGGGCATAATACTTAAAAAAATCTGACAGTCTTCAAACATTTCCTATTTAAAAAAAAAACAACAGCAGCAAAGAAACAGAGAAATAAAGTAAAACCAACAAGCAAGCAAACATGGTGAAACTTGGAATTTACTCAAAATGACGCAGGTCAAAAGTGACAACAAGAGCATTGTCCTATTGACAAGAGGAAATACTCAACTTTCCAACAGTTATAGTACTTGCTTCTAGTTCTGAAAAGTCCTGAAATATCACTCCCTAAAACATCATTTTGGAAACATTTTTAAAGGGGTGGGATTTTAAGTCTTTTTTTTGGATTTCTAATTATAATTTCTCTCCCTCCTCTGAAGCTGGACCCAAGACAACTGAGGCACCGCCTTACCTTGATACAGTAGATCAGCTTGTGTGTCTCTATGACCTTGAGAGCTATGTTGGCAAGAGTTTTAATGCCGTATCCCAGTCCATTTGCTTTGGGAGGGAGAGATATAGCCCTTGGGAAATGCCACTGTGATGACCACTGGTGATGGTTATGATCTACAGGTCGATGACTAGTTGGCAACCGATATCAAATGGAGTGCCTCAGGGGTCGGTCATGAGGCCGGTTTTGTTCCACATCTTTTGTTCCTGTTGTGTAGTGTGTTCCTTTGTGCTGTTAAATGACTCTTGTGTTTCATCCAAGAAATGGATGCACTTCTGAGCTGGGTAAAGCAATCCCTGAATAACAGTTTAAGTGTGTGGGTGAAAGGTGCATCAATTGCTATTATTGTTACCAGCAGGCTTTCCAGCTATCTGCATATACAGTGCTTGTTCTATTTAAGGGACACAAGTTTGTTTAGTATTTCGCTCCAGGCTCTTTTGTCTCTTATCTTCTCATTGTTTTTTTATGTCTCATCAGGACATTTTCTAAGACCATATTAGTGTGATATCCTTTGCAATATCCAGGGAAATATTGAAATCAACAATACAGTAAAACCTCGATTTAACGGACTTCGGATGCAACGGACAAAATTTTTAAGAAAGTCTGATGCATCCGAAATCCAGCTGCCGCCCCGACCCTGTGGCGGTCATGCTGCTGCTCCGACAGCTCGGTTTTTTTTATTATTAAATAACGGACTTTTTCATTTAACGGACACCCCCTCACCCGAATTAGTCCGTTAAATGGAGGTTTTACTGTACTCTACTCTTTTTTGTTGTTGTTTTTATTGTATCATGGGCCATAATAAATTGGTTTGAGATTTACATTAATATGTTGCATCATTGTTTTAACTGAATAAGGGCTGCAGGTTTCGGCGCACTGTCTCTGATGCTTCCCAGATTGGAGCTTTCAGCTTGTTCCCTAGTTGCAGTGGTCAAGATTGCAGACTTATCATTACACCGTCACTCTTACTTCTCAAGTTAAACATCTGCCTTAGGTTCCTTCCCTCCTCCCGCCAAATGAAACATTTGTGACATCTATGCTTGTTTATTACTGTGAATGTTATACAACAGCATTCTGTACCTCACTATCTTCCAAATCTCTAAGGGAATACATAGATTGCTGAACTGGTTAATCATTAAATCACATCTCTTCTGCTGCTTTACTTTCACAAAAGTTTTACAAACCCTGTTAACCAATCCCTAAAGAAAAACCAAAGAGTACACTGCATACTTGTACACCAAACAGCATTTGCTTCACAGCATCTAAACATGAAATTGCTTTTAAAATATATGTACTGGCTTGATTATTAAAAAACATAGCATTCCAAATTGTCTCTAAGGCTTTAATATTTGCTTTCAGTCTACATTAAGTACTGGCTCCCAATCTTACATCTTGAGAATCGCACTCCTGGACACTTTGATTTGCTTCCTTTGTTGAGGCAACATGAAGGGTCTCCATATCTGCTGAGGCATTTTGCTGAAGGTTGCAAACAAAGAAGAAAATGAAAAAAAGAAAAAGAAAAGTAAATGCAGAGGCAAGCTGTAGACAGAATTCACATGAAAATCAGGGTTGCAAACAGAATGCAATAAGCTTATTGTAAATTGTCAATTGCTCTTATCAATTACTCTCTATTTTGTATTCGGGACATTTGCTTCTTGCAAAGCATTTTGATAAATGTGATAAATTATGTATAAGTCAATAATACTCAAGATTTCCTCTCAGAAGACTGAAAAATGAAGATTTTTTTATTTAATGATAAGCTTTGCCTTGGATAGCACTTCCTTTTTATATTACTGTTTAATGAAACACAAATTTGCCTAGATTCTTCTCTGCACCCAGATACAGTCAACACAGAAGGTAGGACAGAGAAAGGGAATATCAGTAACCTATGCCTATGTTTTGGTACTTTTGAGCCAGGCTAGCTTATTAGCATATGTTAGAACATTTTAAGAACTGACTTATCTTATTCCAACTGGCTATGATCTGGGACCTAACACAGGTTGTGAATTGGGGTGGTGAAAACATGCTCTTCTCTATGCCCACACAAGATGTCCCTCCCACCCTTAAGATAGGAGTTTGTGTGTTGAGAGCAGTTGGTAGAAACTGTAAATGAGCTGAGATATCTCTAACACTGGGAAAAATCTCAATTGTCCCCTTTCAGCAATATTCCAACACTTTGGGCTTGTCCTCGCGTGAATCACGTAGCTGAAGTTTGTGTATCTGCCGCCGACTTACCGCTCGTCCCCACGGCGGCGGCGGATGGCAGCGCGCTCCCCCGTTGACTCCAGCTTGCGCCTCCTGGTGAACTGGAGTTCCAGAGTCGACGGGGGAGCTATGGGCAATCGATTTATCGCGTCTTAGCGAGACGCGATAAATCGATTGCCAGAAGATCGATCTCCGGCAGCGCTAGTGAAGACCAGCCCTTTGTGCCATTACAATGGTGTAAAGAGACTGAAACAGGAGAAATGAATCTGGATGTTGTTTTGATAGAGAATCTATTCCACAGATACATGATATAGATATACATCAGCATCACACTTGGTTGTTTACAGGTAATGTTGATAGGTCCAGGTTCCCTCAGCCCTAACAAGAACTACAGTACAGAGTGACGTGACTGGATAAGCATATAGGATATTTTACATATATGCAATTAGAAGATTTCATCTTCAGATCAATTGTACATACTGTTTATTAATAAAGTACAAATAAAACACTCACCATGCTGAAAAATGAAATGCAACATAAAATTGCTTTTATGGTACAATATGCAACATAATTTCAGTGGATCATTATCACAGCCTGGTCATTATCAGTTATACAGGATTATCTGTTCTGAAAGCACTAAACCCATGGTCATCGTGAAAATTTCTACCATATTTTTATTGTTCTTCTATTTCTATCAGAAATTCTTTAAAGTCTGATCCAAAGCCCACTGAAGTTAATAGGAAGACTTCAGCTGACATCAGTGGAATTTGAATCAGGCCCTAGGTGTCTCAAAAATGTGATATCTTTGAACCACTGGAAAGAGAAAAATGATTACTTCAGTGGCTATGTCCGATCAATAAGGCTCAAACATTTTTTGGAATTTATTGTAGGATTTATTCTCTGAGAATAAGTTAAAATATGTTCTCAGAGAATAAATCCCATAAAATTCCAAAATCAATGTTTATGAGCCATATTGATTTTGGTACCAGTTTCAAGTCATGAAAAGTTTAGCATATATATCCTCATGAATACTTTCAGATGAAATTGGGCTGCTCTATAGTTCTAGCTGGGATCTTGAAACAAGTAAATCTTGCATTTCGTTCAAAGTTTCACAACAATTCATCTGAGAACAGGCAATGTTGGCGATCTTCAATGACCAGTTTTGAAAGGCTGTTCCATTTTTAGAGCCCTACAAACCGGCAGACCATGTTTGCGGATCACTGGCCAATTGCGGATACAAATTTTGTACCTGTTCCGGGCTCTATCGATCTTTCTTGTGTCAGTTACATCCCTCTTATACCAATGTTTTAGAAATGTTCAGATTTGATAGAGAGCTGAAGAGAAGAAATGAGTAGATTAAATCTTACAAAATAATATTTTTCTTTAATAATAGGAGGAGCTCTTCAGTGAGAAGGCTTTAGTTTCATGGATGCTGATAAATGACAGACAAGCTATAGTCATGAAAACAGCTGGTGATATGGTCTGCCTACTTTTGCCAAGACTATTAGTCTTACTGGGACGTGACACCATAGCAATCCTCACTCCCATGGTATTTCTAGAAATACGGGGAGGTGGGGCTATTTTCAACTTTGGCTAAGGGTGACATTTACAAACTTCTGAACAAGGAAAAGATAAGTATTTATTTGAAAATTGACAAAAAAATGCTAGTTATGAGATCCGGTGAATCAATTTGATGAGATAATGAATGTTATTTCATAACAATGGCCCTATTTGATTAAGTAATCTACCTATCTGAACAATGAGGTAATAGTAGAGTTGTGTAAACTTGAAATTCCAATTGTCCTATAGGAGTTTTGTTGCTCCACACCGTAAATACCATTGAATAACTATGAGCTCTTGAATGATAAGATCTTCCCCTTCCTGTAAGGCAAGTGACCTATTAAGGTGCTTCACTTCAAATTCATCAGTACACATACCAGTTCACTTGATGTTTTTTCTTTCTCCCTTCCGAGAGCATCATGGACAAACATACATAGCCTAAATGCTCTTAAGGAGGTGATGGTGCCAAACAAGCCCCTTCCCACTCCCTCTTTTCCTCTCTCCCCCTGTGCACAGTGGACTATCCATATCAGGGTTTCTCAAACTGGGGGTCGCAACCTCCCGGGGGGTCGCCGAGCGCTCCCCAGGGGGGTCACGAGCCGGGAGGGCGGCGCGCAACCGGCAGCCCGCCTCCTGCGGGGACTGGGGCCGGGGTGCACCCGGCAGCCCGCCCGCAGCGGCAGGGACTGGGGCCAGGGCGCACCTGGGAGCCCGCCCACAGGGGAGGGGGGGTTTGGGGCGCAGGGGGGTCCGCACGTTTTTTTTTTTTTAATTCGGCGGCTTTTTGGCGGAGGGGTCGCGCTGCGCCGCCGGAGCACAAAAAGGGGTCGGCATCTCAACAAGTTTGAGAACCGCTGATCCATATCTTTCCCTATTCCCATTCCATTTCTCAGTCAAATGAGCCTTCCCCAATTCCCCTAAAGTCCCTACCTAGTGACTGTTCCTGTACCCTACTAGTAAGAATGACTCATGCTTCTTACCCACATCTCCTATGCAACCATCATCTCTAGTTCTTTTTCATGCTGTGGCTCCATGCCAAGTCTTCCTTGCCCCTGTCTTTAGTCTCTGATTAAATTTGCCCCTCTCATCTCCTGCTTGTTGTTTCCTGACCCAAAGGAGGGTTCAGGAAACAGCAGGATGGGATGCAGCAGATCATGGTGAGAGTGCAGGCCAGAATCAAAGAGGGGTTCCTGTCAGCCTCTTCCTGGCTCCTCCCTAGAGTTCTAACTTATTTTACTTCCTAGTGGCCAGAAACCCTTTCATAGTCCACCTGGCCACTTCAAAACCTTGGAAACTGGCTGTAATGTAAGTTTTTCAACACTTTGGGTCCACATTCTGAAGTCCTTACTCAGGAAAATTTCCCATTCTATTTAATGATAATTTTGCCCGAGTTTGGGCTTCAGCATTTTATCTCTGGGATTCGTCAGTTACCTAAAGACTACAGCATCGGTATGGATTTTTATGGGATTCTAGGAAGTTAGACTTGATTTCTTAGATGAAATACCATGACAAATTATATTTCTTAAACATCATTAAAGTTTTGTTTAGTGTTTATAGATTCATACATTCCAAGGTCAGAAGGGACCACTGTGATGGTCTAGTCTGGCCTCCTATATAACACAGCATAGAACTCCCCCAAAATAACACCAATAGTATAGCTTTTAGGAAATATCCAATTCTGATTTAGAAATTGTGAGTAATTCAGAATCCACCCTGACCCTTGGTAAATTGTTCCAATGGTGAATTATCTTGACTGTAAAATTACACCTTATTTCCAGGATAAATTTATCTAGCTTCAGCTTCCAGCATTTGAATCACGTTATACCTTTCTCTGCTAGATTGAAGAATTCATTTTTAAATATAGATTTTAAATATTTTTAAATATGCCCATGTAGCTACTTACAGGCTTTAATCAATTAATCCCTTAACCTTCTCTTTGTTAAGATGTTCATTAAAGCATAGTGATGGACTGAAGGAGTTCATTCTCGTGGCTCTTCTCTGAACCTTCTCCCATTTTTCAACATTTTTTTCTTGGATTCTTGACCCCCTGAAATGGACTCAGTATTCCAGCAGCAGTCACACCCAGTTCCGGATACAGAGGTAAAATAACCTCTATACTCCTACTCAGGATACCTCTGTTTATGCCTCCAATGATTGTATTAGTCCTTTTGGCCACAGTGTTTCACTGGGAGCTAATGTTAAAGGGGCTGCTGACTTGCAGATGATGTGAATGAATGCCTAGAAAAAAACCTTTACAAATAGATTGTTTTGGTTTTGAAAAAGAAAAACAGCCCTAATAAAAACGGAAACATCATTTACTAGTTGATTTAAATCACTTAGCAAACTGATAAAAATGCTGCTGTGTATTTGGGGGCAAAACAATTTGGAAACAGCTCCTGGACTCCTTTCTAATTCATCTAAGACCTTCTGAACCCTGCCCAAAGCTTTTAAATCCAGGATTTCGCATGTGAATTTTTCAGTGGATCTGCATACACTTTGAATGCTTTGAAAAATACAGATATTTGCAGATTAGTCCTTTCAAGCTTGACCAAAAAAATCAGTTTTCAAAATTCACATATTTGCATTAAGTAAAGCCATTTACAACTCATTTAACATATATGTTTGCAGCTGAAACTAGAATCCATTTCTGTGTGCATAGCTTGCAATAAAAAATCCAGGAAATTTACAACAGAAAAACAAGCCAAACTCATCATTTCTCTGAATTTTCCTGCAAACTGCACTGGAATACATGACAGACTCCATTTCCAGCATGTGATTTCTAAATGTTCTTAGCTCCTATCTACGGTATACATTTTTCCTGTTCAAGCTACTTAGAATTTTTCTTTTAAAAAATATGCTACATTATTATAATCTCTTTGGTCTCACCATTATTTCTTTACTGGCTAATGCCACTACTTCACTATGGCAATTGAATTACTATCTCTTTTGACTTTGATATGTAGTTGAACTCTTTATTCAATTATGCTGTTTTTCAAGTGATTCTCTCTCTTCTTATAAGACTAGCTGAGTTTTATTGTGCAGCCATTACTTACATCGTTAAGCACTTACAAGAGAAGTCCCACCAGCACTACTTGCCAAAGTGCCCACCAACATGAAAATGTTCCAACTTCAGAACATTTATTTCCCTTATATTCAACCCACTTGCTTTCTCTTCTCTTGGTTTGCGTTTTACAGTGAAAGTCAATTAATCTGCATTCTGAGAAGCAACTTAAATTAAAGGCCTTTATATAGATTTAACAAGGGACTTCTGCTGGACTTTGATCTCAAACAAATGTCCAACTCTTATAAATCCAAGTAGTCATATGATTTTATAAAAATCAGTGGCCTCATCTGCACAGTAATGCCTGTAAAGTTCACCAAGATATTGGACATCAAACCCATGCCCTGAAACCTACAGACTATTTTGGTCTAAACTATCTAAACCATTGGCGTTTGTTCAGGGATAAACTTTTACCCTTAGAAGCATCAAAGGCCAAGACTAGAAACATTTAAAAAACATTTACAGGAAGTTCTTGATACCCTGCTCTGTGGTATTCATCTGGACAGCTGAAGCCAGCTTCAAAGGCTGATGGGAGTTTTAGTCAGCTCCCTCCCAAGAAACCACAGGGACAGATGAGCAGCCAGACAGATGGTGTGTAATAGGACTGCATACAAGAAAATAAATCAACTAATACTTGGCCTGGTCATAGAGCTCTGTGCAAACTCAGATAAGGAATTTCCTCAGAACTACTTTCATCAACTTACTTCAAAGACTTTTATTTTTTTAGTTCTTTGGCATAGATTTTCTTGTGATATCTGGGAAGGATTAGTAACTGGTCAGGGAGTTGGGTGTTGGTAACATTTGTCATGGTGGACGAGGACAGTTTGATAGCTGGGAGCTGGAATAGAGTTCTCTGTGCTTTTCTGGGCCAGCTTCATTGTGAAACATCCAGAAATCTCTCATCCCCATAATCTGTGGCATTTGTCACATTCCCCCATACACAAGGCTCTGACAGTCTAGTTGCACACCATATGCATGCATGGGGAAAACACTCCCCATCTATTTTGTTTTAGGGGCCATTAGAAAAAAATGCTTGACCTGACGGATCCTTACATCATTTCTGGGCAGGTTACAACTGCAATTTTTCATGACTGATTTCTGCTTTGTGTTCTATTCTTTTCTGTCCAAAATGTGAAGTGACACAGATATGTGTTTCCACACAATTTTGGAAGTAATCAGAATTGGTTGAGGGCCTTTTAATAGCTGGAAACCAATACAAAAGTCCCTTACTGAAAACCACAGAGAAGCCAGTACAGCTTTTTGCAAATACTGACAGTATAAAGCAAATCCTTGAGTCAGTTTCTTAGCAGCGTGACTATAAAAGATTACACATAAGATATAAATAAAATGAGAAATTATTAAACAAGAAGTACAAACCTTAGTAATAATGAAACTATACAGGGTGTGGCAGGGTGCTGGCCAGGAGGGACTGAGCCAGCCCTGCTGCCCCTTTAAGAAAGCAAAAGCCTCTGCTAGCAGCTTCCCTAAGCTAGGGAAGCTGATTACCTAGCAGAGTGCAGCCCTGGGCTAATTAGGGCCAAATGGGTTACACCTGGTAGCCTCCCCAGGGGATATAAAAGCCTGGCAGGGAGGAAGCCCAGTGTGGTGGTGGAGTGAGAGAGAGAGGAAGGAAACAGAGAGAGAGGAGGAGGCTAGGGAAGCAGGATAGGGAGGAGTATTCAGACTCTGGATCCCTGTGAGCCAGGAAGAAGGGAGTTGTCTCCCTGAGCTGCAAAGCACTGTTATAGCTGTACATAGAAGGTGGTGGGGGTTTGCACTATAAATAAAAGGACACTGGTGGAGCCACAAAGCAGTCTCCTGCCTGTTTTTGGAGTGGGCAACAAGCGGATCTCCTACAAGGGCTATAGTTCTCTAGGTCTGATGGCCACCATTATACATTCAAGTCCAGAGCAGTTAGCAAGGAGCCCTGCAAGCTTTTGTATACTACACAGAGAATGTCACTCTGCAAAGACCTGGAGGTAATTGTCTTGTCAGTAAGGGGAAGTTTAGTTTTCATCCCTATTCAAAGCTTGTTCTCTCTGGCCTAATAAATTCAAGTACATTTGTATAGTGCATCAGTTTTCATAGAATCCCAGATGACTTTACAAACTATGTACTAAATTCGTATGTGTTCAGTCTTTAAGCAGGCAAAACTCCTACTGAGAGTTTTACCTTTATAAGAAGACATGAATTAAAACTAATGATTCCAGAATTTGACTTTTGCATATTTAGCACTACTGAAATTTAAGGATCTTTGGGGTGAAAAGTGGCTGCTATTTGGTACATCTTGTGCTGTTAGGGATATTTTGTTCAGTGACACCAGGAAAAATCCCTAATCTATAAAAACTGACAGATGTCCTTTAACCCCAATGCAGAAAAGACTTCCCTTTCTTTTTCTCTACTTCATGTCTCAAGTGAACCAATACCAGTTGTAATGGTAGTTATGGAACGTGAACACTTTTCATCTTGGAGATGGAGAGAGACTATCAACTTATGTCACACAAACCCCAGAATATCCATCAGATAGTAATTACCGTATTTTTCGCCACATAGGACGCTCCGGCGTATAAGGCGCCCCCGAGTTTTTAAATAAAAAAGCCGGACACAAAAAAAACCCCAAAAAACAAACAAAACCCCCCCCCCCCACCACACACAAAAAGCGCCTCGCTCTCCCGTCCCCGCCGCGCGGGCGGGCTGCTGGGAGCGCGCCGCTCTCCTGTCCCCGCTGCGCGGGCGGGCGCTCCCAGGGGCCCCGGGGCCCGAGCTGCTCCCGTTCCCCGCCGGCCCCAACACATGCGGGTGGGCTCGGGGGGGAAGCGCCGCCCCGCCCCGCCCCACCCGCCGGGCCACTTGCAGCCGCCCCAGCTCCAGCTGCCCGGTGAGTTTAATATATTCGGCGTATAAGACGCCCCCCCTAATTTTGAGGCTATTTTTGGGGGTTAAAAAGGCGTCTTATACGCCGAAATATACGGTACTTTTGGCTTCAAATAGATGATCTGGAGGTAAAAGTCTCCATATCCAGTTATCAATCCGAGTCATCCTTTCTGCTCTAAATTATAGTGAGAAAACTTAAAATTGTTCAATGGCTGACACACAGAGCAAGAAAATGAAATACAATGATATATACACACACACTTCTCACTTTTGAAACATTGTTGTAACATACTTGTGACTACATCATAATTGCTTCCCTGTGGTAGGTAATGGGCCATTAATCTTTTTATGTTTTCTTTGCTATTCTTCTATGTTCCTTCTTCTTTTAAATCTCTACTGTAGTTCTAAGAAATAAAAATAAAAGCACATTCTAAGAAGCCCTACAGGCAAAAGCTACGAAAGACACTGTTTGTAACATATGTGGGTTTTTTGTTTTTGTGCTTTGTTTTCTAGATTGCATAACTCTTCAGCCAAAATAATTTTCTTTAATCAAATCAGTTAACAGCCTAAAACTGGTGGGATCAATATATTACTTGTAATAACCTTTCTAAGAGAGATCCAACAAAGCACTGTATTGCTAAAATCTCCATTTACTTATACTGTGTTGCCATAAACAAAGTCACCTAGAATTCCTGCTTACCTGTAAGGCATTAAGAAGCTAAAAGAACCCTGGTTGGCACCTGACCTAAAGAACCAATGGGGACCAAAGATGCTTTCAAATCTGGGGGAGGGAACCTTTCGTCTGTGTGCTTTGTCTGTATTTTTCGTTCGCTTTGGGGATTTCAAAGGAGCCACACCAGTTTCTTCTCTTCATCTAATTCTATATTTCTAAGCAGTACAAGGAATAAGTAAATAGTCAGGCAAGGCAGTTTAACTTTTATATTTGTTTCTCACTTGTGAATTTCTCAGGTTTTTTGGGAAATATCCCTGTGTTTTCTCTGTAACTTTGAAACTCGGCAGAGGGAGATACCTCTGTGGTGTGGGTTTTTTTTCTTTGATTCTTTTTGTGACTATAAAGTGTTTTTCCACTGATTCCTATAGAGATATTTTGTTTCTCTTTTTCCTTCAATTAAAATTCTTCTTTTAAGAATCTGACTGCGTTGTTTTCCATTGTGTAGATCCAGGGCTTTTGGATCAGGCTCACCTAGCAGAATTGGTGGTTTTTTCTCAAGCCTTTCCCAGGAAGGGAGGTATAGGCCTGGGGGGATTTTGGAGAAAGAGGGGAGCTCCAAGTGGCCCCGCCCCTGGTTCTTGGGGTATGCTTGGTGGTGGCAGCATACTGTTCCAGACACAGGAAACTTGTGTCTTGGAGAAGTTTTTAAGTAGCTGGTAAAATAAGGTTAGGGGGTCTTTTCATGTGGGTCCTCGCATCTGTACCCTAGAGTTCAGAGTGAGGAGGGAACCCATGACATGTGTTCACAAAATTACTATATTAAAGATCACTCAATACTTTTAAAGCACAGAAACTGGAAATGATAGTCATTACTGTTTTAATCTATAAACACAGGGGGAAAAGATTGATCTGGGTTGACAACATTGAACAGTATTTTGCTCTTAGGAATTTACAAAATAAATATATTTAATACTTAAGAAACAACATAAAAGATCAGGCTAAGAACACACACACACACTCATCTGTCTCATTCTGTCCCTTTAAGTTTTGATAAATTTTGTTTCACTTGTTTGTAGGCTTATGGAATTTGCTTAACATATTGTAATATCTAAATGAACACTTGCTGGAACACGGGATAGAAAATTTGGTCTATATTGAAAGTAAATATATTGCTGTTTTTCCATTGTGTGCCACATTGTGCGTCTATACATATTAGTATTTTAGTTGCTTCATAATATAAATAGGTGTAATTTAACTGCATGACTCTAGCTTCAACGCATTAAATGCATAGGCAGTATACACTATAGTTAACAGAGTTCCAGCTTCTGTTCTAAGCTACCTATTCTAAGTTTCTCAAAATATTACACAAATTCCTTTTGAGCTGAGATGTTCTTAAGGTCCCCGTTTAGCAAGATACTTAAATTATATGCCTAACTTCTTCTTAGTGTATGTGCAACATTTCTCAGGGGGCATGTGACCAAGATTCATCACCGTACTTTGAGCACGTGAGTAGTCCCATTAA
Source organism: Sternotherus odoratus (assembly GCA_032164245.1). Classification (NCBI taxonomy): domain Eukaryota; kingdom Metazoa; phylum Chordata; order Testudines; family Kinosternidae; genus Sternotherus; species Sternotherus odoratus. The sequence continues at coordinate 73,522,778 of JAVMKO010000006.1, read as the reverse complement.
AGTCAATGAGGTTATTTTCAGTTCTCCAGGATAGGCCTATGCTTAGAACCTTGCTGAATTAGATCCTTAACATTATCTGATAGTGATTACAAAATCATTCTTTATTCAACTGAGTATGAAAAAGTTTTACCACACATGCTGTGCTGAGAAAAGTTATATATAGATAAATCATAAACATCTGCAGATAGATGTTTTAAATATGCTTTGTAGGTTTCACTGAAATTTAAGTTTTAAATAATTGGGGTGTTTAGTTAGTTTAGTATTTTTATATACTTATGAAAGTTAAATCTGAGTCATTTGAAATATTTTATGCAAAAAGATGAGAAAAAAAGATTGGGTGAGATTACATTTAAGAATAGCATTATCCTCACCTTTAGCTTGTTCATGGAAATTTGGACACTTACAAGTAATATGCAGTTAATATATTTATTTAAGACAACATGTACATAAAAGGTCTTTCTAAACATATAAAACCAAGCAAAAAATGTTATCAATCTCTCAACCTTTAATAGTGTCTAACCATTGGAACATATATGCATCATTTTTTATTATGCTCCTAATGAAGTGTCATATCAACTGTAGTATTAAGACTGAAAGGGATGAATTCATTCAGCCATTGATAGCCATCATTTGCTCAAATGATTATCATTTGTTTGTCTGTTGCAATCTCTAAGGAGATAAGAATAAATGAGATACAAACAAGACGGCTTTCATGAGAGTGTTCTGGAGTATCTGGAAGGTTCTCAGATGAGTAAATAATCATGTAAAGATTTATATTTGGACATAAAGAAACTGTCTTGTTCAAAGTGTAGACAAATGGTGGACCACACTTCAATACAAGTTGAATATCCATTGTCTAACATCACCATTATCACAAGCTTCCATACACCGAGAGGCCAGTTGGCAGCCAGGGGAAGTTTATTTTGTTTTCATCCTGCCAAGTATATTTTTGGCTAAAATTATTAGACATGCATAGCTCAGACTAGAACACCATCAGTGGAATGCATAAGTGTGCAGAAAAAAGAAAAAGATCTTAAAATAAACTGGAAGCAAGAGCCAGATTATTTTGTTAATAATGTCCCTGATGCACTCTCATCCTATCCTCTCAGCACTATTTCAGCACTTTTTGGCTTTGCCAGAAGATGTATGCAAATGAGCCAACTCTACTACATTACTTCCAACATGCTAATGAGATATGTGCTTTGATGCCACATGCAGCCTTCCAGGGATAAATACATCCAAGAGATAAGATTCTATTTGTGCTTTTCTAACACAATTTATCCTTAACAAAACTCCATTCAACTTATTAACATATGTAAAAGCTGGAGATGAGGACAGTCAGTGTTCAGTTCATAAACTTATTGCTCACATGATTGTCCTATGTCTGTAGTTGTCACCTTAACTTAAATTATCTTAAATCCTCAGTTTGAAATTAGGACTTGGAAAAGTACATAACCACAAAACAGCTAATAAGTAGAGCCAGGCAAAATGTTTTGGTCAAAACTTTTTTCAGTGTAAAGCACAGATGTGGGTCAACCAAAATATTTAGTGGATTTGTGTTAAACTTGATTAATTGTTTCTGTCAAAACAACAACAAAAAAATCTGTCAAAATTAAAATGTTTTGTACACGACTTTTCGTTTCAAACTTTACTTCAAGTTAGTTAAAAAAATATTTCAAAAAGCTCAAAACCAAAACAAACTATTTAATTTTGGTTCATAATGTTAGTTGCCAATAACTGATCTTTTGGTTTGTTAGAAGTTTAGAAACATTGAAAAAGGAATTCATTTCAGGCCAGACCAAAACATAAATAATTAAACATAAACATAAAAATAACTAGTAAACTGAAAAATTTAAGAAAAATTTCAATTCAGGTCAAATGAAATTTTTCATTTTGGGCATTTAAAAAAGCAAAAGGAAATGAAGGGCTAGAATAACAAAAATGGAAGTAGAGAAACTGCTACTCCTCTCCCCCCTGCCTCCTTTCCAGGAGGTTAGGGCACTCAACCTGGTTTAAATCCCTGCTTTAAAACAGGAACTTGAACCCAGGTCTCCCATGTCCCCAGTGAGTGTCCTGCTAACCACCAGGCTACTGAGTATTCTGGGGTGCATCTCTGTCAGTCTCTCCTGTTGAAGTGTATAAATAATTGGAACCCTGCAGACAAGTATATGCAAGAAACCTACAAATCGCCACATTTATCTTCACAGTTTCAGGGCTTGTCTATACTATCTGCCGGATCTAATTCTTTATTTATTGCAGACTTCTCTCCTGTCGAGTCCAGAACTCCACAGGAATGAGGAGCGTAAGCGGTGTCAATGGGAGAGTGTCAGCTGTTGACATACCACAGTGAAGACGTCACAGTAAGTAGATCTAAATACACTGACATCAGCTATGCTATTCAAGTAGCTGAAGTTGTGCATCTTAGATCAACCCCGTACAGTAGTGTAGACAAGCCCTCAATAATCAACCCAGACATACCAAGAAATCTTATCTGCAGCTAGGTGCATAGATACCCAAGAATATGCCCAGAGGAGAAAGTTTGGGATACTTTAAAACCATCTTCATCAAAAAAGGGGACTCCATCAGAGACGTACATTGCATCATGGAACTTTAATTTCCCAAGAGAAAATTCTTCCATATAGAAAAGAAAAAGCCCACTCCCCACATGCCCCTAGTTGTCACCTTCCGTTTCACCCTGAAACCCATATGGGGTATCAAACAATTATGGTGCATACTTGATCAGGACCATATCCTAAAATAAATCTTTCCTGGAGCCCCTCAAACTCAACAAGCTCATCATCGGAAGCAAGCAGGATACACCAACTCCAAGAAACATCAGCTCCTGTGAGACTGGGAACTTGGAGGATTGGGTTGCCTAGTGGTTAAAGAACCTGACTTCCAGCCCCTTGCCACTCAGTCAGAGCAGTACATAACTATATCTGACATTAAGCTGGGGATCTTCGGCTTTCCACCCACATCTGGGTCTAAACCCTTAAAGGGGTATGAGTAGGAGAACCTCAGACCTCCTTCTCCACCAGGTACCAGCTCAGGATTCTTCTTGCAGTGAGTCTAAAACTTTGTCTACACTTCCACTTTTGTCGGTAAAATTTTTGATGGTCGGGGTGGGAAACAAACATAAGTTTCACTAATAAAAAAGAATCAGGGTGGTAGCCGTGTTAGTCTGGAATAGCAGAGTTAACAAAGTCCTGTGGCACCTTAAAGACTAACTATAAAGTTTTGAAGCATGAGCTTTCGTGGGCTAATACCCACTTCGTCGGATGCAGGCAGTAGAAGTGTTCAATTGTTCACAAACAGGCAGTTATAGAAAAGTAGGTAAGAGCCAGGGGGGAGGTGAAAAGGTTAGTCCAATTAAGCTGAGCCAGCTTGTTATCTCCGATCAGGGAGTGTGGATTATTCGTCTAGCATTTGAATGGGGTGTGTGGACATGGAGAGATGAGAAACAATGTCTGTAATGAGCCAACCATTGTAGATCCCGGTTCAATCCCAAAGTGTGTGAGCTGAATTTGCAAATGAATTGAAGCTCTGCAGTCTCTCTTTGCAGTTTGGATCTGAAGTTCCCTTTCTGCAGAATGGTGACCTTTAAATCTGAAATAGTGTGTCCAGGCAGGTTGAAGTGTTCCCCTACAGGTTTTTGTATATTGCCATTCCTAATATCTGATTTGTGTGCATTTATCCTTTTTCGTAGGGACTGTCCAGTTTGGCCGATGTACATAGCAGAGGGACACTGGTGGCATATAATGGCATATATGACATTGGTTGATGTACAGGTGAATGAGCCAGTGATGGTATGGTTGATCTGGTTAGGTCCTGTGATGGACCTATATATCTACACCAGCAACACCATCACAGGACCTAACCAGATCAACCATACCATCACTGGCTCATTCACCTGTACATCAACCAATGTCATATATGCCATTATATGCCACCAGTGTCCCTCTGCTATGTACATCGGCCAAACTGGACAGTCCCTACGAAAAAGGATAAATGCACACAAATCAGATATTAGGAATGGCAATATACAAAAACCTGTAGGGGAACACTTCAACCTGCCTGGACACACTATTTCAGATTTAAAGGTCACCATTCTGCAGAAAGGGAACTTCAGATCCAAACTGCAAAGAGAGACTGCAGAGCTTCAATTCATTTGCAAATTCAGCTCACACACTTTGGGATTGAACCGGGATCTACAATGGTTGGCTCATTACAGACATTGTTTCTCATCTCTCCATGTCCACACACCCCATTCAAATGCTAGACGAATAATCCACACTCCCTGATCGGAGATAACAAGCTGGCTCAGCTTAATTGGACTAACCTTTTCACCTCCCCCCTGGCTCTTACCTACTTTTCTATAACTGCCTGTTTGTGAACAATTGAACACTTCTACTGCCTGCATCCGACGAAGTGGGTATTAGCCCACGAAAGCTCATGCTTCAAAACTTTATAGTTAGTCTTTAAGGTGCCACAGGACTTTGTTAACACTAATAAAAAAGTGCTGGTGTGGACAATACTACGCTGGTGGGAGATACTTTCCTCTCGATATCGCTACTGCTGCTCATCGGGGGGTGGTTTAATTATGCTGTCAGGAGAGCTCTCTTCGACTGAGAGAGCAGCTACACAGGAGACCTTACAGCGACACAGCATAAACCTCCCTCATTTTCACTTTTTTCCTGATTACATTGGTTAGAATTAAAAAGTTTGTTTCAAGGACAGAAAGTTAATCTCTCCAAATTTCATTCTCTTCACCAATTCCTTTGCTTTCCTTATTTTATCACTAAGGGGCAGCTTTCCAATAGGAATCTAGAGCCTCACTTCAAAATGCTCCAGGCAGTGTCATCAGCCTTCCTAACTTAGAAGGGAAGATCACTTCTGGATATTCACCAGCCATAATCTTCACCATGGGGAACCTTCCCAATGGCTTCTTCTGCCTGCCTATTTCAGTAGCTCCAATGCCATCAATCTGACAGAACACCAGACATCTTCTCCACAGCGAAACCAGCATGGACCTGATGGTTGCTAACTACAAAACCACCATTGAATGAACCTACATTATCTTTAAGCAGCAGAATCTGAGTGCATTCAGCACTACATTCCCAGGAGACACAAGCTGCTCTTTAATATTCTTAGAAATAAATAAAATTACAGTAGACTATCGATTATCCAGGATTGGGTTAACCAGGATGTGGATTAACCAGGATGTCAAAAAAAATATGTGTAACTAGCAGGGCCGGCTCTGGTTTGGTTGCCACCCCAAGCACAAAAAAACCCCCAAAAAACAAAAAACACCAGGGCGCAGGGCTGCCAGTGAACCAACACACACACACTGGTGCTGGTGAACCAACTCCCCCTCCCCATATTTCCTATGGATGGTGATTATCTGGGATTTTATTAACCAGGATTAATTGTTTCCCTATCATCCTGGATAACTGAGAGTCTACTGTAACTCAACAAGCAGGAGTTAGTGCCTAAATGTTTCCTATTAATTCTCAATAGGCAAATATTCCCATTCATGCCCCACTAGCCAAGTACATTCCAGGGGCCACTATTGTATACTACTACTGAGTATATGAATATACAAAGAGACTAGTGCAACACGAGCTTTGTCATATTTCAGACATTTTACTAGAAAGATTTTCTAGAGGACACTACACTTCCCATATCCAAGTCCATGATACCCCTGTAGTAAGTACAACAGTTATTAAATAGAGAAAGTAATAAAAGGAAAGCATTCAAGTATCTTTAGCTGTGTTTGGAATTACAACTGTTTTGCCTTTCATGAAAAAAGTGACACTCTCTACATTGATTGTTCATTTTCTCTCTCCATTCCATAGGTTTTTTTTAAAATCTAGAAACAAGGAGAAGCAGCATCTTTTAATCAGCCAGTTCTCTGTGAACCACAAATGACTTTCTAGAACAAAAGTTAGCTCAGTTAGGGAACCTCCTGTCACAAGCTAGCCCCTAACTGAACACTTTCCTGTGCTGGGCGAAAGCATGACAGGTGTGCCCACCTCAGTTTCCCTCTTTCTTCCAATAATGGGCACTGAGGCACTCAATGCACAATACAAAGCCTATCTCTGGGCATAATTTCACAAATACTCATGTAATTTCCCCCCCAAACCTTGCAGTACAACTATTTTTCATTTTCTACAATAAACATTAAGCAGCTTTTCCCTCATTGCCCTGTCCAGGGACATCAGCAACAAGCTACACATCCATGAGTCAATAGCAGCACTTTGTTATCAGTTTGTTTGGCCCTCCCTGCCTTAGCATGACCAATCTTCCCAGAGCCCTTCATCCTGAGGTCTCCCCTTCTTGCAGTGTTCCATTCTTCCAGGCTTTCCTGCCTGGGAGCCTTTCCTTTCTCAAAGGGACTCATGCCCCACAACAATCTTCTTGTTTCCAGGCATGGCTTCCTCTGACCAAGCAAGATCTTCCCCTTTGCCTGAATGCCTTTGTCTGAGCCTTCCAGTCATCAGGGATCCCTAGTTTGGACAGTTCTCACCAACAGCTTTCATCCAAGCACCTTAATAGCAGATCACAATTAACTGCTCTCCTTCCAAATGCTTCTATCTCCAAAGCAACTCCCACCAACTCTTCCTTGATTCTTCTCTTTCTCAGGGTCTCATACAGGTCTCACCTGCCCCCTCCTGACACTCACAGATTCTGATTCACTAGGTCTCTGACTCATCAATTTGCCTGCATCTGGGAACCCTCTCTTAAGCCTAATTGGGGAGTTCAAATGACCAGTCACAGGTAAACTGGCTTCTTCCCTCCTTAAAAGGCCAGTGCCACACTGACACACCTCGGTTTTAGATATGGCTCAATAAACAGTCTAAATGATGTATTACAAACATATCTTGTCCAACAAACACTGAATGATGAACAGCCATTCCATTAACTTTGTTTAAGAGTGGCCCTTCTGAGATGACAATGAAAATTACTGGTATTTTGTGTTATTTAAGTATTGTGCCTATACACTCACTAAACAGTTTATATGAGCATTAAAAATTATTGCTTAATTATTGTGAAATAATTAAAAAAATGTAAAGTTTAAAATTTATTACCTATACCTTATCCAGAGGCCTCTTGTATAATGACAAATGACAATTTGAGGGTTTTAAAATGAAATAAAATGAAAGTTAAACACAAAATACATTTTTAATCATTTGAAAAAGAAAACTTGGACTATCTGGAAGTGGTGGTGAAGAATTGGAGATACTGAAGATACTGGAGTCAATTTACAATCCATTTGATGGGCTGCTAAGGGAAATCAAGCACCAAAAAGGATCTAATATATCACAGTGCCTCACTTGGTTCCAAAAATAAATATCCGCATGAGTACGAATTATACTTAAGGGATAATGTTCCTGGCAGAGGAATATATGAAGCAATAAATAGCTTTTGTGGGTGATTAAATGCCAAAGCTCTTAAATGCAAAATCCACTTACTACCAGTGCATACCACTGCCATGGATGTTATTCCTTATAAACAACAAGACAAAAGAAACTTCAATAAACCGAGACATAAAAAAGGGATGAATGGTACCATGTTAGAAGATGACCCTGTAGGTGAGGGAGAATGAGATTTCTATAGTTATTCCAAAAAACACTTTCAAAATAGTTCATGTGAAGTGTAATGTTGCTGCTGTTCACTATTTACACTGTAGCACTTGGTATTTTAAGCAATTTGCATACTGGGTATCAAAACACTTGGTCTGAAATGTATTGTGTTAATGGTTTTGGTCACCAAAGGTGATATCAGGCAAAAGTTTCCATTATGTTTCACGGGGAAAACAAACTCATCATTAAATAATACTTCACAGTGTGAGGACAACTTTCTGAGAATCAGACAAAGTGAAGGATACATTCTTCCTCATGTGGATTCTACTCAAACTGCAAGGGGAAATAACTAGTGCAAAGCTAACTTATGGCTAATCTTTTTTTACCCTTTCCTCCAACTTTTTATTATATTACTCGGTATGTTGAGATTTGAATGAAATTGAAAGCACTTTGGAACAGGGATTGTGTTTTTACAATGAGTAGTCAATATATGCATAATCTAGGACTAATGCAAGATGATTGCTGACAATTCACAAACAAGCAGAACTGCCAAATTCATAAACTAAGCTCTTCACCTCAGTCCCTGGAAAAATCATGGAGGAGGACCTCAAGGAAAACATTTTGAAGCACTTGGAGGAGACGAAGATGATCAGGAACAGTCAGCATGGATTTGCCAAAGGCAAGTCATACCTGGCCAATCTGATTGCCTTCTTTGATGAGATAACTGGCTCTGTGGATATGGGAAAAGCGGTGGATGTGATATATCTTGACTTAAGCAAAGCTTTTTATATGGTCTCCCACAATATTCTTGCAATCAAGTTAAAAAAGCATGGATTGGATGAATGGACTATAAGGTGGATAGAAAGCTGGATAGATTGTTGGGCTCGAGGGGTAGTTATAAAAGGCTCAATGTCTAGTTGACCACTGTTATCAAGCAGAGTATCCCAGGGGTCAGTATTAGTAGGAGCATTTCCAGCTGATTGAGGGAAATGATTATTCCTCTCGATTCAGCACTGGTGAGGCCACACCTAGAGCATTGTGTCCAGTTTTGGTCCCACCACTACAAAAGAGATGTGGACAAATTGGAGAGAGTACAGCGGACAGCAATGAAAATAATCAGGGGCTAGGTACATGATTTACAAGGAGAGGCTGAGGGAACTGAGCTTGTTTAGTCTGCAGAAGATAAAAGTTGGGTGAGATTTGATAGCAGTCTTCAACTACCTGAAGGGGGGTTTCAAGAGGCTGTTCTCAGCGATGGCAGATGACAGAACAAGGAACAATGTTCTCAAGTTACAGTGTGGGAGGCCTAGGTTGGATAGTAGGAAACACTATTTCACTAGGAGGGTGGTGAAGCACTAGAATGGTTACCTAGTGAGGTGGTGGAATCTCTATCCTTAGAGGTTTTTAAGGCCCAACTTGACAAAGCCCTGGCTGGGATGATTTAATTGGTGTTGATCCTGCTTTGAGCAGGGGATTGGACTAGATGACCTCCTGATTCTATGATTTGCTCAGCTGTAATACTTTACATGCCTTGAAGAGACTATACAGTGGATCCACAGTAAAGGTGCACACTATTCAGACATTCAGCTACCTCAAATGGAAATAAAGTGATATTATAAAGCATGGTGAACTAAGGATTAGTGACTTTGTTCAGCTCTGTGAAGGGAATGTAACCTTTACAATAAGATATTAGTTACTAGGGAAACTTTTTAAAGAGTCCCCACAGAATACTCTGCAACTCTCAGCTCTAAACCCATATTATTTAAACAGCAACTTTGTTTTAGCCCCTACTTATTCAGCATACCAATTTTATAGTCTTAGTATTTCTGCTGTTATTCTCTGTTACTATAAACATATGTGTCTGAAGAAGAGAAAAGGAACACATAAGTAGTACTTTAAACTTCATTAAAAAATAGGGGTCAGATTTATACCTGACTTTCTTCTCTCTGCTGTTCTGAATCTCCCAAAAGCTGAACAAGGACAAGATTCAATCATCATAAGAGTCCCATTCAGGCACAGATTGAACTGCTTTCTCTTTTTGGTGGATATGAGAGCAAGGGTAAGGAGGTCAAACCAGGTTTTAGAATAGCCTGAAGTCCAGCTCTAATAATACAGAACATTTCTAGGGCTCTTACTGTGTCAGAGTAGTCCTTAATCTCCCCCACTTGAAATGCAAAAGCACTAAAAACATCCTAGCAATATTCTAGTTTGGGTACGCTCTAAATAGCTAAAATTCCCTATATAGGGTCATTTTGGCTACAATATTGTTATGCATTTCTTGCCCCAATATTTTGTGCAGTGTTGCTGTGTATCAACAAAACAGCTTCTCATTTCTGCCCAGAGGTGGCTGCATTTCAGTGATAAGTGAACTTACCAGTACATGTATATATTTTGGGTCAGACCTTCAGCATAAATCAGCAGCTTTATAATAGCTGAAGACCTGGTCCAATATTTTTGAAATGCAAGTTCTTAATTCTGAAGGATTTCCAAGCATGACGTAAATTCACATATAAAGATTCCATCCTTGACAGTTCTGCTATTGCGTATGCACTGTGCACATTTGACAGGTAGGACTTGTGTGGTGATAGGGAAGATACCTATATCTAAAAGTATACTTTTAAAACTGTTTTCTGAATATGTTTTATTATATATATGAAAAAAGCAGATAATGCAGTTAAATAAGTGAAAGACGCTTATATAGTATAAGGAAAATATTTTTAGAGGTTTGAGTCCCACTTCTATTAAAACGTTATTTGACATAGCAGTCCAGAACAATAACAGAATGTCACCACAACAAATGGCTATGAAATTTGAGGTCACTGAACACTGTGAATTTTCCAAATGCTTCCCAATTATTGAAACACCTGTGCTCATTAATTTTATGCTAATCCATTGCAAAATGCAACAATGAGCATCAAGAGTCTACATAATTTCTCATTTATAACCTGTAGCCTATTGTTTGCCCGCTTTACTGCAATAAGGGGACATAATTCAAAGTGAATTTAAATGACTTTTTATTCACCGCTCTCAAGGTTCACAAAAGCCACCAATTCTTCCTTTACTTAATAATACCAAGTCTTGTCATTTTTGCATTCATATAGCATATTTAAAAGAAAATGACACTGATATAAGCAAAAGGATAACACTAAAATAAATGTTAGAACTTATACAAGGTAAAAATGGACTGGGAGGAAATTCCATCTATTAATACACAACATAAGCTTTGAATATAGACACTGTCAATGTGCCACAGCTGCATTCCATATAGGACGACAGTGACAATGGCACTGCCATTGTTTTATATGGTTATCTGTGGGGATTTTGACTCTACCTGGGCACGTGTTTCCACAACTGCCCAGAGTTTCTGTCTCTTATTAATGTTTTAATTTAGCTGATACGCAGAGTGAAGAGTACTGTACTTTGAAAAAAATCCATGTCCATACATTCCAGCCAGAAGCTTAAAAAAAATTCCCATTAACTTGTTGTTCTTCAGTCATGGATCTGGCTTTTGTTTCTCTTACATTTTTAAGGGTAGGAAAATGTTCTGTCATATAATTATGTTTTTGTATGGCCAATTCAGCTAATGATTCGAACATTTTCCTAAGGATAGTACCATCTGTGATAAGATGTAGAGTGAAGTGTGAGCTGCATGGATTTTAAAGATGTTGAGGACTCTTTATTGCTATGGGAAGGGATTCTGTAAATACCACTTGGAAAGCTGTTGATTCCACATTTTGTACTCGGTCCTGCAAAGTGCTAACCACCAATAATCCCACTGATTTCATTACAGTTAAGGGTGCTCAGCACCTTACCGAAATAGTACTTTGCACAACTGAGCCTTCTGCTCCTATTTCTCCTCCTCAAATTTCCACTGTTAATACAACCTTCATAATGCTGAGAGCTCCTTTTGGGTCTCACTTCATGCTCCACCTAGGATTGAGTGACATGCATATGTAGAGGTAACAAAGAGTCCTGTGGCACCTTAAAGACTAACTAAAGTATTGAAGCATAAGCTGTCGTGGGCTAATACCCACTTCGTTGGACGCAATCAAACGAAGTGGGTATTAGCCCACGAAAGCTTATGCTTCAATACTTTAGTTAGTCTTTAACATGCCACAGGACTCTGTTACCTCTGCTATTCCAGACTAACATGGCTACCTCTCTGATTCTATGCATATGTAGGTTTCTCAGTACTTGAATTTGGATCTGTTTGAATAGGAATGCATTGCAACAAGGCCACCAAGTGTCTAAAATTGCATTGTAGACACTTTTCAAAAGTATGGCCTATTGCATTATCGAAATTTGCAGTAAAACATACCTCTCAGATGAGAAATGGATCCTTCAATACTCTGTTCCTATACGAAGGTGGTTATATGTTGTAGGAAATATTTAAGTGCTATTCTCTCTGCCATGCACTTGATTTCCCCAAACCAACATTAGTGAGATAAAAAAGTAAAGTAAAATAACCTCTGAGGGGCCCAAGGGTATTATATTTAGTATCAGAATGCTCTTTAAAGAATATTTCATTTTGCCTCTAAATCTGATTAGATTCATCACCTAGCTTCTCAGTTCCTCAGTTGATTTATTACACTGTTAAGGGATTTATTATTAGACTTATGACATTCATGTCATTAGAGTTAAAGTTCTGCTGGTATTTTCACTTTGAGTGCTTATTTTCAAGTTTTATAATTCAGTTGTAAAAGTTTGCTGTATGATTAAACTTGAAACACAAGGTCTTGCTCCAGAAGCAGTCTGTGTGACTGCCTTCTTAAGTTATAGGGTACAAAGAGGTTACATATACTTTTCATATCCCTATAATTAATAACAGGATTGAATTTGTAAAATAAGTATTGCTTGTAACTTTTTCTGAATGTGCCTGATCCAACTCCTGTTGACGTCAATGTTTTTAATGACTGTATTAGGAGCTGTATTGGGCACTGTCCTGAAGTGTCTGATAAAAATGGAATCTGGAGGACATTTTTAAAGTATATTTTGGAGACATAAGGAAAATCCTCTTTATCTGGCTTGCCCTCCGGGGTCTCCCATGATTGTCTAGCACCAAAATATATGATAAAATATAGTTTGGAAATAAAGTAAGGATAAAGCAATCTTTAAAGGAATTTTTCCTGAAAACATTTTAGATTCTCTTTCTGCTCCCCTTCCTGATCACTATCCAAAAACAAAACAAAACAAAAAAAAAACCCACATGAAAGAAAGAGAGCAATTGTACACATGCACCTAGGGCAAAACGGAGATCAGTTTGGGATTTAGCCTATATAGTTTTACATCAAATGGGTTTGAAAACATATTTTCTCAGAGACAAGTTTTTCAAAAGGTTCATTCCAAAAGGACCCCTACAACTTTTTCAATGTTGCTGTTAATCTGTGAGGATTTTTTTTTTCGTTAGTAATTGTTTCCAAAGGCCCCCCAATCAGAACTGGGGTCCTGTAAATTCTTTGGGGGCAAGGATTATCTTTTTGTTCTTTGTTGGTACAGCACCTAGCACTGCGAGGTCCAAGTCCATGATGAGGGTTCCTATACATTACAGTATTACAAATAATAAGCTAATAAATAATAATTATACTGGGTTCTGAACACACACACACAGAGGTGACACTGTCGTTGGCCCAGAATAGCTTAAATGTTGCTTTACTTTTACATAGAAAAAAATACCCAGTTATTTGGTTTCAAGAGATGTTCTTGAGTTACGCAAGTGCACCCTCTTTGCGGCCCCCAGATCCAGAATTTAGAGAATCACAGCCCTATCAGTCCTTCTCACTCTTAGGACATGTGAGGTGTGGCCGGCCATAGAATTTCCCAAGGGAATGGCCATTTAAGAAGACTCTCTCATCCTCCAATGAGAAACTCATCAGCAATGTCTTCCAGACGCACCAGGAACCAGAATCAGAGGCAATAAGACTAACTCCAGCTAGCCTTTGAGGATTAAGTACTTTGGTGGTGCAGTGAAACCTCGATTTAACGGACCTCCATTTAACGGACTTCGGATCCTCTCTCCTGCCGCCCGAGGCTGAAGCTGCGGGGGGGGGGGGGGGGACACCGCCGCCCGTCTCCCCCCAGCAGCTGGGCTTGCTGGCGGGTCCCGGAAGCCGGGACCCGTGCGGACTGACTGTCCGCTCTCTGTGGCCGCTGGGGTTGCAGCCGCGGGCGGGCTGGTTGCCGGCTGCGGGTTGCGGCCCCCTCTCTGTGGTGGCGGTGGGGCTGCTGCTCCCACAGCTCGGTTTGGTTTTTTTTCCTTTCTTTTTATAAAATTTAAATTTTGCTTCGTTTTTAAGAACATTGTTTATTTGTTTACTTAAATATAAGTACAGTAAAGTGTGTTTTCAGAAAAATGTTTATTTATTTCGATTTAGATCGCATACTTGTTTATTACAGTCTCAAAACTACGCTGAGTACATAAGCAATAATACATACAGAACACTTTTCTGTGAAATTAAACTTTTCATACATACAGTACTTAATTTTAATTACACAAAAGTCAATTTTTTAACATATGCATTCGGAAAACCTACTTTCTTAAATAATGGACTTTCTGATTTAACGGACACCCCCTCGCCCCAATTAGTCCATTAAATCGAGGTTTCACTGTACTCAGCTCTGGAAGTCCCCTCCTCCTATCAGCACCAGGGGGCAGCGTGTAAAAGTCTCAGGATGCCTGATAATGTCAACAGTTCCAAATTCTGTGGGCTGTTCTGAGGGATTGTGCCTTTTAGGTGTGGGAGGTACGGGCAAGGGGGTGGGAACTTACCAGAGGATAAGTAATAGGTAGGTCTCAGCAGCATCTACACAGCCTTGGACCACGGTAATATAGAATGTACATATCATAACTGATCAGTATCAATAGACTTTAGGTCCTTGCAGGTGATGCAAATGGACAGAATGTCTTGCTCCTGAATAATGGCAGCAGATGGAGTGAAAGAACCTTTAGAGTCCTAGGGGGCTCTCAGCCCCACATAGAGCAGATACCCCAGTAAACAGTGGTTAGGGAGGCTTATAGAGTAAGCGGAGGAGTGGGGAAAAGGGACACAGACTGAGGGAGCTTTGCAAGCTGGGACCTTAAAGGGTAAGTCTCTACCGCAATTAGACAACTGCGACTGGACTGGGGGGGTTGGGGCTCACAGGGTTTGGGCTAAGAGACTGTTTAATTGTGGCATGAACATTTGGGCTTGGGAGGCAGCCTGAACTCTGGGCCCTCCAACCTCACAGGGTCCTAGATCCCAGGCTCCAAACACAGCTTTAACATCTACACCTCAATTTAACAGTCCCTTAGCCTGAGGCCAGACACAGTGTAGACGTATCTGTCTGTTACAGCTTTCCCCCTATTCCATTTTGTTTCTTACAGCTGTCCCCTTACTCCATTTTGTTTTTGTTCTCCTGTGGCCGCCCCTCCCTGGCTGTTAAATTGTTTACCAGGGCCACTACCCTTCTCAAAGGGAGGGCCCCTTAAGTTGTTTACCAAGAGCCATTGCCCTTCTCAAAGGGATGGCCACTTGTGCTGCATGCTAAGTGGGACAACTGCCCTGTTCAAAGGGTTGGTCCTGTTATCACCTTGTTAAACCTGGGCTCGGTGTAGGGTAGGCAATGTCCAGAACTGTAAGATCAATGTGTTTTTGAGGTCCTGGGCATGAGTCATAGGCCTCATGTGCTTTTGAGTCATGAGGTGGGAACTCACACCTATGGTCCAGGACTCTGCCCAGGCATGTCTCTATGCTCAAATGCAGTTTTTCCCTGAAACTCCTCCCCTGTGACAGAAGGAGCCTATCAGCATTACTGGCGGGGAAACTGCCTGAGTTTGCCTTTAAGAACAGGCATTTTTGAAACAATCATCAGAAAGGTTCCTGCATTGCTACCTGGTCTGATCAGCCATGGGTTCTGGGGGGTCCTTTCTCCGCTCTCGTTTTATTTTTGAGCGTACCCCCGTTTTTAACCCCCCTCTCCGCTCTCGTTTTATTTTTGAGCATACCCCCATTTTTAAACCCCCCACCCCACGAAGAACGAATTGCTGCCTGAGAGACCTCTTGATTATCAGGACCGTACCGAGCCCTCCTGGCTTCTTCTGATGTTGATTGCTGCTGCCTGGGGACTGGTGAGAATCCCTCTGTGAAACTTTCTATACTTTAATTACTTTAGCTGCTGGCTCTGTTTCCCCAACACACAGACTCAAACTAAACCTTGGTCTGTGTCTTAAAACCTCTCTTAAACTCCTTGGTCTGTGTCTTAAAACCTCTCAGACTCAAACTAAACCTTGGTCTGTGTCTTAAAACCTCTCTTAGACTCAAACTAAACCTTGGTCTGTGTCTTAAAACCTCTCAAACTCCTTGGTCTGTATCTGTAATCTGTTTCTTGCTTTGCAGCACCTTTGCTGCTAGAAATAAGCCTGTGCCTTCCTGGACTGTACCTGGGCACACACCACTCTGCCCTCTGAAACTACCCCTAGTATAAGGTGCACCCATTAGGTTAGATTTTGTCTTTTAGTCTAGATAAGTTGTAATTTCATTTTGCATAGCTGTAGTTAAGTTAGGTTTAGAAAATTGCTTGCATTGTACCCTGTAAGTTAGCCTTAAAGAATTGTTGCATTGTGTTTTGTTATTTGCTAATTTGTGTAGTTTTGGTTAAGTTAAATCATAGATAAGATTTTGCTGTGTTTGTATAATTGTCTCTCTGCTGTTTAAACTTGCAGCCTGTCTGCTCTGTGTCTCCCTGAGTTTAAATCTCCCTCCACCACGTGCTCCTCTTCCCCCATCCCCCAACCTTTACTTCTCTGCTGTTTCAACTTACAGCCTGTCTTCTCTCTCTCTTTCTAGCATAAAACCCCATTGGTTACCCCTTTTCTCTCTAATACACCTCACATTTTACATTGACATATTTACCTAAAATTGTTGGTTATTTAACACACTTTACCCATGCTGTTAGTTGGTTATATGCTGCTGTGACACACTCTTTATATAGGAATTGTTAGCTACCTGTTACATTTATACTTCAGTGTTAATTGGTTGCCTACTGTATTATACCCCACTGTATTGTACCCCACTATTGAAACCCCCTATCCCATTTACTAAAAGAAACCCCTCCCTAATTGTCTACTTTAACAAACCCCATACCCCTCACTGTTGAATTTTCCCTGTTTTTGCATTTTCTTAATAAAGTTTATTTTGCACCCCACCTGTGTGGTAATTGCTCCCCAAGATCCCATATACCTGCTGGCAGGGACAGTATCCAGAGAAGCCACCAAAGCAGTCACTTCTGAGATGCTAGTCAGATACATTTAACACAAAATAATAGGACTAAATAGGAGATAGTCTGCACAGAAGGGGACTGGGGGTGAGAAAACTAGCTGAATAAATAAAATAATTGGTGTTGATTGGGGGAATATAAGAAGTGAACATGAAGGGTCTTCATTTGCTAGGGAATATTTAAAATTACAATTAAAATAAATTTCAATGATGTGGAGACATCTAATGCAGTGCTAGTTTCTGCATCCAGTTTATACTGTTATCTCCAGCCTCCTTTCAGACTTTTCCCTCGTATCTCCTATTTTTATTTGTCACATCTTAGGTTGCAAGCTCTTTGGGGGAAGGAGTAAGTCTACGTGTTTGATAATACTTGGCACAATACTATTATTATTATTATTACCACCAAGCTTGTATTTAATACTTTTCATTAGTAGGGTTCAGAGTACTTTGGATTTTACAGATAAAGAAACTATGGTAGGAAGAGGGAAAGTGACTGGATCGAAGTCAGCTGATCAGAGTCAAGAATAGAACACTGTGTGCTACCCATGCCTTCATATGGACCCCTTATCTTGAGTAGGAGCTTTGGGCACGATACGAGTAATGGCAAACATCTTAATATTTTTGTAAGACAATGAAGTTGCTTCCTCTTTAAATCACTGCAATCCCTTTCCCCAGAAAATAGTCTTTTAGTCCCTGATCGTTTACCGATTTATGTTCATGTTCACACTTCACTTCACCTTCAGTGGGACTATTCATCTGCTTAAAATTTAATCAGAGGAATACGTCTTTACAGGTCAGAACCTTAGCAAAGTCCCAGCCATCACCTCTGAGATCTTGACCAGCTATATAGTGTTCATAGTTGCATTTTGTGTACAGGTGGCAAAGCTTTATAGTGGGCTGTCGATTAATCACAATTAACTCATGTGATTAACTAAAAAAAACCCCTTTATTTAAAATAATAATAATTAATCACATTTTAATCACACTCAAACAATAGAATGCCAATTGAAATGTATTAAATATTTTTGGATGTTTTTCTACATTTTCAACACTGAATTAAAAGTGTAGTTTTGATTACAAATAATTGCACTGTAAAAATAAAACAAAATAAATAGTATTTTCGAATTCACCTCATAGAAGTACTGTAGTGCAATCTCTTTATCATGAAAGTGTAAATTACAAATGTAGACTTTTTGTTACATAACTGCACTCAAAAACAAAATGTAAAATTTCAGCGCTTAAAACTTTGTTTACATATACGGAAGAGACTGCTGCCTGCTTCTCATTTACAATGACAACTGAAAGTGAGAACAGGCATTTGTATGGCACTTTTGTAGCCAGTGTTGCAAAATATTTACATACCCGGTAGGCTAAGCATCTATATGCCCCTTCATGCTTCGGCCATCATTCCAGAATACATGCTTCCGTGCTGATGATGCTTATTAAAAATGTGTGTTAATTTTGTGACTGAACTCCTTGGAGGAGTATGTCTCCTGTACTGTTTTACCCATATTCTGCCGTATATTTCATATTCTTCCATATATTTCAGTCTCGGATGATGACCCAGCACATGTTCTTTTCAAGAACACTTTCACAGCAGATTTGACAAAACATAAAGAAGGTACTAATCTGAGATTTCTAAAAATAGCTACAGCACTTGACCCAAGGTTTAAGAATCTGAAGTGCCTTCCAAAATCTGAGAGGGATGAGATGTGGAGATTGTTTTCAGAAGTCTTAGCAATACTCTGATGTGGAAACTACAGAATCCGAACCACCAAAAAAGAAAATCAACCTTCTGCAGATGGCATCTGACTCAGATGATGAAAATGAACATACATTGCTCTGCTCTGCTTTGGATCATTATTGAGCAGAACCCATCATCAGCATGGATGCATGTCCTTTGGAATGCTGGTTGAAGCATCAAGGGATATATGTATCTTTAGCACATCTGGCACGTAATTACCTTTCAATGCCAGTTTCAAGAGTGCCATGTGAACGCATGTTCTTACTTTCAGGTGACATTGGAAGCAAGAAGGAGGCAGTATTATCTCCTGCACTTTGTAACCAAACTTGTTTGTGTTAGCGATTGGCTGAACAAGAAGTAGAACTGTTTGGACTTGTAGGCTCTACATTTTACATGATTTTATTTTTGAATGTAGTTTTTTTGGTACATAATTCTACATTTGTAAGTTCAACTTTCATGATAAAGAGATTGTACTACAGTACTTGTATTAGGTGAATTGAAAAATACTTCTGTTTGTACAGGACAAATATTTTTAATAAAAATAATACTACAAATTGACCACTGTACACTTTGTATTCTGTGCTGTAATAGAATTGATATATCTGAAAATGTAGAAAAATATTTAAATAAAAGGTATTCTGTTATTTAATAGCGTGATTAATCATGATTCATTTTTAATCACCGACATCCCTACTTTATAGATTTTTTATGCAAGAAAAAGTAAACAGACCTCAAATATGAACAGACATTCTATCACACAAACCTTTTGCACAATAATGGTGCCAGTAAATATGGTTAATCTATAACAGCAACATCAACAGGACTTCCACATCACAGCTTTTACAACATGCCTATCCCCCTGATACAGACTACAATGTATATTGTCTGCCAAGATTTCCACCAGGCCAGTAATCCACATTTCATTAAACCCCTAATGATGAATTAATATGCATTTTAAAAGTACCCAATATATTCAATCTCTGTAATAAATAATCCCTAAATAGATAAATAATTAAGGTGCATCTTGAAATATCTGCAAAATAATGATTTAGGTTTGCTTCCTCTTCCTTGAGATGTCAGATCAGAGTCTGCATAATGCCACACCATATGCACAACAAATGCCTAGACACAAAAGGATAATTTAAGATCGAAGAGTCACCTTGACTTTAAGGTTGATTATTTTGGCAATTGTATAACAACTTTTCCACCCTTTAAGCATCATTTTGATGCTTCTGTACTCATTTCCTCATTTTCTGTCAAAGGAGAAAGAATCAAACAAGGCAGTAAAAAGACGTTAATGCATCCACACTGGGACAACTATTAAAGATCAGGTAAACTCGAAGTGATGTATTTTTAATATAGCACTTTGCCTTTTACATGCAGCCTAATATTTTCCCCCAGTTTGACTTAAATGGGAGTTGGGCATTTACCTTTCCTGTTTGTTTCTGAAAAATCTCTAGGCTACTTCAGAAATCCCACTATTTAATTTCTTACAGGAAATAATGCATATGAACTATCTAAAAAGAAATTACGCAAGTGTGTGTTTTATTTCAGTTGTTTAAAACGTTGGTATGTACAGATATACATGATGGACAAGATCCTGATCTCAGTTTCCCTAGTGTGGCTCCACTCAACTATGCACAACTCACACTCATTCAAATGACATCAGAATATAACTTTGTGCTTATCTTTACACTCATTCCTGGATGGCTGGAAAATGCCTACATGCTCAAAATTAATTTGTAAGTTATTCCCTAATCACCATCTCTCTGTTTAAGCCTTTCTGGAATTCACTCAGTTATATAGCAAATGAAGACAGATAAATAAGGTTTGATAATTACTGGTTTAACTTCATAAACATTCCTCATTGTAGGATGCTACCACACTTATTAAGTATCTCTGCAAAATAAGAACAGGCAGTCAGGCCTGATCATTGTCAAAAGGCTTAGTAAATAATTTCTCTGCTAGACCTGAACCTGAACAATGACTTGGTACTATGTGAATGTGTATCAGGTAGCCCTTAGCTCCAATGACTTCACCAGAACAATACTAATTTACTCCATCTGAGGAACTGGACTAGGTCTTTGTAAGTATTTGTTCAGACCAGAATGTGATTATGCTGTCAGGTACCATGACCTGTGTGATAAAGTGGGGGAATAGCTCCTTTTGATGGACACCCAGCCAGCCAGTTAGCTGTAAAATCCCTTTTGGTCTGTTCTCGGCTTGCTTTACTTGTAAAGGGATAACAAGCCCACAGATAAAAGAAAAGGAGTAGGCACCTGACCAAAAGATCCAATGGAAGGTATAACTTTTTATAATGGGGAAAGAAACTTTCCCTTTTTCTCTTGTTCTCTGGGCTTCAGGCACAAGGAACAGCAATGCTATATGCAGAAATGCTGTGTAAGGTTTGAAGCAGGTATGAAAAAGTATCTTCCATATCTTCCATACCTAGAAGAAATAATTTGGATAGCAAATGTTTAGTTAGATGCTATCAGGTTTATTTCTTATTTTAGCTTGTGAACTCCTCCATGCTAACCCCTGGTGCTTTTGTTGCTTCTAACCTTTAAGCTGAACCCCTCAAGATAGCTGTTTTGGATACTTAATTTTTGTAATGGTTTCTTTTAAGATGTAGCAAAAAGCCTAAGTTCCAGATGTATTTTTTTTCCTTTTTGTTTTTAATAAAATTTACCTTTTTTAAGAACTGGATCAGATTTTTGGTGTCCTAAGAAGTTTGTGCATGTTATTTGATTAGCTGGAGCCACAACTAATTCCCTTTGTTTTCTTTCTCAGCTCTTCCTAAAGCGGGGGTGAAAGGGCTTAAGGGTATCCCACAGTGGGGAATTCCCAAGTGCTCCTTCTTGGGTTCAAGGGTGTTTTTTTTGTTTTGCATTTGGGTGGTGGCAGCATTTACCAAACCAAAGTCAGAGACCCTGGGAGTTGTAATACAAGCCTGGAGTGGCAAGTATTTATTTTTAGAATCCTTGCGGGCCCTCATCTTTTGCCCTTGGAATGACAGAGTGGGGATTCAGCCTTGACAACCCGCAGTCCTCCCATCCATACACAAAGGGCACCACATATACATACACAAAGGGCACCATAGTGGGCCACCCTTTAGAGGAGCAGATTGCACCATTCTTGGTGATTCTTTGAAGCGATTGTACCAATATTCCTCATGGGGCAATGAAATGACACCCCACCTCCCTACCCAGTTCCTAACTGGCACAATTTGATCCTAAGGCACAAGATTTAATCAAAATCCCTTCTAGTCCTCTCTTGTGGCAGTTCTGGCAAAATTAGAGATTCTTCTGTATTTCTTGTTATAAAAGTTGGGCATAATGCTGGTGCATGGTCAACATTTCCCCTAAGTAAAACAGGTTCTAATAGTTTTGGCTGCATATATGCTACTGTTGAGTGCTGAGGGGCTGTGCTTTTTCCTAAACTGTCCACTATAAATCACTATAGTGATTCATAACTCTTCAAAGGCGGGATACTTAGAATGTGAAAAGAAACATAAAAGCAAATTCTGTTTTCTATGGAGAATTCCTTACTTAAGTTTTCAATCAATTCTTAGAAGCTTTGCCTTAGTAAAAAATAAGCAAGGACTTTAGGATTTGGCCCTGTATACGGATTTAATATTTATACAGGTCTATATGGGGAAAAAAAACATGTATAGAGAAAAAATATCCAGAAAACTGAGGGGTGAATCTAATGGATTTTACTCCATATATTTCCCTCAATGGGAAGAATACCTGGGGTACACACAGGAATAGGAAGCTAAGCACCAAACTCTGTAGTAAAAGACGGTCTCATCCATGCAGATTTCAGAACTGCTAGCATCTGTGACACATTCTGCGCAAAGGGTGCAGATAGTATTTAATGCTGGTTACATCTGAGCACAGTATATAGAATTGCTCTTCCCGGTATGCATCTCAGCATTCTCCAATCAGACCAAAGGAGTCCTGACAGCATGACATAACCAAGCAGGGACTTCTGTGGGCTCCAGGGACAAAGGTGCTAGCCTGAATAGATGCTGTTCCTGAGTTTAGGGGCCCTTGTACTTGTTTTTGCATAACCCGACTCCCTCTCTTGAGAAGCACAGAATGACAGAATTATAGAAACCACAATATTTAATTTCTTCTTAGCTCAGAGAATAGCTCTTTTCTCTCAGACATCATATCCACCCTATATTAGTGATTAAAACTTCTGGGCCAATCCTCAGCTGGTGTAAATTGGCATAGCTCCACTGACCTCAATGAAACTACACTGAGTTCTATCAACTAAGGATCCGGGCCTTTATCCTGCTCAGAATACCTATTTGCATTTCTTTGCTGACAAAGTACCCCACAACAATGCTCTTAGAGCACTTTTCATCTACCAGATGTTCTACAAGCATTAATTAATCCCATGTGCTCATATTACTGTTTTTCTGAATTATGTACAATTCTAAACCATTCAAATTCAATATTATCCGTAAAGCTAAAGAGGTTTCCCATTTACATTAATGCCTTTAATGTACTGGGATGAACAGAAATATTGAATTATCAAGAGTATTTCAGTTCAGTCCATACTTCCTTAATGTGGAAGGTTTCTTACTTCCTGAATCATCCATCCATCATTCAGCACAGCTTTCATTACAGTAAAACCAAGGTAACTGCAAAACAAAGTTTGAATTTAGTGATGTTAGATTCTTTGAAACAAAATCTCTCTGTTAGTTTTTTTGTATTTCTCTCTCTTCTCCCTGCTGCTAACCATGAAAAACAAGGCACTAAATATCAATGTAGTTTTTCTTCAGGTTGCACAGTAAACGTACGTAGCAAGTTTATATATACAATCACAATCCATTCCACAAATCTGTATGTTTTTTCTCTGTTTCCTCTGTAATACACTCAACAATACATAGGCATACATTATGCATCCTATTAGTTATCTCCAATATTCTCCCATCTAAAGGAATTTTACAATAATGAGATATCATAATAGTGGACCAAAGGCTTCACCTCATACTTCTCTAGTGTCTAATGAAAAATATACTGTCAGTAAACAAGGTAAAGGTGGACCGATAACTTTGGTGACACGTTTATTTGTCAGAAACTAGATGGGGGTGAGGCAGAAACCTCTGTTTTTGGCTTCTCTGTTATGTGCTCACTCCAACATGCAATGTTACATGGAGATGGGAAATAGGCTGTTGCACTTTTATTAGACGTACTTACTGAAAGACAAATGGGAAAGAGGGTAAAATATAGAAATTACCATATAGACAATATTCAGAATTTTGACTCTACTCACAGCCTATGTAATGGGATTTAGAAATACGGTGATTTGAACATTGTTAATTAGCAGCTACCACCACTGGAAGTAGGATCTTGAAATGGGAAAAAATGTCTTCCTAAATCAAATGAGCATCCTGCTCAAAGGTGTACTGGCTTATGAACCGAGGACAATAAGGCCTGATTAGATGCATCCTAGAATACGCAAGGAGCCAACTATGGAGATATCTGAGCCATTAGAAATGATCTTTGAAAAGTCATGGAAGACGGGACAGATTCCAGAAGACTGGAAAAGGGCAAATATAGTACTAATCTATAAAAAGGGAAATAAGGACAACCCTGGAAATTAAAGACCAATCAGCTTAACTTCTGTAACCTGAAAGATAATGGAGAAAATAATTAAGCAATCAATGTGTCAACATCTAGAAGATAATAAAGTAATAAGTAACAGCAAGGATTTGTCAAGAAAAAATTGTGTGAAACTAGCCTGACTGCTTTCTTTCACAGGGTTACAAGCCTTGTGGATATGGGGGAAGTGGTAGACATGGTATATCTTGATGTAAATAAAGCTTTTGATACTCACAGGACACTCTCATAAACAAACTAGGGAAATGCAACCTAGATGGAGCTACTATAAAGTGGGCGCATACCTGCTTAGAAAACTGTTCACAGTTATGCTGGAAGGCAAAACACGGGTCATCTTGCAAGGATCGGTTATGGATCTGGTTCTGTTCAATATCTTCATCAATTATTTAGATAATGGAATAGAGAGTACACTTATAAAGTTTGTGGATGATACCAAGCTGGGAGACTTGCAAGAGCTTTGGGGGATAGGATTATAATTTAAAATATCTGGACAAACTGGAGAAACAGTCTGAAGTAAATTGGATGAAATTCAATGAGGAAAAATGCAAAGTACTCCACTTCGGAAGGAATAATCAGTTACATGCATACAAAATGGGAAATGATTGCTTAGGAAGGAGTACTGCAGAAAGGGATCTAGGGGTTATATTGGACCCCTAGCTAAAAATGAGTCACCAGTGTGACACTGTTGCCAAAAAAGCAAACATCATTCTGGAATGTATTAGCAGTTGTGTTGTAAGCAAGACACTAGAAGTAGATCTTCCAATCTATTCCATGCTGTTTAGGCTTCATCTGGAGTATTGTGTCTGGTTCTGGGTGTCATTAAGGAAATATGTGGACAAATTGGATAAAGTCCAGAGAAGAGCAACAAAAATGATTAAAGATCTAGAAAATATGACCTATGAGAGAAGATTGGGGGGGAAATAGGGTTGTTTAGTCTGGAAAAGAGAAGATTGAGAGGGGACATGATAATAGTTTTAAATTACATAAAAGGTGGGGTTTTTTTAACCTTCTGAGGATAGTACAAGAAGCAATGATATTAAATTGCAGCAAGGGAAGTTGAGGTTGGAATGTAGGAAAAACTTCCTAACTATCAGGGTGGTTAAGCACTGGAATAAATAAAAATCATTGGAGATTTTTAAGAGCAGGTTAGACAAACACCTGTCAGCGATTATTTAGATATTTAGTCCTGCCTGGAGTGCAGGGGACTGGACTAGAGGACCGCTTGAGCTCCCTTCCAGTCCTATAATACTATGAAAATGAAGTATTAAAAAGGTCTTTGTTAAAGTTTAAGATGGGTTTGAAGTCGATCTGATTTTTACATATTCTCATGATTGAAAGCAAAGGACAGTATTATATCTTAACCAAAAAGAAAAAGGAAATAATATATTATCTTCTACTGTTTTGAATAGGGGAGATGCAATCTAAAACAGGTGACAAATGAAGGGTGCATATAATTAAATGAGGCTACACAGCATGCATATAAAGTTATACCAAAATTTTAGAGAGTAATGGTCCAAAACATGGTAGCAAAAGTACTTTGAACTGCTGCATAGCATTTTAGACAAGCTATGCAGTAATTTTTGAGAGAATACGTGGATTGTAGTACCACAAATATTTGAAGGAAGATAGAATCAAAAATATGTGGTAGCTAGCTAATAGCAAAAATCAATAAAAATATATTATGATACACTTTTTTGCTGTTTAGGTTAACAATAAAAAGAGACCTTTTTCTTGGATCTGTTTGATACATATGTGATTCTGCTGTAAAATACCCATTTAAGACAATTATATTTTTATTGCATTTTAAAAATATATATAAAAAGCTTTCCTTGGCGGGTGAGGGGAGAATTGTCTTTCTTTTATTGTCCATTAAAAGATATTTGTATTTATAAGCACAGTTTATCATCTAGTCCTGGCAAATGGCACCATATGCTCCTCATCTTTCTGCTGACACCACCGAACTTTATCCTCACTTTTGTCAAGAATACTTCTGAGCACACAATCACAAGTGGAGATTATAACCTATTTGGGGCAGAAACCATCTTTATATTCTGTGACTACACCTAGAATAATGGTGTCCTGGTCATATATCACTGCTCAAATCAAAGGTACAGTAGAGGCCACTCAGGAATTTGAACTATGTAAGTGGAGAGCTTCACTTGACATTGTTTGAGTAAGGGTGCATGGGGTGGAGGTTGGAAGAAGACAAACAGAGAAGCACACTGAAAGAGGAAAAGGAAGTTCCAGACAGCCTAACAAGCAAAGTTTGTGGCCCCGATAGAAGAGTCTAGAGAACAGTTTTGGGGTTGTTAACAAGGAAACTCTCCCCTCGTGTATTTTCTCCCATGTTCAGGGAAACAGAACTTTGTACATTCTTTGTAAATGTAAGCAGGCCTCTTGCTCGCCCTCTTCAAAAATCAGGCAGGAGCCCTTTGGTGCTAGCAACCGTGTCCTTTATTTTCCTTCAGTGCAAAAACCCACCACCTATTTACAACAGTAGAAAGCAAGTCTCTGGGTTTGGCTGCCCTGGGGGAACAGCTAGCTCTAGCAGCTAGCTAGGCACAGCCACCTCCTCCAACTCTATTTCCTGTTCTCCTCCCTCCCTCCCCCCCCCCCCACTTCCTTCCTTCCTTCCTTCCTGCCTGCCTGCCTGCCAGGCTTTATACCTTGCCTGGGAGGCTGCCAGGTGGTTTTCATTAAGCCCTCTTCAGACCAGGGCCACACCCTGCTAGCTAACTACCTTCCCTGCTAGGGAAGGTGCTAGCAGAGGCTTTTCTCTTGCTGTGTTTGGAGGGAGCAGGGGCTGGCTCAGCAGTTTCTGGCCAGCACCCTGCTACAGTAAACAAACAGGATTGCATCAAAAGCACCTATTATCTATTTCTCCTCCTCACTGGAACAATATAAGAGACCCCAATGTTAGGCTAGCTGGTCTAGTCAAAAGTAACCAACAATAAATAATAAGAATAAGAAAGTAGGAGTCACACATTACAAGACAGTGAGAAGAAAAGTAAGAGCAATCACAACCAACCTGATTTAAATTCACTATTGAACAGGTAAATTGAGAATCACATCTATTGACTCATTTTATTCAGTACTGAAGTGTGTTGTCTAAAATGGAAATTCAGCTTTTAATACAACTATTAAAGCTAGAACGGGTACTCACACATTTTGTAACATATAGATTCTTGCCATATGTTCACACTGGCATTATATTTATAAATACGTATACTATGTGTATATTATGGAAATATTATTGATGACTCCATAGTAAGGTTGAATTTTTACACTTAAAGCAAGGATTCAACCTATTTGTTACACTGAGAAAATAGTCCAGTCCTTCAAGTTATCATATATCCTCTGAGTACCAAGTGAATTTTCTGAAAATTTAAATATGTCTGATATCAATATACTGTGCTGGGGGTACTCCTGCACCCCCTGGCTTGAAGTGATTTCCACATATACAGGGTTTACAGTTTGGCTCATTGGCTCTCAGCAATTCCCTATGAAATATTTTCCAGCACCCCTGTTTATTTATACACATTTGTATATTAATTGATGGTTTTTAAAAATATACTATTGCCAAGTAAAACAGATGTAATCATCTAATGCCCATACAGTTCTCTGAAAATAGTTAATTGTTAACTATGTGAAGATAGTTAAGAGTCCCCTTGGCCACTGCACACCCATGTAAGACCAAGGCAGAATCTGGCCCTAAGTGATCACACTGAACCATAATATTACAGGATCAGACAGAAATGTCAATTAAATATGTACTAAGGTTGTAATTTTCATTAATTCCCAGTGCTGTGGACAAGACATCATCAACTTAAAGAGTTTCTAGGGCAGAAGTAAACTGCTAGAATAAAATGTAGCTTAAGCTATAGAGACTCATGTGTTATGGTGAAATTATGTGGCCTTTGCTATGCAGGCTGTCAGACTAGATGTTCATAATAGACCTTTCTGGATTTAAAATCTATGGATAAATAAAAATGAATAGTTTGAACTGTCCAATTTCACGGACAACAATATGTTACTTCAGTATATTGTATTGTAGACTATAAGGTTGTTAGCGGGTAGCCAAGTTGGTATTGATATTTCACTGTAGGCTACTTTATGATATACATTACTTTAGTAGTAGCTGTAGATATTTATTTGTGACTAAACAATAAGAAGAGAAGTTAAATATGGTCACCATTATTTAAGAAATGACTTGAAAACCTTACACCACACTAGAGCTGAATGAAAACCAGAATTCCTATATTTCAATATTTGTTTTTCATACCAAATTGGAACAAAATGTTGAAATAGCTAAACATTTTGCAGCACCAAACATTTAGAGAATTTCAATTTAGAAATATTAAAGCACTTTTTGTCAACATCTTTTTATTGAAACTAATGCTTTTGACATCCCTGAATCAACATGCCTCTTTCACAGTTTGTGGACCCAATGTGAAACCTTTTGTTTCTGGTCAAGGTGTGAATAATCTCTGTCTGAGCCATACATAGTATCTTCTGGAAGTTGTACTTCTGGGTCCCCCATTCTCTTATTCTCTCCTTTGTACTCTGCTTGCTACCCAGACCACACCTCTTATGATGCACTGTAATCTTTCCATGTGATTCAGCCACCGTGCATCATGAGTTTCCCTGACAGAAAATTTCACCAAATCCAATCTTTTCCTGCAGAATTTTCTAATTGTAATGAAAGCTCCTTTTCTGACAGGAAAATGTTTCATTCCAATTTTCTGACCAGCTCTATCCAACACCTAGTAGCCAAAGGACTATATTTACTTGCCAGGTTGAAATACACTGACACTTCAAGCCAAGCCCAAGCCTGAGCCACAGTCCATTGCAAGCCACTCTCTCCACTCAGCATCATCATCATCCCCACTCTAGTCTCCCACTGGTTGGGCACCACCTGTTCCTTGGAGGTGGTAGCTTTGAAGCTGTCATTCTGCATACTTAAAGAGAAAGTCTTTTTTTTTTTTCTTAAATGAAGGTTTAGATTCTGAAAAAGATGGAAGGGCTTGTCCAGGAAAGACTACAGTAGATTTTTCACTTAAAATGGCTAAATCTGTAACTAGATGGACCAAAGGCTGTTTTAAGGACTAGGAAATCTCTGTCTCTGAATATCCCTATATTACATGGAGATTCTAAGTATCTGATTTGGAGAATAATGCAATTTACAGCGTGGGTTTTCCCATTTTTGGTGGTTTCCATCGTGGTTTAGTTTTTCTTTAATAATTCCTAAGGGGTAAATTCTGAACCCACTAGATTTAATGAGAGTCTTGCCTTTGACTTAAATAGGCTCACAATTTGGCCCTGATGTAGGAACTTTCATTTGCTTCACTTTTCTGCCGATTTGACTCTCCCTAGCTTGCAGGGAATGCAGCAGCTTCATGAACCAGGAGACCACCATCAACACACTGTTCTAAGCAGCTTTTGGATACATAATTCAGTGTTATACTACTTTGACAACCAAATTTAAAAATAAACTGATATATTTAGAGAAACTTATTGTTATGCTAGTGTTTTGATTTTGGCAACTACTATGACAGGAAAAAGTAATTAGTCATAGACTAATGAACATTCATTTATACAATGTTTGTAAAGCATCAGTCACACAGAATATCACAGAATGAAATTACAGTTTTCTTATATTTGTCTGGAGAGACTATGTAGACTACAATATGTCTACAGAGGTAGAATTTATAATGGTAGAAAGGCAAGACTGAAAAAGCACAAATACTGTATCAGAATTAGAGATGGAGAAGAGCCATGGTTCACAGAAGATGGGATCACAGATAGAGCTCAATGGGAAACTATTTTTCTGTCCCAACCTGAATCAGGATGAAAAGTTAAAATCTTAAAACTTTTCCCAAATTGATAAACCACAATAATGTTTGGATCAAGTCAATCAAACTGTTTTGTTCCAATAATTTTAA
Source organism: Sternotherus odoratus (assembly GCA_032164245.1). Taxonomy (NCBI): domain Eukaryota; kingdom Metazoa; phylum Chordata; order Testudines; family Kinosternidae; genus Sternotherus; species Sternotherus odoratus. The sequence continues at coordinate 73,492,625 of JAVMKO010000006.1, read as the reverse complement.
AACGTCGTGTGTTGGCTTGTGACTTTTTGGGAAAAATGCCTGTTTTTAGTATTAACTAATTTTTTTGAACAAAAAGCCTTTCAAAAAGATTTCAAAAAAATCTAAACTTTTCATTTTGAAAATGATGAAACATCCTGTCTGGACAATTTGAAAAATTTTCCCTTCAAAACGTCTTTGAATCAGCAGCGTCATCAAGATTGACCCTTTCCCAAGAACCATTTCAGTTTTGACAAATCAGAATTTTCCTATTAAAAAAAATGTTTAGCTGGAAATTCCCAGCAAGCTTTAGTCACACATAAAAATCTCTAGAAGTTTTTGACTGAATAATATTTTCAGTGAAAAAATAGAAAAAAAATCCAACTAAAATATCTCTCTTTGACCATTTCTAGTCTTTTATCCATGAGTCAGCATGTACTAGATTCCAGAAAGAGTCTTTGCTGTAGATTGTAAAAAGGATAAGAAACTACTGGGGGTGAACCTATAGGTTGCACTGTGGATGCCAACTCTCCTTAGGAGTTGTTATATCAAATGTGGAGCCCGTGAGTATGAAGTTACAGCCCTTATCTCTTGTCCGTGAACAGAATAAAGTCACTACAGGATTAGGGTCATGTATGTTTAAATGCATAGCAAGCTATCCCAGATCATTTAGTAATAACAAAAAATAAATGTTCATATATTTTGTAATTGTGCTGGTCATGATGATTACTTAACAAGAAATCTTCTATTTCCACAGAGTCAATTCAGGCTGAAGTTTTGTGGTGGGATTTTGTGTTTTTGTTTTTCTCAGTATCATATGTTCTTTCATGAGCCTTTGGAGAACAGTTTTTCCAGTCGTAGGAGGTTAGCTTCAGTCACACTGTTTAAATTGGTTCCTTGTAAAAGTCAAACATAACTTTTTTAGTTTTTGCTAGATTTCAAATGTAAAATCAGAAATGAAGTTCTGCTAAGCTCTTGAGAGTTGCCAGGACTTCATGTTAGGCAATATTTCTTAATCATTCAAGTCATAAGCTAATTGAATTCCATCATTGTTGATGTCCAAGGCATTGTGGATTTTTTTTTTTTATGGCTGATGATTCAATACAACATTTGCATTAAATTATTAGAAAATGTAAAGGCTGTGGTTGTTTTTTAAATGTCAAACTGCCCAATTCATTGGAGGCAATTAATACTTTTTCCTAGTGGAAATTTTCTAAATTATATCTTTGTTTAGATATTCAGGAAAGAAATATCTAATGACAACTCTAATGTTCCTAGTTAGCCTCTTAGATGTGTTAAGTGAAGTCTTATAACAGTTAATAATATATGTTATATATAAGGATACATTAATACTCAAATTATTAATGGGTTCTTAGCAACAAAATTCCTTTGAGCTTGTTTTGGCAATTACATGCAGCTTTGTAAGCTGTTTTAAATTATAATTAAGACACTAACTATATTTGTTCATATCTTATAATATCATAAGGAAGTGCTAGAAAAAAGCATTACTATAACCTTAAAATAGGCCCACTACAGATATGCATAGACTCATATGTTCTCTGTTGTTTTGCATTAGTTGCACTTTCATTATTCTTAGCAGCAAATGGAACAATAAAATACTTTGCGTAGCCTCTCTGGGCCCAAACATATGGGGATGTGTATGTGTTGTTGTTTTTTAAAGGCAATCTATCTAAACCAGGAGTGGGCAAACTACAGCCCGTGGGCCAAACCCAATATGCATCCTGTGTCCACCATACAACCAGAGATAAACTGAGGTCAATTTACCCATATTTCACACCTTTTTAAAAATGTTACTTTGACAAAGAGCATTGTTTAGTCAGGGCCAGCCCACATCACCATCAATGTCAATAAATTATTGAAAATGCTCCGACATCATCATTTTCACTAGGTTCTATTGTTATTACAAAATGCACAATTAAAGTCATTTGTTCCTTATGGCTGACAGGTGTGCAGGCCAGAATAACAGAGTAATATCTTGCTGACTTCAGATCTGCCACAATCTTCTGTTTGACTTTTGTTGCATGTAACTGTATGAGATTGGGAATATCTGGCTCCCGGTCACCTCCTCACTCAACTCACCACACTTCTCATTCTAGAGTGCAGATACTGGATACTGCTGTGGAATTCTCAGCTAGATTTTATAATAGCAACACCGCCTATCTACAGTTTTAGACAATAGTATATTAAGGCAAAGAATGACATTCAAGCAGAACAACGAGGTTAATAATAAAGCTGAAGAAGGGAGATCAGAGAGTCAGTTTGCCTTTTGAATTACAGGAAGCTATAAAGGTTATGACATTAAATATTCAAGAAAATTGTAGTGTTTTAAGGATTTTGGTTAAATAGATGTCAGGTGTTTTTCTTCCAAATTCAACTGTTGAAGTTGGCTATAAAAACTATTTATCTATAAAGCTAATGTGCTAATAAATGAAGACTCCTTTAAAACTAGCAATAAAACTAAATTGCTTTATCTTTTGGTTTAATGAACGCAGATATTAAACATTTTCTAGCACACAAGATCAACTCACAAAATCTTCCTAGACCAATGGGGGCCCTGATCACTGACTTGGGACCTCTAGGGGCCACCACAATAAAAGTATTTAAATAATACAATAATAATATAATTGCAACATGCTGGGTAGACTAAAAAGGGGAATGGCGAGAGCCAGACACACTAGAAGGACAGGGCAACTGTAGAGGAAGGAAAAATATATATTCAGATTTAGCTTTGTTAAGTTTGAAGGAGGAACAGAAAAATCCAGAGAGAGATGTAAGCTTGGAGGAAAAGGAAGCTCTGTGGCAGTCAGCAGGTGGGATGAGAGACAAAAAGCATGGATGAGGTCATTCTGAGGGTGAAAATTCAGAGAATAAAAGAGGACTTGGCCAAGGAAAACACCAACAGAGCTGGGGTGGATGATTTACAGACAGCAATAATGAAGATGCAGTCAGCTAGGCAGAAGGAAAAACCAGGTCTACACTACCGTCTGGATCGGCGGGTAGAGATCGATCTATTGGGGATGGATTTATCGTGTTTCGTCAAGATGCGATAAATTCATCCCCAAAGTCGACTCCGGAACTCCAGCTCACCAAAAGGCACAAAGCAGAGTTGACGGAGGAACCTACTGTTGACTTCTGCCGCCGTGCTCTATTCTCGTAGCTGAAGTTGTGTATCTTAGGTCGACCCTCCCCACTAGTGTAGACCTGGCCTAGGAAATAATTCAGTCATGGACACAGTCTGGAGAAGAAATGGGTGGTTTACAGTATCCAACTGGGATAAAAACAAAGTCACATTTTGTGTGCCGAACTGTCAGCTTCATTTCAAAAGCCCTTTCTTAAAATCAAATGAACTAAAAGTAGCCTGGTATGTCCCTTGTGGTTGAAATCTATGTTTCAAAAGAATGTTACTTGCTGAATGACACACAATTCAGCCTAAGTGGTGGGACTGTTACAAACAAGAAATGCCATAATGTAATAGGCAATACATTTCAAACTGTTGCTAAGAAAAATATTTTTCAAAAATGATGTTTTCCAACATCTTATGGTAACAGAGGTAACCCTGAGTAAAAGACAATACACACATTACAAAAGTGTTCATTATATCAGTACTCTCTCTTATTAGGATAAAAATAATCCCATAATTAAATGTGTATTGTTTTATCTGTTCTTCACAGAAGAACTTGTGACTGCCTTGTGCAAAAAAGGTCAAAACCTGCATTTAAATTGCGATATTATGATAAATGAGGTGAGCACCCTTGGTTCTAATTTTAGCAAACGCAAATGCTTTTAAAAACTTGTTCTGATTTTGGATTTTCTCTTGACCTTCCACAAGGGGATATAGTTGAAATGATACGTTACTGTATTTGCTTAAATAACCTGTATCAGGAGACTGGAAATAACTGTGGTGTTGGGAAGATCTTGCGAATTATTAAAAAAATATGACAACAGTTACATTCTCCTTGGCATTTTTACTGACGCAGACATAGTCCCACCTAATCTCCTTGAAAAAAAGGATGAGCTGTAGACTAAGAAACTGCTTATACTGCCTTAGAGAAGCAATAGATGTGGTGTTGCCAACTTCAAGAATTCAAGCTTTATGATTCAGAACCTCCAAAATCAAGAGATTGTTGTTAAAAATAGATATGATTTTTAGCCAAACTATGTTTTTTGGTCTGTTTTCTAGTTTTTTAATCCCCCTTCCCCCACTCAATGAGCCTGTGAAAATTGCAGGTAGAAAATTCCACTTTAAATGCATAATAAGTATGCACACAATAAATGCAGGCCCCATCTGCTCTGTGAATGTGGGCCCCAACTCTATTTTTACTTGGGGTCCTCCTGTTTCCTGGTAGGTGCCCACTGCCTTCACTCCCCCAGGACTACCTATGCCTTCCCATCCAATGCCACAGGCGCCCAACTCTCAATTCCTGTACTGCAGGCAGAATCCAGAGGTTCTCTAGTGGCCGAAAGGGGAAACCGCAGCAGCTGGAGCAAATTCCTGACCAAATCGCAATGCTCGTGTTGGTAATACTGTATGTATACCAAATCGCAATACCAGTGTTGGTAATACTGTATGTTACTAGAGAAAAATGAGCCACATGCTAGCCCAATCTGGGTTTTCCTAAACTGAGGCTAGGAAACTTAGTATCCTTCTGTGGTGTTTCCTCCAAGTTGTCCTGTAGTGTTGGAAGGGTTAGTGTTTGCTCCTCTAGGCATGAAACTGTCAGGAATTTCAAATCTCTAAATTGTTTCAAGTCCTCAGATCACAGGGCATTTTCCAGGGCAGAAGGACTTTCTTTGCCAGGCAGTACATTTGGGAAAAGACACCGTGACATCAGCTAGTCAGCGGATACAGATCTTATTCCTTGAAATTGCAATTTGGGGGCATATCTCGCAGATGTCTCCTCAATGACTCTGACCCTGGAGGTATAGACTTTCTTTGTTTTTTGATTTAAGCTTGTCTTGGATGTTGTAGGAGACACCATGACTTACGATGGCTAGCTATGGCCCCTTAGAGACCATACATCAGCTAAGAATTGCTATAGGACAGCAGAGCTCTGTTCCACAATTTGAGAACTCTAACAGCTCAAACAATGACAGGATCTCTAGATCAGGCGGTCTTGAATCCACAGGAACCTAAGATGTTCCTTAGGTTGTTGATTTGTAGTGGTAGATGCCCTGACCACTTACATACATTAGTATTGGAAGTGTTATTTACAGTAGACGTTCCTTTGATCCCAAATATATTGATTTAGATTAGACAATATGTTTTCTTCCAGATGTCCTTTATGAAGAAAAATAAAATCAATCAACCTGTGTTTTTTCTTGTTCTCCCAATTTTATGTTTTTTTTATTATTATTATTATTTTTGGTTGCTGTTTTTAAGTAAATGAATTGCAGAGCTGGAGGGAGTGTGGCAATAGCAGCCCTGGCAATAGAAATTCTGGTTTAATATTCCTGCCCTCTTGTTATCCCAGGAAGAAGTAAGAGGCAGAAATGGCAATGCAAGCTTCTGCACACTGTCCTGCCCACATATTTCCAACTCTGATGCTGAGTGTCCAGTTCAGTAAATGAGAAGAAAAGTACACCCATGACTATTTAGTTTTTATCCTCTCTTAGACTGACAGAAAGGATGTGAATTACTGGTAGGGTAATTTCTGGTATATGAACTCTGTCTTGTCCATTAAAAATTGGATTCAAGATCACCAACTCATTTAACATATGACACCAAATGGAGTTCACACTGTAATGTTTTCAGTCATTTACAAATGTGAGAATTTCTTTACTCCAAGCTCCTGAACTATCCTTCTCCACAGCTTGTAATTTTTTAATCAAGATAAATGTTCGATCAACAACCTTCACACCAACCAAATCTGTGGATAACATTTAAGATATTCAATTCTTCCTATTGGCTAGTAGCAAGAGAAGCAATCTTCTTGCCACATCCTCCTCCTTCCCCCACTTTTTGCCTGTGATAACTTGATTCCAAAAACATTCTATAATATTGTAATAGTCAGCCATGGATACAAGTGTACAATCTACTTATTCATGCTAACAAGAACTAACACCAATTCCAGTGACTATTGTCCTTGAGAGCACACAATATAAATTTTAATTTGTAAGTGGTATGTAAATTTGACATTTTAAAAAAGCAATTTTTCAAGCTGGATGAGTAATCCTTTGAAGTTAAGATATTTACCAGGCAAAGCGTCACATTTTCCCCTGAAGGTTAAGATGACACTTATCAAAAGTGACAGGATTCATGAACATTTTTTCCACTGAAGGTCCCTATCTCTATACTCTAAAAAATTACACACAGACAATTAAATAGCCTAAACTGTGAAAATGTGCATAAGAGCGTGAAGGAAAGAAAAAACACACACACATGTATATCTTGGGCTAGTTAGTTTGTAATAGGAAGACAAAGTCAAGGACTACATGGATAACAATGGATGGCATTATGAAAAGTCTTCCATAATATAATTCAGGTACAGAGAGTATAATTCTGGCCCAGGCTATGATTCTTTGACAACCTATTTCACAGCAGGAGATTTCAGTGATTTTATAATCACAGATAATGCACAGATTTATAAGAATGGCTTGTCAATGGATAGAAGAGCAGGATGGAGACCCATTATTTTCCCAGACATTTTCACAGCATGTTCCAAGCGCAGAGAAATGTGAACAATGACAAAAGAAGAGGCAATGTTGCTTTTCTTATTCACATATACTCCTGTGGGCAGACGAACAGAAGTCTACCCAGTCATGTTTGTAGATAGTATTATCATGGAAATACTCACACAACTTAAAAAAATTATATATAGTAATATGCAACAAATACAACATTTACAAGAATATGGAGAAAATCAGATATTTGTTGGTTCGTTTTTCAGAACCCAGAATTTAAAAAATCTTCACTCCATTTTACACTGCTTTTATTCCCACTCCCCTCAAAATCTGTATTGCAGTCATGTCTGTAAAGCCAATGAGAGCTGGACAGTATCAGTTTGAAGTCTATGACACTATACCTAAATTAGCCAGATGCACAGTGGCCTTTTGACCCTTATTACTAAGCATTACTGTTCTTGCATGATGGCTGAATAGCAATTGGTGAAGCAAAGCAGATATATAAAACTTCTACTGACATATTAAAAACAAAGAATCCTGCAGACATAGGATTTCAGGAAGGGGTTCTCCTAAAATCTCACAAACTAAGCACGGTGGTCTTTGGTCTATATAATTACCAAGAAAATCCCAGGATACTGCAAGCAGAGTAAGGGGTTCTCTTTCGTCTAAATTAGCACTGAAACAGTAATCCCCTTTGGTGTTACTAAAAGGCATAGTGTTTGTTCCTGCAGATACTGTTCTTTTGCATGAGAAGGTTCTGACCACGCATGCTCATTAAGGACTCCATAGCACTTTGCATGAATAACTATGAGACACTCCATGTCCCCATCAAATTCCTAATTGCATAATTATATTCCGCCTACTGAAATACTCTGCAGCTTTAATTGAATGCAAAGATTCACTAAACCCTGGTTTAAAATTCTTGAACTGGTTATGCAGGTATACAGTTGCCATATCCCATTTTACAGATGGCTGTATTTTACAGTGGGTGAAGTGATCCCTATATGCAGTTTAGGAAAGTATTTTATGATCCTTTAGAATGAAAGGGGCACACTCTACGTATTCTCAGTTATTTCTTTGTAAATCTCAAACAACACTATTGAAACCAATAGTTTTTTCCTAGATTTACACAACTGGAAATGAGGGCAAAATATGGCCCCATACATACAAATTAAGATAATTGTTGTTTACTGTTGTTATTGATCATAGTAAAATCCTTACACTCTGCAAAGATCAGGGGCCAGATACAGAATGGAATTTAGGAGCCTAACTGCTAAGTCTAAAATTTAGACTTTCACCTCCCCATATACACACACACTGCTGCTGCCTAACTGTAGATACTTAAATTCCCTAGGCACCTAAGTTTTCACCACTGAAGTCTGCTAGGAGCCTACTGGGCATGTAAGCAGCTGTCTAAATCCTGGAGCCAAGTGCTTAATTGAGTCCTACATCCTGATAAGACCCTTAAGTTAGATATTTCCCACCCATGTTTCCTGCTGACCTGTTCTGATAGCTCTGCTCCTAAATTGCTTGAGAGTACACATACCAGATTGGACACTGCAGAAAACACAGGCACTGGAGGAGAATCAATATCCAAGACAGGGTTCAAACCCATGTTTTCCCAGCTCTAAATCCAAGATCAAGCCCTCTAGACCATATTGACTCATTTTTCCCCCTCCATTCATGCAGCACCTATATGCCTCACATTCTTCCAAGACCAGTGTTCTTTCATTGGGATCATTCATAAAGAGCCACCCCTTCTGCATGGCCCCCAAATGTAATCAACCAGCAAACCAAGAAAAACAAATAAAGAGAGATTCCCTTCCTTTGGGCCTCCCTCTGCATCTTGTGTTTCTAAGTCTATCCTCTATATTGGAAGACATGGTGTGCAGAAATTTCCTTGCCATTTAGTCATGTAAACATCAAACACACAGTTTTCAGTGCCTAGCAATTAATTATAAAACCAATATGAATTAATGTAATCAATTAATGTATTCAGAAGCCACCTTCCTTGAAAGCTGGTTCCATTTAACAGCAGAGACAGAATGTTGTTCACCAGCAAGAAAAGTAGCTGTTTTCCAACTTTTTAAAAGTAACACTAGTGACATCAGAAATAGCCTTAGAAGTATCTTCAAATTCATCCTAATCTTTCAATGAATTTAAAATCCTCCTTAGTTCCAATTTGATGGTTTTACAGGACAAACAATCAAAGCTGTTTTTTAAAAAAATAAATAGGGAGGAAATTGTACCTTGGTGCTTGTCACTTGAAATTGAACTTTTGAGTCATTTGTAACTTGGGATGTCAGCTTCTCAGCTGGTTTTGAAGGGATTATATTCATAGCGGGCGGTTGATTGTGCAGAACGGAAGACAGGCAGAGTTGTACAGTCTCCTTCAGAGCTTTCAGCTGTGACTCCTGGGGAAAATGAGAAGTCATCAGCTCTTACAGATAGGCTATAGTGAACATTATAGCTTGTTTTCTTTCTGCTCTGAACCAAACACTTGACAACAGCTGTAGGAATCTTTTTCTTATTAAAGCAGGAAATTAAAGCAATTTAATTCACCCTTTACATAATTGCCCCGTGGGTTACAGAATGTATACTGCACATCAAGCAGACTGGGAAAGACACAGTAAACTCCCTTTATTCTCATACAACTTTACCCGGATGTCTTATTCAAGTGCATTTTTTAAAGACCACTTATATTAAAAGGAACAAAGGTATCATCTACCAAACATCAGGGCTCTAACGGCCTTTGTTTTTAGGTTTTCTGGAGAGAAACAGATGTTCATTTGTGTATTTCATACAAACACACACATAAATGTGGGTATGTTGTATTGTGTCATTCATTCAGGATATTCAGTATTTCTGCACAAGTGTATTTATTGTGACAGAAAGATTCTCTCTCATATGCAATTATGCAGTCATATGGTTAATAATATATCCATAGTTTGGTTTGGCTTGGGAAATTTTAAAAATTACCATGGTCTAGCTCAAAACAAAAAACACTCAGGATCCAGGAATTGTGAATAGTAAAATGAGCTGCTGTTCTCAAAATATTTAGGAGGCACTTCCTTTAATTATGCAGGGAGTTACATATAATTACAGGGAGTGCCTCCTACATATTGTGAGAACTGGAACTCATACTACCATTCACAATTATTGGATCCTGAGTGGTATTTTTTTTAAATAAAGTTAAATATTCCATTTGGATAGAAATACTGAGTATCCTGATTGAGTGACACAATACTCCAAAGGAGTTATACTATAACAGTCTTATTGGAAGCAATGAAGTCCACTCTCTTATAAACTAATGAGACTGCCCAACTGATGTTCTGTAGGCATAGAGAGAAAGGGTTGCCCAATAGTTAGGGATCTAGACTGGGACTTGGGAGACCTAGGTTCAGTTTCCTGCACTCCCAAAGGCTTCCTTGTGTGAACTTGGGCAAGTCACTTACCCTCTCTGTGCCTAGGTTCCCTCCTTGTAAAATGGGGTTAATAGAACTTCCCTTCCTCCAAGGAGTGTTGTGAGATTAATACACTAAAGATTATGAGGTGCTCAGATACTAGGATAATGGGGGCCGGATAAAGTACCTTAGATAGAAAGTTCCAAACATACAGTAACATGTAAAATAGAGAGAAGAAGAAAGTACCTCATTACAGGCATATCTAAAGTAATTTAGCTGCGTATATCTAGTGCAATTCAGCATGTCTTTAGCACTGCTTAGCCAAATAACCAATAACAAGTATCCTGAGATTTTTTTATTTAGTTATTTTATATCCTGATAACTAAGATATGTTATCTATTAGAGAAGAATAGAATTGAACTAGCAGTGCCACTTCGCTTCCACCAAATTAGAACCTAGAGATAAATCACATAAAGGACTGGTTTGGTACCCAGGAGAGCACAACTTAGGTTTTATTCAAGAGAAAAAACACCAGTATGAAAACTACCAAGGGTGTGATGCAAAAGCACTAATCAGAAAGAGGACAATCACAAAAACAAGAGATGGACAGATGATTAAACGGGGAAAGAAACAGGACAGAAGAATTTTCCTGTTTCCGAACGGTGAGGAAAAATCTGTAACTCAGTGCAGTGATTGTGTAGGCTTCCCAGAGTAAGTAAATAAAAATCATCCAATAGGAAAGAATTTTGCCTGAGTTTAAGGGCTCATTGAAGAGTAAAGGCCTGATCTTTGAGTCTGGTTGAGCTTTTCATAGTGCAGGGCTTGACATGGAGTGGGCGAGAGGAAAGAAAGAGAATTGCTTTATATGATTTTTGAACTCACCTAATCCCCAGGGCTGCTGGAGGCCAACTCATAAATCTGAAAAGCCCCAGGACTCCTCTTATAGATGACTCTGATGGCTCCGAACACACTGCAGCAATTCTCTTTCTACACAATATATCTCCTACACTGGGTTTCTGAGGGACTGTTACATAAAGCATAGGCAGGAAATCACCCTTTGGCCAACTAGGTCAGTTTCAAACTTCTTTTATATCATCAGAGTGGCACTAGGAAATATAATTGGAGCCAAGAATCTGTATCCAACTTCAGGTGTTGGCTGACATTTGAAGTGTCTGACTGTGGTTCAAAATATGCTATACATATAAGCAACTATATACAATGCAATCTATTTCAAAAGTAGTTATATTTCCAAAACTGTACATTCTTCTATCATCTTTCCTACCCTCCAGACACTGTATGCACTGACATATTGAGATCAGTACATTAAAACATTAATTTGATGAAGAAAAAAAGCTTTCTAGCTCAGTGGAAGGAGAACAACAAGTTCAAATAACAGAAACAAAGATTTCAATAAAGCACATTGAATAAAAAGACTTTAGAATTATGCTCAGTATTGCATAGTAGTACTATCTATTTTTTCTATTTCTTAGACTCCGTATTTCTCTATTTTCTACCTCCCAACCCTTCCCCCTCCCCATATAAGAATTTAGCTTAATGCTTTGAGAGAGAATGCAGTGGTCATCACATTAATTACCATATCAAAACAAGAAGAGCAACAGGTGAAAATCAGAACTGATCAACCCCCCCAAATTCCTGTTTCACAGGAAATTCTGAAATTTATTTTTGTTCTGAATTGGAACAAGAAATCAAAATTTAATTTTGAAAAAAAAAAGATAGTGAGATTTCATTTTGATGTTAGTGAAATGTTTTCTTACAATAAAGTCAAAATTGTTTCATTTCAATAAGGTAACATTTTGTTTCAACTTGATCAACTCAACTTTTATACATTATATACTATAATTATAGGTAATTTGTTCTTGATTTGCTTAGTGAGCATCCAATCATTTGTAACTTTTACTCTAACTATTTTGCTAATTGGTGCTTGGTTTGCTCAATTAGAAATCTAACTGTATTCTAATGTCTAACAGAACATCTCAATTTTGTTTAATCAGCATTTTTCAATGGACACATGTTCAGTTGCAAAAATTTGACTAGTTCTAACTAGGTCTGTTATTCACAAAGTGTAAGACACGTGAACATACAAATATAGTTTCGGAAGGGTTCAGAGATCCTTCAACCCACCTCACTGAAAGTCCAGGGACAATCACAGTTCCACACTTGTGGGAGATCAACGACTGTTCCTCGACACACCACAAAAGCAGCTGCGGGAGGCAAATCCATCGTACAACACTCCACAACCAATAACTAGCCTGCAAAGCTACCCGGGTGCCTTGACGGAAGAATGCCCCGAAATCTCAAGGGATAGCTGAGCTTGTACATTACCTCTACACTGCCAGGAGATGAGAGAGGGACTGTGGCTCAATGATTCCCAGGGGGTTATATACACCTGCACTACATCATGCTTGGAACTGTGGCTAAATGCTAAAATCTAGCCCAAAAGTTTGGCTTGATAGAGTTTCTCAGACAGTTTACCTTTAATCTTATTGATCCCAGTTTTAAAAACCCTACAATTGAGTTTAACTTTATGCACTGATTAATTCCATTGACTGCAGAGGGACTATTCCTAGTACATTAAGTGCATGTTTAAGTCTTTGCAGAACTGATGCCTTAATTTGTATTTCTTTGTCAAATTAGACTGACAAGTCCATAGCTAAAGAGCTAAACAGGTTATAGCACCCAGATAAATTCTTACTTTGTCAAGGGCGGCTTTTTCCAGCTTATCTTTTGCAATTGCTAGCTTTTGCTCCAGATCTGTTAGCTGTTGTGCCTGTGGGAATAAAAATAAAAACAAAAAGTAGTTGATGTAATTTACAATACAATCATTTCCCCAGTAAATTTGCATGTTATTTCTGTGAGAGAGGAAAGGGTTTAACTTTGCAGACTAAAGTCAAAATTACTTTCCAGATAACCGAGACCCAAGGGATATTTTTCTACTGAGAAAATGTGGGTTTTTTAAATGTGGGAACTGGGCCCAAACCTGTCAATGAAAGTTTAGTCATTAGCTTCAATGGCAGTAGGAGAAGTTGCCAGGTATTCTGAATAATTTAGAAACCCCAATGCAGAGTACTTTTTGTAAAAATTAAAGTGTTCATATAGTTTTTGTTCCTTAGCTAGTCTTGTATTCCGAACCATTCAGACTCTCTGTGCGAAACTGAAAATTAGACTACACATGCACAAACAGCCATGCATACATACTGTGACTGTAGGGCCTACCCCCTGGTAAACATGGAGATAAATCCAACTTTGCTTCTCGCTCTTGTCTATGGCACTCAAAGGAAGGGCTATAGGAATGGTTGTTTTTGAGACTGTAAAGTTCAAATCCAAGGGCCCAGGCTAGACCCCACACTGGGGGAATTTCTTGAGGAAGAGACCATAGTAATTTAGACAAATGTTTTGTGTGTGCAGAGTCATTCCACTGGCTTACATTTACAACAGTCTACCTGAGTTTTCTTAATTAACAGAATGGAGTGATTCCCCCACCCCAGGAAATTAGTATAGTTCAATAGAATTTTCCCTGTAGAGAAAGAAAATTCTAGTAGGGAATTTAACTTTTAAGGAGGCAAGGGTCCGTAACTTCCTATGACTGTGCCATCGATAATATAATAGCACATACTATGTAACTAAAGTTTTGTGGGGGTTTTGGTTTTGTTTTATTGTTTTACTTGCACATATAAATAGCTCTGTTTATGAAGGAGAAGGGAGGAAAGGACATTGGACCAGATGGCTGTCTTTTTCCATCTGACACTGTAATGAGGCATTGTGCAATTTTTGCATATAAATAGATCTGCAAGGTTCTAACTCATCAGTCAAAGGACACCACATTTTAGGCCCTTGTAAATGTTTAATCAAGCAATCAATTGCTAAAATATATTCCTAATTTTCCCCAGAGATACCACAGTTCAGATGTTTGACTTACCAACTTCCCACCCTGCTAAAAGTTTTTGTGTGACATATTTCTATTTTATTCTTTGGTAAACTTTGTTTATGCTGTAGGTGGTCGGACAATGGAAAATTAACTGAATGTCATATACAGAATTAAAAGCAAAAAGTTTTATTAAATATAAATGTCCGACAAACTAACAGAAGTCATGACAGTCAGAGTCATGGCACACCATGCTCCTGCTGATGTGAAGAAAAGGCACTTGTTCAGATCTAAACTCTTATGGTTTGTTATGTAGGCACAATGGGACAGGTCTGATGAGCCCCTCTCTCTTGACCTGGATTCTGAGACAACATTGTGCATCAACTGGAAAGTAGACAGTGACTCATTACACTGACAATGATTGCAGTTTGGGGGCTCTTGAAACCAGTATGACTCTTGTGGTTCAGCTGTTGGGTATAAGTTAATGCCCTTGATTTAGGACTATAAATCTTTTGGGGCTCCTGGACTCTTTCATTTCTGGTTTTGTATAACGCCTAACACAATTATGCCCTGAGTCTCCTAGGCACTAACACAGCAGAAATAAACATCAAATATTAATATCAATATGATGAAGAAGAACAACAATAAGCAGCAGCTTCAGCAAAAGAACCCAAGTCCTATCCCTGCATGTTATCACTCATTTTGGTGCCTGCCATTTAGTCATAAAAAAGAGGACTGAATTGCTTATGTGGCCAAAAGGTGATTAGGCTGACATGTATTCACTATTCCTGGCAGCCATGTTAACAGGATCTAGTGGTATGTCTATATTTCAAGTAGGGAGTATGAGTCCCAACACAGGGCGACATACCGGTGCTAGTTCTCATCAAGGTTCCATGCTAAAACTAGAATGTAGCTGTGAGACAGGCTAGCAGCCCTGAGTATATACCCACGCAGGACTCTAGGTACATAGTCTGAGTAGGTAGACCATCCAACTACCAGAGTAACTATATTTTATATTTTTAGCATGTTAGCTTGATTGATTAGAGCTGCTGCAGGTATGTCTCCTTGAACTGGAAATCACACCCCAGCTGAAAGTGTTAAACTGTCTGAGAGATGAATCTGGAGATGATCTGGCTGTGTGTTAGGCACAGAAGGACATTATGTGGACAATGAGGACTGCTACACATGTTGCAGGAGGGATCAGACAAAGACAATATTGATCTCAGTTCTGAACTATGTATCCCGATGAAGTGCACGTCTCAGATGTAGTAAGTACTATTTCCTACAGAACTAGTTAAAAATTTTCTGAATGAAAAGGATTTCATTAAAAATGGCAATTTTTTATAAATTAAAATACTGTACAAAAATTGTCCACATCACTGAAATATATCCTGCCTCCATGAACAATTCAGGGGGTTTCTTAAGCGATGTTATTTGCAGTTCCTCCACTGCTCCATATCCTATCCCATTGATCAAGCTAATGGTTGACAAGCTGATTTTGGTTCTCTTTCCATTTAATTTAAAGTTAATCAACTCATGCTCACTTGATCCAAGGTTTTTTCCAACGATAAGCTCTTCTATAAAACTTTACTTCATATCAAGTAAAACCTTCTGAATCTATGGAGTATAGGTAACATTCTTGAAAAGGAGTGATAATATGCATCATAAAAATAATTTTCAGTCAGCAATTATTATCTAAGCAGTACACATTTACCTGGGTATATATTTTTTAAAGTAATAGTTTGGGCTGACTGATTTACTGTAATGGCTGAGGCTATCATGTAAATTATTTTACTTCACAGGCTATTGAACCAATAGGCCAATGTAGTACCAATCCTGCTGCTACAAACTGACATTAAGTCCTTGGACTAAAAATTCTTTTTATTGAAATAAAGGATGATTCATTCAGCAGCAGCTGATATTAACTCTCAGCTCACCTCTTTATCCTCCTGTAATTTTACAATGCCCAAATTAATTATTTTCCCCAAAAAATCAGAATTGTCTGTTAAACTCCATCTCATATGGTACAATTTTGCTTCTACTTTGAGCCAATCCTTTGAAAAAGTTTTGTTAATTACCATAACCCCAGACAGTGAAGAGAACCTAAGGAAAGAGCACAAAATTGGTACCCACAATGAGCAAAACCATTTCAATGTGGATTATATTCAAAACGTTATTCTAAAATGCTATGGAGAATGAGCAGAGCTTAAAAGCTTTTTGTTCTTTTTACCAGAAATACATAAATTAGCAGTTTGATCAGCTCTTCCCAATAATTACTACAGTGAAGAATACTGCTACAATTGGTGATCTCTTACCCACTGGTAAAAGAAAAGTTTTAACTACCCCACTATAATGGTATGATACTGTGAGGCACAGAGGGCTCTCAACCCCTCATTAATGTCTATAGTACTGATCTTCTCATAAGATTCAGCACCTTGAAGAATCAGGCCTTAATAGAAGAGAAATAAAATGAAATAATGGCATTGAATCCCCTAAGAGAGCATTTTGAGCACTTACTCTAAGGGGAGGAACTTAAAGCCACTTAGGAGTCCTGCATTCCCTTCCCACTCCCAAACTCCCACCGAACTCAATGTACTCATCTTATTTATCGCAAATTACCTTAGAGAAAATACCAGCATTTAAATAAATATCTATAGATCTAGGGGGGAAAATAGAGAGATGGCTACTGGCTAGAGTCTGATCTATGTTGAATAGATAAAACACTGTGGCTCTGGATCAGAATGAGGATTTTTGTGTCTATTTGAATCTGATATGTCAAACAGTATACAAACAATGCCCTTTTCCCCCTTGGCACTATGCCTTTGATTGTTTAACAGAAATGTATAATTATTATTGAAGTTCTAAAGTACCAGTACTCTCTCTCTCTCTCAAAGTCATACAGCAAGTAATAAAGGTGATACACTCTATGACCCTCAGAAGCTAGATACAGTATTTTATGCCTTTGGAGACCAGACATAATGTCCTCAGCTGTGTTAATGCTGTTCCCTGCAAAATCTAATTTTTTCCACAGGGGAGGCATGGAAAAAAGGGCATATATACATCACCTTCTGGAGCACAGAACAGTGTATATCACTATAAAGCAGCTCACACCGCTTCTAACAAGCAATCTACATTCAAGCCGGACTCCAAATATATTCCCTTCACTTTCCTCCTCATGGAAGACTAGCCCAGAGGTTTCTCCAACAGGATCTATTCATCCTAACCCTTATCTCTCTCTGCTTCAGATTGATATCTACATCCTCATGTCTGAGTTAATAAAATCCTTTTGCTAGTATGATGCAGCAAAAACAACAACAATTCTATCTCTATGCATGCACCAATTCTATCTTCCATACACCTGGCATCAAAATGACTCATCAAAAGCACACTGTATCCCTTTGGAGAGCCCTGGAATTTACCATCCTGTTAGAGTTGTGCACAAACTATATCCGACTTCTGCATAGAACACAAAGGCAGTCCATGAAGTGGCTCCTTGATTATCTCTTCCCCCTCCTACCCCTAACTCTGTGCAGCCATAATTTGACCAGAGATGTCTTAATGGTTGGACATGAATGCTTCCTGGACAATTAAGAATTGAAAGTCATGCCAAATTGTCAGTTATAAGGATTCAGAAAAGAGTCAGAAGAATGATTAAAGGATTGTGTTATAGACTCAAGGAACTTAGTCTGTTTACCTTAATAAAGAGAAAAGGGCCCACTTGATTACAGTCTATAAGTACCTACATGGATAAAAAAATATATTATAAGCAGCTTTTCAACCTCGCAGAAAAAGGTATAACATGATCCAAATCCTGTAAGTTGAAGCTAGACAAATTCAGTATAGATATAGGGTGTAAGTGTTTAACAGTGCGATTACTTAACCATTGGAACAGTTAACAGGGGGTCATGATGAATTCTCCATCACTGGCCATTTTAAAATCAAGATTGAATGTTTTTCTAAAAGATCTGCTCCGGGAATGATTTTTGGGGAAGTTTTCCAACCTTTGTCATACAGGTCAGGTAGATTATCACAATGGATCTATGAATCTTTCTGAGGTGTGACTAAGACCTTGGACTGCATGTATTGCCTGGATATTATGAAATATGCATGACTGTAAATCAAGTAATATGAAGGAAAAGTATATTATATAAATATTATTTGGGATTGACTCTTCATGGTGTCTGTCACTCAATAAAGTAATTTCCCCTAAATTTGGAATGAGGTTTCAGATATGTCATAAGTGTGAAGTGCCTTGGAATTACTGTTTTGCCTATAAGGGGTTAACCTGAGAGGGGGTGAAGTAAGAGCTCCCATTCCTCGAGACAAAGGGGGAGTAGTTTAGTTTCACTTCGGTCCGGGCTCTACACATGCCTGTGTCTCTTCTCTTCTCTCCTGGCTTTGGGGGGAGATGTATCACCTTCCTATTTCTAAGTTAGACTCACTGTAAGTAGAATTGAAATTGTATGAGCTTTGTAATCAATCTCTGGTGTCCTTAAACTGTAAAGTTCAGCAGAGAGAGAAATTCCCGGGAGGGGGCGGGTTTATGCAAGAGACTCAGGATAGAAAGCTTTATATCTGTGAAGTCTGTATTAGTTATGTGCTTTGTTTCTTTTCCTTATTAAACTTTTTATACTTATAAGAATTGTCTGTAGTTCCATTGAAGTGATCTGAGGTTTGGATCTGGCACAGGCTCACGGCTAGTGAGAGCCTGTGTGGTTGTCTCTCTCTCCTAGGTAGGGGGAGGGGTATTCCTCTTGGGGGGTTCCAATGTGCCCCACTCCATAGGTTTGGAATAAGAACATTGTGGTGGCAGCTGGTTCAAATCCCCAGCTGGAGTAGTTGGGTTTTGGGGGGAAAGGATTTAACTTAGGCTGGGAAAGTAGCTTGAAGTTATTTGGTCTGCAGCATAAGAGACCCCCCACTTTTACCCTAGAGTTTAGAGTGGGGGGAAGGTCACTCTTACAAGATGTAACTGAAAATCTTGTTTCACAAGTTGAAACACGGCAAATTGCACTGAATTGGGGTATTTTTGAATGACAAGGACTGCTGCTTATTGATGATGTAATTATCACAAATTCTACTTAACTGGGAAACATTCAGTCAGTATCTAGTAGTTAAATGGTATTTAACCACATGGTAACTAGGTGTGACATTTTGAGCTCTAATTTTAATCAGTACTTAAAGAAATATTTAAGTTTAAAAAAGGTGAGCATCATTTTCTTTTTTATTTTTGGTGTATTATTTATTTTAAAATTGTATATTCTATTTGGGACAACTGTTGAACTGGGAAAAGACACAAACATTGAATGAGCTGTCCTGTGAAGAGGAATCTACTACATTTACTCTCTGGATGCTATTTGCCTCTTTAGCAAAAATAAATACCTGATGGCATTGGACAATGCTATGTATAATAAAACAGCATTTTTAATAGAGTTGAAACTTGCACTTTGCTGACTGCTATCTGTTCAATCAGATGTGCAGCTAAAAACCCACAGTGATTCCACAATATCTGAATTATATTTCAAGAATGTATAACAAGAAAGAAAAAAAACAACAACTTAAAATATGATTCCCCTCAAAATCCTTACAGTTTGTCTATTTTCCTGATGCTCAATGCTGTTATCCTCATTAGTGACTCTTCTGGCTCTTCAATCTAAGCAAAGAATATTGACCTCCATGGTTTTTAGTAGTGGAAGTTTCACTTCCCCTTCTTAACAACATTTTTGCATTCCATGTTTCTTCTTGCACATAAAATATCACCCTGTGACTCAACCAAAGTGACAGATCATTCAGATATTAGTTATAGTAAGTGACAGGAGACTGCCATATCTTTAGAAGTGACTCTGTATGCTGGGATCTCAGGTTGTACAATATTACTGAATGTCTTATACTCCGTACTCACAAAAGGGTTTTTCACAGTTGTAGCTGTCCTTCTGTCCCTTCTCTGGTTTCTCTGAGTGCTCCCTCCCAGGGATGGAGCTTGTGCCTTTACCTGTTTTCAGGTGGAATTTTGCAGTTCTCCCACAATAAGGCCTTCTCTACACTGCCACTTTACAGCCCTGAAACTTTCTCACTCAGGGGAGTGAAAAAACACCTCCCTGAGCAATGCCAGAACTGGTTCCGTGACAAACGTTGATACTGAAGACTTACCTTAAGATGAGGGCCTGAGCTACATACACCCTGTTTAGCAATCATTACCCTGTAGGTTCAAATAAATTCAATCACCTGCAGTTCTTACCTTCAGGTGTCTTTGACCTGTGGGGTAGTGACAAAACAGCCTCCTTAACACAAAGATATTGTTTGTTTTAGCACTAGAAGCAAAGCTTTCAGAGAAAAATAATTTAAAACAACAATGCATGTCTGTCTTACCTGAAGTCATACCAGCCCTAAGGGCACCTTAGGCAGCTCTAACTTCTTTAGAAACCCCCAAAAGGTTATGTGACTCGGTACCCCTGAACTACTGCCTCTCTTGAGAAAGGGTCCTGTTAAATCCTGTCCATTTTTTGTTTGGTTGGTTTTTTGTGTCACCAGAGCAGCATGGCTGTAACTAAGAGCAAAGCTTGCCCCAATAGCCTTATTACACAATATTTTGTATCCCAGAGAAAACATACTATCTATTTATCTCAGGTATTTCTACAGTGCCTATCACTGTGGTACTTAAACACCACGGAAAAATGACTGTGCCAATACAGATTACTTACAAACTGCATGGCTGATACTGGGCTCATTCACTGAGAATTCTTGCACTACTTTGTTATATAGGCCATATGGAAACAAATTAAGAAGTTTCACTAGAGACTTACAAATTCCCTCTCCTTCTTTTCTTTATTTTGCTGTCTGTTACACAAAGAACCTGCCTTGGGCTAGACTTACATCTTACATCTCTGAATTCCCTTTTGTCTCATAAGCTTTGGGTCTGAGCTTGGGGGCAGTTTAGATTCACAGCAGCAGTGTTTTCAGAGTCTTAATTAACTTCTAATCGTTCTCCACTTGATACATTTTGGATCCTGATTAAAGCAAGTTTACTGAGTAAGTGGCAATCATTTGGGTCCAGATCCATTTCCCTTTGAAGCCAGTGGCAAACTCTTCCTGACTTTAGTGGCAGTGGGTGCAGATATCTAGTGAGGTTTGAGAAATTTGTGACCTTGTTTAGCAGTAAAACTGTTGCTGCTGTTTCCAGATTTATCTAAGTAACCTTGTCACACACAGTAACTCACACTGACTATTAAGGATAGCACTGACTTGAAATGTAAGTCTAGACCCTTAAGGCCATCTTAAGGGTATGTAAGAAACCCTTTGCATTGGATTTTTCAATTCATTAAAGATGTAATAACATTTTAATGCTCAAGGCTACATTATGAGAAGCTCTGTAACAATATGTGAATATGTAAATTATTAAGGACTGAAATTACACCCCAATGTTGAAAACTTGTTTCCCCACCAGTTTATAAAATATTAAAGTAATACAGCAGGAATTGGTACTTTCTCAAGTTCAATTAAAATATCAATCTTAATTGGTATAGATTAATGATGCTTTGATAGGTATATGAGGTTAGTTGTGACGGATGATCTATTATAGAAAAATTACAAATGTGTTTAATGATGTGTATATAAGTGGATAGATCTGATTATATCCCTGCATACTTTATGTCACCTCTCTCCTTATATTTATATTCTCACCTCGTAAAGGCAGAGAGCATCCCATTATATGTGTTCCTTACAGGGAGCTAACATAATTGGGCCCAATTCTGTTTAGGTTCTCAGTGTACAACTGTAGTTCTAATAAGAGTTAATGAAAAAAAAGAAAATTTGCACAAGGTAGCCACTGAAGAATGTTAGTCTGTAAAACTGCATCACAAAATTCTTGCCTTGAAATTGAGAGAACACCAACATGCTCTATTCTTGACTTTTAGGGAATCGGAGAGGCACTGATAGAATGGAGCAACAATGGAAAATTCTAGTATTTTCACATTTGTTTTCATTCCAAATTTTATCCCCAGGATAAAAGTCAAAGTACCAACATTTTCCTATGGAATGAAAAATTCTGACTTTTTTTAAATTCAAAATGTCAATATATTTTGTTCTAGGGTGTTGAACAAAATAGAAATATTTTGTTTCACTAAACTGTCTGTGCCTATGGTACCATAATGCCTCCTAGGAGTTGTCATTCGAATGACTCGTGCTCTAATCCCCCACCCACCTCCATGGACTGGGCTTCTTGGCTGGACTACATTTCCATAATATACCACAGTCACGTAACCCCCATGATTTACCACACTGCTTAGCTAGAGGGGTCATTGTAGAGCATCATGAGAGATGTATTCCAGTCAGGGAACCTGGCCCATAGGAATGGCTGAGAGCATGAACTGACCTAAAACAGTGATTCTGTACATCTGGCCAGGAGGGTTTTTAAATTACTGCATACTGTGACAGATCGCCTTCTCACCTCTCTTCGAACACAGGCAGGAAACTCTTCTTTGGCTCCAACAGTGCTCTTTATTTCACAGTGCAAGGCCCCACCATCAATATACACAGCTTTATACACAGCTCTATAGCTTACAGCTCTAACACAGCTCTACAGCTTGCAGCTCTACACAACTCTATATAGTTCAGCTCTACAGGCCAGGGCTGGCGACAGAAATTTGGGGCCCCCCTACTCCGATAGTTTGGGGGCCCCCCAGCCCAGCTGGGCCCCCCCCAGCCCAGCCGACAGTGGATGGGGGCCCCCCCAGCCCAGCCAGCCCAGCAAGCGCTCCTCCCCCCAGCCCAGCCGGCGCTCCCCCCTGGCCAGCTGACAGCTGGCGGCAGCCGCCCTTTCTCCCCCCCCCCCCCCGGACAGCGCTGCTGCCGCCGGCCAGGCTCTCTGCTCCTGCCGGGGCCAGGCTCGCTTGTCCGGGGGAGAGCCGCGCCACCTCCCCGCCCCTTCCCCGCTCTCCAGGTCCGGTGACAAGGGGGGACACAACGGGTACAGCGGTGTACCGGGGCCCCCCTAAAGTCGGGGGGCCCGGTACAGCTGTACCCATAGTACCCCCCTGTTGCCGGCCCTGCTACAGGCCTCTAGCCTCAGCTCTATATCTTTCTCTCTCACTCCTTCACACTACCATACCACCACCACCCTGGACTTCCTGCCTGGCAGGCTTATATCCTCCTGAGGAGGCTGCCAGGTGCAGCTCATCCAGCCTGAGCCTTCTGCAGCCCAGGTGGCTAATTAGGCTTTCTGCAAGAGAGGTTTGCAGAGGGCTTTTCTCCCTCTTAAAGGGGCGGCAGGCTGGGTCAAGCCCACCCTGCCACAATACATAAAGATTGTTACCCTTCCCTTTATGACAAGAACCTATGAAAATCTCCATCACCAGACCCCCCACTTGGGGAGTCTCACAAAGATTAGTTCTCTCTCCCTGGTCCTATTCAATATCTACAAACAGCTAGTATGTGAATTGGAGAACAAAGACTCAAGTGTCAGTCACATGCAGACGACACAAGCTCTACCTATCGTTCACTGCATACAACTATGCCACTACTATCAAGATGGCCCGATCTTGGATGAGATGAATGAAGAACATGAGCAAGACAAAGGTTATGCTGGCAGACAGTGCAAAGCATATTGAAGAGTTTGCTGCCATGGCATGGTCTTTTTTGGTTGATAGCACACTCCCCCAATTTTCAGTTCAGGAGTGTTCCTTGATTACTTGCTGATGCTAACACATAAAAGCATTTGTGAAATTTTGCTTTTTCCATTTTTGGTTGCAGTCATGGTATTGCATAGCAGAGTCCTGGCCAAGAGGTCTCTACTAAGCCCACCAGGATTTCAGCCATTTTCTCTTCCCCCTTCCACGCCAGCACACATTATGCCTGCAGAGATTAGGTGTCACTGGCTCTGTGGTAACACAGGGAACCCTCTGCAGCTCTGTCGTCATGGGACTGAATGAGCACAGAGCAGAGACTGCTGATTAAGACAGCAAGGAGGAGGTTGAATGGCTTCTTCCCTCTCAATTATCTGAACAAAATCCATGTCCCATATGCTATCTGGATAATTAGGAGTATACTCTACATGCCTTTGGCATCTATTGGCTGGTCTACGGGGATGTAATATATCTGGGCACAAAGCCTTTGCCACTTAGGAAACTCTAATTAGTACAGAACACTGCAGCAGGTCTCCTCAGCAACACAAGCTATGGGCTTCCCATAGAATAATGAGTCCAGTTCAAAGTCTCAGATCTCATTTTCAAAGCACTCCCTTCCCTGGGCCTAGGATATCAAAAAAGATTGACTAGCATTGTAGGAAGAAGACAACGGTTGACAATTATGCTTCTCTGGCACAATGAAACTTTCTACAAGAAGAGTAAAGCTCATCTATGTGAAAGACAGTTTTCTGGAGAGTTAGTCTGAGACTGTTCAATGAACTCCCCTCCTCCAGAAGTAAGGACTATCACAAACCTTAGCTCCTTCCATTCCTAGTGCAAGGTTCAATTCTTTGACCTTGCCTTCTTTACCATGATCATATAGCAATCTCTCTATATATACTATACATATGAATAAGTAAAACCTTCCAAAAATAAAACAGTCCACTGCAGTCCCTCTAGTTCTAAGAGCCAATAATTGAGATCAGTGCCCATTGTCTGGCATAATGTGAGAGACAGCCCATGCCCTCAGAGATTACAATCTCAATACACAAGGCAGACAAAAGATGGGAAGATGAACAGCGAGGTGAAGTGCCTTAGACTGAGGTTACACTACAGGATTATAGCGCGTTTGGTTATAGTGTGTCCCATATAGCACAATAGGTATTGCGCTAGAGCGTGTGCACACTAAGACCCTGCAGCACTAAAGCATGGACACATTTGCGACGCTTCTGGCGGCACTGAGAGTACCGCAATAGGGCAGGTATCCCACAGAGCACCTCTTCCCAATCTGGCACAGTGCCTTGTCGGAAGGGGGGAGTCACTTGCAGCCATTCTGCATCCGGTTCCAACTCCCCGTGATGCTTTGTGTCGTATCCCAGCAATCCCTGTGTTTCCGGCCACCTCGGGTGCCATCTCTCCACTGTTTCAGCAAGGCACACGCGCTCAGTCATCCATTTTCCTGTGCCATAATGGATCGCGAACTGCTGCAGAGCATGCTGGCGAGTATTGCCAGCACAACTTTCTGCGCGGCAGAGTTCATTCTTGAAAGGGAACATGACAGTAGTGATGAGTCTGGTGAGGAAGATGAGCTCGACCCGAGGAACAAATTGGACACTAAACTGCTCATCGCTTTAACGGACATGCTCACGACCGTGGAACGCCGCTTCTGGGCACGGGAAACGAGCACTGACTGGTGGGATCACATCGTCATGCAAGTGTGGGACGATGAGCAGTGGCTGCAAAACTTTCGCATGAGAAAAGCCACTTTCATGGGTCTGTGTGCTGAACTCGCCCCCACCCTGCAGCGCAAGGACACCAGATTGAGAGCTGCCATCCCGGTGGAGAAGTGGGTGGCTATAGCACTCTGGAAGCTGGCCACCCCAGACAGCTACCGATCGGTGGCCAACCACTTTGGGGTGGGGAAGTAGACCATTGGAGTTGTGTTGATGGCCATTAATCGCCTCCTGCTACGAAAAATCGTGACTCTTGGTGACGCAAAATATGCCTTGCAAGTGTGTACGGTTAGAGAGTTATAGTGCTCCTGAAGGATTTTTAGCGCTATAAAGCGCCAGTGTAGCCAAGCCCTTAGTCAAGGTCAAAGAGCCGGTAAGGGGCAGGTTGCCTCGCCCACCAGTCTAGTTCCTTTTCCACTAGACCACGATGAATATGAATATGCACGAGTAATGAATGAGTAATTATGGGAAATATGAATGAGTAACATGGGAAATTTTCTTCATTATTCAATCAGCTCTACATATTGCTAAACAAAAGAAACAATGTGTTCATCACTTTTTTGGGCTGAGATGTTGTAACAATGCTGGTTCTGGCGGGACCCAACTGAGTGTGCCAATTCGGGACGAATTGCTTTCTAGGGCGAGAAATGCATGCAGTGGACTGTGTTAAATTGTATAGCTGATGGTTCTTAATGGGCCATCAAGCAGGTTAGGCAGAGCTGACCAACACTGGTATGTCACCCAGAAGCAAACATAAGTTTGAGATACAGACAGTATAGAGCCAATATTAATAACTTCAACTACAACAATGACACATGCATACAGATAGCATAATCATACCACCAAAACCATAATCTGGTTTTAGACACCTTATATGACTCCCCTTTATATAAGAATTGGTGCCACTGCAGGATCTTGGTTACAACAATGATCTATATGGTCCCAGATTATGTCACTAAAGGCACAGATGTGTAATTCTGAAATGACTGAACCTTGCTGTAAGTGATGAGCACAGCGAAAACCCCCACCCAGCGCATGGACTAAACCCTCAAATTCCAAAAAGTGTTCTAACCCACCTTTTATCCCAAGGCTACACATGCCTGCAGAGATTTTTCCGTAGCTCATTGACCATGCAACAGTACTCCTGTCCTCATTAAATTATTTATCAAGATACAATCTGAAACAATATTTGAACTCCTTTGGTTTAAGGATATTTTCATACGATAATAAAATTATGCATGTATTGTAAATGTTTTATTCTTTACCTCATCTTTTACCCCTTAATTTTCTATGAATAAAAAAAAGCCTCTTAAAAAAATAACCAACACCAGAAACACACACACACCCAGATTTTTATGCTATTAAATCAATGTGGCAGTAGAATACCATACAAGCTAGAATAGATGGGTGTGATTCAAGTGCATCATAAAGAAAACCATACAAAATACACTAGATGAACTCAGAGATAAAGAATCCTGGTATTTTTAGAATGTAAAAAATAAAATAAACTGTAAATAAAATTTCAGATACTTTGCATACTTTTTAAACACCATTCACCTTTAGATAAATTTACACTGTTTCTAGACAACCTCAAAACAAGAGCAAATGCTTCCCATTTTTCATGACTGATTTTCTCCCTTTTAGAAGGCTCTAAATGTAGTGAAGCAACAGGTTATTTTCACCCAGGCACATCATTCTTGCTAAAGACAACATGGGCAATTTGTAAAATGAGCTTGTCATGTCTAAAGTTCTTTGCTCATGTGAACAGAATTACATGCAGTCTCCAACACTTATTTTCACAAACCATAGGTTAATGGAGCTGTACAATTAAATTGTAATATATTTTAGATCCCTGCCTCAAGTCACTAGTCAGTTGCTGTTAAGTTAATGCACTGCATTTAGTCTTTAGCTTACATCTCTATTTCTCATCTTTACTAAAGTCATTGGTGTGAAAGCTATATCATGGGGAAATAATCCTGTATACTACTTTTTTAAACCAAAATTGTCTTGCTATTGTTAAAGAAGCAGATGGCCAGCTGTTCCATTCTAAGTTTCAGAAGGAATCAACAGAACAGGATAATTTATCAAACAAGCCATCCACTGCCTTCCAGTCCCAACTTCTGGCATTCTCAGAGTATGGAGTTGAATCCCTGATCATTCTGGCTAATAGACATTGATTGACCTTTTCTCCAATAGTCTAATTTCTTTTGGAACCCAGTTATACTTTTGGCCCTCACAACATCCCATAGCAATGAGTTCCATAGATTGACTATGTGACTAAGTGCTTCCTTATATTTGTTTAAACACATTGACTGTTAATTTAATTGGGTTCTTGTGTTATGTGAAGAGGTAAACAACATTTTTTCACTCACTTTGTCCATACCATTCACAATTTTATGGACCTCTATCATATCCTATTTTAGTTATCTCCTTTTGAAGCTGAACAGTCATAGTCTTTTTAATCATGCCTCATATGGAAATGTTACATACCTCTAGTCTTTTTTGTTGCCGTTCTCTGTACCTTTTTCAGTTCAAATGTACTTATTTTGAGATAGGACAATGAGAACAGCATGTGTGGATATACCATGGATTTACATACTGGCGTTATGATATATTCTGTCTCATTATCCATCCCTTTCCTGATGGTTTCTAACATTGTTAGTTTTCTTGATAGCCACAGCACATTGAACAGATGTTTTCAAAGAACTATTCGCTTTTTTTTTTTTGACTGCCACTGCACAGAGAGTGGATGTTTTCAGAGAACTCTCCACAATGACTCCAAGATCTCTTGGTTGAGTAATAACAGCTAATTTAGACCCTATCATTCTGTATGTATGTTGGGATTATGGTTTTCCAATGTGCATTGTTTTGCACTTATCAACTTGGAATTTCATCTGCCATTTTCTTGCCCAATCACCCAGTTGTGTGCGATCCCTTTGCAACTCTTCACAGTCAGTTTTTAAATTAAGAACCTGAATAATTCTGTACCATCTGCAAACTTTGCCACTTCACTGTTTATCCTCCCTCCCCGCAAGATCATTTATGAATATGTTGAACAGCCCTGATCCCAGCACAGATCCTTTGGGGACCCTGATATTTACCTCTCTCCATTGTGTAAACTGGTCATTTATTCCTATCCTGTTTCCCATATTTAAAATAGTTACTGATCCATGAGAGGATCCCTCCTATCCCATCACTGCTTACTTTGTGAACCTTTTGTGAGACTTTAACAGTCTCTATCAAGTCAAAGGCTTTATCAAAGTAAACTCTATCAACTGGATCGCCCTTGTTCACATACTTGTTGAGAACCTCAAGGAATTCTAAAGGATTGGTGAGGCATAATTTCCCTATACAAAAGCTGTGTTGACTCTTCTGCAACATATGAGAATTCTGTCCTTTACTATAGTTTCAACCCATTTGCCTGGTACTGAAATTAGGCTTACCAGCCCGGGTCCTGGAGCTTTTGTTAAAAATCTGTGTTACCTTAGCTATGGTCCAGTCATCTGGTACAGAGGCTGTCTTAAGTGGTAGGTTATATACCACAGTTAGAAGTTCTTCACTTTCATATTTGAGTTCCTCCAGAACTGTGAATAACATCTGGTCCTGGTGACATAGAACTGTTTAATCTATCAATTTCATCCCAAATCTCCTTTACTGACACTTCAATCTGGGACAGTTCCTTAGATTTATCACCTAAAAATAATGGCTCAGGTATGGGAATCTCCCTGACATTCTCTGCAGTGAAGGCAGATGTAAAGAATTTATTTAGTTTCTCTGCAATGGTCTTCTCTTCCTTAAGTGTTCTTTCACAACCTGATTGCCCAGTGCCTCCTGCTGATTGTTTGGCAGGCTTCCTGCTTCTGATGTACTTAGGCCACTTATGTCCGCAAAATGTATGTTGCTCAGGAATGTGAAAAAAACCCAAACACCACATCCCGACCTCTGGCATAAGTGGTAGTGTGTGCAGTGCTGTGTCAGTGGTATGTAGCTGCCGCCACTCTTTGAGGTGGTTTTATCATATGGATGGGAGCACTCTCTCCCCTTGATATAGAGTGGCTACACAAATGATCTTACAGCAGCACACCTGTATCGGTACAGCTTTGCTGCTGTAAGACCTCTAGTGTAGACACGGCCTGAGGGGGGGGAAGTTAGTTTTTTTGTGTCGTTCGATAGTTGTTTTTCAGTCTTTTTTGGACTGCTTAATTATAATTTTCCACTTGACTTGTAGAATTTATGCTTTTTTCTGTTTTCCTTAGTAGGATCTGACTGCCAATTTTCAAAAGATGTCTTTTTGTTTCTAATCACCTCTTTTCATCTATTTTTTGTTGCTGTTTCTCTTACTTAACTTTTTTTATTTGAGGTATACTATAGGGATGAATTATGAGAGACTACTGATGAAAGAAATGCAGGTGTAGGGTTGTCACTGTTGGGTGCTCATGGAGAGACTGAGGGGTCAAAGGTATGTATAACACAACCATAACAGAGGTTTTGGTGCAGCATTACACCGTAATTTAAAAAACAAAAAAAATCTGTGGACTCGTTCAGTACATAAAGTGTTGAGTTGTGAATTCAGTTAAGAAAAGCTGTGTATTTCTTACAGAAATAAAAGGCTATTTTATAAAAACGAATAAAGTAGTCTACTGTGCTTTAAAATTGTGAATCAATAAAGGGACTGTACTTCCAAATGTGGAAGGCCAGCTGAACTGAACTCAATTGACTAACACAGACTTAGTATAAATGGATGTAACTCAAACATGAAACGGAGTTGCATCTCTGGATTTGAGCCAAAAGGCACAACGCACACAACGTTTTAATGTATGCCATTGTATCCAAATATTTTGTGGCATTTTATTGAACAATCCCAATTTTACTTGTTTTCGTGCAAAGCAACCCTTTAAAAGGTTAAAGGCAATTTGTTGCATTATTTTTCATTGTAAAAAACAATTGCATTTTAAATTTTAATGAAGACGACATGACTTCTGTTGAGTTGGCTTTTATCACTTCTACTCTTTGTCTCTAGGGAGTACAGAATTATGTCTTTTGTGCCACCGAAAAATTTTGCAACTCCAGGGAATAGGTTTACTGTGGATGTAATTATTTTTAATAGGCACTGAAACACAAGCCTATATATGGTAGCATCAATTTTACTTTAGGAGGAGATTAGTACATGTTACTGTTACATCCAGATAATTATGCTCTGAAACTAATCTTATAGAACTCTGTGTCTCGTACAATATTTTTACTATAAAAAGAGTAATATGTAAAAAGAAAACAACAACACCCTTCAGTGAGTTTCCTGGAAGACCAGATTTTGTATTGCAAAGATAGTTTGAAATTTAATATCTAGTGCATTTTATATCAGTACTGATCTTAAGACCTGGTTTAGGAAAGTACTGAAACACATGCTTAAGACCTCTGTGACTATTGTACCTACAAATTTACCCCAATTGTGAGCTCATCTGTAAAAATATGTAAAAGTTCACAAAAGGATACAACATTAATACCAAATGTTGATGGGAAAAAAGTAAAAAAGGAAGACAAAATAACTGAATTAGTCTAAACAAACAGACCAGGTTGATGAGATTCAGGGATCATGTTAAAATTAAGCTGGTTAGAAATCAGAAGATGTGGAGCCAGAAGATAATGAGCCAAAATTGTTATGCCAGATATTAGGCCTAATTGGTGGACAAAATAATGAGGGGACGGGCTATTCTATCCATCACTCTCTTTTTGAGTTCTTAAAAGAAATATTTTGCGGGGAAAATTCAAAAGAACATGCAGGAGGAACACATTGAGGATACTGAAGCTAGTTTCTATCATAGCTGCTACCTGCACTGTTTTCCTGGGTCTCTATGAATTCACCATTCTGAGACAGAGAGGTATCCTGCGCAGAACGGGACAGAAAGAAAGGGACCCAGATGACACCCCCTATTTGCACTAGCTGAACCCCAACCACCACCTGAAATTACAGTTATTACCATCTTTAATACCATCTATGAAACCATCAAATAAAGGGGGGAGGGACTTCTAAAATTGGACTTTAACAACAATAGCAACAAAGATATTTATTCCCTCTCAATTAACCTATTCTCTTTTCCCCAAAAGGACAGTTATTACTCTCTGATATCATCAAACAAAGGGTTTTTCTTTTAAAACTTTCTCCAGATTAAGGAAAAGGGAACAAAACCAAGTAGTTAAAATAAAAGTCTGATTTAATACTTTACATTTCAAATGGTTTAACTATTTTCCCTTCTTTTCTCTATCTTTAATAAAAGATTAAAAGACTTTTAAATGAGACACGTGCCATGATACTAAGCAAGCTGAACTCTTTATATACACCAATCCTCAAACCTTGTTTAACATTGTTGGACAGTGGCTGGGTTATGCCAACACCTTTATTCCATATATTCCATTTAAATTAATACAATGAGCCATCCCTATTCAGGATAGCAGTTCAGCACATGCTTAATTTATTCACATGCTGAAGTATTGTTCAGAAAAGGGATACTTACTTGAACCAAGTCCTCATTACAGGTGATTTAACAAAACATCGCTTCCTTCAGTCTTGTCATGACTTTCAAGTCTCTACAAATGGACAAATTAATCCCACTTTCAAGAAAATAATATGATGGGACTCAGTCCTGAAGAGTATTGAGGGCCTCCTTTGAGGTGGTCAGCATCCTCAATTTCCACCAACATCTATGGGAATTGAGGGTGCTCTTGGAGGAGGTACTATAAATGGCAGTCCATTTTTAAGTGAGCAATCATCCGATCACAGCAGCGTTGTCAAAACTTAACTTTTCAGCAGTCTCAGCAGATAAATCAGGGACTACATAGTTATGGAAATGGGGCTCCCCACCTTGTACTATAGAAATTTGAATTATGCTGGCAAACAAAGCTTATGTCACTATTGCCTAGGATATAGCAATTGTGTATGTAGAAAACCTCTATTGTCAGGACTGTCTACCTAGAACTCTTTCTCAACACTGAAGCCACTTAAAAGAATTAAAATGTAGCAATAGAGATTATGAAGGCAGTCTAGGAGTTTTAATTACATGTATTTCAGTGGATGTGTCATGTAATTCTATAGACCTCTTTCATTATCTCAGCCAATAGCATTCTAAAATTCCCTTTCTTCCCTTTGTTTTATCTTTACTTTCCAAAGCTTTTGACACACAATTAGCTTGTCAGATCACCAGCTTAGCTTTCTTATTATATGGAGAAACAATTGATATTTTATCTTGAAATCTTAAATGAAAAAAAAGTAAAATGAATTAGAATATACATGAAATATGCACTTCTGAAACTATAAAGCAGAACCATTTAAACATCACAAAAACAAAGTGAAAACACACTCAAATAAGTATTCAGATTTTGTACAATTTACAGTTGAAATCACTGATAAGAAAAAGATTGGGAAATAAAGGATTTGTATAAAACTGCATAATGAGTGCAATTACTAAATGATCTTTTTCACTATCCTGCATTTATATCAGGCCTATGTATACATTTTGTATTTTTCACACACACACAAAGATTTTTTCTTTATTTTAATTATTTATTTTTTATTTAATCTGATTTTTCTCATCAATATATCAAGAAAAAATATATACCTGAAAATAAAAGTTAGATGTGCCCGAAACGAACACTGACCTTGATTCAGCAAAGTATTTAAACTTCAGTCCCCTAAGCACATGCTTACAGTGCTTTGCTGAGTCAGGGTTTTAGGGCAACTAGTATAATTAAAATGGACTCCGAAATTGTAGCTGTCTTCATGAGGTAATTTGCTGTTCAAGTGGGGATATAAAATAAGAGGCCTCTGCTGAAATTTGGCACTACATGCTCTTAGTTTTTCTTGTTTCAACACATGGCAAATTACAGTTTGCTTCTTTTAAAAATAATGGTCTCAATACTCTCCATGCAGCATCCTCGAGTGGATTGAACACTGGGCTGAGAGCCAGGAACTCAAATTCAAATCCCAACTGACACACTGACTGCCTCTATAGCCCTGGGCAAGTCATTTAACCTTTGTCTCACTTTGCCCACCTGTCAAATTCTGATAATTAATTGTACTTTTGTGCCTTTAAAGGAGGCTATGAAAATTGATTTGTGCAGATTTATCAAGTAGTTTGAAAATATAAAGTGGATTGTAACTGCTAGTATTATTACTTTAGATTTTATTTACTGCAAACTGATAAGATACTATTGTAGAGTCGGGTTAATATTAGGCACTATTAACTGATTCACTGGAGAATTAGAGGAGACAGCTGCAATTTTTTTTTACAGCTATAAGCAAACAGAAATTTAGTGATGAGGATTGTTAATGTTTATCCTGTGGCCTTTTGAAATAAATGGGAGAACAAATTTCTGGTGACCAATGGAGTGTTGATCATGCAAAAAATCAAACCAAACCACCCACCGACCATCACAACTGGCACCCTTCTTGGTGATTTCAGCAGAGAAAAACATGTTTGAATGAGTATAGATTGAAGTGTTCTTTCCCCTAGAGTCATCATGATCACCCCAAGAAGTCCGGGTTGTGGCTGTCTGTGTGGAGCATGATAAGATGCCTCAACTGTTCTATAGTTCTGTCACTATACAGAGAAGTTTATTCTCCAGAGCTCTCATTACAGCACCCATCACAAGTACTAAACTACATTTTTTAAATGGGGGAATCTGCTCTTCCACTTCTTGGTCATGTTAGTAGCTCCTTAATGGCATAGCATGCACTACCAATTGCAACATATGGATCACATTTATTTATGCTCTGTGCTGGTGGAAGATCCCAGATGAAGGAATATCTGCTCAAAATACATCTGTACCCTCCTTTCTATCAGAGGGACTAGAACTTACAGTGTAGCCCAAAGGTAAATAATGCTGCAGAAAACGGAGGGGCCAAGGCATGCAGAGATTCAATGTATTCTTGTTTCTGTCCCCAGAAGGGATCCTACTGAGCCCTTGGCAGAGAACGAAGGTGCCTTCTATCAGAGGAAAGTAGTGGTAGGAACATCACCCATCTTCAAGAGGGTTGTGAATTTCTCAGCAATGACAGAAACCTCTAAAACTGAGCACAAAAAAGTGTGAAAAACTATCAACTCACCAATGCAACTACAGAATTTGAGATCTCTGCTCCAAACCTAAGGGATTATACTCAACATTTCACAATTTTATGTACATAACTGTTGTTACAACTGGCAGTTTCTCTGAGGGTGGCAGTCCATCCCCAGAAATTCACAAATGTATTTTGTTCTGCTGTTGCTAGCATCTCACCTTGCAGTGCTACAGTGGAGAACGTTAGCCTAAAGATCCATTATTCTCTCTCTCTTTGTTAAGCAAACTTGACTAGTCACTTTATTAAAACAAGAGACAAGGAAAAATTTCAAATTAACATATGAAGGTATCTTACAACTCAGATCTGTCTCTAGAGATATTGTGGATTCTCTGGTAAATAATGAGAGTTTGCTTCACGTGTGGGATTCAGGAGTTCCAAACGAAATTTTTACAGTACTTCCCATCTAAGGAGCTCAAAATACAGCACTTTACATCTAAGGAGCTCAAAATGTTTTATTTAAATATATTTATCCTCACAATATCTGTGGAGGTAAATAAACAATATTATTCCATTTTGTACATGAGGACACTAAGGTACAAGGAAATAAAATTACTTGCCTAAATTCATGCTGGTTTAAGATCAGAAGGGACCACCATGTTACCTAGGCTGACCTCCAGCATATCACAGGCAATCACCTGCACCCAGCACCTAAACACTAAACCCTAACAACTGAAATATTGAAATATATACACAAGGCTAAATTATTATGTGCCACAGGCAGAGAATAGGTGGAACAAAGTTTCCCTAGTACCTCATGCCCCTGCAATGGCAAGGAAGAGATTGAGATGATCCTAGTGAGTGAGCTGCATCTCGTGCTACAGAGGAAGAAGAGAAGTTTCCAAGGTCACTGGCGGAAAATTCCTTCCCAACCTCACATATGTTGTTCAGTTTCACCTTGAGAACATGTGCTAGAACCAGCCAGCCAAGGACCTGAGAGAGAGAACATTTGGTGTCACCTCAGTATCCCATCTCCAGCTGTGGCCATCTCTGATGCTTCAGAGGACATGGACAAAAGACCCCAGATACATTGTAGGGGGGAAAAAATCCCTTCCTGACCCCTTCCTAGTCTTCAGTCCTGTTCCTCAACCACAGATCCATCCTTCCGCTGAGGGGAAACATAGTCCACTAGGTAGGGTAATGAACTGGGACTCAATAGGAATTGGTTATATTATCAGGTTGGCCATTCATTTGTCATATAACATTGGGCATGTCACTAAATCTCTTTGCCTGTATTCCCACCCTTTACTTGTCTATTTAGATGGTAAGCTCTTCGGGGTGGGACTTGTTTGTTTGTATTGTGCCTAGCACAATGTAGTGATCTTTGTTGGGCCCTGTAGATGCTAGCATAGTACAAATTATAGTAACAGCAATGAGTTTTCCTGCTGCAGGCAAATAAAATAAGCCTTTTCCCCTAACCAGTTTTCCTTTCCATCTTAAATGTTTCACCTAAAATCCAAACTGACCCTGAACTGATGTGGAGTTGATTCTACCTCATAAACTGTCATTTTTCTAGTGCCAAACTAGAACCCTAGATTTAGCTTAGAGAAAATTCCTCAAATTCCTTGTGAAACTGTCCAAAGTTAATGAAAATTCAGATAAGACTTTTCATGCCTAGGGCCTACCTCTTAGTCTGCTCCCTCATCTTCTAGGTTCCAGCAAAGACCAGAAGTAGGAAGTATGCAAAATTCCATGAGATATCCTGTTCTCATAATGTTATCTGCCTGATTTTACAAAGAGGAATTTGGATATGTTTCAGCTGCGTATCTAAACTTTTGCGTATTTATGTAAATCAAACTGAACCTAAAGTTGGTCTGCACATCCATAATAGTTACTTCATTCTGTTTTTAGGAGGCTGTTGTTGCAGAAAAGGAATTTCCGCAGAGCAGGCATGTAGATGGATAAAAGCCAGATGCCTACAGGATAACATTTTATTTTCCATGTTTGTCACAAGTCATTCAGTTTACTTGTCACAAATATTAGAAAGCTTTTCTTTAAATGTTACCCTGCACAGCTTTAGCATCGAGGACTGCTAATCAAACAGAAACCACCAGGAAGTCATAGAAAGCTCTATTACTCAGAACAATAAAAAAGTCCTTCAAAGAAATCTTTGAAACAATGGGAAAGATTTGGATCACTGGCAGAGTACTGACTTGCACATTGGTCTATTTAGACATTTTAATGTAAATAATCATAGGCTAAATATTTTTCCACTTTAATTTTAAATAATGATGAAGATAACAGAATTTTGGAAACATTTAAATCGCCTCCATCTTTGCCACAGGAAGCGTTGTAACACCATACATTGTCCCTCCAATACTGAAGTAGAAGGGATTTCAGGGAACACAGTATGGGAATGATGTCTGCGATTCTGAGTTCTGAGCTTCTTTCATTATGTTGACAGTTAGGGAAATGATTTCTCAGTTCTTCAGGAACAAAGGCAGTTATCATCCCACTGGATGATTGTAATGTTATATTGACTGTAAGTAAATACCTTAGTCAGCTCTAGTATTATAAACTTACCTTAAAAATCAAATCCTTTTTCCCATAGCGAAACTCCTTCAGCTGGGCTTGGATCTTTTTTGACTGCAAGTGGAAGATAATAAATTAATCTTTAAAATCATTTACATTTGAGGACTGTGGAGGAGATGACAGCAAATTCTGTCAATGGAGAAATAAATTTAATTCAGACAACAAAAGTGAAGCAAAATCAAGAAGTCAGTTTCTCTCTCCTCTCTTTTTTTCCCCTTCTGAATGCATGCACAAACATTCTTGTAAGACCAGCATATCTAAGCCAATTAGGGGACCCAAGGAAGAGTTAAAAGGTGACTCCAATTAAAATACATTCACAAGCTATCACATTGTTACATGCAAGTTAGTTTAACTCATCTATTTTGGACACGAGATTTTATTAAATATTCACAACTAAGCATAAATGAAGCCAGCATGGGTGAGAATATTCAGAAGTGTTTAACGACTTCTACTATTATGTGTTTAATCATACTGTTTGAGAGTCACATTGTACAGATCATATAGGCAGCTGGTGTAAAGTCAACAAAGCTATGCTGAATTATGTTCTGAGGATCGGGCCCAGAAATTATTATGTTTTATTTTAAGGGGAAAAAAATGTTTTTAAAACTAATTTCAAATCCATTTATTCTACTTTTCTTATATATTTTTTTAAAAAGTTTTTAAAAAAGCAGGATCTGAACTATACTGAGTTCCTTTATCCACTGATATTTTTCTCCCCTTTATTTGAGCAGCCATCCCAAATAAAGTATTTTCTGGCTCCACAATTGTAATAATTCCAAAGGATCTTCAAATTAGATATTATTGTAAAGACCTAAGTACTTCATTGCCAGCTTCCTTGGAGTTCTTAAATGTTGTGGTGAGGTTTTTAACACTCTCCTACCCCCGTCAATTTGCACGTTTAATGATATTCTTCATGGTATTGGATGGTCTTAGATATTTAGAGTTTTGTGGAATGAAATTCAAAACTCCTCCTGAGTCCACTGAAAAGGGACATCAACCTTGAGAATGACTTATCAAGGGAGTTGAAAGATCCCAGTAATGGAGAATATGCCAAGTGAAAACATGTCTACACTGATTTTTCATCGTTAAAAATGTTGTTGCTCAAAGGCTGTGAAAACACATCTCTCTCTGATTGACATAAGTTTTAACACCGAAAAGTGCTGGTGTGGACAATGCTTTGTCGGTGGGAACCGCTCTCCTATTGGGAGTGATTTTATTTTGTTGCTGGGAAAGCTCTCTCCCAGTGACAAAGAGCAATTACACTGTGTGCCTTTCGAGAGAACAGAATGCGTCAAGGCTCTATTCTAAGGAAAGTTCAGTTTGGCTCTGTGAACTATCAGGTACAACCATTAGTACATCTCAATCTTATGGGTCAAATATTGATCCAATTAAAACAAACAATGGCAACAGTGCTACTGACCTTAATGGAACCAGGATTTGGTTCTAAAAAATGTGTCATATGTATGATATATACAACTGCCATGGAACTATGGGAAAGTCTAAAAGTCACTCCCTTAGAAAATTCTCAAACTCAGTAGATCAGGGCTGGGAGTTTTCAGTATTTTCCAGTCACTAGTAGCTAACTGTTTAAGGGTTTGTACTCCAACAACAAACCATAGAGGTCAAATGAACACATAAATAATTACTTTATAGTATCTACAATATATGAAAGCGTGGTTGCTATTCCACACTGAATTATCCTAAGATGGCTGAACAGAGGAAAGATGCCAGATTGGTGGGCACAGGTGTGAAGTATTATATTGTAAGTCAATTTGAAGGCTAGCCTGTGGAAAGGAATTTAAAACCCTGAGCTTTGGCCCAGTGTTCCAGAGGGGCTGAAATCAACCTTCAAAGGAAAAATGCCTCTTGCCAGCTGTACAGCTCACATAATATTCCTTGCTGGCTTCGTCACTGATCAACACTGGCATTTGTTAACGAGGAGACCTTTTGTCATGTCTGACCAGCTGATATTTAAGACCACATTGACCAGCTTTTTCATTAATATGCTGGTAGAAAACACTATGTCTGGTTTTATAATTGTTACTAGCAGTACCGTATCCCTGGTGCTCTTTGTCAGATCTGTAACTGACTAATATTCTGAGACGGTGCCTCACACACAACTTTCCATCCTGATGATAGTGGCAGCTTTTTATTCAACACTAGACCGTTGATGCTGTGCTAGCTTTTAGTGTAAAAGTCCTAGTGATTCCTAGAGAACAGCTACAGCAAAATAAATAAAGGATATACTTATATTAGTATCATCCGTTTGCTAATTGCGCAACTAGCTAATAAAATTAATATTTCTAGAGCTAATTTCATTCCTAGTGTAATTCCACTAAATTCAATGATCTGACACTGTGGTGCAGGACGGGGGTGTCCACCCTGTAAGAGTTTATGGATGTAAGGTAGGATTCTGCCCTCTACTGTGCTGGTGCAAGAATGACACAGAGAATTTCTAGAATCAGGGTGGTAGCCGTGTTAGTCTGGAATAGCAGAGTTAACAAAGTCCTGTGGCACCTTAAAGACTAACTATAAAGTTTTGAAGCATGAGCTTTCGTGGGCTAATACCCACTTCGTCGGATGCAGGCAGTGGAAGTGTTCACAAACAGGCAGTTATAGAAAAGTAGGTAAGAGCCAGGTGGGAGGTGAAAAGGTTAGTCCAATTGTTTTGATCAGGGAGTGTGGATTATTCTTCTAGCATTTGAATGGGGTGTGTGAAACATTGTTTCTCCTCTCTCCATGTTCACACACCCCATTCAAATGCTAGAAGAATAATCCACACTCCCTGATCGGAGATAACAAGCTGGCTTAATTGGACTAACCTTTTCACCTCCCACCTGGCTCTTACCTACTTTTCTATAACTGCCTGTTTGTGAACACTTCCACTGCCTGCATCCGACGAAGTGGGTATTAGCCCATGAAAGCTCATGCTTCAAAACTTTATAGGGAATTTCTACTTTTCCTTCTCCCATTGCAGTCAGAAGGGCAGGATTTCCAAGTAGCATTTAAAGGAGAAAGGGCAACCTACTACCATGCTTTTCCACACACCTCAGCCTAAAGGGGTTTTGATCTACTAGCAGAGGGAATGACACACCAGCATCCACCTCATATGCATGCTTCATTCTGCATACTCCTCCTATTCAGGGTAGAAGAAAACAGTATGCATTTCTCTGTCTTACCCCCATCGAATCCTGGCACCAAAGCACCAACTGGGCACATCTCATCCTAGTTGTGCTGGCCAGGTTTAACACATACTTCATAAAGACTACCTATAAAGCTTAATGGCACGTGAAAAGTAAGGCACATTCACAATCTTCTACCACAGGCTCTTTGTATAATCCAAAGGTCAGTTCTTTGAAATTCCCTGTTAATAAGACATGCTACAACACACTATACTGTGAATTGTACTGTGCACTATAAAAGAGTTCCATTGATTTCTCACACTGTACTGTATGTTAATAAGTGCTTTTCAGTTAGTGTAGCCAGTTAGGTCACAATGTTGGGCTAATAAATTAGTAGTTTGTTCATGGGTTAAATCCTAAATTCCTTACCTAGCTTTTACACAAATCAATTTCAGAATTGATTTAAAGGCAATTTACTTGGTAAAGGACTGAAGAAAAACCTCAGAACTTGGCATCATAAAAATAAGTAGTATATTTCATTAGATGCACTAAAATATAAACTGCCTCCAAATTTAATTCTATTTCATATTGTGTATCAATTGAAAATAATGTGAGAGACTGTGAGGATTAAATCTCCTCCAGCCTGCTGGTTTGAGCCAAAAAAAATAATGGAATCTCTACTGCTCTCAACTGTGATCATCCTATACAGAGAATTAGGCCTGTTAATTTGGTTTGCAGGCCACTGCCTCACCCCTCTTTGGGGTGTCATAGAGAAAGCAGAGCACCTCAGTATGGAAAGGAACGTCTGGAGTGCTTTTGCTGCCTGTAATCCCTAACCCTCCCTTGTGAGGTGAACCAATCAATTCTCAGCACTTTAGGTTCTGTGTCTGCAGAATCAGGAAGACACCAGCTGGTCCATAAAGAGAACGCTTAGTTAGATTTCTTAACATCCATGTGTATGATTCACAATGATTCTCCCACTGTGCATTTTGATGAGAACTTTACCTCAGCTAATCTGGTCTCTCATGTAAAACACATATTGAGATAAAGTGGTTTTTTTAAAAACTTGAAAGATACGGCAATGAGAATGTTTAGAGACTGGGTGAAAGCAGTTCTGATTCTGACCACTTCAAACTCCCAGAATAAAGGCAAGATTTACTGCAATATATGGATTGACATGGATTTCATATCAAACATTGAAAAGTCAAATTCCCTGTTTTCCATTTAAATGTAGATGCCAGTGCTGGTTTATACACAGTTATGTTGCAAATATTCTAATGTATTTAAATAAGATGCAAAGCTAATTGAAAAAAAATAAAGTTAAATCATACTAAAAATTCAAAATGTGATGAATCCTGAGGAAACTGGCAAGAGAGAAAAAAATAACTATCATATTTTTAGGCCAGGACTTTAACGATTTAGTAGTATAAAGGGAAAGAAAAAATACAGTTAAAACCAAATACTGTAGAGTAAACCAGAAAGATACAATGATGTAGTTTGAGAAAAGTGAGAGAAAAGAGTCTATTGCTTCTGACTGCTGCAAATATCTTACAGCAGACAATGGGCTAGATTTCCTGCCATGTACCTCAATTGAAATAAATGGAAATCGGTTATTCAGACTATGTATCTGGCTGTATAAATTTCAAAATAAAAGTTTTCAAATCTGTCTCTGAAGTAAAATGTACTTGAATCAAGTGTGATAATTCTGTGCTGATCTGGCAACATGCATTGACTTCTGCAGACTCACCAGAATGAGAGAGACAAGTTTTATTATTGGATCATCTTGCCTCTCTTCTTGGCAATGCATAATTATTCCCTAGAGTACACTGTTGTTGATGACTCTTCTCTATTTTTATGCTTCTCCAGTTTGACTTCACTGAAGTTACTCTTGATTTACATCATTGGGGCTTGATTCTTATTTGAGAGTCATGGAAATCAATAGTAACTCATTTGAGTACTCCTGTTGACTACAGGGAACTATTCAAAAAAGTGCATAACTTTACTCACTTCAATAGCACCCACTAGTAGCTAGCATGACCATTCATATGAGTGAAGATACTCACATGGTTAAGTGTTTGAAGAATCAGAGCTTTTTTATTGTCTGTATGTAATTGCCAGCTCGTTCGCAGAGGTACCATTTCTTATTTGATATTTGGTAAAATGCCAGGCATGGATTTTTAAATCATACACTGTTTTAACATTAAAAAAATCATTTTATTCAGAATTCTTTAAAATTACTCAAACAATGGCATTATTACTACTTTTTGGTATTGGGTCCAATGGAGAAAATCAATGCTTTTGATCTTGGGATGATTCGACAGAATCTCCTCCAGTGACCTCAAATCTAAATGTATGGATTTACTTTGTCTAAAAACGGAGACTGTATTTTCTTTCCTGATGTTTGCTCGCATGACAAAAGCATACAAGAGGAGATTTTAGATGCATGGGTTCTTTGAACACAAGCTGTAGATACACATGATGGCTACATTATCTAGCCCAGAGTCCCTGTGTAATTTCTTTATGGCAATCCTCAACATTCTCTTTCTGTCTCTCTGGGTGTGTTAGTATTAGAACAGAGGAAACTCTACTCACCTCTTCTGCATGAATACCACAAAGCTTGTTTCCCGACAGTAGTTTGTTTTTCAGGCTTTTGTTCTGAGAAAAGAACATGGTTTTACTATTGAGAGGTACTAAAATATTAAGGAATCCTTTAAATATTTTAACATGTTGGTTTTATTTTTTTACTAGATATGATCTTCAAGATGTTAGGCCACAAATAAATATGAAGCTAAGAAATGTATAATGGTACCGTAGCATCTTCCCTTCTAAAATTTGGAAGGCCTGTGGTTTTTGCATTAAAATATTCATTCACAGAGACAGAACTGCACACTGTAAACTTTAAAAACACTATGAATTAAGCTGAAAGATGTTTATTTAATCTCAGTATGATGAAAAAAGACAAGGGATCAGATCCTCATCTAGTATAAATCAGCATTATTGAGCACTAACTTCAGTGGAGCTAAGGCAATTTACAGCAGCCAAGGGTCTGACCCAGCATCGCACCATTGAACCCTAAAGTCAAGATTTAAAGATTATTTACATTGTAAAATTGTTTAATTCAAAATTGGCAGAAAGTCTGAAGTCCCCTCATTTCACACCTACCATTCAAACTTCTTTTCTACCATAGAAGTTTTAAATTTCACTTATTATTTACTGAAATGAAAAAAATGATTATAACAATAATAAAATGAAATTTCAGCTAGCCTAGCAATATTCCCACACTGTAACTTTTATATATATAAATATATATTTGGTTGCTATAGTCGATAGCTAAGGGTATTTACAGATTCTCCACTGGGTGCAGCGCTGCCTAGATTTGAAAATAATTTTTGCTCTCTTTAAATTCTTTCCTCTTGAATTAAGAATACAGTCAGCCAGATCCTGAGCTGGAATAAATCTGTATAACTGTGACAAATGGAGTTACACCAGTTTATATCAGCTGAAGATCTGTTCCCACCTTTTTAGTTCATTTCTCTTGAATGACCTGCCCATGCTGAATTCCTCAAACATATTACAGGAGGAGCTGAACAGAATTCTTTTCACTATTTTTATTTCAATCTTCTGTGCTCATTATTACACTGCAACCCACTGAGATTCATATTTTATTTGGTGTGGGACATTAAAGAGCCTTATGAAAAACCTAAAGTAGTTTCTAATGGATCTTGGGTTTTCTGTTTTTTAAGTACTGCACTAGGCTAATATAGAACCTGCATAATTTATACTAAGGGCCTGCATTTTTTATGTATTAACAATCTTTAGGAAATTGACGAGCTGTGCAGATGCTGTCTCTTTGGGATTGTACTGTCAAAGAATGCATGTGATGGAAGTAACAGGGCAGAAATGACTTAACAAATATCACATACCTCTAAATATTGCTAACCCTTCAGGGAAATTTTATTAGGTTATTTTCTTATACATCAGCCACTGTAAAGCATACTGTAGCTATACTTTTCAATGTTAAAAAATGCTATCAACAATGTTTCTACAAAACTATATATTAAACTCCAGTGGGTAGCCATGGGCAACACCCAAGAGAGGCAAAAAATGAGAAATGTTAGGAGATCAACTGTTTTTGACAGGTCAGCACAAAGGGCTGGATCAACACCTCTCACATTAAATCCTGCAAAGTCAGTGGATCTCCAAGAAGTTGCCCTAGTAAAGATCCCTTCTCATCATTTTATTGGGTGGACAGGAAGGGAATCC
This sequence comes from Sternotherus odoratus, assembly GCA_032164245.1. Classification (NCBI taxonomy): domain Eukaryota; kingdom Metazoa; phylum Chordata; order Testudines; family Kinosternidae; genus Sternotherus; species Sternotherus odoratus. Next base: position 73,448,341 of record JAVMKO010000006.1, on the reverse strand, counting down.
TAACCACTTCCTGCTTTCCTCCCTAGAAATAGACTGCTGAAATGACCTCCAAACTGCATGGATCCCAAGGAATCGGTGGGAGACTGTGCTTCTGCAGAGCTCTCGCCCCATAATTCTCCTCCATAGCAGTGCATCTCTACTGGAGCAAAGGCACCCAGGAATCTCCATGTTCATATCTGTACTGGAGCTCCCCTTTAGCAGGACGATCCCACCTTCAGAGGGCAAGTAATAAACCCTGATGATGTATCATTTTCTCTTAGCAACCTCCAACGCTGGTAGAGGGACGTCCATATCCTATGTTGGACTACCTGTTCCCAGCGGCTTCCTCTGCAATGGATCCTGTGCCCCAAAAAAGCACTCTCCAAGAGCTCTTAGGAAATGAGAAGTCAGTGTTGTGGAAGGAGTGGGTGTGAGCTTCATGTGTGATGGAAGCTCTCCGTGAGTGTAACTTGGAGGTAGGGCCAGATTTTGGGGCAGGTGACCCAGGCGATTACCTGTGGTGCTGGGCTTGGGGTGCTGTTTTTGTTGTTAGCGACAAAAGGGTAAAGAAAATGTTTGAAATAAAATTGGTCAGGTAGTCTGTATGTAGATTAATCCCTCTGACCTTCTTTAAAAATCCCAGCTAGCACTATTATTCTTGGCTGTATTATTTGAATTAACTCCATGGTCTCCGCTCAGTGTAAAGAAGTGTGACGTTTTTAATGTGCTTGGAACAGTAAAATTGAAGGGAAAAATGTTTTTAAGACACAAAAATGATATCTTAAAATGCTGAGAGGTGCACTCGCCACAAACAAATGTGGCCTGAATTTTAGCAGGTAAGTAATCAGCACAGTTGGCTTTTAAAATGTTTTTCCTTGACAGGTTGTCAGGTGCTTAGAGATACACAGCCATTCTGTTGACTCACCCTGGCAACCAAATTAAGTGGGTCTCATTAGCTTCAAGTCCTGACTGTAAATGGGACAAGAGTTGCTGTCATGGCAGAACTAAGGGCCAAGGCATGAAAAGAAAAACCATAGGAACAGGAAGAAGCACTGACTGAGTCTTGTGTTTTGCTGTGATTTAAGTTAAATGTAAACTCCAGGAGGTGGGTAAATTCAGTCTGCAACTAGGTGGAAATTTTTCAGACAAACCAGCTTTTTGTCAGAAAATGACAATTAGTTTAAACCAAAACTTTTCACGAGAACATACCACTACTGATAAAGCTTTTCAAGGTTTTTCAGTCCAGAGTGCAATTTCCAGTCAAAAACAGAAGGTGTGGGGAGCATTTATCTGAGATATAGGAGACCCACATTTAAGACTTTGGTCTGAACCAGGCAGAGCTAGAACTTGAACCTATGCCTTCCACATCCCACATCAGTGCCCTAACCACCAGTTCACAGGTGATTCTAGGGTGACTCTTGCCCTCTTTTTTGGGGGGAGGGATAATTTTCTTAAGGTCTCACTTTCATTCCAGAATAGGATTTTTTTTTCCAAAATCTCAACAATGTTCACAGGATGGAAAACCATTTCCCACCCTGCTCAGTTCAGACCATGGGCCAGATTCTCAGCTGGTATAATTCAGCCTAGCTTCACTGAAGTCAGTGGAGTTTCATCCGTTGTCATAAGCTGAGAAACTGGACTAATATTTCTAGTGTGTACATTTGTGTGTGTGCATGCAAACATGCATGTGCTATGAAATGAGCACACTGAGAACGCCTCTCATGTACAGTGTCTTGTTCTTACTTTTCACAGAGAACACCTAACTCATCTAAATGGAAAGGGTGGCTATGTTAGGAACAGTTGGGAAAGCTGGGTATCAATAGCTACCCTTTGATGAAGGGTAGGTAGCCCGTTGAAAGAATGAACCCCGAAAGATGGAGTATTCCTCTTTTAAAAATTCCAGCTGCAACTGGTCACTATTTTCATAGTGTGGCCTGCTGGATATAGAAAATCTAAATCAAAGGGATCAGAAAAATTAAAGTAAAATAATGGTGAACTCATTGTCCCTGCCCTAATGAACCATGAACTTTTGGAAATCTAATCCACCGCCTTTGATTCATTTAGTTAATTGAAAGAATGTAAATATAAAACTGAATAGCAATGGCATTCTCTAAAATTTTGCATGGCATTTGAAAAAAAGATTATTAATTGGATTCAGTACATGAATTTAAATTGAAGTCTATTTGTCTCAGTGGAAGTTGTGAATTACACATATGCAGTTTTCATCAGTGCAAAGAAATTCCCACACTATTTGAATTTCCTCATGTAACTCTTGCACAATTCCTGGGTAATGACAAAGTACAGCATCTTGTTTCACACACATTACATACTAACACAGGATGCTTCTGCAATGATAAATAGTTTCAAGTTGCTTAAAACAGGTGTCCACAGTACTACAAAGTAATGATATTATTCTGCAGATTCTCTCCTGTGCTAAAATATGTTTGTTGTATGAGAAAGGAGAACAAGTTAGGCCACCTTAATTCTCATGGTGCATATACTATTAACTACTACAATTATGTATTTGTATTACCATAGCACTTAGAATCCTTAGCTGTGAACTAAGAGCTTACAATCTACATATAAGACAAGAGATAATGGTAGATAAAGACAAACAACAGGGGGAACACTAGGAACCAGTGAGATAGTTGCAGTGGCCCTGGTCTATTAATAAAAATTAAAGCAGTTTAGGACCCACTTTAGTTTATACTAACTGTCTATGATCACGATAGTTGTGAATTGCTCTATTGCAGGTACACATTCTCTTACCACCATCACACCTCTGCCAGGGATCAAATGTCATAGGCATAGGAATCAGCTATGTCACTTTATGCCGCTAAGAGATGCCTTATGCTGGCAGAATTCTTAGAGAGCCTGTTAGGGGTAGATTCTGCCTAGAACAGGGGGAATTTGGGTATTTACTATTTCACATTTACCAACTCTGAACAAACCTCACTGACAGGTATTGTTTTGCATCTTTCTTATAATCAGTGATTTCCTCCTATGCAGATGAAGAATGCTTGACCTGTATTATTGCTATATCTGGGCCACAGTGACAATCTGATCAGGGCTTTTGTTTAAGGGCCATTTTCATGAAGAGTCTGCTTTCATTTGTATTCTGTAACTGTTTGGTAAAAGAGGCTCTCAGTAATTAGTTCAATTAACTAATCTGCAACACTTTGAGGTTGAAAATTCTTACTGAGTCAGGAAAAAAAGTACAAAATTAGGTCTCAGAAGGATTTAAGATGACCTTTCTTGTTTCCCAGTTAAGCACCCTAAACTGGGATAAACTTTAAAAAAAAATGGAATTGGTATGTTACATGGTCACTTTTTCACAACATTACATTGGTTTTATATTCTCAAATAGGATTAGACTAAAAAGATATTTCAAATTTTAAAACCAAGATATGTATGTAAAACAGTTGTTTAAGCATCCATTAATATGTTTTAATAGTCAGCCTATCTTTAAAAAATATATACAATAAATACTGCAACAAGATTTACTCCTTCAGATTTAGAGCAAGTATCCTATTATAGCCAAACTAAATGTGTAGTTAAGTGTATTTAGGTTGCTTGAAATGCTAGTATCCCAGACTGCTCTTCTGAAACATTTGCATCATCTGATCATTAAGCACAGCGAACTGTAATTTAGGTCTAAAGCAGGGGTGAAAGTAACGTGGTACCAGTAAAAAGTGGCTGCCTGTACCAGCCTGTATTGCCTTAAAGTGCTGCCATGGCAGTGCTTTAAAGAACCTTGCTTATAGCGCTGCTGCGGCAGCGCTTTAACGTCACTGCTCTTTTTGCATCCCTGCCAGCCCTGCCAGTATGGCGATGGGGGGAAGCAGCGATGTTAAAAGGTCAGCGGTGCCACAGCAAAAGGACCCTGCTTAAAGTGTCACTGTGGTAGTGCTTTAACATCCCTGCCCCTTTTGACCTCCCCTCGAGGAATGGACGGAGGCAAAAGGAGCGGCTACCCTGGGCTGGAGAGAGAAATTTTACTTTCACTCCTGGTCTAATGCCTCATTCCCCTTCCTGTTATTTAACTCTTTGCATCAGCAGTTTCAGCCCCTTAATGGCTTCCTGGTTTTAAGAACTGGTACTGGCCAAGCAGTGGGCTGTGAGAGGCAGCTCAGGTCCTGTGGTACTTCCAACAAAGCCCATCTCACATGGGTCTCCCGTGGGAGCTGAGACTACATCTCCTATGGTTATATTAGCTGCCCAGAACCCTCATATTCCCAGGTTCCACCCCTGTAGGTCCTAACTGGCAGACTCAGCACAAAACTATTAGTGTTATCACCACTTTTGAGAAGCAAGGGTACAGAGTATATAAATGTAAAGACATTTTCCCCTCAGAAAATTATTCCTGACAATCAGCCCCAATCTAGACAGTTTATCTGATGTCTTGCAGGAGTTATTTGTTTTGTATAAGATAAATTTGTCTCTGCCTCTGCTTGATGAATAGTGCAAATCAAACCCTGTGGAGTCCTCACTCATCTCCAGGACATTTCATATAGGGGTTTATTTTCTAAAAAAATCCCACAAGACACTATAAGGTGCAAGAAAGAATGTGACGGAGCCAATTGCCAAGATGAAATGTTTTCCATTCCCTGTTTAACAATAGCTATTCACAGGATCCTGATCGAGGAAATGAGAAGGCAGCAATGGACCAAAATCAAATATCTGGGCCTTATCTGATGTCACATTGTGCTGGTGCCCTGAGTGGTGTGGATATTAGCTTTGCATTGTATGATGTTGAGAAAGTGTTTTATGTGGCATGAAATAGTGAGCCTGCTTTAATCCTGTCAGGGTCGACTCAGCCCTTCATCCTTATGAGGTAGATAAATTAAGTTTCATGCAGTTTACTGTGTGCACGTTTTTCAAATACCTTAAGCACTCAGGTTCTATCTGCTCCTCATGGGCATTAGAGATACATGAGACTTGTAAGAATAGGACTTTGCCTCACTATTCTGGACCAAATGTTCCTTTCCACACATTGTTGAACAGCATTACGTGTGTTGATTAGCTGATGGCCTCTGCTCCAGCAGAGGCTACATTTCAGTGGTGAGTCTGTGTGCACAGTACATAGTTTCTGAAGTGCTCTGGGATCAATCAGAATCAGCACTGCTACATAAATGTATAGTATTTTATAATTAATAGCAAAATTGCTCTAGGACAGAGGTGGTCAAACTACGGCCTGTAGGTCACATCCAACCCACGGGACCATCCTACCCAGCCGTTGAGCTCCTGGCCAGGGAAGCTAGTTCTCGGCCCCTCCCACTGCTGGTCTCCCTCCCCCGCAGCCTCGGCTTTCCATGCTGACAGCATTCTAGGTGGATGGGCAGTGCAGTAGCATGACTGACTCCAGCTGGTGGCACAGCTGCCAATCCTGGTGCTCTGAGAGGCATGGTAAGGGGGCAGGGAGGTTAGATAAGGGACAAGGGGTTCCGGGGGGCAGTCAGGGGACAGGGAGAAGGGGGCAGTTGGATGGGGAGGAGGTCAGGAGACAAGGAGCAGGGGGGGTGGAGGGGTCAGGGTTTCTGAGAGTGGCAGGCAGGGGACAAGAAGTGGGAGGATCAGATGGGGGGGGCAAGGGCCAGGCTATTTGGGGAGGCCCATCCTTCCCTACCCGGCCCTCCATATAGTTTCAGAACCCTCAGGCCAAAAACTGCCCGTCCCTGCTCTAGGAGCTATTGTTGAAGGTTTCAGAGGTATGGTCTTATACAAAGTGTCTTACACTCCATATGCACATACTGTAAAGGGCTGCTGGAATACCTCCCTAAATAAAACTGAACTGTGGATGTTTTGCTATATTTATCCTATATTTCCAATATTATGGGAATAATATTACAGAGTAATGGTTAGATTATTACAGGACTATTTGAATACACATTTATATTTGTTCTATTATTGGCCAAGAGAACTCCCTCATAACTCCTGCTAGCTGTTTAAAAAGTACAAATTAAGAACTCAATTTAAGCCAGTTACCTCAATGAGATGCACCCCAAAGTAAAATCAAGAGGGCTGTCATGTAGGTTTTAGCTGCAGTCCTGTGTTGGGTGATGTATGACTCCTATATGGTCACCGGGAAGCACAATGATTCTAAGATCTCTTGGGCATGCACTAGAGAACAACCACTGTGGCATCCATCTAGGGTGAGCAGCAAACATATCTCCATACAGCTGACCAGTTCTGCTGCTTGGTATGGAACAGCTCTTCTCATGAACCTGCCTCCTTCCAGCCCCTGGTATCAAATGGCTTGTGTCACAGGTATGAGAGCAGTTCTTCTGCTCAGGGTAGCAGAGGGACTGGGTCTGCAGGGGAAAAAGAAGGAGGAGGTACTTCTTATATCCTCCTTCCTTGTGCATTTACATGAGGGCCAAATGCAGGATAAAGTAGTTTAAACATATCAGTGCTCCTTCCCCAGAATAAACATGTTCCTTCCTCTGCTGCACATAAGTACTTCTCCAATGCATCTACATTGTTTTGTTCCGATTAAGAAAGAGCTTACAAAATTCATGAGAGTGGTATTCTCTAGTACCTATAATATAAAGGCTTCTCTAATGTATGCCAGATGCCAATAGCCCCAAGGACTCTGCCAACAGATAAAAGCCTGACCACACCTATTACTTCAAGCTCACTACCCTCTATGCTAGTAGTCAGCAGAGGAACATTTACAATAACTTTGCCCACAAGAAGGGTTCCTTGTGGAGGGGAGATGTGCTGATTTATGGACTCTTTGCAACTGTAAAGAGGCATGAGCTATCAGAGCACATTCCCTAATCAGGGTTATGATCCTTTATGTGACAACATAAAGGGTGGCAGTTGAAACCATAGCAGAGTGTTAAATGCCCTGGAATAAGCAAAACAGAGGACATATACGTTTCAGAAACAATCCCTTATGCATCATTTTGAATACTCGTGTTGCAAGCAATATATATTTTGAGAAGTCACAGAAATAACAACTCGAGCCATACTTTCATGTCACACGTAGCAACCACACTTCATGCTGTGGGTTACTCCTGCTGTGTAACGCCTTGTGCTGGCTCCATTATGAAGAGTAAATTGCCAGTCACATTTTTACCAGGTCATGCGGAGTACTTGGCAGGGTAGCACTATAAAAAATAAAATGTGTAGCACATTCTGACTGGATTTCTACATGTTTTGTGTGACAGCTCAGTGTGCAAGTACAAGTCCACCTATCACCCAAACAACAGTGAAAGTTTGAGGACAGTTACAAATTTTGATGTAGTTTTGTAATGTATTTCTACTACAGCATAACAATTACTGAAATATTTATGCAAATGCCAAGTAATTATGTTTTAATACAGGCCTTTAATGCAGCTCCCCCCACACACACACACTTCTTCCTGCATCTTTTTATGTATTTGAACTTCTTAACATTTTCATGCAGAAAGTCTAAGCCCTGACTGTTAAATAAAAGATCAATCCCACTAAAATTAATGGCTTTAGTGGATTTGCGTCTCCCAGGCTTCAAGTCATTGACCCAGCAGAACGCAGAAAATAATTGAGTTAAGTCTTCACAGAAGAGCATGAATGGCATACCTATTCCTTCCGGGATTGTAACTCTCTCTTAAGATGTCAGGAACCCCACCATGAACATGAGGAAGAGGGTAACTTCAGACTTGCCAATGAAGTACATTGTTTTAAATGTTGCCCACAGACATTTTTTGATCCGAGAGTGGAAAAAACACGGCCAATGGACAGTATTTTTTTCCACCACACAGTTATTCAGAGATGCCACTCAGTCCACCCCATCAGAAAACTTGTTCTTTTGTTTCAGCGGGTAACATTTTACCAGGATTTTTTTTTTTAAGGTGTGAACTTTTTTGTGGGTTCTTTTCTACTCAATGCTACTTATAACCAATGGTACTTTAAAGGATCCCTGATCTGGCCCTTAACATTACTTTGATATCCTGAGATCCCTTTGACATCCTGAGATGCAAGATACTATAGAAATGCAAAGGATTAACTAAATCTTTATTATTAATAATTGTATTTTCTGTATCCTACATAAAGCTTTCATTTACCCACAGTCAATGAAGGACTGTCAGGCAGCATCTGAGCACTTTAAAATCTGGCAGTTCCTTTTAGGTGCCCAAATGGGAATTGAATTCTTTTGGAAATCTGGCCAACTGGCCAGTAATATTTAGTCCATTTAAGTGGTCTTTATTCCTTTGTCCCTGTTAGCCCACACATACAATTGTATGTCACTAAGCAATGTTTTGCATGGACTATATTAGGTATAGCTCTCACCGGCAACAAATAGTGGTAAGAGCTATTTACTGCCCAGTTGCTTACCATTAAAATCAGTTGGAGACTGAAGTTAGTGCAGAATAGATCAGCTCACATTTGGGGCAGGGCATCTCAATGGGAGCCCGTGACACCGATAGTCTGAGATCTGCACTGGATACCTAGTAGTTTCCAGTGGAGGTTAAGGTGTTGAATGTGACTTAAAGGTCTACAGGGATCACCTCTCTCCCCAGGCAGTACTGTGACGGCTCAGCCAAAGGCACACGCGCTGGATCAGGCTCATTAGAAAAGAGAGGGGACTGCTGGCAGGGGAATCTTGGTGAGGACCCCAGTATGCTGGAACTTGTTCCACCTTCATCTCAAATAGCCCAAATTTGGTGACCTTCCATGCATGCTGCAACAGACATCTGTATGCTAGGGTTTATGGCAAGGTTTGAGCATGTGCTCCTGCAACAAACAAAGGAACCTTTTTGTAGGTGGCTGGCTGGGCAAGTTCCTGTTTGGCCATCCCCATGTGAACACATCCTCAAAGTGCCTCACTAGCTACTAGTGTGCACTAACTCCCCTGTGAACACTCTTACTGCATACTTACTCTGAAAGTGCAGTAAGCTGAACTGTCCGAGGGCACTTTCAGTGTACAGACAGACGGTCCACATGGGGAGTTAGTGTAAAGTTGCTAGTAAGCTTTAAATTCACTCCCTAGCTCTTTGCACACTTAGATAGGACCTGACTGTTTAATGCTGCTTGGGTAACGCTGTAATATGAATTAAGGCATATAAACATATTTTCTTGTAAATAATATGAAAAATAATACAAAATAAAATGAACTGATCTATCACATGTGCTTCAGTGATAAGAATGTTTCTGAGTGATAAGAGAAAAGCAAGGACCAATCCTTCTCATTGAAGTTGAGAGGAATTTTGTCACTGTGCTGGGACAAATATTTCATTTCACCCCAATTTTTTGTTCATCTCCCTCTTCTCCGAATAAGGTGATTCAGAATCACTTATGCGGGAAGAATGATACAAATACTTCCAAGGTCTGATTTTACTTCCAATGAATCTTTCTATTCATTTCAACAGGAGCTGGATCCAGCTGGCTGTGGGAACGGAAGTGCAATTTAAGATTCCTTCCATGTAAAATATACTTCTAATTAAAAAACATAGCAGTGGATTGGAACTAAGAATCCTATTTTACAGTATTTGATTTTGAAATATAGGGTAATTGCCTGTGTCATTCAGGATTATCTAGAGAAGAAACCTGGCAATTCTTTGATCTTTCTCTTTGGTAGAGGTGACTGGGTACTTAGGGGTTGTTTTCAGAGTCAGCAAAGGAGAGCACCTGGTTAGGTATGTGTTAGACAGAAGCTCCATCTTTTCATTTGTTTGACAAAGGACAAACAGAAGCTGGTATTGCAAACTGCAAGATTGGGCTTAAAACGCCCATTACAGTAAAATGATAGATCCACTAAAACTACATCTTTAATGTAGCCAAATATGAAAATATAAATAATCTAAGTATCTAAAACATTAAATCTCTGCCTTCCCAACAAACTGCTGCATTACTGAGGGTGCAAGGGGCCATAATGACCACATTCAGTTCCACAACTTTACCTTTCCTGCTGTAATAGCAGCACACAATGAACTGGCATGTTAAGCATATTTTGAGTTCATAAATATTTGTGTCACATTTGTCAACATTTGCCTTAAAATATAAGCTGCACAGTTATGAAGGGACAAGGGCTGAAGATGACTAGGCGAGTACACTTAAGTTCTCATTGTGGTATCACACCATATATGTTCCTATTCATATAAATAATATGAAAAATAATACAAAATAAAAGGAACTGATCTATCACATGCGCTTCAGTGATAAGAATGTTGAGAGGAATTTTGTCACTGTGCTGGGACAAATATTTCATTTCACCCCAATTTTTTGTTCATCTCCCTCTTCTCCGAATAAGGTGATTCAGAATCACTTATGCGGGAAGAATGATACAAATACTTCCAAGGCCTGATTTTACTTCCACTGAATCTTTCTATTCATTTCAACAGGAGCTGGATCCAGCTGGCTGTGGGAACAGAAGTGCAATTTAAGATTCCTTCCATGTAAAATATACTTCTAATTAAAAAACATAGCAGTGGATTAGAACTGAGAATCCTATTTTACAGTATTTGATTTTGAAATATAGGGTAATTGCCTGTGTCATTCAGGATTATCTAGAGAAGAAACCTGGCAATTCTTTGATCTTTCTCTTTGGTAGAGGTGACTGGGTACTTGGGGGTTGTTTTCAGAGTCAGCAAAGGAGAGCACCTGGTTAGGTATGTGTTAGACAGAAGCTCCATCTTTTCATTTGTTTGACAAAGGACAAACAGGCTTCTTCTGAATTCTCGAACAGCATTGAATATTTTCCGGTTTTGTCACTCCAAAATTATATTGTCCATATATTTAATTTTGAAAAGCTGAAATCTGCAGAGACAATCTATAGATAAATCAGCAGCTCTGGAAGAAGTTCCTGCAACATCTTTCAACCAGGAAATAGATACTTCTCAGGCAGAGCTACTGGATCAGTTCATACAATTCATACCTAATTGCATGCTACCCAAACCTACGATTCCCCCCCACCCCCCACAGGCGGTGTTCCCTTGCCATACTGGGGGAAAAACCATCCTGACTGGCATGACCTCTGTGTCTAACTAAAAGAACACCTACTACATATCACAGCCTCCTCACTCTCTGGTTTATCATCTTTTCCACAAGTATAGCACCTGTAATCTGAAGAATTTAAATTATTTCACAAACTAATTATTTCTGTCTCACAACATCCATGTGTGCGATATAACTAAAGCATAGCACATTTAAAAACTAGATTTTTGTCACAAGGACAAATCCCATTCTAAGAGGCAATGCATTGCTGCTCCACCTACAGAGCATCTCAGGGAGGAATTATAATAGACAAATCCCTTGGTGCTTGCTGGGGTTCTGATAGAAAGTTATCAGCAGTAAATCACAGTCCATCTCTTTGAAGAGCTTGTCTACATGGGGAACCAATTGCTAAATAAGCTATAGTGTGAATTTAAAACTCCAATTCTATTCTACACCAGATTCCTGTGTGGACAACCTTATTCCTCACAAAGAGTACCTTTTTGAAGATTAGCTTCACCCACTTCAAAACAACTATTCCACATTAGCTATTTCAAGCTATTTCCATGGGTAGATAAGCCAGCAGAACTGTTGGCTCAGCTCTAAAGTAATGTACACCAGGATTGATTCCATTGAAATAAAATGGAATTTAATTGGTATGAGGAGAGTCAAGTCCACTATTTATGTATTTAAAAACAGACTATTGCATGTTGAGTCTCAGCATGGATTTGAGTATGTTTCAGTAGCAGCTCATTTCATAACATTCTCCTTCCCTATTTGTGAGCAAGTATTTGACCGCTATTACCTCCTCCACAGATATCCGCACATTTATCTATTCTACCTCTCTATCTAAGAGTCCCAAGTTATTCCCAAATGTGGATTTGCTTTTTTGTCAATATATGAATTTAGTGGGCTAACCAATTTGATCAGATTTGGGAGTTAAGGAATCCGGCACATACTATCATAGTGTGAAGGGGGGTTGTTGTTATTTGTTTGTTCAATTGATCTCTCACAACATTTAAACTAGATTAAGTGTATAAAAGTTAGAGAGACCTGAAACACATTTTGATGTTAACAAAAACTACAACCGCAAAGCATTTTAAATGTTCCGAACATAACATGTTGGTTTATACTTTGAATGTCTGGCTGACCTGCCATTGCATTTGGCAAAGACAGATTTCTAGAGCAAATTGCAACTAATACCCACAAAACAAAAGCACATGCTTCCTTTTTCAGTCAATATACCACTACTTCTTTTAGACGTGCTTTGTAGGTAAAGAGCCTCTCCAGTTGAAGTTTTTCCTAGCTCTGCAGCAGGGATTTACTGCACAACTCAGACCAGCTGTCATCCTGACAGGCTCTAACCACTGTTATCTCATAGCATCCTGCTTTTGTTCTCATTCCAGAAATCATCCATTATTAATAGTATTCTCTTAACAGCTGCATTAGTGCTTATGTAAGCTGTGAAAATAAATTTGGCTGAGAGAATATTTTGAGACCACTGACTGTATTTAAATAACTAAAAGAAATAAAACCCACCTGTCATGAATACATCACACGTTGCTCCATGTCATTCTTGCAACAAAACAAGGGTTTCATACTGTCTGATACCAAAACATCCAGTAAAACTATTTCCATGAATTAGCTGGTGGTTCATACTGTCCAAATTTATTATAAACACTAAAAGCCAGCTCTCCAGCCCCAGTTGTTTTGCACTGTTCAGCACTTAGGATATGAAAAACGGTTTCTAAACCAGAATTTAAGGATTCCTTTGGCTCGGGGCATTCTGCGGTGGCAAAGCCTACTCTATGCCACTTGCTTCCATGCCCAGAATAGGGGTTGTTGCAAATAATGGAGGATACACGGGAAGAGCATATTGCTTTCTGGCCAATCATCAACACCTTAATGGCTCCTGAGGACCATAAAAAGCCAGCATAAAAGTTACAGCAATACTTAGGCTGGTCTAACTTGTTCTATGAACTGATTTGGTTTCCATCCAGACCTAGTGTCAGAAGAGGCAGAAAGCTGAAAGCCCACTGTGCCTTTTCTCCACCTCCAAGCTTTACTGAATATTTGCTTGGTATTATTCTTGATCCTTAAATCTTTTGAAATTTGTGCCTAATCTCAAATTTTGTCAACTGAATACAAAACATTTAGACATCCAGCTTTGTGTAAGTGCTGAAGGAAGATAGAAATTTAAAACAAGGTCCCCAAACAAAGATATTATATAAGATCATTTTCTTTTGATCTAGTCTTATAAGTTTTACTACAGCGTAGTTTTACCATTTAATTCTATGGCAGCAGAATTGTAAACTAAAGTCCAAGAATCTAGGACCTTGTCTTCAGAGTAGTAGTAGAAGAGTAGTAGTGAAATCTGTTTTCAGTATTTTGCCATCTTCGTTTCCATCACATTTTGAGTGAGAAGAACTATGATCTTGTGATCTAAAAAGGATAAATGAGGCAAAGAGTTGAGTTCCACACTTTTTATTTGGGAGAGGAAGGGTAGAGAGAGGGAACTGTGACAATTCCCTATTCTCAGTAGATGGTAGAGCTGACTGCCACAGATGAGTAGACTGTACCATTCCAATGGATGGTGTAACTTGAAAAGTTTTCCCTGCATGTCATGGCAACTATGCAGGTCCCATTAGTTGTCTAAAAGAGAAATGATCAGTGGAACCACTGGCTCAGTTCCTCACCCATCCTGAACACTCCCCTTCTCTAGTCTCTACAAGGGGTCCTCAAAGAGCAAATCTTGATGGTGAACAGGGTTTAGGCTTCCTAATTCCAGTGAATGATCAGGCACAGCCCTCTAAGGCTGTGGAGGGCAGACCAGGATATATCCCTAAGTGTCTTTTTATCCTGAGTGAAAGCCTTCTGAGTAGCTTGATGAGACCTAACAGCAGTGCTCAGTACACAGATCCCAGTTGCAATTGCAAAAGGATTACAGGGTATTTACCTCCTGATAACAGAAAGCACTCAAAATCTGGAAGAAAGGAATAATTCTTTCTATGACATGTAGCAGTGTGAAGCATGCAATATATGTGGGTATGACCTTGGGAGCATTGCCTGTGAACTTTCAGGAATCTATACAACTTTCTCAGCCTTTTTTTTTCCCCAGCAAGCTGGGTAAGAACTTTATACCTTTATAACTATATCCATGAATTCACACAGGCAGTTTAAACTGCACTTAGCACAATATAAACTCCAACATACAACTCAGCCCGCAAACTGTAGCCACCTTCTTAGGCTCTCATGTCACTTGTGCAGTAAAATACTGATTTTAAAAGCATTATATAATATTATACAGTCTATTTTTCTCTGCCTTCTAAACATCCAAGCATACACAGCATCAACTGCCAATACATTTTCAATCCAGTCACAGTTGTGTTTAACTGCATGGTTTGACAAATGGTCCGAACTAAAGCTGCTTAATTGTATATTCTGCAGTTTAAAGAAATGTGATGTACATTTAACAACTATGCATTTTTTAAGATTCGAAACAACCTTTATGAGAAACACAAACTTGGAATTCCCTAGATTTCTTTGTTTGCTATTTGGTGGAGTTGGACAAAAGTGTATTAATCTTAATAGCAACAACCATTATTTTGGTATTGATTCAGCTAAACCTTTTTGGGACCTTGAATCCTGTAAATGGAACATAGAGACATGGATGTTGTCTAAGTGTTTTGCAAGGGTAGGAGAGAAAACAGTGGAATGGTCCCTCCTGACTTAATATCAAGCATCTTAAAATATCTAGTAGACTGGATTTCAGACACTAGAGATAAAGCATGATTGTGTTATATTTGTGTTTCATGGTTGTGTAGTGAATAGGCAGCCTTTCCCACAATGCAAAGTTTTGCTGAGAGTAGTAATTGTGGTGTAGAATTAAAATGGGACTAACTTGTTTCTTCTCGACAGGTAAATATGTGCTGTCAGTCTGTTCAGGTGGAATGTTAGTCAAAGGAGAGAATATCAAAACCTCAAAGATTATAGACTGTGGCCCAATCCTATGTTTTCTTGAACTGCTCCACCAGCCCTAATGTTAGTACTGGGTTCCCTGATGCTGTAACATAATAGTCCCTATGACATCCACACTCACGTTGGCCTTGTTAGGGGGTCACTGCTGGGTTTCAATATTATTTAGTGATTGCTCACTGCTGGAATATTCCCTTGAGGCTGTTGCTTCCTGGCTTATAATAGAACATCCTTCAGGGACTGGCCCAGAGCTAAGCATGGCAGGAGAGGGGAACACAAATGTTACCTGTGCTGCGCCAAGCATTCTTCAGGCCAGTCCAAGGAGCCATCCTCTATTTTTGATATTATAAACCAATCTTTATCATTTATGACTCAAAACGTTACCAAGGGATCACAGTAAACCTGCTCAATATGTAGCAGCAGTCAAAAAATGCTGAAGAATGTTAGGAACCATTAGGAAAGGGTTGGATAATAAGACAGAACGTGTGATAATGCAGGCATGTAAATCTATGATATGCTCACTCCTTGAATACCGTGTGATAAAAATATTTCTACTTTTTCCAATTTTAATAAAAAAGCAACAAAAATGATTAACGGTATGGAAGAGCTTCCATGTGAGAAGAGATTAAAAAGACTGGGACTGTTCAGCGTGGAAAAAGAGATGACTAAGGGAGGATATGATAGAGGTGTATAAAATGAATGATGTGGAGAAAGTGAATAAGGAAGTGTTATTTACCCCTTTGCATAACAAACACTGGGGCTCACCCAATGAAGTTAACAATTAAAAGGTTTAAAACTAACAAAGTAGTATTTCTTTACACAATGAACAGTCAGCCTTTGGAACTCTTTGCTAAGAAATGTTTTGAAGGCCAAGAGTATAACTGGGTTCAGAAAAGTAACAGATAAATTCATGGAGGATAGGTCCATCAATGGCTATTAGTAAAGATGGTAAGGGATGCAACCCTATGTTCTGGGCTTCCCTAAACCTCCAACTTCCAGAAGCTGCAAAGAATGGGTATAAGACTTCAGCTTTCGACTTTCATCACAATCTTTGTTTCTCTCTTTGGATATTTTAGCAAGCCAGTCTAAATTTAGAGAAAATTCCTCTGTTCCTGACAGAGGGGTTTTACTTTCATCAGGAGGTTCAGACCAGACCCTTAACTGTGATGAGGTTTTAATTCAGAATAGGAAAAATATACATTAAACTGAACCTCTTTCATGCCCTGTAAAAGGATTTCTGACTTGTGTTGCCTATGGGCCCTTATCTGAGGAGAGATTTCTATTAAAACCAACTCTACGTATAATGTTTCTTTGTTAAAAACTTAAAAAAAAAAAAAAAAAAAAAAAAAGCAGCTTTTGGACCACACTGTTCTGAGGTGTCAGTGTTTCACTGAACTCTTTCCACATGCCTCCATTTTTCATCAAAGGAAACTGAGTTTGGAGCACCTCAAATCTGCATTGCCAATTTCCACTTTTTGGAAACATGTGATCTATGCTACAATATGGGATGTTACCACCTCAGAATTAGATATTTATGCACTGCTAAACTGAGGCCTGGTCAAATTCTGGGTAATGTCCAATAAGATTGTGTCTGGGAAGCAGTGAATGTGTCACTGATTCTTCAGCATTCATTCATTTCCCACATCTATTATCTCATTCCCTCTGTCTGTGTTCTTGTCTGCAAGATGCATTGATCATAGTTTATAAGGACTCATGATAATCTTAGTTACTGCCTATAAAGAATCCTATCGCATAGAGAGAAATAAAGCACTATTTTTCTTTCCTAGAGTGTAACCTATTCAGAGACTCTGAATATATGCTTACGACACAGATATCCATCAAAATTATTAAAAAAACAAAAATCACATTTTGCAAAACCTATTCATAGGTGAGGTGTTACAATATGGACCATACAGAAAAATGTGCTAAAGTCAGCCTAAATCAAACAGAGCAAAAGTAAAATATATCATCTACTGTATTACAGCTTATTTGCACTACTAAAATGAAAACTCAATTAATTTTCTAAAATTAAGTCTAAACATATATGCTAAATACCTCAACTACCAGGCTGGAATACAGGGACATGTAACACAGATTTAAGTTTTCATTTTGCTTTTTATTCCTGTAAATGTAATAATGGCATTAGTGATATGACAGAATACAGGAAGAACCAAAATCTTTCCATGGAAAAGGAAGGATGAGACACTTAATTTTTAAAAAGTAATTAATGTAATTTGCTACATTTTTTCTGCATCATTCATTTTATATTATTAAATCACTGCAAAAAGTGGGCATTATTTCCAATCATGCTGAAGGAAACATAAAAAACAGGAAAATCCTAGTGCATGTCTACACTTTCCATTTAAAGCGCAGAGTCCCTTTGGGGGGCAAAAATCTTCTGTGCAGTATTTAACTGTTAGCTTCGGTAAGGGTGAAATCAGTTTTGCTATGATACTTACTGCTCCTTCACCAGGATTGTAACTGAAATAGTCATAGGCACTCATAGATGCCAAGACAGTTTTCTGTCATTTGACCTCTGATTAGGCATATCTGTATAAAGATATGGCTGTTCAATTTACAATGAACAAAATAAACCTCCTGTCCTAAGCTTCACTCTATCACTGTCCTGTACTCTAGCTGACTAGTAAGACGTGAAAGGTTTTAAGTAGTAGATTTCATCTTGTTAAAAGTACATTTTCATGTGAAGAAAGCAAAATGAAGGAGATGATGATCCTGCTTGTCTTGTTGTGATACACTTGCCAATGACCTTTTGCGGTGAAACTCAAAAGTTTCACTGCAAACAGAAAACCACTTTCACAAGAGGCGGCGTACAGTTCTTACCATTGATCCTTTCATGGTGATGTGCAAATGAAGACATGTTCTTCCTGTGTAAACAGCTTTTAGCCTCCAGAGGCTACCACTCTGGCCAGGAGCTCTGACGCCAGGTAAACAGACATCTGTCACTCCCCCTCTAAAGCCCCAGGAACTTTGAAACTCTCTTTCATTTTTTGTTTGCAAGTGCTCAACTGACCAAGTGACCATGACTGCTCCACAGAGCAAACAATCTCTTGCTGGGACCCTGCACTCATCCCCCACCTTCCTACAAGACCTATTGTCCAAACGGAGAAAGCTGCACTTGGGATAGCTGGCCTCAGTGCACTGCTCTCGTCAGGGATGGAACTGCTGCAAAAGTCAACACTATCTGATGCCTGTGGAAGTGAGTACACAAAAAAGCGCTTTTCTTTCACCGGTGAAACTGACAGCACAAAAACTCTGCAGGTATAGACCTAGCATAAGTTTAAAAAGTGCCACTGAATCAAATGGCTTCTACATATTTCTCACACTACACAGAGGATATAATAGGACATATGGAATACAGTGCAAATTTTACACATGCTGTTGTTTCTTTTGAAATGTAAATAACTTGGGGCTTTTCCCAAATAAAGACAAGAATTGGCATCAGGCCTTAAGAATCTGAATTTTTTTAAAAAACTCCTTCCCCCCCCCTCCCCCCAATTTTTTTAAAAATATTCTGCATCCAGGTTAACTCTGATTGATCAATATTTATGGTTCATCTAAATTGTGTAATTTTGTTTTTAATCAGCTGCATGTATTTAGTGAATCTCAGCAGTGAAAGAAGACTAGGATTCTTACCCAGCAAAGTATGTAAACATGTTTAACCATAGCTAGGTCTGTACACACATTAAAGTCAACAGCACTACTCATGTTCTTAAAGTTAAGCATGTGTTTTAATATTTTTGTTGGATCAAGACTTAGGTTTTGCATTTGGATTACTGACACATTAAAAATAATGGGCCAGATTCACCAAAGGTGCTGCAGGGCAGAGAAAATTACCAGTAGAAGCAATTCAAGGAAAGCACCGAATCATTGTATCCTCATCCCCTGTCTAACCAAACACTTCACTAATTCTGGCTCTGGACTGGTCCTATACCTAAACCAATTTGATACAGTTTTGCTAAAGACAACTACAATCAGCGTTGAGAAATTGTATGCCAAGGTCTATTTTGTTAAGAAATTATGATGCACTATAAAGCCAATAAAAATAACTTAACAGTCAAAAATGCTGACAGGCTCTTAGTAAGTGCAGCCCCTCCATGCTTTTCAATTAGACCGACCAACATGCATTAGAAAGTATCTACCCTACTGACAGCACCTATTATCTGAGGCTACAGATCCTCTTTAGTGTAGATGTTCTAAGCCTACAGGAAAGACTGCTCCCATCGACATATATCAATCAATCCCTAATGAGCAGCGGTAGCTACCTCAGCCAGAGAAGCTGTCCCACAGACATAGTGCTGTCCACACCAGTGCTTAGGGCCAAGTTACTTATGTCACTCGGGATGGCTTATTTACTTTCTATATAATTACACACACACACACACACACACAAAATGTTTCCTCTATCATACTGTTTAGATACGTATATATGTACTATAGTAAATGAAACCATGAACTCACACTACTGTGGCTCTTTTGTAGAATGTTGATAGCTAATTTGGCTCCTGAACCACTGAAGTCTGAGTACTATTGATTTAAAGACAACGTATGGAGCTTTGGAAGTAAAGTACAGGGTGTGTGGTACTTCTAACAAATATTGAGTAATGCAAGAGATTCATCTATCAATCCATCATTTAACCTTCAATGTGTTCAGAATTTCCTGAAACCTACTGGTTCATTCTATTATTCTTGTACATACAATCTAGAGAGTGACAAGACAACATGCTGTTGGGATTCAGAGCCTAGACAAAGAGAGAATTAATCTTGCAATAAAGACTCATTCCAAATATCAGAAAATGACCTTTAACAAATACAAATATAGGAATATTCGGTATGAGTTGCCATACTGGAACAAAACATTAGTCTATCTATCAATATCTTGCATCCAGTAGTGGGTTCTGCTCGCCTGTTCAGAGAAAGGTCAAAAGTCCAAAATGCATCTCGCACATTATGCGTCATAGGTAGGAGACTAAGGATTTCTTCCCTAACCAACCACTCCACCCCATTCCCCAAGCAACCAGTTCACAGAATCATATAAGTTAAGGAGGGAGATGAGCTGTTTTGTCACAAAGTCCATGACCCTGCTAGTGTAGGACGATTTCCTCCAGTATATTCACATCTAGTTTTTTGTCCAGTTCAATCTTGAAGATACCAAGTGATAGGGCTCCAGCTCAAACTAGCTATTTTTCTACAGAGAGATCTGATCCATAGGGCTAAATATTATACTTTAACGTAGAAAAGTATATTTTAAGAGCGAGAACACTCCAAGTATGCGCAACTTTGAAATATGATGTTGTCTGTGGAGGATCAATCAGCTGCACCTCTATAGTTATAGACTTATAGTAAGATCTGCATTTATCTAACTATAACAAGTGTGCTACCTGATATGCTTTATAATCAAACACAACTTACAGCCACTTATTAACTAAGGAGAAAGAGAGACATTGAGAAAGTCAATAAGATACACTCCAAAGTGCTTAAAGCAGCAACCTTGATTAAATCCTTCTGTTTTCACCTAAGATACATTTCCATATGTGCCAAATCCTTCAGGCTGAACATTGCTTCTAAGCCAAAGCAATAGCAGCTAGTGAGAAAAGTGAGTGAGTAACTGGTTTCTGTTGTTCTTGGCCTTGCTATTTAATGGTCTCACGTGTAATACTTTTGTAATCAAGTGATGGGGCAGTGGAAAAGAGAACCATTAAATAAGTCACTTTTACAGGAAAACTTGAACAAATGGGTACGATTATTGAGTTTACAGTACCAGGACAATTATAGTTATTGGATAAACACTGTACTTCTGAATTACATCATAGACATAAATCCACATTTTAAGGTTGATATTCTACTTAAATGGTACCTAATAAAATCAATGTAACTTTGAATGCTATATTTATAATTGTTGACAAACTAACAATGCATAGCCTCTGAAATCCTCTATTTAACATTTTTTTTTCCTATTGTGTCAAAATATTTTAAATTGGTTTAGACTAGACTGTTTAAACTGAGGGTATGGAATAGGGAGGATAAGAGAATGCAAGAGATGAATAGTTTTAAGTGTTTCTGCATCACAAACTTCCAGCATTGTTGGCACTAACTGGTACAATTATTACTAGTCTCAACAAAGGCAAAGGATTGATGGTAGAGACTGAACTATTCTCTGCCTCTATTCCTCCAGGTCAAGCAACATAGTACAGAGAAGCTTCCATTCCCGCTGAGTAGGCTGCACTGTACCTGTTATCTAGGTAAACAGAAGGCTTTGCTCTCCAGGACAAAAAAAAAAACACAATAAGAATTAGACATGGGCCAAAACCTTAGCCTCCACTCTTTCTGAATTTGGGGAGAATGAGGGTGCAGACAAATTCCTATATTTGAAAGTGTCCCCATGATTACAATTAGGAGAGAGATCCAAAACTAGAGCCCAAACCACCAAATTACATGACAGAATGTGATGTATTTGTTTATTCTCATATCTCTAATTGCCAATAAAAGAGATGTTTTAAATCTAAACATATTGGGGGATAAAATAATTGAAGTTATGGATGCTCAGATTTATTGTCAGCTACTGTATATTGAGTGTCCTGCATTCCTACTTTTACTCCTGAAGCCACTATGAGAAAATGAGGCACAGATTATTTTCAAAACATTGGCCTAAATCTGCTCTCACTGAAGTCAGTGGTAAACTTCCTATTGACTTCATGGAAGCGGAGTCAGACTGAAGAAGATGGTTTTAAAAACTGACTCTCAGAATCTCCTACTTCTATTGGAATCAGTGGCTAATAAGCTCCCATTAATTCCAATGTGATCAGTTTGGGGCTTGTTCCTCCAAATACTCTGACTTCAATGGGAACAGATCCGGCTTCTACTGAGGACCAAATCTTTCAAACCACCTTCTACACTGAATTAAGGAAATACAAAACAATTTAGGAGCAGCTTGGCAGGATCAGGCCCAGTAAAAGAAAACTTTTAAATTAATAAATGAAACTGTCTTTTTTTTTTTCTCCCTGTGCTTACCTCTAACAAATATGTATTCAGGTCACATGCTGCTGTACTTTTCTATTTCAGTAGATATTGGACAGTCTCTTTGGAAATTACATTTCTTTTTCTGTTGAGTGATGCAGTCTTAGATGGTAAGGAAAGTTCTGAAATTGAAGACAAATAACCCAGACTTCCTTCTGATAGGGCTCTATCTCTTGTTGATCTAAATGTTGAACCTTGGCAATTGATAGCTCTGCTTGTGGTGATGAAAATCCACAGCTGTACTGCACTCAGTCTATTACAAGAGTCATGATCATTAATTATTTTTTCATCCGAGGACAGAAATAATCAATAGGAGCTACTCAAGATTTTCAGTATTGATTTATGTTCTTATTTTTTTCCCTTATATAATTGTAATTCCCTTTTAAGTGGTTTTCCCACTGGGCAATTTCTACTTCTTCAAACTGTGAAAAACTTTGCTTCTTGTCTTCTTACCAGGGTCAAGCAAGATCAGCACATTTATTTCTCCTCTGTGACTGACTTCATACTGGCTCCCAGAAAGTTCTGCATTGATTTTAAAATATCATTCACGCTTAGCTTTTTTGTGTCTGGGCTCCAATCTGCCTTACACTCAAGATTTGTATTGCTTGATAATATTGTAATTCACCAAATCTCTGTCCAAGTTTAAAGACCAAAGAACTTGAGGTATCTAGTTTCATTCCATACTGCCCTCATTGCCTGATGGAGGAACACCTGATGCCAATGGGAGCTGGGGAAGGCCATGTAACATATTTAGAATTAAGTAGAACAGACCAATGCTCTTTCAAAAGACTGTTGCACCTTTAGTCTAGAATTTTACTAGTCTCATTCTTCCATGAATTTCAAGTCTACTACTACTTTTTACAATGCAGTCCAAAAGTTGGCGCTTCTTATAAATATGGCTGTATGTTGATGTAACTTAGGCCAACAATAGTGTAGACGTGCCCTATATGAATAGAACAAAAGAGTGTTTATATAGTAGTTTCTTTAAAACTATACTCCTTATAAAAGCACTTCAGGAAAACAAAAATTACTGGGGGCTACAGACAAATTTATTTTCCATTTCTAGTTTGCTTTTTATCACCTGCACCACCATATGCTGATAATAAATTTATATTTTTCTCCAGTTCTGCAAGAGACAAAACAAAAACATTTTCCTGATATTGATAACCCTACCAACTGTATGAATGCACTGGAAGATGTCTGGAAATAGAAACTTATATGCAGCATTATTGTAGCTGTGTTAATCCCAGGATATTAGAGAGAGAAAGTGGGTAAGGTAATTTCTTGTATTCCAACAACTTCTGTTGATAAGCAAGACAAGCTTTCAAGACAAGCTTCAGGGCCTGAAGAACTCTCTGTAAGCTTGAAACCGTCTCTCTCACCAACAGAAGTTGATCCAATAAAAGATATTACCTCACACACATTGTCTCTCAAAGTTTAACTTGGAGAGTCTCAGATAGATCTTAAACTATAGCTCCTGAAAATAGTGTGGGCAGCTAAGAATTCATTACAGATCCCTCTCAGCCAATCAGACGGCATGTATCAGCGTCATCCACACTTCTATTTTTTTTATGCCTATAGAATGTCATATTGTATCAGGCTACATTTTTGTCACACTCAGTTCTGTTGTGGACTAAGGTGATGCAAAAAAAAATATGATAGTGCTACATGATGTAAAGGTACTAGGTACAATATTCTAATGACTTTCTATGGAGGATACATAGAATGAGGCTATTTACAAAGGACAATTCCGGGCTCACCGGTCTCCTGAAAATTGTAGATAAGTGTTCATTAGCTAAGATAGTTTTGTATCTATCTAAGATTGCTTTTTACAGTCTTCTCAAGAGGAAATGAACTGGACATTAACAAAATACTAAATAGAAAGTGACTACTTTTACCAGTTGAGACATCATTTAAGTTAACCTAGAGTTGTAGATAAGAATTTTAATTCTGTACAAAAATAGCTATTTGTCAACACTCATCCTCACCCTTGCCCTTTAAAAAAGAATTATTACTGCATGTTGACACAGCATCCTGCCTTTGACACCATTCATGTTTGTAGCATTTCCAAACAGTTCTTGTGGAATGATATCCCAATGGATCTGCAATAATTGATAAGTGACTGTGCCTCTGATTTAAAGTAGGCTGTTAGCATTTTAATAAACAACAACAATAAATAATCTCTCATCCAAAAATCTAATAGGACTTTACAAATATGAATACTCTACACTTCATATTTTTAGATTGAATTTTTGGGGGTCTTACTCAATCCGTTGGAGTTCCTGGAATTCCAGGCCTATTAATGTCTGTAATGTCTTTTACTAACTTATCTTTGGCTGCCATGGAGATAACCTTTTCTGTCTTACGTAACCATTAGCAGTTTATTGATTCCTTTTTTGGATTTTAGGTGGATTAGTGTCATATGGACTATATAGAGATCTCGCTGAGCTTTTCAGCGAAGGGAAAAGGCACACTTACTACCCCTGAAGTAGGATAGGATGTAATAAACACAATTCTTATGCTCGGCATTCAGCACAAGCTTCCATTTCATATTTGGTGCCAGTTTAAGGTGATTATAATCATCTACAAGGACTTGAATGGCCTGGAAATTGGCTCTCTGAGATTTCCTTTACTCATCACGCTCTGTATGACTTGATAGCCTGTCTCCCTCACCAACAGAACATAGTCCAATAAAAGTTAATCCCTCACCCACCTTGTCTCTCTAATATCCTGGGACCAACACAGCTACAATGACACTGCACAAATCACAACAGTTGCATTCAACCAAAAACCTCTTGCTGTCTGTCTCTAATGCCATTTCAGTAGTGAATGGCAGTAGACTAACCTAAGTAAAGAACCTTCGGCTATGGAATTCACTGTGGGCAGCACAGTGATGTATTCAGGAGTTCAGCATTAGCATTCTCAGATTATTATTTAATATTTACTTTAAATTAGCTGCTTCACAAACAGACCTGGCAAGTAAAATCAGTTGCCACAATATTTTTAGGCAGCAAAAGGGGCCAAACCATCCATCTATGGAGTTCCATTTTTTAAATCCAACTAACAATAATTTAGAAGTCTAATGTTCATAAATACAACCATCAAAAATCTCTAATACAGTATATCATCAGTACACTACAGTGATAAGACACAGTGTGGTTTGATTTGTGATAATCCAATTTTTCATTTTTGTCAAAAGTAATTCACATATAATATCAGGCCTGATCCAAAGCTCAATACAGCAATAGAAAGAATAATTGATATCAGTGGATTTTGACAGGCCATTGAGGGGCACCATATACGTGCCTGCCAAATACTCCACAAGGCTGGTATTATTAGTTCCCTTTTATACTTAGATATCCTAATACACAATGAGATTAAGTGATCTGCTTCAGATTAGAAGAGACTGGAAAAGAAACAAAATATTGACTGCCAGTGACCTGCTCAGACTATTCGACTATGCTACCATTAGACTACGGCTTTAATACGATTCCAGTAAAACAGCCTTAATTACCGCCCTGTCAGACTCCTTCCCCCTGAAGCATATGAAAATTTAATATACAAAACAAAGGGTGAGGAAAAAGATATCTGTAGGTAAGAATCTCAAGAATAAGAAATACAGTAGTATGATCAGATGAAAAATGAAAATATTTCAAAGGATTTGTTCTAGGGTTTAAAACAAACAACCCACATCAATCATGTAGATTCTCCTTGTGACTGCTTATGTGAAGAGAAAGATCATGAGAGGTAATGGAAGAAATGTCAAAGATTACAATAATCCATTTTTTATCTTTTACATGTTTGTCTGAATCTCATTGTTCTGTTTTAAGTGTGAGAGAGAGAGAGAGAAACTTGCTTTTTTGGAATGAGTTTATTCTCCATCACTTCCCATGCTATTTTGAAAACCTAATATACTAAACCTTTGTCAGTTTTTTTCACCAACACCTTCTCTCTTGTTGCTTTGCATTTTATTCTTACTCTCCTCTCTGATTCATGACCTTTTATTGTACTCTTTCCCCAAGATTTAATCCTTCTATGACTATATCAGATTTGAAACATTTGAGGGCTATTAGTAAACAAGAAGTTCTATAGTTCTGTGTAGCAGGGCAGCAACTCGCCCGTGCGGCGCCTCCTGCTGGTCCATCCAGGAATTAGCTCTTCCAGCATCCAAAGCGCCCTCTGAAGGCCAATGTCCCGCTTACTGCTCTGGCCCCGTGTCCCTCCCAAACCCAAGTGCCCTCTTACCAAGGGTGCTGCACACCTGCAGTACCCCACCCTCAGGGTCTCCCCTCCCTGGGGAACCCTCACCCCCTATCCCCACCTTGCCTCAGTCTAGGCAACTGCCAGTCACCACTTGCCCCCGTTCACTGGGGCAGACTGCAGTATTATTGCCACTCATCACAGGCAAGGGGGGGTTGGCCTGCTGCTTCTGCCTCTATAGCCCTGGGCTGCCCCTTGCAACCCCAGTACCCTTTGTTGGGCCTGTCCCTAGGCCCTGCAGCCTGGGGGTTTCCAGGCTAGAGCTTCCCCAGCTCCTCTTGCCTTGCCCCAGCCCTGATTCCCTCTAGGTACCTTGTCAAGCTCCCAGCAGCCAGGCCTGTCTGCCTCTAGAGACAGAGGAAACTATATTTCTTTGAGTTCCAAACTCTGAGCCCTTTTATCAGGGCCAGCTGGGCCCTAATTGACCCAGCCACAGCTGCTTTCCATTGCAGCCTAATCAGCCTGGGAGCTGCTTGCCCCCAGCCACAGCCCTTTGCAGGGCTGTTTTAAACCCTTTTCCACTGGGGTGGGGCAGCCACCCCACTACATTCCATTAAGAGCATATAAAGTTATTTTGTTCTCTCGCATAAGAAACATGATGCCTTCTTGTTGTACAATATTTTATTATCTTTACTTTTGAAGGAGGAGGAAAGTGAATTATTTGCATTCTGATTCTGGAAGCTATTTAGGAGATGAGAGTTATGATTTCTAGCAATACCAAGTTATTCTTTCTCAATAAAAACAAGGACACATCAATGACACTAAATTGCCAACATATTCCTCCCACTCCATTTCTGATGCGTTTTTGGGCATGGCTGAAGACTTAATATGATGGGGCTAATTTAGCTACAAGTAATCAGGAAAAAGATCTTGGAGTCATTGTGGATAGTTCTCTAAAGACATCCATGCAGTGTGCAGCAGCAGTCAAAAAAGAAAACAGGATGTAGGAATCATTAAAAAAGGGATAGAGAATAAGACGGAGAATATCTTATTGCCCTTATACAAATCCATGGTGTGCCCACATCTTGAATACTGTGTGCAAATGTGGTCTCCTCATCTCAAAAAGGATATATTGGCATCAGAAAAGGTTCAGAGAAGGGCAACTAAAATTATTAGGGGTTTGGAATGGGTCCCATATGAGGAAAGATTAAAGAGGCTGGGAGTTTTTAGCTTGGAAAAGAGGAAATTAAGGGGGAAGGTATGTAAAATAGAGGTATGTAAAATAGAGGTATGTAAAATTATGAGTGGTGTGGAGAAAGTGAATAGGAAAAGTTATTTACTTGTTCCCATAATATAAGAACTAGGGGCTACCCAATGAAATTAGTGGGCAGCAGGTTTAAAACAAATACAAGGAAGTTCTTCACACAGGGCATAGTCAACCTGTGAAACTCCTTGCCTGAGGAGGCTAGGACTAGAACAGGGTTTAAAAGAGAACTGGATAAATTCATGGAGGTTAAGTCCATTAATGGCTATTAGCCAGGATGGGTAAGAAATGGTGTCCCTAGCCTCTGTTTGTCAGAGGGGGGTTATGGACGGCAGGAGAGAGATCACTTGATCATTACCTGTTAGGTTCACTCACTCCGGGGCACCTGGCATTGGCCACTGTCGTTAGACAGTATACTGGGCTAGATGGACCGTTGGTCTGACCCAGTACGGCCTTTCTTATGTTCTTAATAGAGTCAGTATATTTTTTCTCCCAAAGTGTTCTCTGATCCTTCCCATTGAGTTGTTAACTTAAATAGTAACTTGCTTAACAATATATTTTACTTCTTTTTCATCTCTCATTGCAGATCTGTCATACCGCCTAGTGAAAACTAAACAAATACATCAGCAATGGGCATTCATACAGCATTCAAGCACCCGTAACGTGGTAACTCAAGAGAGCAACTCAGAATCCTTAGGCAGGCTCAAATAATACATTAAAAACTTGGTATTATTAGCACCAATATAGCATTACTGCCCAGTGAGGATCAGGATCCTGTTGTGCTAAGCACAGAACAGGAACCAAGGAAAACATAGCCCCGGAAGAGTTTACAATCTAATTAATTACGATCACTGTATTACATACACTTTGCCTTGGCAAGCAGCATTCACCTGAGTTCCCAAGGGCTTTGCAAATATTAAAACATTAAATTTCACAATAGTCATAATTATTTATTTTACAGTAGCACCTAAGGTATGCCTGCAGTGCACCTGGGAGCGAGCCTTCCAGTTGGGTTAGACAGACTCGCTCTAGCTGGGGTTGAGTTAGCACATCAACAGCAAGTTGGATATTGCAGTTCGGACTGGAGCTCAGGCTCTCAAGCATAGGGAGCCAGGTGAATTTGAGAGCCTGAGCCCCAGTGAAAGCCACAATGGCTATATTGCTATTTTTAGTGCACTGGCTTGAGCCCAGCTAGCATGAGTCTGTCTACCTTGGCTGGGAGGCTTGTTCCCAGTTGTTGTGTAGGCATATCCCTAAAGGCCCCAACCAACATTTAGGCCTCATTGTGTTAGTTGCTGTAAAATCACATTGCATAAAACAGTCTTTGCTCTGAAGGCCTTATAGTTTAAATAGACATGACAGACAAAGTCACACAACAAGTTAGTGGCACATCCAGGTACAGATCCCAGGCCCCATTCACTGCATCATGCTGTCTCTCGCTCAGTATCACGGATCCAAATTTATCCCTGATATAACTCTACCAGTTTAAAGGAGTTACATTAGGATTCCATGTAACCTATTGTTCCTATTTCATAAATGGTTAAACTGAGGCACAGATGCAAGCATTTTCAACAGTGAGAACTACTTTGTTCGTCGGTGCCAACCCTGAAACATAGTCTAAGGTCTGATTTTCAGAGATGCTGAGATCTGGTAGGTCCCACTGATTTTAGTTGGGATACTGTCTGCTCAGCCTCTCTGATCATTCAGTCCTTCATGACACAGGTTTGGAACCTTAAAAAGGTAATTCCAAGATAGAGGATTATTTTTGTTAAAATGGGGGAGGGGTGACTAAATTATTTCCCAAGATATCTGTCAGAGACAAAAACAAGATCTTTGAGGACAAAAAACTAAATTCACCAGGATTAACGCCTGTGACTTCCCTTGGCTTCAAATGAATTTCTCTGAGCCAACACCTCATTACATTGAGAAGCACAAACACCTTTGGCTACAAAATTTCCCAAAATGAATTACTATAGAAAGAGGAATTGAACACCAAGCCCTTCCATCTGGCAATAAAAGTCTACCTAGGAAAGGTATTAACACTACATCTAGTTTAAACTTTAAATAAGTTAATGAAATATTTCTCTGTGTATTGAGAGAGGCCTTTCTATGACTGGTAGATGAAATCAGACAAGCATAACAAGACAAGATATATTAGAAAAGGCAGATTTAATCCCAAAGCATCTAAAAGATTAAAGGTCAAAAAAGAAAAATGTAGTACCCATTTAGATTGCAATTATCAAGGACCGTGTGATATGGACAAGATTCCATGGTCTGTTGAACTTCCTTTGTTATACTGAATTGACGTTTCAATCTCCAATATGAGTTACTAATATTCAATCCCCAAGAAATACGAGTTCCCGAGTTACTAACACTCCACACCCAGCAGAACCAACTTGTTCTGAGCACTTGGGAGATTGCGTCTCCAGTATCAAAACAGCTAAATTCTCTTCTGTGAAGAAAGAATCAGAAAGTGCAATAACTGAAATATACTATATAGTAATATCCAAAAATCAATCAAGAATTCAGAGAGAGAACAGCATGAGCCAAGAGAAACAAAGGAAGCCATAAGTGAATATATAAACTATCTGCACTGAGCCTGATTCCTCTGTGGTTCAGAACGAAAAATAAGTATGTATTACCTCTTTTGGATTGTATGTACCTATATCTACACAGAATCCAAAACCTGAGCTTGAGTTAACCCATTCTCAACTCATGAATACACCTTCAATGGGCAGAACTCAGACATCCATGATTAAACAAATGAAAACGTACTGTGGAAAAAAGCAAATGTAAGAGATGGGCAAAATAAATAAATATTTGTTGTTGTGGGAGGAAGAGCAAGACATAAAGTGGACTCCAGTTGGGTTAAATTCTGTTCTTAATTACCCATTCAATTTAGTGGGCTTACATGTGTCACTGAAGACCAGTATTTGGTCTGTAATGGAAAAAAATATTGATAAAGATTCTTTTTGGAAGACAAATCCTTTTCATGGAATGAAGGTGTATTCTCTTTTTTTACCTTTAGTTTTGCAGCAGATAAGATGACACGCCTTTCCGTCTTTCTCTGGACAGTATTCAGGGCACAGGAAGGTTTAAGCATCAGCTATATGGATATTCAGGGCAGTTTTAGCAATAAGCACCATTCCTGAATGCTACCCATGATTTCAAATTTACTGCAAGAAAACCATTTAAATAGATTTGTATTTCTTTACTATTTGAGGTACATTGACAGCATCATCTGGTCCTCTTATGTTAAAATTAAATAATGCCTTTTTAGAAAGTGTTTTTTTTTTTTTTTTTTGTGAAACATGCACACGTTGTTCCCGTCCCTGAGAATTATTCAAATGCTATTCCCAGCCCAGAGAGATCTGTGGGACTGCAGGTGGAAAATGAAATTTTCTCACTGGTGCCAATGGGTAACAAATGTTCCTACTATGTTAACATTAGCTAAAATAAAAGTGAATTGAAGGTTGTAGCTCTTCTCTATTTAGAATCAAGGCTTCAAAAAGAATTCTGAGTTGTAAACACCAGACAAGGTTAACTTAATATGTGAAAAAAATATTTGCAGTAAATCACAATGGGGTTATTTCTCCTTCTTGTATTGACAATTTAAAAATAAAATAAGCTATCTACAAGATGACTAATATTAACACTGGCCTATTTGTCTCTTATTATGGCAAATATAAAGCTGGCATTACAAAAATACATCCCCACATCCTATATTATATCCCATTTTTGTGGTTTCTGAGTACCTTCCATTGTGGCAATAAGCAACATGACCATCAGCTGCAGCTTACTTTTTTTCCCCCTTCTGGTCCATAAAGGTAAATTTAAGTGTAAACTTATTTTTTAATTTATGTACGGTATGTTATATTTTTCTGTATGTGTTTTAAACTGTGTGCATGATTGTGTCATTTTTGTGTATATTATGTGTTAGTTTTAAATGTGGGCATAATAGGATATACCTGTTTTTCCAAAAAAGTGAGATAGAAGTTTGCTTTGCATTTGGAACAGAAAGTGGTGAGCTTTCTGTTATTGAATGGGAAAATAAAGAGAATACTACAATTTAACCCTTTGTATCCCTCTCTCTCCAACGTAAATGATTTCTAACTCAAAATTATAGCCAGACATACCATCCCTTTTGGGTAGGGGGTAGAATATTTTACAAGATATTTTAAAAATATTTAGTTTTTAATTGAAGAAAGCCAACACACCAGAAAAGGTTAAATTTTTGGAGAACTTAATCATTAACAGGTACAGCTCTCCCATGCCCAATACTGACTATATCAGCTACAGTGAAGGAAAAATAGCACGTGAAAATAAAGCTGCTGATGGATATCATACTTTTCATTCTGTTTTGAGACTCTGTTATAGGTATCTCCCTTCCTCTCTTATCTCCTATTTATTGTGAAACATTTCATTCCATAGTTGGTCCAAAGACCATAAGCTATTCAAGATAGTTCTCAAGCACAGTGTAAGTCCTCTACTAAAATGGACCTAATTGTTTGCGAACACTGGAATAGACTAGCAATGGTAGACTGGTGCATGGAAATTTGAGAACCTGCAATAGATCAAATGGTACCTAGACCAGTCTTTTTTATTTATTCATTCTCCTGTTTCTCCATCTGTTTTCCTGAAACTGAAGCAAAATGAGGCCCTAAATCAGGAACTAAAATAGTAATCTAGACTAAAGCTATTGAACCAGATAAAGAACACTCTTCATTTGCAAAACAAGTAGGGTGAAATCCAGGTTTAATTTAAGTGAATGGAGGGGTATAACACTGAATATAAGGCAGCCCAGATTTCATGCCTAATGTGTTTAAAAATCAACCAATATTTTAGACTGTAGATTCTGTATATTTTCTGAAGATCTCTAAGAACTTTTACTAATGGGAGTATTTAAAATGGCATTTTGCATTACAGAAATAATTAATGTTTTTTTCAATTAAAAGAACATGCACCTACAGTAGAAGGAAAAGCTACTAAACATTAACAATATTTACTAATTACTACAAATTCTGTATGAACAGTGAATCTCCTAAGGAAGAAGTTTATCCAAAGCACCAACACAGAAGGTCAGAAAATGGACTGGCCTGGATTCAGGGTGAATTTCTTGTCATGACAAATGGGTCCATAAAGTATTTGGCGGAGCACTGGTCATACTTCCAGCCCATCTATAAGCCCTTTCCATGTGCTAATGACATTGGGTAACCCCTGCATATCCTCTCCTCAATTCTCAGTCCCCCAAGTGGCACCATGAAAACTCCCTGCATTTTGGCCCTTCAAATGTACAGAGGGATAGGAGCCTAAATGAGTATCTGACATTATTTACATAATGACATAATTCATACAGTGAAGTATCATAGATGGTGGGATGTTCTAAATCATCTACTAAATCTTTTCCAACAACATTTTTTTCTTAGACCTTCTGAAGGATTTTGTCACTATATATTAGATTTCACTATGAAGAAATGGTAAGTTCTAAATTCTGATTCTAAATGTACAGATACTTAATTCCTTCCAGTTACCCCCACTGAAGCTCCCTACACAGTTTTCCTACATTCTTGATATTTACACCCTTCAAATATTTGAAGACAGTTACTTCCACCTTTTCACGTAGAGCAAGATACCCTTACTTATGTTGACTAGTACCTTACTCAGGGCATGGTTAGACTGGCGCTTTGCAGCGCTAACCCCCCCCCAGTAGCGCTATAATTTTCGTACCGTACACACTTCAAAGTGAGATTTTGCGCATTTACTCACTGTTTAAAGCGCAAGTATTAAACCTCCTTTTCGAGAGGCAGAAGGCTTTTAGCGCTAGCGCTGTAGCGCAAGGTTGGGAATGTGGACACCCATGGGATCTCTTGCATGCCTCTGAGCCATGTAAAACTATCAGCAAGCCATTTAAGGCCATCAGCAAGCCATTAAAGACGATCAACATGCCATGCAAGGCAAATGACGTGAGGTGTTGTTTTATAAAAGCGGAAGTAGCTTTGCAGTTTCTCTCTAACAACTCACATAGCCAGGGCCGGCAACAGGAATTTTGGGGCCCCGTATGCAGATCGTGCGGGCCCACCCCGGCCGGTCTCCCGCTGCCCGCCCCCCCCCCCCCCGGCCGGTCTCCCGCCGCCTGCGGGCCCCAACCCCTGCATGCACTCTGGCCACGTGGCCCCCGCATGTGCTCTGGCCGTATGGCCCAGCCGGGAGAAGCAAAGGAGGGCGGGGGGAGGCTGCTGGGTGCCGGGGGAGGGGGCTGACGAGCGCTGCAGCGGCTGCCCGGAGCCGCACCTTGCTCACAGGCCCAGCAACAAGGGGGTACAGCTGCGTACCGGGCCCACCCCGGATTTAAGGGTGGGCCCGGGGCCTGGTACAGCTGTACCCGTTGTACCACCCTGTCGCCGGCCCTGCACACAGCAAATAACCAGTGAAAATGCTTGCGGATGGAGCTGTTTGTCTTAAATACAAAGCCTGTCAACTTTCACTAAGGAAAACTCACTGACAGCCTGATCTTCTCTCCCTGCGAACAACTTCCCAGTTCCCTCTCACCCCCCTCCTTTGCAAAGCACATTGCACCCCGCTGAATGATGGGATACCTGCCCTATCCCGCTATTGTCACTGCCGCCAGAAGTGCTACAAATGTATCCATTCTTTAGCGCTACAGGGTTTCAATCTGCACAGGCTCCAGCGCGATACCTATTGCGTTACATTGGGAAGCGCTACAAAAAAACGCGCTATAATCTCTAGTCTAGCCATACCCTCAGTAAATAATAAGGGAAAGAAAGAACTGTCCAGGCATTAGGGCATACGCCTAGGACTTGGAAGACCTGGGTTCCATACCCTGATCTACTATAGATTTCTTGTGTGACCTTAACTTCTCTGTTCCTCATGTGCAAAACAGGGATAAGCAACCTTCCCTACCTCAAAGGGGTGTTAGATGATAAGTACATTAAAGATTGTGAGGTGCTCAGAGACTATGAAAATGGAGTCCATTTAACTACCTTAGTTCCACTGATTTCAATGCAGCAGCTTTGAATGCAGATCAATAAAGTACTATTATACCCAGTAAAAGGATAAATACTTAGTATTTAAAAAGGTGTGTATTGACTCAAATTTAAATAACCCCTCCAAAATAGGAAACAATGAATAAATTGTACTAGTTGTATATGCAAGGCTATTTAGAAACAGTGGGTTATGAAGTACTTTGCTTGAAAAATCTAGGCAGAAAGAACAGTAATATAGCATATCAGACAATAATAGATCTTCTTACATTCTATGTCACATGCAGCATTGAAAGTAAAACCTCTCATCTTTGAACTAAAGGAAATGACATTTTTATTTTGGATGGGAGGTAAGAAGGGATTATTTGTAAGCATAATAGCCATAAATCTGGTTTCATTACAATCACAGCAAAGTAGAATACTTAAAAAGAAACACCATCACAAAAAACAAAACAAAAAACACACAACTGAAATAGGATATGGCTGTATGCTGCATCTTACTAGCAAGGACATCAGTTCACACTGCTGTTTCAATTTATTCTTTTTTTCTAAATACACATTTTCATGTTTTGGATGCATTTTCAACATGCCACTAAAGCTTCATCTCTCCAATACACTGCTGACTGTTCCAATTCTGAATTAAAGCTATAATCTCTTTCAATGTATGAACTGTGGAAGATCTCCAGTTTTTTTCTCTATCCCCCTATGGAATATCATTTGGTTACCTTGAGGGTAAGTCAAAATAAGCAACTGAAAAAAAAACTGTGTGTCAGAACTGCACAGGTAAATATCTATCACCATTGTTCCATGTGCAGACAATACTGCATGCTAGCTGTTTGATTTAAGAAGAGTTGGAACGGAATTTATTAGTAAGAGACAGGAAATCCATAGTAGTGATAGAAAGCCTTATTTCTTCATGTTCTCCTTTCATCTCATCTCTGGGTCTACCAAACTGTGTTCCTCTATATCCTCAGGTAAGGGTGCTGAATGCTGATAAATGACACAGAACATTGAAACAGCAACCACACTTCTTTTAGACACTCTATGAATCAAGAAATAAAATGAACTATACCGGATATTAACTCTGTTGCAGATACAGTATGTGAAACAATAGGGCATTGCAGCATCCACCATTTTTAACCACAACCTATACATTTCTTAATCAGGTATATGTTAAATAAATCTCCTCTTTTACTGTAGTGAATATGTATTCAAAATTCTCCACTTTAATTCTGATGCCAGCATTTATAGGGTTACACATAACACCATTACATGTTTCAAGTTTATGTACTCAAAAATAAAGGTAGAATACTATGATGAAAAAGAGTGTTTGCACCTATACAATCTCATATCATGTCATAATGGGATAAATCTGAGCAAACATGGAAAATTTCACAATTCCAGAAAGTAAACCAAAGTTGAAAAACCTGTGCCTTTATTGTAAATATACTAACAATCTGAACACTATTCTTTCTTGGTTTAATCTCACAGAACAAACTAAAGTGCATTCAATATTGTACAAATATTGATACTTTTTTAAAATCCACTCTAAAAATACTTTGCTGCCATTCCAATATCCCTCTTACCTCATTCTGGAGATCTCTGATCATTTTGCTCTTCCTTTCCATTTCAGTCTTCAGAAAGTTAATCTGCCCATTTAAAAAGAATGCCGAATGTTACGTTTTGAAGCATAGTACAATGCCACACAATCATTTCTTTTCCACTCTTGCTTTTCTTTTCCTTTTCACAACTTTGGATAGGTAATGCAAAAATTAAACCACTAGTCATATTTATTCCTACTGATAAGACACATTATTTAACTAAAGGAGGTGCCCAGCCTTGATAGACTTTCATATCTATTACATAATCTGCAGTAAAGTGACAATACTGTTAGCTAGGGGATTCGCTAAACAAGATAGGTTAATTAAAAAAACCTCATTCTGTATGAAAATTCTTAGAATCCTAGTTTTGTTTTTGGATGGATTGGATACCTCCAGATTTTTTAGAACAAATTCCATTGTAATCTTCAGGGAATTGCAGATTTTTAGACCAGTAAAAGTAGCTGTTTTTCCAATCACAAAATCTCTGCAGTTTTCAATCTTCTATATGTTAACACAACATCTGTCAGATTCTAATACCCTAGTTATACTAAATAGATTTTTACTACATGAGTGGCTCCATCAAGCTTTTGGAGCCAATGAGAGCACTCATGGAGTAAAGGTGTCAGAATCTGGTCCCTAGCCTATACTAAATTCAAGGAATTCTTACACATAGATGTTTGACTCAATTTATGCAATTCATGTAGTTTAAGAAGGATCTTTGGTTTACACAAGTTGTACTTTTCTTTATAGAAGTCAGACAGCATTCACTTCATTGCTAGGCACATTTTACAGGACAGTGAGGGATAAATGTGTATGTGGTTAAAATATATGTGACAATGTGAAAATATCAATTTCATATTAGGATGCCGTGGCAATCCTACATGAATTAGCAATACAGAGATTTAAAAAGTAGACCAGTTCCCTCTGCAACAAAAACAAACAAACAAAAAAAATTCACAAAAAGCAACACAGCTGAGGAAACGTTGTAGTTCACATAAGCGCACTTGTGAAAGTATTCCTATACATTCGCTTTGGGAAAACCTTCTATTTTAAGGAGGAGGAGATTAGGACACAGATCCTTTCACCCCTTAAACACTGACCTCAGTGGCTTTACCCTAAGACAAGACACTCTGTAGATTGTGTGACATTGAGTAGGCTGTTTTAGTCCACTTCCTAGGTGAGAGAGGTCAGTAATTAAAAAACACCATCAGACTTGGCACCACTGATAACCATACCAGCAATGAAACCAATGAACCATATCATTCAGTTGGGGGAGAGGTCCCTGCAGGTTAGGGATGATTGGGAGGACTGTATGGAACTTTTGCTGTCCAAGTCCTGTGCATACAGACCTAGATTGTGGAGAAGGCTGATTATTCTCAACTTCCATTGATTTTGATGGGAGTTGAAGACTTTCAGGACCTCACAGATGAGCAAGATGCTCAAATAGAGAATTTTAGTTTGCAAGACATTTTGCCTAATGCATTTGGGCTTTACTAAACCACTTAAAATAGTCACTGTGAAACCAGAAGTCCAAGAACCATGGAGGAATCACAAATAAAGTATAGGATAGTCTAGGATAAATTTGGCTCTTTAAATACATTGCTCTATCTGTTCAAAGGATATAGTTAAAACAGGCAAAAAAAAATGACCTTAATTGACATGAGTCCTATTTCTCAGTCATTACTCTCAAGAAAGATTCCCTGTCATTTTTCCTCCAAAGTTGTTAAATCTGGAGCTGAAATAACTAAAATAATAGGAGAGAGATGGTACAGAAAATGCTCTCAATGTGCTACTGATATTATAGGACATGGGCACTAGCCTGGCTGTTCTACTAGGGTGAAATTTAGTGCATTTTACAGAGTCCACACAAAGCCCCATGTACCATGTAAGCATTTTTGCACAGTAGATGTAAATCACACTGATATGGGCACCTAATAATATCTGTAGTAAAACAATTAAACTAAAATGTATTTATTTAGGTTTCCACAGAAAACCATTTCTTTTCAAGTTCAATGATATATGAATTAAGAAAAATGCATTTATTGTTTACATTTCTTGGAATTCTAAGGCTGTGCCACGTAATCTTTTGCAGCTGAAGAGCTAATTAGTCATAAAGCAGAGCTGCAGTAAGCCATAAAGAAAAAAAAACCCGTAGATTTATATTACTTGGCTACTAGAGCTAATATAGAGATAACCCATCTGTCCATTTGAGTGTGTCTGTGTATGCTTCTATATTTTGGTGCCCTAAGGCAATTGTCTCAGTGTCGGGATGTTGCATGATGCTTTTACTTAAATCCAAGGAAAGAACATCGTGCAAGGCTATGAAGGACTGCATACGGTTTGAGAACCTTGAGTTGAAAAACACTGCTTGGGGGCATATAATAATAGTGCATGAATCATTACTTAGGTGGGCGTAGAAACTCTTGCTTTCTGCCTCCTCCACCCTAATGCACCTATTACCATATGCATGAATGGCCATTCTCTTTGTTTAGATTAAAGGCTGAGAAGCCACTCAGGAGTTTTCTGCATCCCATTATTCAGTCTTTTCATCCAGTTTCACATGAACATTTGATAACCATTGGTTTCCCTTTAACTGATATCTAGCTGCAATTAAAAATAAATATTGAAAATATATTACAGCTCCAAGTCAGTGAACTTTTCAATGTTAAACAAGAACTGTGCTTCTGTGTCTCTAGGAGAAAAGCACTCTGCCTATTCAGAGCTTTGTGTGTTTCAGAGCTTATTACATTTGTTAAAGACAACAGTTTCCATCCACTGGCCTTTACTCACAGCAGTTTTTGACCTTGAAATTTCCAAATTAACATCTCCCTCTCCCTGCTCCAAATAGCCTAAAAGATGACAATGATCTAATTCTAAGAATCAGACATTTATTTTATATGAATATTTATCATAGATGAAGGATAGAAGAACAACAACATAAATTGTTATTGCAGAATCAAAGCTTGCAAGCTGCATGCTTAGTCACTTCTTATGTCTCACTTATGACAGGTTAAGCCATGAACAATTAACAATGCACTGAAGTACAGCATGTGCACTGATATTGTTCATACTATGGCTACAATTGGCAGCCCTGCCATAGTCATAGTATATCTGTTATGATTCTGCTTTGAGAGTTGTATTATTCTAATGGTTTAGTTTGGGTAGGGATGAAAACAAAGCAGGCAGATTCTCAGTAAAAGAATATATATTTGGTGGGAAAAAAATCAAAGTTTTAAACTGGGAATTATTAACCTGGGCCCAAATCCTGGTGCCAGTGAATTCAACATAAAAACTCTTGGCTTTGATAAGACCTGGAGTTGACCCTGGAGTAAGCTCCATTCTGTTGGTATTAAACCCCCAAGCCCTCTAAAATAGTTAAATCTGCCCTGCCTGGGGAAGAAAATAGAGAAAACTTGCTTCATTTGAGGCTGAATCTTGTAAAGTGCTCAGCACACTTAACTGCCATTAATATGAATAGGAGCTGATGGCACTTGGTGGCTCTTGGGATTTTTAGCAAGATTCAGGATTGAATCCTTAAAGAAACGATATTTCACTCAGATAAACTTTTCTACTTTTGTCATAATGGCTTTCAGAGCTATTTATTAAGGCTGTTTTCAACAAAAGATGGTAATTTATTATGGCTTTGCTCTGACTGAAATGCCTATTTAAATCAGGTGAACAGTCTATTTCTAGCAAAGGGCAGGATAGATTTGAGGTTTTCATTGTTAGATTCCTACTCATGGTTAGAGGTCTCCGGAGGAAATCTTCCATTCTTTATTACTACTAATGTACAATTTAAATATATCTATCTATCTATCTATCTATATATATATATATATATCTTTCTGTGTGTATAAATGCATCTTACTTCTGTTCCATTCTATGCATCCGATGAAGTGAGCTATAGCCCACAAAAGCTTATTCTGAAATAAACTAGTTAGTCTCTAAGGTACTACAAGTATTCCTCACTTTCTTTATTACTACTATTTCTCATATTTTTATTATTACTATTTTAATTATATTTACCACTAGTAAAATTACTCTGGGACTGTTAGCAGCAATGCCAAGTTCAAGCCTGGATAAAAGAGAAGGGGTCTGCAGCAGGGTTTGTGACCCATTCGGGTAAAAACTTACTGCATCAGAAGCAGTTCAGTTAAACAAAAACTGGGGATGGTAGGTGCAGATGGAGCTCAAAAGGAAGATAAGATCCCAAGACATTTAACACATGATGACCAAATTTGTACCAGGAATAGCAATGTGGAATGTACATATTCTGTACAATATGGAAAAGCTGGCACAGGTTACATGAGAAATGAAAAAATACCATCTAAACATACTTGCATCATTGAGATGTGAGGACTGGGAGTGGCGAGATGTTGTCTAATGGTATTACAATCTTATACTGGAGGAACACATGAAAGACATGTAGGAATTATGCCGGAGAACACCACAGTGAAGACCCCTGCTGGCTTGGAAGCCAGTGAACAACAGAACAACAACAGGGAGGCTCCAAACAAGACATGCCAAGTGTAAAATAATCTAAGTACATGCACCAACAAATACAGTAGGCAACAGTAAAAAGTACACATTCTATGAGCAATGGCAACAAGTATTGGATGACGTGCCTAAGCATGACATCAGGCTGCTGATAG
Organism: Sternotherus odoratus; assembly: GCA_032164245.1. Lineage (NCBI taxonomy): Eukaryota > Metazoa > Chordata > Testudines > Kinosternidae > Sternotherus > Sternotherus odoratus. The sequence goes on along the minus strand of JAVMKO010000006.1, from coordinate 73,407,720 downwards.
GTGACTTCAATACATAAATCAGCAACACCTGTATTGGCTGGCAAAGAGTCATGAGAAAGAAGTGAAAGGCATCCAAACTAATAATGGCAAATGGACCCTGAATCTCTGTGGCACAAGCATGCTATAAATCAACTCTTCCAAGACAAGAGGATTCACAAGCTCACATGGAGATCACCATACATCTGTCAACCAGATATACATACTGTCTATCTAAGAGATGGCATCTTCTTTGAGGGATGTCAGAAGAGCAGATGTTGGTTACTATTTTTAGTGGTCATATTACAACTTAAACTCAAAAAGATCACGAAGATCGACAAAAAGTGTTACAGTATGTGATGGGGAATCCACCACACACAAGTTCTGCTGGAGTTAAGGTGATTAGTTGGGCCAATTGACACTTCCCCTGGAGGGGGAGCCAGGGAGCAGAGATTAATTAGATGAGGCTCAGCTGGATAGAAACAGGGAGGGCCTGTATAAAGTCTAGGAGCTGAGAACAGGTGGGAGCTGCAGAGGAGGTAGTCTGAAGTTAGTCCTTGGGAGAAGGGAGGTGGTTTTGGAGCTATAGAGATAGGTATCATATAATTAGTCCAGGGTTGGGCAAACTATAGCCTAACGGGAACCGCGGCAAATAGGAATTTCAGGGGAGGTACCCGCAGGTGAAGGCAGAATGTGTGGGAACATCATCATTTCTAGACCATTTCATAAAATCCACATCTTGTTAAACAAGCATTCTCAGTCTGGCTCAGATACAAATAGGAATATCAACTTGCACCTAAAATCATTTTGGCAAATGTTTGCAAAACTTTGCAAAATCATTTAATTCCCTTTTTATTTACCCTATTCTTATGTTCACCCTATTCTTCTCTTTGAGTCTGAAAAGAATTAGCTACCATAAATAAAATAAATAAATCAGTATTTCCAGCCAGGGTGAAAACAGAGTTAACCAAGAAATATGGGGAAACAGCTTTCAAGTGGTATTAAAATGTTCTGTTAGTTGATGATTAATTGAAAACAGATAACTTACAGAGATGTTTTGTTTATTTAAGCACTGACATTTATAAGAGACATTTCCTTATTTATGTCCTAACAACAAACCACTTACACAAGAGAAATGAGAAACGGTCATAATTTTCTATGCAGTAGTAAAATCTGAGCATTTATGCTCAACAGAATAACAGTAACACACAAAGGTTGATTAAATTATCCCTGGTTGATGGAGGATTTAGCCAAAAATTATTACACAGTTTAATGATTACTTTCATCTGATTTCATGGATTACAATACTGAGAACCAGGTCCGATTTCTTTTAAAGTAAATGGGAAAATCAACCACTGATTTCAATAAGATCAAGATTGGACCTTTAGGGTCTGATTAGATTCTTATGAACACTCTTTTCAATCAGGTATGACTCCACTTAAGTCAATGGAATTATACTTGTATAAAGTGGCATATGGGAGAATAAAGGGCTTTTGGCTACAGTCTCCTTATAGTAAGAACTAAGATCTTCTTGGTCATCACAGCACTATGCATAATAAATAAATAAAATTATAATTTAGGTCATGCAAAGCTATTTGAGATTAAATAAATCACAAGGGAGGAGGGTAGAAAGACAGAAGAAATAAACGAGAATACAAAAGAAAGGACAGAGAATCACTCACAGTAGCCTGCTGTTTTTCTGCTTTCTCAGCTGCCTCATTAAGCTGCTTTTGAAAGGCCTCCTGGAGAGATTTCATTTCTTCCCTAGGTCATTGGAAAAAAAAAAACACACACACACACACACCACAAACTTCACCATGACTCTCCATTAGGAAATATATTTTTGTTATTGTTTTTGTTTACTTTAGTTTAACAAACAGACTCTTAATTATGCAGGATAACCACCAGGAGTGTTGTGTGTCTATGTGTTTTGTTAACAAAGCCATAATGGTCCAGTGAACCCCAGTGCTGATAAACATTTATATATAAATAAAATGGTAAGTAGCCACTTTTTGTATCTATAAGCATCCCCCTGTGCAAAACATCTGCTAATTGTGTAATTTCTAGTGAAAAGAATAGTCACAGTAACAGTGAAGCAAGGAGAGAGAAGCACTTTGAACAAGAAAATATACTACTGTCTATGAGAGCTTGTTTATATTTGCTTTTAAAGAAAAGAGAAATTCTAGCTGGTAAACCTAAATCACTAGTTCTCTTTCTGGAAGCAAATTATAATCCGTGATCTTTTAAGGAGTTGTCTAATTGTTTAACACTCCCCCCCACCCCCCAAATGTATTTTAAAATTTAGCTACTGGAATGCAGCCCTTTTGCATTGCTCGGGAAGTGAAAAAGGACCATAAACTGGCAACACATTGCAAACACAGGATACCTATGGAATACGAGAATTCCCTTCTGGAACAATTATATCTGATTCAAGTCTTATGCTAGTCACCCTTTTAACTCCTAACACAGGCCATTTGCGGTGAGTTGTGGTGCTGCTACTACAGTGACATACTTTAGAGCATTCTAACAGCATTATCAGGGATGCCACTCACACAGACCAATCCTCAGGATCAGGAAGCTGGAACCCCTGCCTGTCTTTAGCAGGGCTCAGGTGCAGGAGAGAATTTAACCCAGTGACTGCTTGACGGGTATAGAATGAGCTTTGTGCATGATGAGGCACGAAGTACCTGAGTTGCTGGCTCATCTACTATATTAGTCCTCATCTACACTGGTGCTAGAAACATTGGGAGTTCTGGGTAGTGCAGATTTAACTGAAATAGTGCTTGAAACAGATGGCAAAGTCAGAGAACCATCAGCAGCACCACTTCCAATGTTGTCTAATATAGACAAAGTTTGTGTCATTTTGAAGTGTTAAAATACATTGAAATGACAAAACTTGAACCACTATGGGAGACAACCATGTTCTACTGCGGCATAAAAACTACTTAGAGCTTAGAACAAAAGGGATTAAAGTTATACTTTCAAAGGATGAAAACTAGGGTCAGATCTTCTGATGGGGTAAATCTGCACAGCTTCGTTGAATGTTGCTACCCCATCTTGTATCAGCTGAGATTCTCAAAAACAATTAGGAGTCTAGTGGCAGCTTAAAGACTAGCAGATTCATTTGGGTATAAGCTTTCTTGGGTAAAATACCCACTTCTTCAGATGCATTGAGTGAAAATTACTGATGCAGGCATATTATACTGACAGATACCCTACAAGTTGTCCTAGAAATGGCAGAGAGTTACCCTACCAGTGGACAACCAGTGTTGCCAGGGCCAAATCAGGGTATTAGAATGTCCGGGGGATTGAAATGTTCTCCTACTGGCTTTTGTATGTTACCACTCCTGATGTCTGATTTGTGTCCATTTCTTTTTACATAGAGACTGTCCAGTCTGGCCAATGTACATGGCAGAGGGGTATTGCTGGCACATGATGACATATATCACATTACTAGATGTGCAGGTGAATATGCTATCATGCCATCAATACCCCTCTGCCATGTACATTGGCCAGACTGGACAGTCTCTATGTAAAAAGAAATGGACACAAATCAGACATCAGGAGTGGTAACATACAAAAGCCAGTAGGAGAACATTTCAATCCCCCGGACATTCTAATACAAATTTAAAAGTAGCTATACTTCAACAAAAAAACAGACTTCAAAGAGAAACTGCAGAGCTACAGTTCATTTGCAAATGTAACACTAGTCATTTGGGCTTGAATAGGGATTGGGAGTAGCCGGCTCACTACAAAAGCAATTTCCCCTCTCTTGGTATTGATACCTCCTCATCAATTATTGGGAGTGGACCATATCCACCCTGATCGAATTGGCCGTCAACACTGGTTCTCCACTTGTAGGGCAACTCCCTTCTCTTCATGTGTCAGTATAACAATATCTGCATCTGTAATTTTCACTCTATGCATCTGAAGAAGTGGGGGTTTTACCCACAAAAGCTTATGCTTAAATAAATCTGTTAGTCTTTAAGATGCTACTGGACTCCTCATTGTTTTTGTGGATACAAACTAACACGGCTACCCCTCTGATAGCTGAGATTCTGGCATCCTACACTTTGCTGGATTCATGCTATATAACAGCCTTAGTCAAAGTGCAGCCCATAAGGCAAATCCAGTCCGCATTTCTGCAAAGGAAGTAGATTGTGGGTTTAATGCCGAAAGGCTGCCGAAAGTGAGGATGGGTCCTAGCATCTTGATCTAGCTGATTTTCTTCAACAGAAGGGCAGCTACACTTTTCTCCATTTAGTGTAGACTGGGTAGTCTCAGGCTCTCTTGGCAAATAAAACATGAGGCTCTCCATTAGGTAAATTGTGAGGGGAGGTTAACAGAATTATTTACAACAACGTAAAGATAGATACGTTTCTATGCTGATATACAGCTTATTAGATGGAAAGTGTTTGGGTCTATTCTTAGATAAATAATCTCTCCGAAAAGTATATATCATAGCAGGTGCAGAGACCCTATTGCTTTAATTATATGCCAATTTTCATTCCCTAGTATGTTGTCAATATAGGCTTCTAGACTTCCATAACCTCTGTGGAACACAACTCCAATGAGTCTGTAATTATTACTCATTTGAGTACAAACAATATTGGTTTTCACGAAGAGTGTTAGAAAAGCCTGGATTAAAAATAGGAAGAAATTGAAAAACCCAAGCTGTTCATTAGCACATTGCATGTATCACATAATCTGTCTCTGGGAACTGATCCACTGAAGCACACTGCTGTACATTCTGTACATGATTCTCTTGGAAAGACAACTGATATTCCATTTGGGTGGGTAGCTAGACAGATCTGAGTTGGGGTCTTGTGTAAGGGAATGGAAAGAACAAAATGGTGCATCCTTTGTTGCTTGGAAAGACTTATTCCATATTCTCATCTGCAAACAACGGGGCATATTTAAAATTGACTAAATAATTATTAACTATTTTAATTCACTGATGCTAATACTTCATGGAAGCTGCATCCTTGTCAAACCCTATAATAGAAACTGAATTATGGGTGAAGGATATGTGATGTAGCCTTCATGTACAGAACAAATTATAAGACTGAGGATTTAGATTCAATTCTCCAAAAGGGTTACAAAAATATTTTTGTAAATTATATTTGTGTCCATTTGTGCAGCCCAGAAACCTTTGTTTGCACCCACAAAATAGTGAATTACACTCATAATGGACAGTGGCCATGCAGTTTGCTATCTACATCCACAAAAAGAGCCATTTTTATGCACAAAGAGATGAAAGCACAAATGTTTTAGGTGCATGTTTCAGAGACCATTTGCAAATTTGAACCACTGAACAATGATACTCTCAACTTGCATCATTTTATCATCTCATCATGTTTTAATGGCATTATATAATTATTAATTTATTGCAAAGAGCGCATTACTTTTCGCATATTAAATGTTCCAAGATGTGATGATAACTGTCTAATATCATCATGGTTAAGAATTATTTATATAAAAGAGTATTTAGCTAATACTAACAGCAGCTAATATTGGATTTTCAGGGCAATATTTACCATTTACTATTTGAGAAACTGGAGGATGAAAACAGTGTCTGATTTGCTACAATGTGGTTACTAGTGGTAAATGGTGATATTTTAATTGTGTCCAATTTTATAGATGTTTACATATTTAAAGTTCTCTAGAAATGTTAAATAACTAAACCCCAGTATTCTACAATTCAAACAGGTCTAAAATGTCCCCATTTAACATAATTTTTTGTCTTTGGCATTTCTAAGCCATGTGAAGGTCTGATCCAACACGCATTGAAATAAATGGAAAGACTCCTCATTGACTTCTATGGGCACTGAAACAGGCCCCAATTTCCATTGGTATTTAAGAGCTGATTGGGAAATCACTTCCCTATTAGCAATCTAACTTTAATATATGCTACAAAACTACTACTGGGTAAAATACTAGCAATAAAATCATTACAGGATTTCAAGTGTCACTTGTATGACAACAAAAGGGATATATGCTGTATCAAGACTGGCTATGTCAGATTAATTTGTAATGTATATTTTTATTGTGGTAAAACTAAGACACATACATGTATTAAATACACCATATTATTTCAGAGAAAATAATCCCCATATTTGCTAGGTTTGCTTGTTGTTAAATTATATTGGCATATCAATTTATCAGATCGACTCCATTTGTAAGAATCATGTGAACTATGCCATTGTGCATTGAGCTAGGACTAAGGATGTTGATCTGTCAGCCTTTGTCATGAAAAAGTCTCCAATTCACTAGATTCAAGTGAATATTTGACATGAATATTCCCCTGCCAACAAATGTATTCTTTTTTACTTCTTGTCACAGATTACCCTGTAAGAATTTTCAAAACTAGGTACTCAGTTTCATGAATTTTATCTGAACCCATGCTCCACCTCCAAAGTCATCAATTTTTAAAACTAACTAGTCATTTTAGTTTAAAGAGACCTGATTTTTCAAACCTGCTGATCACTGCACCCTCTGAAAATCAGACCCATTTATGGTGCCTCAATGAGGCACTCAATTCACTAATCACTTTCAAAAAAGTAAGCATGGAAATTTGTTGAATTTAATAAATATGTTTCCAGTTCTGAGCTACCCAATTTCCTTTATGTATATCTAGTTCTAATGTTAACCCTTGTGAATATTAATAACCGACTATGAAGTGTGTCACATATCAGCTAGTATTTCAGGTGTAGCAGAAACAATCCTGCATTGTTCCTCGCTCCTCCTGTTTAACAGTCATGGCTAATTGCTAGTGAAGATGCCTACTGTGCTGTACTTACTGATTCAAACAAAGGAAAGACTGAATTCCATGGTTTTATAGTTTTTAATCTATTAACAGGAAAGAAAGGAGGAGGTGGCTTCTTACCTTTGCTTTTGTCCTAATTCCAGAAGTTTCTGCACATCACTTTTGGCAGATGCCTCATCGTTTTTCAAAGACTGGAAACAAAGAGAGAGCTATTTAATGTTACTCAACTATGAAAAGGTTAATGGTGACCTCTTTACTCAAAGAGCTCCCATTGAATAATACATTTGATCATCAATTTTTTTTAAAAAAAAAGGCAGAAACAGTTTGGCTCTTCTGCAGCAGTAATTCAGCACTTGCTGCTGCACACACAGCTGTTCTGGATGAGACATTAAAGAAGAACTGATCTAATAGAGTCTGTAGTAGAGTTCTTTGCATAGATCCAGTCTCTGCAGCATCAAATTCTAAGTACATGAAAAGTACTCTAAGTACAAGTTTCCTGAGTCCTACTTTTTTATTTATTCAGTTTGATGAGAATATAGCAAGTTCTAAAGTAGCTTCATTTTAAAAAAAGGAGAGAGAGAAAGGAAACAAGTTCTCCATATAAACTGTGAAGAAAAAGTCAATAATAAAAAATAGCAGTAGAGGATGACAGGATAATGCAGACTGACATTTTAAAATGTACAACAGACTACGGCTCAGAGAAGGTAGCATCATCAATGAATGGAATACAGGGAGCCACACACCCCCACAAAGATAACAGCATGGTCCTGTGATTTGTTTGAGGAGATAATTTCCCAGAATTGTTCCTTCAACTAGTCAAGGCAAGGGGTCTAGTTGGAAGTTATATATGCCCCATTCATAACAGATGGTTCAAATAAAATGCAGTTATCTGCAAAGCAATGCAAGTGTCAGAATAAGCAATCTAGCTGATAACCAGCCTGCATTATTCTCATTGTTTTCACTAGGTTAAGAGACTCCGTCATGAAGAGACTGCTTCCCTGTCATGTGAAGATTTGGATACTGAGGTTGCCAACAAGGGCAAGACGGAAATCCCTTATTCACATGAAGGTTTTATATTCACTATAGAATTGAATTATAACTCAAGTATTGTCCTTAACTTGAGTCCTGTCCTCTCACAAAACTGTTAAAAGAACCATCATGCTCCAGTTAACTCCAGTTGGCTGGCTCATCAGAGAATATAGGCTGCAAAGTTAACACTGCAGAGTGATGATTATTATTTCAGTGTGGACACACTCTAGCTCAGGAGTGGACAAACGTTTTGGTCTGAGGGCCACATTGGGATTCCAAAATTATATCAATAGCTGGGTAGGGAAGTCCATGCCTTCCCAAACAGCCTGACCCCTGGTCCCCTATCCATCCCCTCCAACTCTCAACTCCCTGACTGCCCCCTCAGAAGCCTGACCCATAAAACTCCCTCCCCTGCTCCTTGTCCCCTGACCGCCCCCTTCCGGGACTCCTCACCCCTAACCACCTCCCCAGGACCCCACCCTCTCCATTTGATTTGCCCCCTTATCCACACTCCCGCTCCCTGACAGGCCTCCTGGGACTCCCATGCCTATCCAACCATCCCCTGCTCCCTGTCCCGACCGCCATCCCCAGAACCTCCGCCCCATTCGACCACCCCATGCTCCCATCCTCTGACTGCCTCCTGGGTGCCCCTGCCCCTCATCCAACCCACCCCCTTATTATGCTGCTCAGAGCATCATGTCTGGCAGATGTGCCACCTAGCCGGAGGGGAAGGGAAACAGCAGTGGAGGGGCCAGAGCTAGCCTCCCCAGCCTGGTAGGACAATCCCACGGGCCAGATAGTTTGCCCACCTCTGCTCTAGCTAGACTAAAGCGTACTCTACTACAAAGTTCTGCGGGCATGGTTATGTTGGCTAGACATTTGAAAATATCACACGCCCTAGTCAATATAGGACTATTTTGGTGAGTAACTGTTCACTAATGGGAGTAAGGGGTAGCTCCAGGAAGCCAATCTATAAAAAATATATATTTTTCTTCTCATTAACTGCTTCAATTTCAACAAGCGAGACAACGCATCCAAGGATAATTTGTGGGGATTCATAAACTGCATAATCCATTCATATGTAATGTTCCCGATGTTTTCCTCAGATTAAATACTATTGAAAACTGGCATATGCAATATGTAAAACAAGCATCAGGGTAATTAATGACCAATTAGTCTCCTGTTAAAAGAAAATATGTTTGTAACAAATAGATCCTAATTCTAACAAACAAAGTGAGTGACTGTATATCACAGAAAAGTGAAGGGTAATCTAACCTGCAGGTTTACTTTAATTCCTTCAAGTTCTTTTGAGGTCTTTGACAGTTGACGAAGGATATTGCTCCTTTCCTTAAAGACTTCTTTTAGTTGTCTTTCCAGTTCTTCATAGCCCTGTCTAACACAGAAAGCACAGGCAGTCCTCTCAAAATGTCTTCTCAATGTATTTGAAATCAGAGTCTTAGTTCATCCAATTTTTATTAATCATAATGGAAATCATCCATTTCCATTCCCCCCTTGCACCATATTTAGGAATTAAATAATTTTATAACAAACTGTGAACTGTTGCATCTGTATAAACAAATCTTCAAACCATCGTGCCAATAGCAACCTATTCCCTGTTATGGACAGGAACAAATGCTTTTGTATTTTACACAAGTTGACAGTAAAGGAGATTCTTCTTTCCTGTGAGTTATTGCATAGTAGGAATTATTGAACTTTGTAGAGTCAGAGATTTTGAACCATCCTTGTGGGGGAAGGAAGTTCCAAAGATATTTGATTTTTTCCTCCTTTTTTTAACCCAGTTAGTGATCCAGGCTCAGATGGGGATTATGTGTTTACATGCCTTTGAAGATGATCTGGGTTCATCAGTTCATTAAAAAAAAAAAAAAAAAAAGTCTCAATCCTGCAACATACTAAGACTATCTTAGGTCCTCATCCAAAACCCACTGAAATCAATGGTGATCTTCAGGTCACGCCCATATTGGGCTTCTGAATCTATCAAGAGCACTGGCTATGGTTAGAGAAATATTGGCAATCCAATTAATTTAGCAATGGGCAGCTCATCTACTCCACCCAAAGGATGGAAGGAAAAAAAATAGCGCACAATACAATCAGATTTTGGATATTTGGTATATCTCAAATCTTTAATGAAATGACTTTTTTCCTTCAGTTATAAGTTTTTAGATTACTGATATTGTTTAGTGCACTGCTATACTGAATTGAAGCTCCATCAAGAGCACATACCTTTAGCTTATTTTGCCAACATTTTACAGATGTGACTGTGGGGAAACAGTATGGAAATAGTTTAGCTGCCATCTCTTTAATGAAATTTATAACATCTGTAATTTCATTGCACTACTGTGAAAACCACTGAGATGTTTCACTCTGCAACTAACACACTGCCTGCCACAGTAATGCTGACAGGTGGTCTCTATCCAATTAGTGATTAAACCTACATCTCATACAACTGCTTCCAACTTATGTGCTCAAGTAGTTTCTTGGCAATAGAACTTTTATCCTCAATTTCCACATATGAGATCAATAGCAAATAGCATTTCAAATATCTTCAAAGGATAAAAACACTATGAAATTGTGGGTCTAGATCAAGTTAAAACTGATATCTCCACATGAGAAGAATAGAATAAAAACAAATTGTTTTTAAAAGGTATATAAAAATGGGGGGGGGGGTTTAAGGGTGTGGATCTACAGGGTACCATTTCCACAGCTATTAAATTATCCTTTATTTCCTATAAAATAAAGGAAACCTGCTTCCACTCATCCCTTTGTCAACCCAAACATTAGACTAATGTCTGTTTCATACAATTCTCTACTAAGAGGAGAACAACTTATTCAGACACCCACAATGTGTTGTGAATTCAATAAGCAAGAAGTAGGAACAGAACGGATAAAGGACATTTACAGAGGCTTTGTTTTATATGTCGTTGCATCAGATCCAGCTGTACTACTAATCAGTAGTAACTTAGAGCATGTAACATACTGTTATGTGTTCAGATACTATAGTGACAGGCAGCACTAATAAAACTCCAAGTGAGGCAGGATAAAGCTCTTACAAGTTGTTACCATCCATTTTGTGGCCTGTGACATTAGTTTGTTATCTCAGGTTAGTTGGAATACCACGAGTCACCACATAAACCACTACTTGACAGTCTTGCCTGACAAGTCAAGGATTGAATGAGCTTGGAGACCAAACTTTCTGTCCCAGAAGTAATTTCCTGCCATGGAAGGGTTAAAGCGCATTTGTTGGGCAGCATGGTAACCATCCTTATAACTGCCTGTGCTGTGCTTAATCCTAGAATAAAACAACAAAGCAAAACAAACAAACAAAAAAAAGGCCGCCACATTTCACAAGTGCCAAAATCCACTTGGAAAATTAAAGTAAACATGAAACTACAAAAATAAAAAGGAAGGTGCTTGAAGCCACACTCACAGCAATGGGAGAGCCTGGAGCTATGCCAGTGAGGGAGAGAGACTAGTTTAATTATATGCCAGATGGTACCGAGACAGCAGCCGTGAGAGTGGGAGGTTGACAAGGACATGCTGTAAAGAAGCTCATATGAAGATGCATCATTGCTGCTTCAGCTGTGGTGCATAGAAGGGGAAAATGCACTCTGATACCAACAAACCCACAGGGTTGCTGAGGACGGAGGTAAAAAGTTAATATATGAAAGAAACTTGGAGAAAATATATTCCCCATATTAATACAATCGTTTACTTTATGAATAGGATGTTATTTCAGGGAAGTCGCACCTAATGTTCGCATAGAACTTAACAGTAGCTGAACTAATTCGCTGACAACCCTGGAAACCCTGTGGAAACCCTGTGGAAACCCTGTGGAATCCCTGAAAGCCTAATTTGTTGATGCATAGAATATACAAATGAGGGCTGGTTAAAAAAAATTCCCACTGAACTTCTTCAATGGAAAACAGAACTTAAAAAAAAAGTGAAAAGCATTTGCATTCTATGAAATATTTTGTTTTCAGTATTGTTGTAGCCGTGTTGGTTCCAGGATATTAGAGAGACAAGGTGGGTGAGGTAATATCTTTTACTGGACTATCTTCTGTTGGTGAAAGAGACAAGTTCTCAAGGTAGAGAGCGAGCTCTTCTCCAGGTCTGGCAGACCTGACGAGTTCTGTGTAGCTCAAACCTTTGCCTCTTTAACCAACAAAAGTTTGTCCAGTAAAAGATATTACCTCATCACTTGTCTCTCTATGAAACATTTTTACTTTATAATTGAAACACCTAACATCTGCAAATGAAAAAAAAAATCACCACAAAGCAGAAATTGCTATTTGGAAATGCCATTACAGTGCCTCACATGAGTTATATTTTGGGTGTATTATGGTTACAGGTTGTTACTGGTTGCACATCTTTCCCTTTGGTAGTTTCTGGGTGCCCTCTCCACCCCTCCCCCCTTCCCCATCAGACACCTTGCCTGTCTGGAGGAAACATTTTACAGTTCTACCACTGTTAGTCCAGGATCTGGATACAACATCCCGTCTATGCCCCCTGCTTATTACTGTGCAGGTCTAACGGACACCTGAGTTTCCTACCTTTCGGGAACCTTAAGACGGTGAAATAGTAATGAACGGCTTTCCTGAATATGTAGATTTATTAGCAACAGGAACAACCATTAAATTAAATAATTTTAAACAGCCTACACACAGCCTACACACATTTAATCACATGATTCACTGCCAACTGAGTTAGATAGGCTTTTCTTCCTCTATATACAGGAAAAGAACGAATCCATATTACATTCTTTTGGGACCCAATCTAGTTTCTATTTGCCTTTCATTGATGGTTGTTTCATTGTTGGGAAAGTACATTTTGGTGTACAGATCAACATTCATCACTGAGCACTGCTATATTTTTCACAAATGCCTTCTGCTCCCATTCTTCTCTGTGGGTAGGGTTCCAAATTACATCTTCCATGATTAATTGCAGTGTTCAGCAAGAGGGAAGACTGTGTTGCATCATGGGAGAAGTAACCCAAACAAGAAATCCAGCCCACAGAGGAGAATGGAGGCATCGAAAACCCAACATGGCACCACAGCAGCATTTCTGGATAGAAATTTTCATTTTTTTAAAGTCAACATTTCTGGCTGAAAACATTTTAAAAAGTTTTCTAATAAATTGAAATTAAATTTCTATGGGGAAGAGACTCATTTTCCAAACAGCTCTTGTTCAACAGTTATTCTTTGGGGGTTGAGTCTGTTTTAATAATAAGATCATAGCCGTGCCAACCGAACAGTTACCCAGTTATCAGCAAGATTTGATTTAATTCCTTTTAGTTTTGCTGTAATTTGTCCTCTCTCTCATTTTGCAGATTAACTTTGTTTAAATTAAGATACTTTTCCTTTCAAGTTGTTCTGGGGATATTCACTGTGTGGACCATCTGTGGTGGTAAGGAAATCATGAGTTAAGAACCCATTCACAGCACTCTGTGCAGGATATAGCCCTAAGACCAATGTTCCCTCTAATTTTCGACAGGCCGTGTGTGCAAAAACAATTTTCTGTGCAAATTCTTGTGTACGCGGTATTTTGCCCGTGTGCACGGAGTTTAGGATCTGTGTGCTTGCGCAAATGCGCACAGCTTAGAGAGAACAGTGCCTAAGACTGCCTATCTATGATAACGGAGAACATAGAGATCTTTTCATTTTGAGTCTACACTCAAAGATAGTCTGATTCTACAAGCCTCACTCATACTGACATCAGGAATCATAACGTTCAAAAACCAGTAGGAGAACACTTCAATCTTCCTGGCCATTCCATTACAGATTTGATGGTTTCAGTTTTGAAACAGAAAAACTTCCAAAACAGACTCCAATGAGAAACTGAGCAACTGGAATTAATTTTCAAATTGGACACAATAAACCAAGGGCTTAACAGAAGTTCAAATTCATTCTCTCATTACAGTAATTAATTGCATTTCCTGAGTTACTGACAACAGATCTCCATTTCAAAAGGTGTATCTTCCTCTTAGTGATAATGGACCATCTACATTTAACAGCCCTCTTAGAACTGGTATGCTAATGTACATTTTCTTTTCTTTTCTTTTTGGGTGTATAAATGCATTTTACTTCTGTTCCATTCTATGCATCCGATGAAGTGAGCTATAGCTCATGAAAGCTTATGCTGAAATAAACTAGTTAGTCTCTAAGGTGCTACAAGGTATTCCTCGCTTTCATACTGAGTAGCATTTTCTCTCACACGTACTCCCATTATCTTCACTGATAAATATGGATTGTTATGAACAAGAGTCAAAGTCAGACCACCATGAATTTACACTACAAAATTAATACTTGGATTTTGAAATTTCCAAATGCAGTATTGTTTAGATTTGGGGGTTTTGTTCTAGAGAGATACTTGAAATAAAAATGAGTGAAATCCTAGCCAGTTCATTATTTGCTGAATATTGGAATTCTAGTGGTTAAATGCAAAATTTTATGCAGAAGTACATACATTTTTGTTATGCATTGTAATGCATTGGTATTAAATACTTGTCCCACATCCGTGGCAATAGGACCATTATGTGTAATCAACTTGACAAGCTGCAGAGAATGCTTCCCACTTTAATTTCTTGATGAGCAGACAGCAGGAAAGGAATTACTTCTGCTTACAGCAATTGGTTAGTTTCATTAAGAAGATTGTTGTTTGCATTCCTCTAAAAGCATCAGGAACCGCATATTATGTTTGATGATCTCTTCTGGCATCCTTATGTCATGCACTTGTTTACAGTGAAACAAACGAAGGAGCACCATCATCAGGTTATCTACCCATCTTAAGCAACTTATTTTTAAAATCCCATGAGGTTTCCAGTACCATTTTGTTCAACTTTCAGTTATAAGCTGTTTTCTTATATCAATGGAGATTTGAAATTCCAGCTCTTACTTCACTGTAATTGGTCATATAAGTCACATGGTTGTGTTTCTGTCCCCTGATTGGATGAATGTAACTCTTCTAATTCCCATTAAAGAAAGCACTTAAACTCATGCTTCAGTTTAAAGATACACTCAGAGAGTTAAGCATGTATTTAACTGCCTTTGCAAAATGGGGATGTTTTCCTGATTTAGGGCCAGAATAGTGTGATAAGAATCCTTGCAGGAGGTAAGTATAAAATTTGTTTTTCTCTCAATACCAAAATATATGAGATTAACCTTTATTTTGACATATTTCTGGCTAGTAAAACTTGATTCCATTAATGACCTTGGGAAAGTAAATAGAAAATGAGACCAACTATATCTGAAAAATTCAGTGAAAAATACAAATGGATATTTGAAGCCTTTTTTGTGTCACACAATTCACCCTACTCTAAATAGACAAGTTTTGATTCTTTTTTAAAAAAAATTGGACAAATTTTTAAATGTTTGTGTGCTTTAAAAAAAATGTAACAGCAAGATCAGTCAGGAAAATTTGAGTCAAAGGAAGAAAAATGCAGAAGGTTAAAAACGTCTGGGGGCTAGTACTTCTGTTTTAACAATAGCACAGGATTTATCAAACCTTTCAGTGCAAATTCCTAGCTTTCAAGCATGGAGTGTATCCTGGGGTGTGAATTATCAGGAATTTCAAAGAGTGAGATCAGCAGGGCTCAACATAGGGGTATCAAGAGCTGCCAGATAAGGGGTTTGTCCTCCGGATGCAAGAGAGAACAACTTGCTGGCTGAGGTATAGATCCTTCTGCTGGCTCTGAGACCCACTTCCAGATGGGTGGTTAGCAACTCCCTGAACTAAACATACATCAGGATGGGAGAACAGAAAGAACAAGCCTACTGTATCTTCTAGAAGTCATTATCCCCATCCCTATCATTATCCACCCACTCCTATACATTCAGGTGATGTGCTCCTGCAGTTAAGATAAGTGGAAAGAGTTCCGTTCAAGGAATGGATTAAAATTCAGTGCAACCTATTTCATTTGTGATTAAGTGTTTACAATTTTTGATGCACAGTTGGATTAGAAAATACAGACCAATAAAAAGCTCAAGAGTGCAACAAAGCAGAACAGTATACAACTGACTAGCTTGACAATAGGCTATGTCATACTTCCACACTATAGGTTAAAAAATGGGAAGAAACCCTCTGAAACAAAACAAAAAGAAAAGAAAGAGAGGTGATTGGATTGCATCCTCTACTGGCAACTTTATTACTATACAATTTTTTCTGATAAAGCCATATTTAAAAATCACAGGTGTTACAGATAAGGATATTGTTCCCATAGCTTGACATGCATGCCTTCTCACAGCTTGTATGTTACTCTTGAAAGAGTCAATGTGACTAATTCTGTAACTATTTTTGGTGGTGTCATAGCCTTCCATAAGTATTAATATTTGACATTTAGGCATAAATGTTACTTGAAACAAATAAGGATTCTGTGGGTTTGAGAGGTCTATTTTTGTTTGTGTTCGCTCAAGCATGCATCTTTCAGGTCTTAAAAGGAGATCTGTTTACTAAAAGTTTAGAATTTACCCTGATACATGTGCCTCAAAAAAGCCCATTACCTTTAGGCAGCTCTAAACCACGTGACTCAAACAACTCTAGGTTTTTACCACATACCAGTATTTACCATCACTGTCAATACTTGTTTTATCTAAGCAGGGTGGGGTCCACTACATCCTATACATAAGCTTTTGCTGGATCAGGTGGGAGCAGAGACCCAGAGCCACTAGTTTATTATTGTATTCAAAGCTATTCCATTTTGATTCAATTTAGGTCTTCCAATATTAGCTTCCCAGGCTGATCTTAATTTACATAAGTTCCCTTCAATACATTTCATGATATATACATGTAGAAATGGGCAAATTGGTCTGATTAAAATAAGACCACTTTGTATATCTGCCTATATTTTTAACTGTTGTATAAAGCTGTGATTCCTGTTCTAAATTTTAGTTTGTTAGATGGAAAGTAATTTCAGCATGACAAACCATATTTCTCTGTGTATGTGGATATATACAATTACACACAAGGGCAAATTCTGTGCTGAAGTAAATCAAAAGCCCATTGGGTTCAGTAGAGCCACACACACTTAAACTAGTCACATGCTTGTTAGTATAAGTATAAATTGCAAGACCTAAAACAATACCATCTGGTATATATCAATATAGTTCCACAGAAGTCAATGAAGAGGCACTAATTTAGACCAGTAAAGGATCTAGTCCATATATGGATTTATGGAAAAGTGCTTATCATAGAATATATTGGCCCTTAAAAGACCAGAGGGGGACTCTGGGAGACCAGGATACCCTAATCCAGGAGTACTGGAGAAGGTGAAGGCCTAGGGAACAGTGGAGGCAGAGAGAAGAGGAAAAGGGAAGCATCTGCAGATGAAAAAAGGCTGCTATTTCTTTAAGGACCCAGGATCTTATATAGTATGTCTACACTGTGATACAAAAACTGCAGAACTGAGTCTCAGAGCCTAGGTCAGCAGGACTACAAGACTCCAGTGTAGACATCTGGGCTCAGGCTTGGGCCCAACTCTGAGACCTTTATCCATTGCAGGGTCTCATAATAGGGGAGAGACTAGCAGGAGAAGAGTTGGTTGCCTGCAAATCTCTCCTAACACAGAAGTAAAGGACTAAGGTGTTTTTGACCCTCACCTCCAAGCTGTAGAAGAAGATTGGAAAACTAAGTCCCATTTGAGATGCCTGGGAGGAAACAGCTTGGTTATGAAGGGTTTTCCTCTGAGTTTTATTTGTTTGAAAGACTTTGCTGCAAGTCCGGGGGGAGCCTGGCGAAATGGACCATCTGGAATAAGTCAGATCATGGCTTCAACCTGCTACAGTACTGAATTCCCTGAATCCCCATTAACTCCAACAGGACTTGAATATTCTCAACACCTCTCTGGTATCAGACACTACAATTGTTAGGACATAGTGGGCTAACTCCATCCCTTGGTATAAATCTATTGTGTTGTACAGAGTTGTACCAGGATTGAATCTGGCCCACTGGATGTCCCATTATTCTGTTCTGCAAAATAAATTTGTGTGACCAGAATATGTACTACACAACTGGAATTATAATATACAACTCTCATTTTAGCAGGCATGTTTTTAAAAAGAAATAGCTGGAGTTTTGTACTTACAAGTTTGTCAAGTTCCTTAGTTCTATTACGTACCTAATCACACAGAATGCAAATAGATGTTTTTCTTTAGTATGGTATGGAGTTTTCATTAACAAATCTGAATCTCAGTATATAGCTGATAAAATTAATACAAGTTTGAAGACATAAAATATCACTTTTGCGGTGTTCCTGGGAGTATGCAGAATTTATATTAATGAAAGTGAACACAGCAATGGCAGTTGGCAATATTCCAACCTCTAGAAGTCATTTGAATCATGGGAATTGCAATTGTTTAGTTTATGTCCTCAGTATATTGATCTGGGGTCTCTCTAAATTCCAGTGTCATCTTGTTGCCATGGAATGTTATTCTCAAATAGCTTTAAACTTGTCACAGCTGTTTGGATTTTTCATGATTCCTACTGACATGTCTAAATTATATTTCAAAATTTCTACAGATCCTAATTTTCAGTAGGTGGTGGAAACAGGGGTTCTGTAAGAGATTTGTCTCTCCGGAGATCACTCCACCTCTAACTATTATTTTCTTACATTTATAAACTGGGCTTTTAATCTTCAAAATCAGGTTTGAATTTGCTTCTTACTGAATAATATGTACAATGTTAAGACAAAGAAAAATTGATTTGTAAACCCAGAGGGAAAACAAAGCCTATCTTTGAAATAGAACTTATATAAATCATTTTTATTTTATTTTATCCTGTGTACATAAAGTATCCTTACTGCAAAGATTACTTAGAATAGAAAATTGGAATATGAACTTCAGGCCATTAAAACAATATCTAAGTCAATTTAGGGCTTGTCTCTGGGGACACATGGACAATTAATCCAAATTAACTAATCCACTTTAAATTCACACTTTTAATTACCTGGATTAACTTTCCTGGTGTCCTTATCCACATAGAGAAGTCCTAAGAGCCAGCTGGATGGTTCAATCATCAAATAATGTGGTTCTTTAGGAGAAGAAATTAGTGGTGATAGCTACATTTCAAGCAGCATCTAACCCATGGTTTTTAATTTACAAATGTTACTTGTGCAATTTAGATTTTAAAAGTGCAGTTCTATGAAAGATGGCTCCTTTGTATGTAAAAGATCTGCTTCCCATGTGTATACAGGGTCATAACTGTTGACTTTAGATTTTTTTAAACATTTGTTATTCAAGCAGAGCTAACAGAGTGGAGTAAACTAGATACTATCACAGGTAGCGCATCATGAACAGAATTGTTGACTAAACTCTGATTACTTACACTTGAAAGCCACAGGAATGCACAAATGTCACTGAAACAATCATTAGAAGGCAGTTAGCTGCAGAGGTTTATATGTGGACATAGTTTGGCTTGATGAAATTTGATGTGATAGGCAAGAAGAAAATAACTGAGCTTGATTTGGAATTTTCAGACTGAATTTGCAAGGCTGGCAGTTGGGGAAAACATCTTTGTACATGAAAAATGAGCACATTTGCTAATGGAAATCATTGATACATAATCCACATAGAACCCTACAATGTCATTGTAAGAGATTTCCTTCCCCACTCTAAACTCTAGTGTAAAGATGTGTGGATCCCACATGAAAGACAAATTAACTCCAAGCTACTTTTCCCTGCCTAGGTTAAATCTTTTCCCCCCCCAAAACCCAAACTTCTCCAGTTGGGGCTTAAAAACCGCTGCCACCATTAACGTGAATACCCCAAAACTATGGGGTGGAGCATTAAAGTCGGGGAAAGATGGAGACAGGCTGAGTGCCCAGGAAAAAAGTGAAACTAACTCCTTTGTCTCTAGGAATTTGCAACCCCGAAACGTCATTCCCTCCTCTGCTTCAGGTTAACCCTTCACAGGTAAAACAGTAAGTCTAAGGCACTTCATACTTATGACAGTCACTTTTAGAGTATCACTTTTCAAAATAAAAACACATTTTCAGCCTTTTCAAGTTTGTGGGAGTTTGATGACTTTAAAGAATGATCAGACAGTGAGAGTCATTTCCTATATTACAAACATTTCCACTAGGTTTTCCTGGTTGCATTTAAGTCTGAATGTGACATGACACATGGAAAATAATATGACCCCTATTCTGGGCATCATATAATCATATGCTTAACTATAATTAAATGACACTTAAGTATGTGCTTAAATGCTGCCCCAAATCGAGTGCTCTCCTAAATCAGCATCCTGGGTTACAGTGATTCTAGCGTCATAACTCACACCTCAAACCTTGCATTTAATGTAGTTGAGTCATATGACAGGTCTCTTTTTTAAGATTTGTCATCAGTTTTATTGACCCTTTTTAATGGAAATACTTTATTATATTCCCTGCTGGCACATTTAATTGTTTTTAGTTTAGCCATCTTAAATTGGACACTTTCCATTTTCTAAGATACATTCATAAGAAATTTTGTTTTTCCAGATTTGTGTCTTTAACAGATTCAGATTTGTCCACTGCCTTTTAACATATGTAGTCATTTCAATGCTCCTAGTCTAATATATTAGCATTTTCCATTAACTTTGGAAAAGTGTAATGATTATACAGGCTGCAAGGCAATGTAGAACCAGGCTCACTAATTATTTTCTAGGTAATAAATTGACTTGTTACAATACATATTTATCCCCTTTGTGAAGAATGTTATTGTGTAAAACCCACCTGTGTTCACCTGTGACTATCAGCAGCCTCTTTTTTTTTTTTTGGCAACAATAATGAATAGGATAAAAGGCTGAGCTTTTAAATCTGTCTGAGGATTTAGATGCACAATTCCCATTAAATTAAATAATTGGCCTCCTAACTCCTTAGGAGAATTTAAAATTCGCTACCTAAACGACCATATCTGATAAGAGGGTAAAATGTCTTCCTATAGTACAGTATGTGGGTGAGAGAAGGCAACTAACTGCATGGGTTTGCAATGCCCACGAACACGCAATCGACCATCCAGAATACTAAACTCCACTGAAAATGTAAACAGTTAGGATATTTAAGATTTTTTTTTCTCTAGCTGTCTACACATTAAACACATCACCTAGAGCAATGAATTGGTATTGGTTTCTTAAAGGTGCAGTTTTGAAAGTGATGCTATCTGTAAAAAGCACCCCGATACCTACAGCTTTTTCCACTATTTAAATACAAACTGATGGAAAAATCTGGTCCCATGCACATAAGGGCAAAATGTACTTTTCAGATCCACCTTGCAAGATGTTTTCTTTAATATGGAATTCCTGATAGATTACATTACCCCTTTCCACACTGCTAAGCTTCATTACTAATACGTACATTCTGCATCTTCTCTGCTTTTCTACTGAATGCCTAAAGAAACTCTTAGCCATGACCTCTTTATCATGCAGTACTTATTCCTTTGATTTGTAAAAAGCATAGCTGTATAATTCTACTTAGATTAACTAGCCATGTTCTTCCCCACTGTCTTTTTCAGTAGAGTCAGGCTCAACATTTCTGTCTGTATCAGATTATTACAGAATTCACTGTGGTTGTTTCTGGAATTTTTACATCCAATTTTGCAGTTAATATAAATGTACCTGCCAAAGAAATGACATCTGTGGGAATTTTTTTACCCTCTCTCTAACTCAGTAAGGTGCTATCACAATTCACATAAAACTTTAAAATGTCTACTTTAACTGACAAAAGGGTCAATAGGTTCCCTGTGAAAACTTGTTTCACAGCTTAATAATTTAGAGTTAGTCTAATAAAATGGTGTTCACTGATCAGTGAATTTCTGCTACAAAAAGCGGATGTAGGAATGAAAGTAGACAACCTAAAACAATAAATGTAGGCAAACAATCCAGAGGAGACAAGAAAAGGTCCAAGTCTCAAATGATGTCTACCCTCACTATGGCTGTGCATTCTATAAGAAAGAATGTGAATAGTTCCATCGGTAGGAAAAGCAGAGGCCTTAAAAGGGACCATATCCATATCAAGGTACCAACCACTACCAGAGACAGGCCATTGGACTAGATAACCCAGGGTTTAAACTAGTTTGACAATTTCTAATACACTTAGATTTTAGGGTACCACTGCATCCACAGCTGTATTCCCTTTCACATTGTGATGGTGTACCCCATAAGGCTTTATGGGGGGCTGTGCCTATAAACATATGTATGATATTATTGGAATATGGTTTTGCTACATATGCCACGTAACATATCTCTGTGAAGGTAATGATCCACTGGATCTGTTCATCCTATTTGTATGTGTGTGTCTGTTTTGTATTCAAAGTTATGAATATTGGCTATGTGCTTGGTTAGTTATATGTAGACTTTGGAAAGCAGATGAGCAGCTCTCTGAGAAAAAACTATTCTCAGTTAAGCCCAATTGAGAACCAATTGAGCTAACAATGAACTTTGTAGACGCCCGTCCACACCCGAGCTTCCTCAGGAATGCGGCTTGACTGGTAATGAGCAGAGTCTGGTTCAAACCTGGGAATGGGCCATGTGCTCTGAGAGTCCATGTGGACTCTGGATAAGAAGGAGGGGCTCTCCACCCACAAGAGGAAGTCTATATAAACCTGGGAGAGACATCTCCATTTTGTTCCAACCTAAACCTCCCTGACTGCAACTTAAGACCATTACTCCTTGTTCTGTCATTTGGTACCGCTGAGAACAGTCTAGATCCATACTCTTTGGAACCCCCTTTCAGGTAGTTGAAAGCAGCTATCAAATCCCCCCCCCCTCATTTTTCTCTTCTGTAGACTAAACAATCCTAGTTCCCTCTGGCTCTCCTCATAAGTAATGTGCTCCAGCCCCCTAATCATTTTTGTTGCCCTCCTCTAGACTTTTTCCAATGTTTCCACATCTTTCTTGTAGTGTGGACCCCGAAACTGGACACAGTATTCCAGATGAGCCCACACCAATGTCGAAGAGAGGGGAACGATAAGGTCCCTCAATCTGCTGGCACTGCCCCTACATATACAGTCCAAAATGCTGTTAGCCTTCTTGGCAATAAGGGCACACTGTTGACTCATATCCAGTTTCTCATCCACTGTAACCCCTAGGACTTTTTCTGCAGAACTGCTGACTAGCCACTAGGTCCCTAGTCTGTAGCAGTGCATGGGATTGTTCCATCCTAAGTGCAGGACTCTTCGCTTGTCTTTGTTGACCCTCATCAGATTTCTTTTTGCCCAATCCTCTCATATGTCTAGGTCCCTCTGCATCCTATCCCTACCCTCCAACATATCTACCACTCCTCCCCGGTTAGTGTCATCTGCAAACTTGCTGAGGGTGCAGTCCTTGCCATCCTCCAGATCATTGATAAAGATATTGAACAAAACTGCCCCAGGACCAACTCTGGGGGCATTTCATTTGATACCGGCTGCCAACTAGTCATGGAGCCATTGATCACTTCCTGTTGAGTCCAATGATACAGCCAGCTTTCTATCCACCCATACTTTAACTTACTGGCAAGAATATTGTGGGATACCTTATCAAAATCTCTGCTAAAGTCAAGGAATAACACATCCACTGCTTTCCCCTCATCCATAGAGCCAGTTATCTCATCATAGAAGGCAATTAGGCATAACTTACCCTTGGTGAATCCATACTGACTGTTCCTGATCACTTTCCTCTCCTCTATGTGCTTCAGAATTGATTCCTTGAGGACCTGCTCCATGATTTTTCCAGGAACTGAGGTGAGGCTGACTAGCCTGTAGTTCCCTGGATCCTCCTCCTTTCCTTTTATTTAACCATGGGTCAACTCTCACTCTGTCTTCAGAGGCCAATTAATCTGCTGTTGAAGATTTCCACAGAAGATGCAGGTAGAAATCTTCTTCTATCTTATGGAACTGCTCTCTGGCTGCTATTTCAGACATGGGATTACAATGGAGCCCATGGCCTGTATATTTCTCTTCTGCAATGGACCGGCACATTTTTTTAACCACTATCCAAAAACAAACCTCTATGTACTGTGTTCCATAGACCCTACCAAACTGCATCTCCCATACAGATCCCCACATCATATGCTTGCCAGTTCAGCTCCAGCCCTTCATAGTAGAGGAAGGTAGCAAATTAACTTGAATGGGACATAGGTGATTTCATTACTTGATCATAGAAGAGCAGACAGCGCTACTTTCTGTCAAACTAAGGGTTTCTCTTGTAATTTGAATTCAGGCTGTAGAGTTATAGTTATAATTGGACCAAATGTTCAGGTCACACAGGTAAAGTGATACACACAGCTATCACTTAAAAAAATATGGTAGACTCGTGATTCTTATAAGTACAGGCAGAGTGCTTGAACCATAGAAATGTGTCACACTAGGATCAGCTGTCATTATGGATTCAGTCTCCAGAACAATGCTTTCACCTCTTGTTTTAGGATAGCATCTGTGAGTAGTAGCCTCCTCCATTAAAAAAAAAGAAGAAGAATTAATAAGTATAAGAATTTCCATGGGAGTCAGAAATTGCCACTTTATACATAGTACATGAGGTCATGTGTGAGGAGAGAGCTGATAACTCATGAATGGCTTAATAGAACAATTAAGTTACCTGTTTCACAGGGGCATATAAATCAACTGTTAGAAGAAATGTCAGTGTCCCTACTCCCACTGTGATTCCATAACTACTTTAAACCTCTTCATTGTAAAAATCTGATTGGATTAGGTTTGTCCTGTACCAGCTAATTTCCTGAATGCTTAAAATTGCTGTTGTACATTAATTTCTGCATTGCTTTTGTTTGGAATTGAATGGAACAATCTGTTCTATAGAATTGTTACTCTCGTTTCTTTCACATGCTCCAACGCTAATATGATTTAACCTTGACTACTATAAAAAAGGATATTCAGCTGAAGAAATAAAAAAAAATGACTGCACTTTATTAAAATGTTTCTAGACATTTTTATAGACATTTAGAGGTGAGTGACAGAAAAGTCTTATCAAACCACCTAGTCCATCTCCCTGTCAGGGCCAAATTGTTCTTTACTGTATATTATATGGTGGTTCAGCCATTCAAGTTTCATGTCTCAAACAACAGAGCTCTCACCTTTGGGAGATACTTCCAGGGTCTGGTAGACCTCATTGTTAGGAAACACCTCTCTACCTTCCTCACCTGATTCAGCCTATATTTTTGCTTTCTTGGTTCCTTCATTTTGTAAATTATTGCTAGCAAATCTGTCAGCCACAGTTGTACTGACTATTGTCCATTTCTCCTCCCGCATGGTGCTCTGAACTACCAACACCACCAGGAACCTTAAAAAAAACTCCAAAACAATCTACTATCCAGGTTGGCAGGCATTAAATCTGACCTCTTTTTGTTACTCTGTTTTGCGAAGTCTATGAAAGCCTGGCCCTCTTTATTTAATAATAATGCATCAATACCCATATGACAAAGTGTAAAATTTTGGACTGCATCCTGAGAGCTCCCTTGTGGCCTGAGGTGACTCTGCAGCACACTGCCTCAGTTTTCCCTTCACTCAGACTCCTCAATAACCCCACAATGTCTTGTGTCCTGGGTGTGATTTATTAGCATGCAAACTCAGAATGCAGTCTTTTTATCCTCTCAAGCCTGAGGTTAGTATGTCTTCAAGTTTCTAAGCTAGGCACAGCTTTTCATCCCAGGCTCTCCCTTGAGCCCATCCTTTAAACATTCCCTTCTCTCTTCTGAGCATCCCCTCAGAAGAGAGCAGGGAATGCTCAACCTGGAGCATTTTTCCAATGTCCCCCATGCACTTCACTACTAAAACGAGGAGTGGAATTTAAGAGCCACCCTAACAATATACACAGGGCAAATCTCCCTTTGGAAAAAAATATACTCATTTTTTCATCCCTTTCTGAACAAACCAGGGATATGTCTCCACCCCCATACTCCACTTTCACATTTATGAGCTGTACTGGGCTCAGGGGGAATCCAGGGATTGCCCTTATATAAACATACCACAGGAATCTTCTGGGGGAACATTTACCCTCGTTGCCAAGCCCATTACCCGTACAGTAGACAATTATGGGCACATCATGTTCTTTGGGAAATGCAACCAGGCTAGGAAGCATTTCTCCAATAACCCCTATAAGACACTGTATGTCTCAAGAACGTCACACTGTACAGTCTCATAATCTGTGCCAGAAGGAGCATGACAGTGAGGAAGAACACCAGCAGGAGATAGATGATTAATTGATTTAAACAGAAATAGCTTTTTCTTCACCCAGTGAGGCAGTCATCCCTTCTACTTCTTGCCAACTGGATGATTTGAATCTTCTAGGCTTACAAAATGTCCTTGTGGATCAGCTCAGCAGACAGTTCTCAGACAATTACGACTGGACTAT
This sequence comes from Sternotherus odoratus, assembly GCA_032164245.1. Lineage (NCBI taxonomy): Eukaryota > Metazoa > Chordata > Testudines > Kinosternidae > Sternotherus > Sternotherus odoratus. The sequence goes on along the minus strand of JAVMKO010000006.1, from coordinate 73,381,622 downwards.
AAATATTAAGACCTGTAGAGCATCTTTCCAAAAGGAGTGCCCAAAAATAAACCTACTTGCCACAGACCTGAACAAGAAGTGTCCTGGTTTGGCTCTAGAAGATATTTGACTCCTTGCTTATCTCATGGGCACCAGCGCTCATAAATATCTATCTGCTGATCTTATTAATATAAAAAATCCTGAGGTGAGATTCAACCTCCATCATCATGGTAGCGCCGGCTTGGCCTAGACAGTTCTGGTACTCAGATCTAGTGACTCTGTCAATATAGCAACCAATCAGGCTACCTGAACATAACAGTAAAAATTTCTACTACTGACTTATGCCCTGAAAATAAAGTAGTTTTCTATCTGGGTAGAACAACATCACCAGTCTCCCTTGACAGCCCCCATTTCTGCTATTTTGGACTATTTGTTAAATCTAAAACATTGGAGACTATCAGCTTCCTAAGTGTAATTTTATCACTAATAGCTTCACATTATTCTCCAGTTCAGAGCCATATTATATTTTCCATACCTACAGTTCCTAGATTCCTCAAAGGTCTTATTTATACATTCCTCTGGTTTGCAAGCTCCTCGATACCTTTCCTGGGACCTCACAGTTACTGATCTTGGTTACTGCTTTTGATGGGACCCCCTTTCAAGATTCTAGCATCCTCCTCTTTTCAACTGTAAAGACCGTCTTTTTAGTAGACATAACATCAAGTTGGAGGTGAATCAGGGCCTTCCTGCCTAATATTGTTTCCTATTTTCACTTACATTAGTTGACTTACCTCCCAGTTTTCCTTCTCAAACTCCCCTCAAATCAGGGAAGGCCCAAGACACACTCCCTTGATAGGGTTAAAGGCCAAGCAGAATCCACCCAAAGGTGACTATATAAATGGATAAAAACTGAGTGAGGTTCTTAAAAACAAGGAACATTTGAGAGATGTCCTGGAGTTTTCAAATTCCACCTATGTTACAGAATATTTTGGGCAGTGTACAACTAAATTCTCCTGTTGCTCAATCAAATTAATCTGGGAGAGCAGGAAATCCTTGAGAGGAAAGAAGGAATTGCAAGAATTCTGGACTGTACGTCTTTAGTTCTACAAGTGAATCTTTCCCTTCTGCCAATATTCTTGAAAGGTACCATTATTAGAACATTCCATCAGGACACCTCACTGTTATGTATCACTTTGATGTGCTATTGAGAATGATCATCCAGGCTGATGATCTATTACAACGTTTCACCAGAGCAAACTGTCATTATTGTGATATATTAGTGAAATAAATCATATGATGGCTACACACAGATCATATGTTTTTCAAGAGATAATAGTGTTAAGAGAGAGAAGAAAACTAAGGTGAAGTAGAGACAATACAATTACAAAGTATATATGTTGAGAACATGAAATATGTCAAGCAATGGATGCTACTGACATCTAGACATGATGGACGGGTAAAGGCACATTCAGAACTACAGTAGACTCTCGATTATCCAGGATGATAGGGAAAAAATTAATCCTGGTTAATAAAATCCAGGATAATCACCATCCATAGGAAATATGGAGGGGGGGGGGGGGATGGTTCACCAGCCACCCTGCGCTGGGGGAAGGGGGTGTTGGTTCACTGGCTGCCCTGTGCCCTGGTGGGTTTTTGTGTGTGTGTGTGCTTGGGGTGGCAACAAAGCCAGAGCCGGCCCTGTGAGTTACGCGTATTTTTTTTTGACATCCTGGTTAATCCACATCCTGGTTAACCCAATTCTGGATAATCGAGAGTCTACTGTACCTACCTTTCTTTCCAGCAGTGGGTAAATACCAGATTGTATCTGATAAAGTAGGGTGAGAAAAGCCTAACTTAGCTGAGAAGCTATTTCATGGTCTCTTTGATGCCTATGGGAGCATAACTGCTCACTTCTTAAAGAGGGCCATCCTATAGGCTCAGACCTAAAGCTAGTTTGAGAGCATTTGAATTTGGATAGATTGATGGACTCCAACCAGTTATCAATCCTCTTGAAGGATACCCTTGTGTCAAACTGCCAACAAGTGGGTTTTCAATGGGCTAGAATTTAGATTGTTAAAGTAAGAAATATCCTCTACATGATCTCCTATAACTTCAAAATTATCCACTCACCTTTTGATGCAGTAGGAGTCCAACAGTTGACTTTGGTCAGATTTTGCTTGGAATATTTTCTTTCCTGGTGACGGTATATATTTCAATAATATTGAATACATAATTGTGCTTTACTGTAATCTGGAATCCTCTATAATCCAACATCCCTTTCATATGCAAATTCATGGTTCAAGAAAATCCCCACCTGTTGCTAATCCTTGTGGAAGATCTCAGTTGTTGTGTACTTTAAAAGGACCATTAGTCAGCTCCTCACTCCACCAACAGAGTTGGTTTCTTTCTTTCATCTATCCACTCTGGGGCATGAAATATAGATCCTATCCATCTTTGTGAGGTAGCAGTCTCTACATAGAGATCCCAGTTGCCTGATTTGGGCTTTGGACAGCTTGCATGACATACATCATGAGAGATCACTTGTGTCCTGGAGCTGGAGCTCTATTCATGGGAACAGAAACAGGAGGACTTCAACAGCAATTACAACTGGTCAAGCTATTTAGTATGAACAATCATGACAAAGTTAATCTCTATTTTGAGTAGCAAATCATTTGCTACCAAATCCTGATTTCACTGTTAACTGTTAGCACATATTTGCCAAATAGCCTGGATTAAACATTTTCACTGAATTGTTCTCCTACAGTATGAATCATGTCCCAAAAAGTCAATGGAAAGTTCTAATTAACTGCAGTGGTGCTCTGACCAGCTTTTTGATTGTTATCCATTATTTGTGCTAAGTGACTGCTCAGCTTCAGCTCCCTGATTATATGACTGAAACCTTGTAAAAAATGAGAACAAAATTCCAGTCTGGATTTTTGGATGAACACAACTTCATACTAAAATTCATAAAGCTGTTGAGACTAATGAGGAATAGGTGGCAGCTATCTAAATAATCAATATGATAAAAAGATTCCATGCATCACAGTAAACCATTCTTACTATTATTTGTGAAAAGATTTTATTAATTATTTTTGTTTCACAATTCACCCACTGATGTGCTAGTATCTAACTGCTATGGTTCTCATCTTAGCTCATCTTAACTAAATAGCCTCTTAAAATTTGTATGGCAACCCCCACCTTTTCATGTTCTCTGTGTGTGTATATATCTTCCTGCTCTATGTTCCATTTTATGCATCCGATGAAGTGGCTGTAGCCTATGAAAGCTTATGCTTAAATAAATTTGTTAGTCTCTAAGGTGCCATAAGTTCTTTGCCCTGTTCTTTTAAGCAGTTATCAGTTTCCAACTATATGTTAATTTGAGCAGATCATCCACAAAGAATAAAGTGACTATGATAGTCTGCAGGATCCATGCCTTTTTCTCCCAAAATAAACTTTTCATGTTCGCCTAATTTTTGATAGACTAACTGATTTTTCAGGGGGCATTTTTATCTAGAAATGGGATGCCAGATCCTTAATGTAGGTGACACTGACAATGAAATGGAATACTGCTGGTGTCGCAGAATAGTAGTCTCCCTTCTCTATAAAATTGCCAAGGCAAAACTGATGCACTTCTCCAAAGCTAAGTGAAGGGTACATTACATTAAGTGACAACAGTTTACCCCAATCTCTTTATTTGTGTTCTACCAGATGATTAATGTAGATGTTGCCATGTTTTGTGATGGATGTTGGTGCATTAGAATGACATTTGTTCATTGTGCATTATTGTAAAGCTCCACTCTGACTGATAGAGAGAACAGACTCATCCTAAGATTCATCTAATCAAAAAATGGCTTATTCCAAATACCAATATGATTTTTAAAAGTAAACAAGTGTCATGTAAATTCATCAATAAGCTCCTCACTAACTGAAATATATAGAGAACCAATTATAACCATTGTTGCCTTTAATTTAGGTCTAAAATTGTGACTAAATGTCCAAGAACTCCTAATATATTAAGATAATTATACATAACAAAAATAAGTAGTGCGTATATAGTACTTTGTGTGTTCAAAGCACTATAAAGTCATTAACTAATTAATCTACACAGCAATCCAGTGAAGCAGGAAAATATTATAAAAGTTAAAATGAATGTGACTGCGGGACTAACTGGTGTGCTCAATAATATGAAATGCCGTAGGCCCCTTTTCCAAGACTACTAATTAAGTTGTCAGCTGTGGAGATAATATTTTGCTATATTAATAGCATCTGTTAGGAACTGGACTGAGACACACCAACTCTTTGGGAGCAGGCTGCTGTATTTCAGACTTGGATATATTCTATACACACACATTTCTGAGGGAATCAGTGCCTTCTTGGCAAAAGGTGCTACATATGTGTAAAGAATTGAAGGCAGGGATCTTCAAAGGGGGCTTAAGAGACTTAGGTGCTTACCACCAATATCAATTCATACAAAGAAGGCTTACAGGAGGTAATAAAATATGATGGCTCTGATTCTACCCTGCTGATGCCAATAGAATCTTTAAAGAAAGCGAGGAATGCTTGTAGCACCTTAGAGACTAACCAGTTTATTTCAGCATAAGCTTTTGTGGACTATAGCCGCTGCTGAAATAAACTGGTTAGTCTCTAAGGCGCTACAGGTATTCCCCGCTTTCTTTACAGATACAGACTAACACGGCTGCTATTCTTGAACAGAACCTTTGCCATTGCCTTCAATGGTTGCAGAATTAGCTCCTAATATTGAAACCTCATTGTCTAGGTAGAGTCTGCCTCTCACTCAGAGACATTTGCAAGGATATAATATCCTGGGGGTCTTTTGGCATGGTTGGGGAGGAGGGGAGGGGAGTTGGTTTGTTTTCTGTTTTGATGGGCTAAAATCCTCCTTCCTTATAATTACTGAATATAAATCACCCGCAAGCCAGACATTTGGGAAAAGATGAAGTTTTCTACATGCAGCAGGCACACTAGGGGATACGTCACCTATCTGAAAGATTTATTTCTGGAAAAAAAAATAAACTCACTCCATCATCAAATGGAAAAAGCCAATGCTAATGAATGAAAAATCATCCACTCAATAAATGTTAACAGTTCTGTCCTAGCTCCTGCAATTCACTCTTTTGTACCAGTCCTGGAGCAATAAGCAGAATAGACAGAAGAAACAGTATAGTTCATTTTCCCCTTAAGCTTTGACAAAATGGACAACTTCAGAACAATTTAGCATTAATTTTTTCTCCACCACACCACATTGCCTTCAGTTTTGTTCACTCCACTGTGAAAACAATATCTCAGGAGACTATTATACCAACTCATAAATAACATCTGCCCCTGTACTTCACTCTATTTGGTATGGAAAATGGACAGAGGGGGCAGGCCCAGGAAGCCTCTCTGTACCCACATCTCATGTGAGGATCCATAGGGATTTGTCCACAAGACAAACCAGAGGGAAGGTAGTGGAGCCAAAAAGCAGCTGCTCTATGGTGCATGATCTAGCAGACATGTGGTTGGATATTCATCCTCGCCTTCCCTGATGAGAGGCATAGGAGAGATACATGACTGGGAAGGTTGATGGCAGCCTGACTCCTCAGGGACAGCACAGGAGACCAACATATATGGAGAAGTTCTCCATGCAGAGACCTCAAGATGTACAGCTATAGGTCTGTATTTTCCCTGCAGATTATTAAGCTGTATCTTGTATGACCCTGCCATTTTGCAATGCTGCCAACCCCTTACCCCTGAGGGAACAAATGAAGGGAAAACTCCACAGGCTTATAGAGATGCACCTTTTCTTTTTCTGTTTTATTGTTTGCAATGGAACAGGATGCTAATGGCCCCAAAGCTATTTCTAGTGAGTGTTCTTTCACTCTTCATTATATGATTTACTAAGGTAATTCTCCCATGGCCCCCATTTACATCATCCCCAATCAAGAGAGTGCTTACCTTTAAGCATATGCTTAAACTTGTACTTAAATTTAAACGTGTATTGAAGTATTATTCTGAATACTTGTACTGAATCAGGATGTGCTTATTTGCTGTCTTGAATTGGGGCATACATGCTGCTGAATTTTTTTTCTTCGTTGGATGTATTTTCTTGAGCTGAAACTGTCCAGATAAAGTACATATTTGGCTTAAGCACAAAGGAATGGCGATTCTAAAATATACTGCTTATTTCAGACATGCATTGGCCAAAAGTGAACTATTGACTTCAGTCATACATTACTCTTCTATTCAGATCTTTGAATATAATATGATCATCACAGAAAAAAAAGGGAGAAGGAGAGAGTAAGGAGTCAGTTCAGAATAGCAGGGAATAGAAATATATGAGCTCTGGAGAAAGATGAAGAAATGGAAAATAATATGCATGTCAGGGGAACAGCAGAAAAGGAAAATATCAGCAAAACAGGATCAAGGAAGCAATGAGTGGACAAAGGAGTTCCAGAGGACAGTTGAATGTTTGTGAAGTCCAGCAAAATAAGATGGAGTGTTAGTGAAGCCTGGGAACAGCTGGAAGAATAAAGGAGGATGGCAGAGAACTGAATGACTGATTAAGAAGATGGGGCAGCATCTGCAGGAAATATTATGTTATTTGCTATATGCAACTAAAGACTCAAAGACATTGTCAGAAAGATCATTGAATAGGGATTTAGGGATTAGCCCAATATGAACTAGTGGAAAACTGTGAAACACAAGAGCCAAAAAATACAAAGCAAAGCAAAGAGGTATAAGAGGGCATAAGAAGGAATTAAAGCAAGGCGGTGAAATACTTAAAAGAATCACTGAAAAAGGCCAAGCAATCAGGTAGAACTTGCAAAAGAAATACAGTGCCAAAATAATTCAGAGGACTAGGAAAAAAAAATCATTGAGTATATAACCCCGTGATCACATTGCAAAATCATAGGTCAAAGATATGGTCCTCTCAATTCAATCATCAACTCAGCTATCAAAAAATATTCTGCATGTAGAAAATATTGCCACTTACAGTATATTGCAGGAATCACTTAACAGCTCTGTTTGGGAGTTAAGTACTTCAAGTTGACATATCTTATATATTTCAATGCTTTTTATACTACATTATGACATTTTGGGGGGTCCAGAATATTGTCTTGCAGCTATGAAAAGTAACATACATGCACCACAAAACAATTTCCATATAATATTACTGGTTTTTTATTTGTAGGGCAGCTTCAGAAAACTTCCATATTTTTAAAAATAAAATCTATTAGTTTAAAATGAATAAAATTAAAATTAAATACAATATATGTGTTTAATAACAAACTTCCTGTGATATATGTATGGGGATGTTTCATGAATAATACATCTGAAAAACTGGATTTAAGAGTCAGGCCGTGGAGTGTTAACAGTAATCTTTTATCTGACCTAATGAAATTGTATTATTAACTGAGTGATGATAATGCCACATGAGAAACAATGGCAGTCTCCTTTTTTAAAAATTTCAGACATATTTAATATATATCTTTAAGCAGAACCTGTATTCAAAAACATGAATATAATGCTTAACACTTATAATAGGAGTTTGGGGTTAATTACTAGCTAGTGTGAATTGCACTCCTCACTTCATCTACATCCCTTCTAAACAGTCCTACCCTTTGTACAAAAACACAGTACAAATACTGAATATAAGCCTGAGCCAAAACCATGTGCTATAAACAGCAATCTTTCCATTTACTTCAATGAGCTCTGGATCAGGCCCTTAAGCTGGATTCTCCATGATCACATACTTTTTTCCTAGCATCTCAGCCTCCTTAGGTGCTCAGGAGAGATGGTACTCAGGGAATGAGACAGCTGTTCAACATTGCTATCCCCACTCAATTAGCAGTCCCTGCCTTCTTTATTATACACCACCCAAAACCTGCACTGAACATAGGATTATTCATTTCGTAATGGGCTTTTCTATGGTGCTCATCACTGTAATGTTCGATTGCCTCACAAACAGAGATTATTTTCTGTTGTGAAATAAGAGATCATTGTTATGAGAGGTCAAAGTAAGCCGGTACACCCCGTAAGCCAATGCGCCGTACCAGGGCAGATCGGCTTTCTCAGGCGCAATTTAAAGGGCCTGGGGCTTCTAGCAGAGGTTGGGGCCCCAGGCTCTTTAAATTGCTGCCCCACCGCAGCCTCCCCAGGGCTCCGGCAGCAGGACTCCGTGGGGACAGGAAACCTGTTGCCAGAACCCCAGGGAAGGGGCGGCAGGCCTCCGATAGCTATTTAAAGAGCCCGGTGTGCCGCTATTGCCCTGGGCCCTTTAAACTGCCACGGAAGCACCGCCGCAGCCTCCCCCGGGCTCCCGTATCGGGGGCTCCTGTCCCCGTGGAGCCCCGCTGCCAGAGCCAGGGAAGTGGTGGCGGGGCTCCGATAGCTATTTAAAGAGCCCGTGGCTGGGCCGCCCCTACTGCCCTGGGCCCTTTAAACTACTACCGGAGCCCTCGGGGGGTGGGGTGGGTTCGGCTGAGCAGGGGAATGGGGAAGAGGTCCTTTATCGGTATGGGGGCTGGGGTTGGCTCTGACCCCTAGCCCCTCCCCTTCCACCTGAGGCCCCACCCCTTCCGGGGGCCAAAGCTGGCCCCAGCCCAGCCCCCAGAAGCTTCAGTTACTTTTACCGCTGATTGTTATCCCCATGTAACAGATGGAAAACAGACAGGGATTTGCCTTAGATTACACAATGAACCCACGGTGGGCCAGAATGAGAACTCAAGACCCTACTGACTCCTGACTCTGTGTTCCTTCTGATGGTTCACACTGCCTCACTGCCAAGCATAGCTCTCTATTGGCTGTAACTCTGTGTGCTCAGCTTCTGCATGTCAGCCCCAGATGTCTCAAACTGGGCATTTAGAAACTGACAAATGTACAAATTAGAACACTGCTTCCAAACCACTGGTTTAAGTGGCTTGAGATTTCATAGGACAAAGAAAAGTCATTTCTGTTTCTAAAGCTTTTTTTCTTTACTGAATTTCAAAGACCAGCTGCAAACTATGGAAACATAAGAGCTTCTCAAACAAAGGTCACAAAAATTGTTTATAATGGAAATTGTTAGGTAACCTGGCTACAGAATCTGTATATAGTCTAATTTTCAAATCCACTGAAAACTCCTGTATAGTTTTCTGAATGCAATAGGAAAAAAAATGAGAATCACAATTGGTCCAATAGAAGATATTACCTCATCCACCTTGACTCTCTAAAGAAAAAACAAACAATCAAAATTTACAGGCTATAGAATTCACATAAACAATAAAATGCTGTGTGCTTCCCAAACTGCATGAAAATCTAATTTAGTTGGCTGTTGGCCAAATCCTTCTGCATAACTGCATCACAGCAATATTAAAAAGGAGATATAAAAGGGAAGAAGTTAAAACAAAATGCTTGATAAAAGGAAAGTTAACAGGATATGTGACAAAACACACCTCTTCCCTGGACACTTAACACTTCAGCAAAAAGCATTTGGTATATTCTGGAGATGGATCAAGAGTTGTTCACTACAACTCTCTCTACCTTAGGATTTTTATTTTCCAATAAATTCCCACTGTTGCAAACAGTAGGTCAGCTCTACTAGTGGTGCAACCTATGTCAAAAAACTTGTCATCTAACCCTGTTCAGGGCAGGTCTAACTGACACATATATAATACATTTAATTTCCCTCCTTCCATATAATGTCTGACTGACACTTTTAGGCAAAGATTTCCAGGATCAAAGAAAGCAAACGCCACACGGCTGACTTCTTTGGCACTGCACAGTGTGAGATCAAAGGCTGCTTCAGAGAATGGCATATGAATGCAAGTAACTTTTACCTGAAGAGCAACTGAAGAAGGTCCAAAAGAAAAGCCAGGACTTTTGAGGTGGTTAGAGACAGCAAGCCCATCCCACCCTGGGAGGAAGCGGGGAGGAGCTTGCTATACTCTGCAGCCAGCCTGCTCTGCTGGTCCAAGAGGGGGCAAGAAATCATCCCATCAATTTTTTATATATATATATATATATATATATATATATATATATACTAGCAAAAGTGCCTGGCGTTGCTCGGGTCAGTCGGAGGTGGGGAGGGGGCAGACAGCTGACACCCCCTGACCAACCCCAACACCCACACCTCACCCACCCCCCCAGACCAAACCCAACACCCCCCGGCTCACTTACCCCCCAACCAAACCCGACACCCCCACCTAACCCCCCCCAACCAAACCCAACACCCCCACCTCACCCCCCGACGAAACCCGACACCCCCACCTGACCCCCCAACCAAACCCGACACTCCCACCTCACCCGCCGACCGAACAGTGTATTTAATAATCTGTGTGCTACACAGTGCACCGTGAGCCGGGGGGGTGTCGGGTTTGGTCTGAGGGGGTGGGAAATTGTCGGGGTGGGTGAGGGGTGAGGTGTGGGTGTTGGGGCTGGTCAGGGGGCTTTGCGGTTGGTGGGGGGGTGAGGTGGGGGTGTCGGGTTCGGTCGGGGGGTAAGTGAGCCAGGGGGGTGTCGGGTTTGAGCTGGGGGTGTTGCGATCGGTGGGGGGTGAGGTGGGGGTGTCGGGTTTGCTTGGGGGGGTGAGGTGGTGGGTTCGGTCGGGGGGTAAGTGAGCCAGGGGGTGTCGGGTTTGGTCTGGGGGGGTGGGAAGGTGTTGGGGTGGGTGAGGGGTGAGGTGTGGATGTTGGGGTTGGTCAGGGGTTGTTGCGGTTGGTGGGGGGGTGAGGCGGGGGTGTCGGGTTTGGTCGGGGGGTAAGTGAGGCGGGGGGGGGGTGTCGGGTTTGGTCTGGGCACCCACCCCAACACCTTCCCCCCCCCAGACCAAACCCAACCAGCACACGTCACCCCTCACCCACCCCGACACTTTCCCACCCCCCCCCCAGACCAACCCCGACACCCCCCGGCTCACTTACCCCCGACCAAACCCGACACCCCCACCTGACCCCCCCAAGCAAACCCGACACTACCACCTCACCCCCCGACCGAACCCGACACCCCCACCTCACTTACCGTCCGACCAAACCCAACTCGGATCCGTCGCAGGGGAGGGGGGCAGAGCCGAGGGATTCTGGGGACCTTCGCAGGTGGGGGAGGGCACAGGGCTGATGGATTCCGGGGTTCGTTGGGAGGGGGGAGGGGCAGAGAACTGAGGGATCTCCGGGGTTCCGTTGGAGGAGGGAGGGGCGAGCTGAGCGAGTGCGGTGTCTGTTGGAGAGGGTATTATGACATCATCACCACCTAACCGCCCAGCCGATGTGATTGGCCCTGAAAGACTTTCACCCCTGGGGGGCGTCAGAGGTGAGATCCGAAAATTTTTCGACCCTTACCAGCATCTAGACCCCAAGACCCCTCACTGTACCAAATTTCAAGTCTCTGGCTCAAATGGTGCGGGAGGAGTTCGCTGTCATACATACATACATAATACACCACTTGACTTTTATATATTTACTAGCATAAGTGCCCAGCGTTGCTCGGGTCAGTCGGAGGTGGGGAGGAGGCGGACAGTTGACACCCCCTGACCAACCCCAACACTCACCCCTCATCCACCCTGACACCTTCCCACCCCCCCTGACCAACCCCAACACCCCCCGGCTCACTTACCCCCTGACCAAACCCGACAACCCCACCTGACCCCCCCAAGCAAACCCGACACCCCCACCTGACCCCCTGACCAAGCCCAACACCCCCACCTCACCCCCCGACCGAACAGTGTATTTAATAATCTGTGTGCTACACAGTGCACCGTGAGCTGGGGGGGGGTGTCAGGTTTGGTCTGGGGGGGTGGGAAGGTGTCGGGGTGGGTGAGGTGTGGGTGTTGGGGTTGGTCAGGGGGTGTTGTGGTTGGTGGGGGGGGTGAGGTGGCGGTGTCGGGTTTGGTCGGGGGGTAAGTGAGCCGGGGGGGTGTCGGGTTTGGTCTGGGGGGGTGGGAAGGTATCAGAGTGGGTGAGGGGTGAGGTGTGGGTGTTGGGGTTGGTCAGGGGGTGTTGCGGTTGGTGGGGGGGGTGAGGTGGCGGTGTCGGGTTTGCTTGGGGGGGTGGGAAGGTGTCGGGGTGGGTGAGGGGTGAGGTGTGGGTGTTGGGGTTGGTCAGGGGGTGTTGCGGTTGGTGGGGGGGGTGAGGTGGCGGTGTCGGGTTTGGTCGGGGGGTAAGTGAGCCGGGGGGGTGTCGGGTTTGGTCTGGGCACCCACCCCAAGACCTTCCCCCCCCAGACCAAACCCAACACACACACCTCACCCCCACGACACCTTCCCAGCCCCCCAGACCAACCCCGACACCCCCCGGCTCACTTACCCCCTGACCAAACCCGACAACCCCACCTGACCCCCCCAAGCAAACCCGACACCCCCACCTGACCCCCTGACCAAACCCGACACCCCCACCTCACCCCCTGAGCAAACCCAACACCCCCACCTCACCCCCCGACCGAACAGTGTATTTAATAATCTGTGTGCTACACAGTGCACCGTGAGCTGGGGGGGGGTGTCAGGTTTGGTCTGGGGGGGTGGGAAGGTATCAGGGTGGGTGAGGGGTGAGGTGTGGGTGTTGGGGTTGGTAAGGGGTGTTGCGGTTGGTGGGGGGGGTGAGGTGGCAGTGTCGGGTTTGCTTGGGGGGGTGGGAAGGTGTCGGGGTGGGTGAGGGGTGAGGTGTGGGTGTTGGGGTTGGTCAGGGGGTGTTGCGGTTGGTGGGGGGGTGAGGTGGTGGTGTCGGGTTTGGTCAGGGGGTAAGTGAGCCGGGGGGGTGTCGGGTTTGGTCTGGGCACCCACCCCAACACCTTCCCCCCCCCAGACCAAACCCAACACCCACACCTCACCCCTCACCCCCCCGACACCTTCCCACCCCCCCAGACCAACCCCGACACCCCCCCCGGCTCACTTACCCCCCGACCAAACCCAACACCCCCACCTCACCCCCCCAAGCAAACCCAACACCCCACCTCACCCCCTGACTGAACCCGACACCCTCACCTCACCTACCATCCCACCAAACCCAACTCAGATCCGTCGCAGGTGGGGAGGGGGCCCAGAACCGAGGGATTCCGGGGACCTTCGCAGGTGGGGGGGGCACAGAGCTGATGGAGTCCGGGGTTGAGGTGGGAGGGGCAGAGAACTGAGGGATCTCTGGGGTTCCATTGGGAGGGGGGAGGGGCAGAGAACTGAGGGATCTCCGGGGTTCCGTTGGGAGGGGGGAGGGGCAGAGAACTGAGGGATCTCTGGGGTTCCGTTGGGAGGGGCAGAGAACTGAGGGATCTCCGGGTTCTGTTGGAGGAGGGAGGGGTGAGCTGAGCGAGTGAGGTGTCTGTTGGAGGGGGGTATTATGACATCATCACCACCTAACCGCCCAGCCGATGTGATTGGCCCTGAAAGACTTTCACCCCTGGGGGGCGTCAGAGGTGAGATCCGAAATTTTTTCGACCCTTACCAGCATCTAGACCCCAAGACCCCTCACTGTATCAAATTTCAAGTCTCTGGCTCAAACGGTGCGGGAGGAGTTCGCTGTCATACGTACATACATACATACATACATACACCACTTGACTTTTATATATATACTAGCATAAGTGCCCGGCGTTGCTCGGGTCAGTCGGAGGTGGGGAGGGGGCAGACAGTTGACACCCCCTGACCAACCCCAACACCCACCCTTCACCCACCCTGACATCTTCCCACCCCCCCGACCAACCCCAAGACCCCCCGGCTCACTTACCCCCCGACCAAACCCGACAACCCCACCTGACCCCCCAAAACAAACCCAACACCCCCACGTCACCCCCCGACCAAACCCGACACCCCCACCTCACTCCCTGAGCAAACCCGACACCCCCACCTCACCCCCCGACCGAACAGTGTATTTAATAATCTGTGTGCTACACAGTGCACCGTGAGCCGGGGGGGGGGGGGGTGTTGGGTTTGGTCGGGGGGTCAGGTGGGGGTGTTGGGTTTGCTTGGGGGGGTCAGGTGGGGTTGTCGGGTTTGGTCGGGGGGGTAAGTGAGCCGGGGGGAGTAGGGTTTGGTCTGGGGGGGGTGGGAAGGTGTTGGGGTGGGTGAGGGGTGAGTGTTCCGGTTGGTCAGGGGGTGTTGCGGTTGGTGGGGGGTTGAGGTGGGGGTGTCAGGTTTGCTTGGGGGGATGAGGTAGGGGTGTCGGGTTCGGTCGGGGGGTAAGTGAGCCAGGGGGTGTCGGGTTTGGTCTGGGGGGGTGGGAAGGTGTTGGGGTGGGTGAGGGGTGAGGGGTGGGTGTTGGGGTTGGTCAGGGGGTGTTGCGGTTGGTGGGGGAGTGAGGTGGCGGTGTCGGGTTTGGTCGGGGGGTAAGTGAGCCGGGGGGGGTGTCGGGTTTGGTCTGGGCACCCATCCCAACACCTCCCCCCCCCCCCCAGACCAAACCCAACACCCACACCACACCCCTCACCCCCCCGACACCTTCCCACCCCCCGAAGCAAACCCGAAACCCCCACCTCACCCCCCCCGACCGAATCCGACACCCCCACCTCACTTACCGTCCCACCAAACCCAACTCAGATCCGTCGCAGGAGGGGAGGGGGCCCAGAGCCGAGGGATTCCGGGGACCTTCGCAGGTGGGGGGGGCACAGAGCTGATGTAGTCCGGGGTTCCGTTGGGGAGGTGGGAGGGGCAGAGAACTGAGGGATCTCCGGGGTTCCGTTGGGGAGGTGGGAGGGGCAGAGAACTGAGGGATCTCCGGGGTTCCGTTGGGGAGGTGGGAGGGGCAGAGAACTGAGGGATCTCCGGGGTTCCGTTGGAGGAGGGAGGGGTGAGCTGAGCGAGTGAGGTGTCTGTTGGAGGGGGGTATTATGACATCATCACCACCTAACTGCCAAGCTGATGTGATTGGCCCTGAAAGACTTTCACCCCTGGGGGTCGTCAGAGGTGAGATCCGAAAATTTTTCGACCCTTACCAGCATCTAGACCCCAAGACCCCTCACTGTACCAAAATTCAAGTCTCTGGCTCAAACGGTGCGGGAGGACTTCGCAGTCATACGTACATACATACACTCATACATACACCACTTGACTTATATATATATATATATATATATATATATATATATATATATATATATATATATAGTGTGTGTGTGTGTGCAAAAGTCATGGTAGCACTATTATGTATGTGCACCAATTTCAATTGAGTTTCCATCTCTCCTGTGTTTAGTACACTCTCCTGGACTTAGGAGTATCCATTTCAAAAAGGGGATTTCCCTAAGAGAAATGGGGGAACAGCACTGAAGTACCATCTCTCAAGGGTGCTGTCAGAGGCAAATAGCTTAAAGTTATAGGCATGACTCAATGGAAGTCCTGCCAAAGGAAATTGCATGAGGAATCAGAGTATCAACCTTGCCAGTTCTGCTCACCTTCTCAGCTTCACCAGCCAGCCAAAGGATAGAGGGGTTATTGTCACCAGCTTGTGTAACTAGGCAACATTCACCAGGTAACTTTCCACCACTTAGGGCCAGAGGTTGAATTTTTACCTTTCTGCTTATGAGCAAAACTTCCCCTAACATTTCCAACAATTTACATCCTTGAATTTTGAACAGGTGTTATATTTCATGATTGCATTCCAATGTGAGATCAGTTGTTTAGAGTTTACTGGGAAGTGTATATAATTTGGTGCTAGAAACTTTCTAAAGGCTGGGATTTTCAAGGGATTCTGCAACCCAAATCCCACTGAAATTCAATCTCCATTTTGGTGTCAAACTCCATTAAGCGTCTTTGAAAATCCCAGACTCAGTCAATGAGGATGAAAATCATGCCAATGCCCAGACAAAGTTCTATTCTGTGCTCACTCCCCACAAAGTTCAAAATACCTCCTGTGCAGTGCTGTCTAAGGATCTGCCTAGATAAAAAGAGAGACTGAGGTCAGGTTGGAGTTAATTAACATATGTCTGCCTAACCCAAACCTAACCTTGACCTCTTTTCCTAATCTGGCTGAATCCTAAGGGAGATGAAGGCATGTATCACCTTGACGGAAACACTCAGCATTGGACCCTTAGTCTGGAGTGTAAATGGTGCAGAGGACCTTGAGCAAACCTTCTGCACTGGTATAAATTCCACTCTAAATTATTCACCCACACAGACTACAGAGTTACCCTACAAACATTCTGAATTTGAACCAGGAGTACTCGTGGCACCTTAGTAGGGTGACCAGATGGGAAGAGTGAAATATCAGGACACACTCCATGAGCGGGGGGAGGGGAGGGCAGGGCCCAAGCAGGGGGGGGGGGGGTGGGAAGTGGGCTCACTGCCCCCCCCCCCACCTTACAGGCAGCATGCTTCTGAGGCAGGGCAGAGAGCGCTCTCCTGGGCTGGCCGTTGCTGCCGCCAGCCCACCTATCCCTGAAATGCTGTGCTGTCTCTGCTGGGGGGGGGGTGCCGAGGGGGGGAGCAGTGGGCTGCCCCCCTCGCCCCCTCACCCCCTCTGCCTGTGGGCACTGGTTGTGGGAGGGGGGAGGGGCCCCCCCGCCTGTCTCTGCTGGCCGGAGGTGGGGGGCGGGGGAAGGACAGGAGTGGGCTGGGAAGTCACTGTCTCTGCCGGCAGCAAGCTACTCTTGTAGCACTCTTTGTCCCGAATTCGGGACTTTAGAGATGAGCCCTGCCTGCGCAGGGCTCATGGAGGCAGCACATGGTTGCCTAGGGCAGTGGGCGGAGCCGTGCTGCCTTCATGAGCCCTGAGCGAGCAGGGCTCATCTGCAAATTCCCAAAATCGGGACAAAATGCGTCCCGACCAGAGTCTCGTCGGGACACGGGACAGACAGAGAAAAATCGGGACATCTGGTCACCCTACACCTTAGAGACTAACAAATTTATTTGGGCAGAAGTTAGCCTCTAAGGTGCCACAAGTACTCCTTGTTCTTTTTGTGGATACAGACTAATACGGCTACTACTCTGAATTCTGAATTTGAGGTGCTCACCATGCTTTAGAAGTAAATATATTACAAATGTTCGCAACCAATGAACAACAGTATTTTAATCTTAAAGGAGGCACTTCTGTTAAACAATAGGCACTCTGAGAATGTTAGAAAATGAATAGAATCTAGATAACCCAATAGCATTTTAAAAGGTTTTACTGATTTACCTTGATTCTGAACTATTTTCTGAACTGATTTTCTTGAGGGGATTACAGAGTGAGAACACTTGTCAAGGCAAAGTCTATTCTTTAAGAAGAGTGATATATCTTGCGTCTTTTCAGATGTTTAAGTAAAACAGAGACGTTGAAGCACTAATTATATCCAGGGCATGATATTATTAAATATGGCAAAGGGTATACTATTTATAGGCTATAAGTCAAACTTCATATCTCTTTTCCTAGGGTACATGAATAATTTTTGCTGACTTGGAAATATGCTGTATTGATTCACTGATGATTCAATTCCAGTTGTCCACAAATGGGTCAATAATGCCACATAAATGGATGTGAAGCACAAATAACTATTATATTTTCTCATCTTTTGTTACCAATGGATTCTGTACTAGCCAATAAACAAGAGAGAAACCCTTATTGTCTTGGAAGGTCCAGTTACCAAAGGACTTTTTTCCCCTAGACTAATTTTGCTGTGAAAAATGCTCTTTTCCTATTGTGAGCAAGTTCAAACAGAAAAGAGATGGGGAAGAATATCACATTTTCTTTTTAATAGAATGAATCAAAAATAATCTGTTTTGTTAATTCTCCCTGTATCACACACATTTTTGCATCTATGAAACCATCAAGCAATGCAAAGGAAGGCCTATAACATTCCACAAGAACTATAGAAATTAGCAGTCACTATGCCAGTGTATTTGATTTGCACTATAGCTCTTTCCCATAGTTTGCTATTCTTTCTTATAGTTTGTTTTTCTCTGGTATACTCAGTGAAAAACTGACTCAGAGACCAAAAGGTTCATATAATGTTGCTAGCACAAGAGTGACTATGTTTATGAAATGATGTGATGTTAGAGTGGAAGTGACTATGCTAACACTTGGATTAACCTCTATGCATGACCAGTGTGCACTGAGTGATTGTGGATGTCTGAAAAGACTCTGTGCAGTCATATATTTGTTGTAAAGTGTTGTGCCTTCTCTCCTGACACCATTTAGACTAAAAGTAAAAGGTGACCCATCAATGGATAAAATAAAAACCTTTATCCAACCTGGACCTAAACTGGAACCACCAAAATACTATGAGAAAAGTTGTCCTTGTGTTGATTTTGTCTGGGAACAGAATTGGAAATGTTTGAATTACTCCCCCCCCCCTCAAAAAAAAGTAGTGTCCTAATGGATAACAATTTCAACAAGCAGTACAAGATTCTACACTTCATAGATCTAATTATGAAACACACACAACTAAATTATGTCCTCATATGTGCCTGCAGAAACCTCAATAAAGTGAAAGGAACAGATCCAAGGGCAGCATTTGATCCAAACTTTCAAAAACCTGGCAGATGAACAGACGCTTTCTCTGAAATTTTGTGTGTGTTTCACTAATTTCCCCCCTCTTTTGCTCTGTTCCATTACAATGATTGGAAAATGTCCAGGTTGTGCAAGAAGGAATCCATATACATTACTTTCATAATTCATGTCTGAACTTCTCATTTATAGCTCCAAAGAGGAGAAAATGATGTGAATTAAGATTGAAGAATTGTCACAGAGAGAGAGAGAGAGAGCGATGACAAAGATCTGTTAGATCATTCAAGCCATACCCCCTGGCCAAGTATAAGATTTGCTCATCTTTGGATGCCAATTCTTCCTCATTCATAAATAATGTGTGGAATCTCATGAAGTATCTGAATGTAGAAAGCAGGAAAGAGGAAGTTATTGTTATTTAATTGATTTTTAAGTTGTGCCACACTATTATGAAGGTGGTAGAATGGCTCAGATTGATTTCAGTGGTAGTTGGATCCGTGCCTGAAAAAATACACATGGTGGAATTAAGCTGGCCATGGATCATCTGTGTGTGAAATGAGCAAGCCCATACTAGAGCGAGTCCATGCAGGCCCCTATAAAGGCTTATAACATTTTTCTATGAAAGTTATTTTCACGTAGGTCCAAACTTAGATATATTAAGGTTGCTACAAACGTTATTCATTGTAGCTGAGTTTGGCTCTACCTTCAGAACTAGTTTGGAGCACCACAAATAAAATAAATATGTATTAAGGGACCCATAGTCCCTTAATCTCAATTCCACATAGGAATGTGGAATTGGGACCCCATGCCTCCACATGAGCTCTCTCAGCAACTTGGTTAAGAGCTTCCATCAGGGTGGCACAATCCCAGAGAATTCAACAGACATGAAACCAATAGAGTTCTATAAAATTTGAATGAGGTTCTATAGAAATGACTCTGTACTCAATCAGAATTTAATAGCATATGTGATTATTTCCACAGATTTTTTTGAACTATGTAGGCCTTGCTAGAGTTCTAAGCATAAGTAAGAATGTGAACCAAAGGCTGTGAACCAGAGGAGGCCTGGCCTTCGTAAATTAGCTACACATCAGATGTGAGCTAACCACATAAGTTCATTCCTGACTGGAGAGGACAGTACAAACAGACACACATCTCTCAAGTAACTACGGAAACAAATTCATAAGAGATGATACAAGAGCACACCAACCTCTCAAAAGATAAGGAGGGCATAACAGGATAATGGATGAGAATGCTTTGTTCTAATTAGCAGGTACAAGGATAAGGCTGGTAACTAACATCTGCAGTATTATAGTAACTTGCTTGTATCAGTGTATAAAAGGAGAAGTCCTATAAGGAATATCTTTGTACTCACGGAGGGGACAGCATTCTGGTGTGCGGTACCTTGTCGCAGGGATACGTGTTAGGTACCTGTACCTCATATGGGATACTAATACCGTGCTTTGTGGACAATAAATCTGGCCAAGTGCCATCACCACCAAACTGAGCCTGTGATCTGACCTTATGAATAACATTGAGGTCTGTTGAATCCACAACGGCATTCTCTGCTAGTGTAGCTGCTACCGGAGCTCCCAGAACAGCAGCACTAAGCCATAAACAGCTCTCCGCAGCACTTAACAAACTATCCTGCTATGCTGTCGCAGATATATTATTTTCTATTGAATTAAGATTATTAAAAACCTGTAGAAAGGGTGTCATTTTATTTTAAATTCTACAGGACATCTGTATAAGAGCAACGCCCTTGAATTTACCCAAATTTGGTGGTTCCAAATCTGAAATGAGGATAAGTTAACCCTGACGGTATAAACCCAGTAGTAAAGCTCTCCAGGAGTTTATGTGAACATTAGGTGATTCAACTCTTGTTATTTATGTTGCTTTATTCTCCTTATTGGTTACATAGATAAAAATTTGAAATTCATGGTCTTGGTTTTATTTTATAAGGGAAAGGGAGGCTCAGTGGGCAGTGCTAATGCACACTCACATTTTTACTTGGCACTGAGTGACAAAAAAGTTGCTAAAGCATGCACTACTTTACATTAGCTACACAGAGGGTTGATTTTATGAACTTCCCTTATGTCATTACACTGCCGTTAGAATGAGAAAACATTTCATTTGCGTTCCTTACAAAGCCTGCTAAACTGTAGCAATATAATATTAGCCTGAAACCTTAAATGATTTCTTTGAATTTCTAACCCAAATTATGCTGTCAGTCCACCCACAGAATTCCCACTTCCTGTCAATGGCTATTCTGTGCATGGAACCACTTCAGAATAGAACTTGTCAATGCCTTTAAAAGTTAGCAATGATGAAAAGATGGATTTGGGGAAAGTATGACTGAAGAAAATGAACCTCAGTTGGGTCAGTGTGCCAGTGGTTCACAGTTGACTCATTCGTCTTTACAGTGTGCATGTGTGTCCTCGGAGTTGTGAAGTACCTTTTAACTACAGAACAAAAACAGCACTGAGACTGCACGTTTCCCTACACTACCCAGGCAATGTGCCTGAATTCCAGCTTGGAGAGAGAAAATGAGAAAGTTCAGTCTGCAGAGCCCTTCAGCCCTTGGCCCCTCTGCTGAGATTGTCAGCAAGCTTTCAATTAGTGAAACCACAGCAGTGGTTTTGTGAGGTGGACGCCTGCCCACCAGTAACTGCACTGAACTACTAATGAAAGTGCAGAGTATTATTTCACAGACATCATCCCACAGCCAATCAATGACAACACACTTTGGCCACAACAACCTTGAGCCAGATTTCAATTGGCAAACTAAACATGAAAAGCTCCATATCCCATTGCTAATCCTGTAAACCCTCATTATTTTTAAACATTTTTTTCCATTTAAAAGTTCTCTAACTCTCTTTTAAATTCACTTTGTCCTCTCCCCTTTCCACTGTCCCCAAAACAAAACACAGCTGAAAGGAGGAAGCTGCTGCAAATTCAGCCCTTTGTCAATGTTGTATCAGCAAGCAAGGTACTACCAAACTTCAACAGGGCTTTATTTAACAACAGTGAAACCTCTTTACAAAGCCTCTGTAGTTCTCACTCAGTCTAGGCTCAACTCCTCCCCACTCCTTCCTGTTTCCTGTCCTACAGACTTCCAGTTCTACTGATTACAGTAGACTCTCGATTATCCAGGATTGGATTAACCATAATGTGGATTAACCAGGATGTAAAAAAAAAAATGCACACAACTCGCAGGGCCGGCCCTGGCTTTGCTGCCACCTGAAGCACACACACAAAAAACCCCCAACAGAGCACAGGGCAGCCAGTGAACCAACACCCCCTCCCCCCCAGCGCAGGGTAACTGGTGAACCAACCCCCTCCCCCCATATTTCCTATGGATGAGGATTATCCGGGATTTTATTAACCAGAATTATTTTTTTCCCTATCATCTGGATAATTGAGAGTCTACTGTACAAGCAGCACCAAAAACACCACAGTCAAGTAGTGAAATGGGTGATACAGAAGCATAAATATGTCATCTCTTTGCCATTTGTGAATAAGGATTATAAGCTGGTGGAAAATGTATAAATTAAATATAAAATTGTGTTAAGTATCAATTAATCAATAAAGCAGGTATCTAATATGTCTTGGAATTTGAAAATCCTGAAACTTTAGGTTTATTCAACCACACAAGATGCTTTTTCAAGATTTTTTCAAGCGTGCCTTTTCATTTTCCAATTAGCAATCATTCAACAAGCAATGCCGAATCACTGGAGGGTTGTAGAAAGAGCAGCGCTTTATCACACACTATGAATTAGTTGCTCAAGTTGCCTTGGTTATGATGCGTTTTGCAATATAACTTTTCTGTTTACACAGTTTCTTTACAAATACTTAATATAATATTTTATATTATAATTTTTGTATTTTATAATTATGTGCTACTGACATCCCGGCCGGCGTGTAGCTGAAGGACTGGCTAGAACAATGTCTGATGTGTTGTGATCGGTGCTCTCTTTGTGAGGGCTGATAGACCGATCGATCAAGGTGCTACATTTTTATATATAGATAGACACGTGTTGATTATATAATATAGCCCCATGTGCCTTATTTCTGTTCTCTCTCTCTCGGTTGCCTTCTTTACTCTGTGATGATTATTTGGTGTATTCTTTAAAGCCAGAAATCTAGTATGTGCACAGGAAAGGATAATTGCAAACTTCTTTTTGGACAATATTTTGCATTTTCTCTCTCTAGGCAAGTTAAACTGACAAGAAGTATTTTACAAAATATTAACTGTTGATTTGCTGGACATCATACATAGCTGTGCCAGGAAAGGGACAACGATCCCCCAGTGACTCACTGGCTAACGGGTACATTTGAGCCCATAGTAAGATGCAATCCTTGGCTACAAAGTATTTGCAGTCTAACTAGAAAAGATAGACAAAGGGTGAGAGAAAAGGATACAGCATAGAAGTAGAAGATAGGAACTGAAATTCAAGGTGATAGAGGAAGCCTCTGGCAAAGCTGGAAAGAGAACTCAGATTTCCTGAGACTCAGTTCAGTATCTTAATCACAAGGACTCCTGTCCTCTCCTCTGTTATAATACCTAGCAAAAAGCATTTGCAAGAATTTAATACAATTACAGATATCCAATTTCTAAACTTTGGCAAACAGATCGCTGCAGCTGTATAAAACAGGTTTTGGCCTCTTCAGCAGAAATGGCCTTTGCTTCATGGCCAGACAAGCTATGCAATAATAAGCTCAGTTGGACTTGGGACAGCAGCAGTCATGGCTTTCCAGTAATGTGGGCTTATTCAACCGACAGCCAAGAGCATGAAGTATTACCCTCCCTGAAGTTATTTAATCTTGATTTATTGTTTTACAATGGTGGCTATGACCCCATATGGGCAAACAGTCAAATGTCTGCCACACTGATCCAACTGAGGTTCATTTTCTCCATCCATACTTTCCCTAAATCCATCTTTTCATCATTGCTAACTTTTAAAGGCATTGACTAGTTCTATTCTGATGTGTTTCCATGCACAAAATAGCCATTGACAGGAAGTGGGAACTCTGTGGGTGGACCAACAGCATAATTTAATACTTCAGGATGGATTTTCAAATGTGTGGAACACCTGAAGATAGTATTGATTACCTCCGGTAACTTTCAAAATCAAATCCTTATGCTATGATCCATTTCAGCTCCACAAATTGGATAGCTCTTAGTTTGTATTACAGCCCCCCTTCACCTTGAGTACAAGGCGTAGAAGGACTTCAATTGAGTGTTGTTCCCTAGATATTTCTACAAATTAATAGAATCAGAGAGGTAGCCGTGTTAGTCTGGAATAGCAGAAGTGACAAAGAGTCCTGTGGCACCTTAAAGACTAACTAAAGAATTGAAGCATAAGCTTTCGTGGGCTAATACCCACTTCGTCGGATGAAAGCAGTGGACGAAGTGGGTATTAGCCCACAAAAGCTTATGCTTATGCTTAGGAGAAGGGTTGGAATTTTGGGGGAA
Source organism: Sternotherus odoratus (assembly GCA_032164245.1). Taxonomy (NCBI): domain Eukaryota; kingdom Metazoa; phylum Chordata; order Testudines; family Kinosternidae; genus Sternotherus; species Sternotherus odoratus. The sequence goes on along the minus strand of JAVMKO010000006.1, from coordinate 73,357,796 downwards.
CCTGTGCTATTATAGCAGGGATAAGGGGAGACAATACAGAACTGGGAAGGGGAATCAAATCAGTATCTTAGATGTCTGTATACTAATGCAAGAAGTATGGGGAATAATCAGGAAGAACTTGTAATGTTAGTAAATAAACACAACTATGAGACAATTGGAATCACAGAGACTTTGTGGGATAATACATGACTGGAATATTGGTACATTAGGGTACAGCTTGCTCAGGAAGAACAGGCAATGAAAAAAGGCAGGAGGTGTTTCCTTATATATTAAAAATGTATACACTTGGACCGACATTGAGATGGAAATAGGAGACAGACCTGTTGAAAGTCTCTGGGTAAGGATAAAAGGGGTGGAAAATGGGAGGTGTCATGTTAGGGATCTACTACAGACCACCTAACTAGGAACAAGAGGTGGATGAGGCTTTTATAAAACATCTAACAAAGTCATCCAAAGCACAGGACTTGGGGGACTTCAAGTACCCAGACATCTGTTCCGAAAACAACACAGCAGGGCACAGATTATCCAATAAGTTATTGGAATGTATTAGAGACTTTTATTATTATTATTTCAGAAGGTGGAGAAAGGTACTAGGGGAGAGGCTGCTCTAAAATATTTTGACAAACAGGGAGGAACTGCTTGAGAATTTGAAAGTGGAAGGCAAGTTGGGTGAAAGTAATCATGAAATGGTAGAAAGAGGGCACATCCATCGCATTAGAAAGGTAAGGCTACTGATATTAAAATATGAGTTGTGTGCTTTTATTTGTAGAACCAAAAAAAGTTTATTAAGGTGGGTTTTTTTAATACAGTGCTTTTATCCAAAGCGCTTTATAATAGTTACCTAATGGTACAAACAACATTTGGAAAGATCATTAAGTGGTCTGCCAAGATTCTAAACAATTTTCAAGTGGTCCATGGAAAAAAAAAGTTTGAGAACCACTGAATTCAAGAAGATAATAAGGTGATATGTAAGAGTCAGCACAGATTTGTGAAGAACAAATTGTGTCAAACCAACCTGATAGCTTTTTTTGACAGGTTAACAAGCCTTGTGGATAGGGTGGAAGTGGTAGACATGGTATATCTCAACTTTAGTAAAGCTTTTGATACTGTCTTGCATGACCTTCTCGTAAACAAACTAGAGAAGTACAACCTAGATGGAGCTACTATAAGATGCATACTATAAGGTGCATAACTGGTTGGAAAACTGTTCCCAGAGAGTTGTTATCAGCAGTCCATTGTCATGCTAGAAGGGCCTGATGAGTGGTGTCCTGCAGAGATCAGTTCCGGAACTAGTTCTGTTCGATATCTTCATAAATTATTTGGATATTGGCATAGAGAATAGACTCAAAAACTTTGTGGATGATACCAAGCTGGGAGGGGTTGCCCAGTGCTTTGGAGTAGTGGTTATCAAATTGCAGGTCATGACCCAGTACTAGATTGTGGAATGTAAGGCCATGACCAGGCCATTAAAAATCCCATTGTCTGTGCTCCCCAGCTAAATCAAGCTAGTTCGTCCTGTTCCGACATCATGCTGTGCCCTGGAAGCTACCAGAAGCAGTCCAGCTTGTTTGGGAGGGCAGGGGGAAGTGTTTCCCATGTGCTGGTCCCACCCTGAGCACTGGCTCTGCACTCTCATTGCTTAGGAACTGGCCAATGGGAGCTGGGCGGGGGGCAATGTCTTCAGGCGAAAGCCACATGGAGCCATTTGTGCACCTGGCAGAATGGTTAAGAACTGGAATAAATTGCCTAGGGAGGTTATGGAATCTCCATCATTGGAGATTTTTAAGAGCAGGTTAGACAAACATCTGTCAGGGATAATCTAAATAATATTCAGTCCTGCCATGAGTGCAGGGGGCTGGACTATGTGACCTCTCGAGGTTATGATTTTATTTCCTAGTGACTTTATTGGGAACACAGATTAGCTAACAAAAGTGCTCTGTTCACAAAAAGGCCCTAGCAGTTTTGAATGGAAAATATACAACATAGATTCCTTGCTATCAAGATTCTGCAGCTTGACTCCTGCAAAGCAATTTTTGGGACTGAAATCACACCTCCAAGGATTGCTGCAGGAAAAAGTTAAAAAGGGGAGAGGAGGAGGCATATGGAACAAAATAAGTCACATCTTATGACTACCCTGACTATCACATAAAGAGCCTATATCTTCCCTGGGTGATTTTTGAATATTTCTCTACTGCTGATTTCCAATGCAATATAGGATTCTAATCCAATTTTTATTCAGTTCATTCCACATATCCTCCATCTACTTTTGAAAGTCCAATATGTTATCTTTTACTTTAAATATTTTTATGCTATTACCTTTTACAGTACCCGCATAAGTACTTCAAATCTAAAGAGTATGATCACTAGACCTTGGATGTTCAACAACCGATACCCAATTCATCACTCCAAGTTCATTTCCACACACATAATCCAAAAGAGACTCTGAAGCTCGTTATTCAGTAAAGTGTAAAAAAGGAAGGAAAGAGGGGGAAAGCAGCAATATTGATTCTATCTTTCTGGAAAAATACAGTCATTTTTAAATTCTCACTCTCTAGCCAATATCAGGGTAGTCAACTAGGTAATTGAAAACCTCCATTACCACAGTAACCTCTTCTACATATTTAACTTTATCCCCCGTAAGACTAATCTGTCTTATGCATGGACACCTTTTGAAAAAGTTGGGGGTTAATATAGCAGAGCAGAGCACTTTAATTATGGAGCAGCATAAAAAATATTTAATGAAAACTGAAGAGAGAAAAAACAAATGTATTCTGGCTTTGCTCAGTTTAATTATTAAACAAATCTTACCAAAACCAGAGACTGTTTTGAGGAAAGTATCTTTGTTTAATGCAACAAAGTCGAAAAGCAAACTCCCTTTGCTCAGTCACATTTAATTTTTCTGAAGAAATATTATATATATATATATATATATATATATATATATATCTCCTAGGTATCCTTCCCACCAATAAAAAAAAACAAAAAAACCCCAACAATCAAAATCATAATAAAATTCATTCAAAATTCATTTCCCAAACATGCTATTTCCCTACCACCAAATCATACAACAGTATAATGCCTATTTTATGGAGTAATTGGAGACTGAGTTCATAAAACTGAATATCTTAAAATTACAGTAAGCATTGTGCATAGTTTGATATTTCCGCAATTTGGGTACATAACAAATGTATACCATGTGCCTGATTTTGATTTGTTTAAGAGGACTGCATCTCTTCGCCACCAAATCTCTCACTCTCTTCAAATCTGGCTGAATGACTGAAGTCACATTTGGCAGCAGAAAAATGATCCATATAGCCCCCCGTTTATAAGATCAATGTTCATAAAATTGAGGTTTACTGTATAAGTCAAATCTCAATCCTTACAAAGGAAAGCTGCTGAACCCTCTCTCCATACCTGTTCAAACAGATGAACCTAGCAGCACGGACTGAAGGTCATCACATACAAGCTATTTTGGACCATGGCAAGGGAATTCAAAAGTCAAGGGACCTCCTGTAGAACACTGAAGGAATTGATTTCCCACAAGTGTCACCTGGTTGGGAGAGGGAGTGACAGATGCTCGTCTGTCTTGGTGCCCCCTGTTGATTGCCAGTCCAGCCCTGCAGTGATCTGACTCGGCCACAAGTTACATCCACACCGTCCAGTGTAAGTAAAAGATCCAACAAGGCCAGTTCCTCTACCATGACCCACCCAGCCAAACCCCCAGATTCAGGACTGTCTGGGATACATGTACTTCCTAGTTCTGGGTCTCTGGTATCAGGGGTCATCTTTTTGTCTCCAGTACCATCAGGGGGTGGGGTAAGGGAATCTGGGCCCATCCTGTCCACCAGGTTCTTACGCATGGCATAAAGGTAGGCTAGAAGCTGAATCTTTCACTTGGGTGTGCTATACAATTGCCTCTCTGGACAATGTCCTACTGGCCTCCCGACACAAAAACCTCAGACGTGAATCAAAGAAGAAGGCTCCAATCTTATAAATATCCATAATCCATTTCTCTCAGCAGGTCAGGAATCAGTACGGAGGGGGCCCAGCATCTGGGCTTCCCACAATGATCCTTTTGCAGACATTCAGAGCATAGATCTCCCCACTTCCACTGGCTGCCTGCACATGAGCTTCTCTGCTCCTCTTTTAAGCTCCTCCTCCAGCCTGCACAATCATTCTAGGTGTGGTGGAACTGAGCTGCATGAGCCCACAATAGCTCCTTTATGTGTACACCCCATCAAAATCTCCCTGACAAACCAATGGAGCTGAAGCTTGAGTGTCTCAGCTAATGCTGTAGAGGAGAGAGAAGTGATTTCTCCACCACATGGAGAGAGAAGTGATTTCTCAGTTGGGAAAAGTCTTGGGCCATTTACAGTATGTCTACACAGCAATTAAACACTAGCGGCTGGCCCAGGTCAGCTGATTCAGGCTAATGGAGCTCAGGCTGTGGGGCTGTATAATTGCTGTGTAGATGTTCAGGATTGGGCTGGAGTCCAAGCTGTGAGACCCCATGAGGGGTAGGGGAATGGGAAGGTCATAAAGACCAGAATCCAGCCAAGCCCAGATGTCTACAAAGCAATTTTTAGGCCCATAGCCCAAGCTCTGTAGGCCAGCCACAGCTACGCCATAGGTCTTTTATTCCAGTGTAGATGTACCCTGGGGGTCTTAGTGATCACAAACTATAACATGTAACTCTGAGTTTTCGCTATATGCTCCAACGTATTTACTACCTTAGAAATACCCTACTACTGTACAGCCCAAAGACGGATTTCTGTCCTAAGATGGTTTTGTGCACTTTGTAGTTAAACAAACACAGTTCTGCTTTCAAAAACTCACTGGGGATGCTATACAATAACATAACTAAAACCTCAAAATACACATTAACAGGATTGTTTGGAGGCCCTGATTGCAAAATACAGAAAATATATACCAGCTTCCAATAAATCATTGTGGGTTTTACAGTTACAAAGAACTGAAAGACAGGGGAATATTTTTTTGCTCCTGTGCTCTCTATAGTTTATACCTCAGCCTTTGGTTCCCAAAGTGTTGGCATTTTCTTCACTGACCATCCATCTCCCTGGTGGGAGTACTAAAGCCATAATAGTTTTCTGGAAGCTTGGCCTCAGAGTTGCTGAAGAGCATTACAGCACACTCCTTAGGTGGATATTAAAGTGTGATTAGAATTATTATTTTTTTACTCTAACACCACTTGGTAAATGTGACTTGATGTCCACTATGAATTATATATAAATCTTGGATATTTTATTATTTTGTTTTGTATTCTACTCTATATGATAGTTAGCTTGGAAGCAGTCTATTTCCATTTGTATGGTAATGAAGCATTATTTTAAAAAGCTGTTGAAAGTAATCAAGGAGGCTAATATGATTTTATGCAAATGACCTATCATCTGCTTTTAGCTCAAACAACTTTGATGGTGGAAGAAGCCTCTATATTAAATAAAAATCTATTTTCTTATGAGCCCCAGAACTAACTTAAAACAATGTGAGAAACATTTTTGTTATATCAAAAAACAAGTGTGGTTGGATAACAGGAAGAAACACATTATACAATGTTATGCCACATTGTCATCAGGAACAATAGGGTAAATTATTTGTTTCCAAATGAAAATGAAGTGAGATCTATCAAGACAAGGGGGAGGAAGGCAGCTACCGTATTTTTCGTCTTATAGGATGCTCCGTCCTATAAGACGCACCCTCATTTTTTAATACAAAATCCGGGGGGAAAAAAAAAAAAAAAAAAAAAAAAAAGCGCCTCGCTCTCCCATCCCCGCCGCGCGGGCGGGCTGCCGGGGTTCCCCCCTCCCCGCCGCGCGGGCGGGCTGCCGGGGTTCCCCCCTCCCCGCCGGACCAAAAAAAAAAAAAAAAGTGCCTCGCTCTCCCGTCCCCGCCGCGCGGGCGGGCTGCCGGGAGCGTCCCGGTTCCCCCCTGTGAGCTACAGCCCATGAAAGCTTATGCTGTCCCAGTGAGCTACAGCCCATGAAAGCTTATGCTGAAATAAACTAGTTAGTCTCTAAGGTGCTACAGGTATTCCTCGCTTTCTTCCTCTATTATTGAACCTCATGAGTATTTCCAATTCAGTAGTATTATCGTGACAGGATTGTGGGTTCTTCCAAACCCCTACTATATTATATTATATTTTTGGATGAGTCTAACCCCAAATAGCAAAATAGGTACAACAGTGACTGGGGAGCTTCAAAATTAGAACTGATCAACTGGAAGTATTTTCTGTGCTCACTGAAATCAGTAGTATAGCTTCCATTGACATCAGCATGCAAAATCAGGCACCGATTTGTCGACCTGTCTTGCTAAAGTCCACTGCCTTGGCTTCAAATCCAAACCTATTAGTTGGCCACAAGAAGATAATCTGGTTCATTTCTTTTAGAGAATTTATGAAAAATTAGAGCAAAAAAATTGCTCTAATCCAAATCAGAGCAAAAACCAGAATAAGCGTACTTTCTGGGTGAAATGTATTATAACTCTGATTTCTAGGGGAGCTGAGGGTATGCTAAAGGAAGTACTGGGAACCTTGGGATTGGCCCAGAGATTTGGATGAAATGAATTTTTTGAAACTTAAGTTTATTATGTATTATACTTGTTTTTTAAACAAGTGGACTTTATACTGAATTATTTCATAAGGTCATAAATATATCACCTCTTGCAAGGATCATTTGGGAATTCAAATGTTATATATATATACACATATATATATATACACACACACACACTATTGAGAGAAGTAGGAATGAAAGGCCAACTTAAGGGTAAAGTTTCCAATTCAATTTATTTATTTAACCATGAAACAACTCTTGATATCTATCTGTATATCTTTCTATATCAAGAGTTGTCTCCAGGTTAAATAAATAAATTGAATTGGAAATTGAATTGAAAACTTTTCCCTGAAGTCAGTTTTTCATTCCTACTTCTCCCAATAGTACCATAGTATCCATATGTTCTTGCGTAAGTGTAAGTCAGTCTGGTGCAAATGGCTATTGAGCACAGATGGGGTAATTCTACCTTTAAGCTAACTTAGTCCAAGGTTTAACTTTGGAGTAGTTTAACTTGGGAGTGCCTGTTGCATGCCTATTAAATATGGGTTGTTCAATTTATTTACTAGAATTTTAAAAGAAAATATACACACTAAGCAGTAAAATAAACTAATCAGATAAATAGGCTCTACTGTCAATAAAGTATATTTGGCAAGTTTTACTTATGGAGTTCCTATGGGAGATATGATCTGTAATCTACATGCTGGAACCATTTCCCTGCTATCTTAAAGCTTTGTTGTCAGCCTTTGATACCATTTACTGAGAGTTTATGAGAGCTTGGTAGAGTACGTGGTATTGTTCTGGACTAATATTTCTGCTCCAAGTGTGTCTATGCAATTGATCTTTTGGGTAGGGTTCTGCAAGACCATATCATTCATTTTGTTCAATACATATGTCAAGTTGCTGGCATATTCATGTGTAATACTACTACTACTTCATTGTGCTGTATCAACATTAATGAAGGGACAATCCTGCAACATTTACTCAAAAATCTGTCTCATTACTTCAAAGTTTGGTTTTAAAAGTAGCATTACACTTTATAGAAAGACAGACAGATGTTAACTCTCCATTCAGTTCCATTCAGGTAGATCCTTAGATCTGTATACGTGCCCTTTGAAGTCACAGGGATCTCTCTGTGTCGATCTGAATACAACATGGGGCCCAAGATGTAAAATACAACTCTAAACAATACCGTTTTATACACTTTTGGATTGGTTACAACTCCCCTTGCTTCTTAGAGGGATGTTTTCAGGCTTTGTTAGGGCCCAAATCTGCAGCCTTTACTCACAGAAGTAGCCCACTTTAAGTCTACATTTGAAAGGGATTATTTGTGTGATGAGGACTGAAGGTTATAAAGGAGAGCAAGGGAACCATTACCCATCCTAAAAGGCAGAAAAAAACCCATTGTATCAAGGTTTGGGCACGTTCACAAATTGGTGCTTTTTTTTTTTAATATTGCCCTCAATGAAGTTTAAAACCACTTTGCTGAAGGTTTGATTTGCATCACAGAAAACAGTAATCATACAGTGACAAGTCTGGAACAACTGTAGCTGAAGAATGCAGTGTCTTACTGGCTTGATTCATTTATTTATTACACACTGCTGGTGTAAATAACCTGGTTTTGAATAGCAGTGCTTTATCAGTAATTTCCTGTTCTGCTTTGTGTGATGTTTTATAAATGACACAAAGTTTAATACATTTTCCAAAAAGGGGTAGACATTTCTGTGAATAAGAAAAGTATCTGCATTCACACTAGCCAAGATTAAAATTATGAGAGAGAAAAAAATAAATCTCATGCTTCAGAATCAACTGACCAGCTGGGATCAAAAAAAAAAAAGTCTCTCTGTGGTGAAATATCTGAGAGCTAGGTACACTGTGAGGGAAGTGGAGTTTACAGTTTCCTCTGAAGCATCTGGCACTAGCCATTGAGACTCAGGTTACCAGGTTAGATGGACCATTCTTTCTTCCAGCAGGACAATTCCTGTGTTCTTATGTTCATAAGGAATTCAGCACCATCAGCAACTTTTGATCAGAGTTTTAGCAAGAGCTGAAGGTGACGTTTGAACAGATGTTCTAATCCATAACTGGAACCACTATATATGCATTCACTTAATGATGATTAAGTCTAATTTAATGGTATAATCATTCCCCTAATGAAAAACCTGTTGATATGACAATGATGTTATCAGTATCATCCTTCTCCCATCTTAGCAATAATTGTATAAAGTTCAGAATGGATCAAGAGCTTATCAAACATTTTCCCATTTTACAAAGAACAGCTGATTCATTGATTGTTTGTCTTCCATTTCTCCTTTGTGATGGATTAAAACTAAAGTTACCATCTCCTTGATGGAAGCATATAACAAGGAAAACCATATGAACTATTGACAAAGTGTCCAAAGGTAAACATATGTGATAGTGATTCCTGGATAAAACTAGACTTGGGATCCATTTTGCAACTTTACAATGGAAAAAGGTGTCTCTGTGTAGGTTTTAAGAAAAATCACTTGTTTAAGTTCATCTTTTGGAGACTGATTTCTGAAAATCATAAGCAGATATAGGCCATCTTAAACATCACAATTTACATTCCAGCTTTCTACTTTATTAGCACTTTCTTTTTTACTTCTAATTTACTGTTTTAAAAACAACATCTATATTATTTTGGACCAATTCTACAATCCCTCTGCAATGGAGGAGTCAGAGACACCTACTTTGTAATCTATCCTATGGGGAATGTATATACTGGGAATACTTTTTTCATTCTCCTTGAAGGCACATTTTTCTCTGATATGTAAAGAAAAATACTTATTTTCCACCTGACAATTATGAAGGAAAAAAATAAAACCACCATCACATATGGTATTATATATATATCACATATTACATTCAATAAATTTCCTTAAATATTCTTTTAAATAGCATGCACAGAAATTTCAACTCAAAAGAATATAATGGTTTGTAATACTGCAGATTTTTATGTGATGATTTGCTCATAATATATACAAATAATGTATCTGTTACGAGAAGAGAATATAAATGGAGCAGAACTTTTCAATAATCAGTACTTTTAGTAGAGCTAATAAGCACTAAAGTAAGTTACAAGGAAATGATCAGAAACTGCTGTATTTCAAAATAGAAGATATTGGGTGAGATCCTTACCACAGCTCTAGACACTTTACAGCAGGACAAATGCTAGAGTAGAGTAAATGGGCACTTAAAGCCACAATTCTGCCGACGAGTGAGGAGGGGATGATTGCCCCAGTACAGGTTATCTCAAAAACAACCTTGCAAGTCCCAGCATAGGAATTGTACCATGGCAGGCTTGGAGGCAGTGCTTCAGCACATAATACTGCTAAATTTCTGCACAGCACTGCCTTGGGGGAAAAACGATGAGGGGAATAAACATGCTCTGGTGTCACATGAGTGAGGTTAAGGAACATGAGTAATAGGTATGCACGTTTGTCCACATATGAGCATTGGGTCTTTTGTGTTTTGTTTTTCTCAAGTTTTTAGTTACCATATCTAGTAGCATGCTCTCTACAGAAGCCAGATGATACTTCTCCCTATATGGAATAAATAACCCACATTGATAACTCTATCTGCTGTATATTCTGGTGTGCTATCTGATAAACGTTTACAGCTAGCAATTTGCCCCAATGCCAGGTAGAACTGGGGACATATGAATATCAGGTGTGAGCCAGAATTTATCCCAATGTTTGTTGTGCTTGTCCATCCATTCAGTATCTCCAAACATCTAGTCGCAGCTCATAAGTTATTTTTCCCCTTTCACACACTGTTGCATGGAAGACACTAATTTCCCCCCATCCCCAGTCTGAAAGCCTATTTATTGGCTTTAGGCGGAACAAGACTACCCTTTGCTCATCTGGGAGGTATTTTTTCTCCAGAGGCTTCTGTCTCTTCCTTTGATTCTATATAAAGACCCCTGTTTTTTCAGTTAATTGTTCAAAATATACATTAATCCACTTATAATTAAAAGAACAGACACCTGGGGCTAGATTCTCCATTGCCTTGCACATTGTGTAGTCTTCACAGTAGGCCAGTACAAAGTGGGTTTAAAATGCTACTCAGAGAACACTTTTTTACCTAGTTTATATGAACGCAAGGTGCAGGATAACAGGAAAACTGTCCATAGCTTCTGGTATCCCCAATGGGCATTTTTTTTAGGGGTGGGGGACTTATGTAGAGAATAGAGAGGATCAATTAATAGACAGACGAAAGAGAGACCTGAGAGCATTCATGAAGTACAGAAGGAAACTTGGGGCCTGATTCTTTTCTTACTCATGTATAGTCTTTACACTGCTGTAACTTATTGAGATCAGTGGTTTTACATCAGATTTTCTTGTGGTGTAAGAGGAGAATTGGGACATAGGACTCAGTGCCAGAAACTGAAAATTACATGGTATAAAATACAGAAAGGAAGAAAATAATAGAACAAAATGACAGTGTTTTTTTATCTGTACAGGAACAGGTATTTCACCGTCAAAGGAGAAAAATAATTTTGCACTGAGTGTCGTGAAAGATTCCGCTTAAGGTTTTCATACAAAAGGATAAAAGGAAACATTACTGCACTGCTCAAAAACAAGACAGTTGAGCTGATGAGGGATGCACTAATCTCACTGCAACACTTGCAGGTGGAAGGAAACATATACAGGATTCCCAGTACTTACTAATTTGAAAATGATTTACCAGCAGTTGCTTCAATACTGGAGAAATAAACCAACCATGTTCATAAAATAAAATGTAGTTACCATTTATAACATGCACACTATGTTTAAACAAACACACTAATTTATTCCATATTATTCAAACAATTACAATATCATTTTTTCATAATACGAGTGCAATAAGAATTACTACACATTTGCATAACTCTTCAAAGAAATCATTATAGCACACTACATTTTCACCTATTTAAAATGGATCGTTGACTTTTAGAGAGTCAGAACATGATGGCTATTTTAATTGACTTTGCTTGCTCCCCAGATAAAAGAGGTACCAGATACTCCAAGATAACCTTGAAACCAAAGAGACTGCAGTTCAATAAGACTCTTGACAGAGGTCTTAGGAAAGATACACATTTCGTTGCAGATAGCATGCTCTCTGTTCAGACATTTCAAATAGAGTTATGCAAACAGGGGGACCAGACAGCAAGTATGATAAATCGGGATGGGATGAGGGGTAACAGGCACTTATATAACACTAAGCCCCAAATATCAGGAATTTCCCTATAAAATCTGGACATTTGGTCACTTTATGCAAAGTGGAGCAGTTTTCATTCAGAATTAACCTATTATATTTGCTGTCCCACCCCTTTAAAAAAAAGTTTGGCATTGATGGTATTTTCCTAAGGGGTAAGGCAATACAAATGCATTCATAAACAATGAATCTTTAAAACATGTTCAGAACAACTAAATAGACTATTTTAACTTATCTGGACACACACAAAAAAAAGGAGAGACCTCAAATATTCATTACTTTAAAACTGATGAACCAGTTTTCTTCTCACTCACTTTTGTTTGTTCGTTTAAATCTTTTTAAAGTGTGAGCTGCAGAAAAAGGTAAGTTTGGTGTAAGTTTTCAGATTTCAGCATTCACAGGGAAAAGTGTATATTATTCATATTTGCATTACCCAAATACAGCTGAAACGAGTTTGCTCTAGCTTGAGGAAAATATCTTTGGGCTGATAAGAAATGACCAATTTAGCCCTACCCATCTCCATGTGTGTGTGTCCCCTTGCGTGTATATAGTTGAAAACGTTAAGAAAACTGAAAAGTAGGGAAGGAAGAACTAGAACAGAAGTTGGAACTCCGTTTCAGTGAGCCACTCCCACTGTAACAACTCCTCGTTTTAGAGCGATAACTACACACAGACACACCATTTTCTCCTATGAGTCTATTGCCTATGTCATTCGCGTGATTTTCAGCTTGATTGTTTGCCAAATCCTCCAATAAAATGTCAAGGATGCATATGTGTGGAGGTTTTCTTACATTATCCAAACTCTTGCCAGTTCAACAATTAGACCAGTGGTTATCTGATTAGAACAAAATATGATTTTATAGCAACCACTCAATTTAAGAATAAAGAATATCGTTGCTTTTTCTCTGATTGTAGCAGAACTGTGTTGACTTAATCTTGAGCTATTTGTAAACTTTGAATAAAATGTTCAAAGATTAAGTAACTTGGAAACTTAAGTCTCATAGCATTTAAGCTCCTAAACCAGGCACGTCTGGAAATTTTACCTATGGCCTGAAGATCTGTTGCTTGATTTCAAATATTCCCCCTACACTGCTCCAAAGAATGGTCTATCTAAAAATATCAGATGGATGATATTTCAGGAAGTCTTTGCTACATTTTTATTTTAATGGCAGATGGCTGTCAAGTGCCTCAAACTACTTTTGGAAGTTAGCTTCAAAGAAGTCAGCATATTTTACTATTTTTCAGTAATCAAATCAAATGCAATAGGATATATTCCTCATCTCCTCAACCTTGGTTTTCATGTTCTTAAAGTAACAATGTAACATCTAAAGAGGGTGAAGAAACATTTCTATATGTTATTTCTTAACAGACACTGGCATAGCATATCAAGTTTGCAGTTTTGCAATCCTCTCCAATTTTAAATTTTGGAGGGTTTGTTAATTCAAGTTAAATACATTTTTCTCCTCTGTAATTTAAACTGAATGTTTTATTTTTCCCCAGGGTGACATAGATTAAAGGAAGCCAGAGCTATGTATCAGGGAAAGAACAATATCCACAAAGAATTGGCTAGCAAAAGTAGGTGACCTGTCTCTTGGGTGACCAGACAGCAAGTATGAAAAACTGGGATGGGGATGAAGGGTAATAGGACCTATATAAGAAAAAGGCCCCAAAATCACGACTGTCCCTATAAAATCGGGACATCTGGTCACCCTACCTGTATCTTGTATTTACTTTTTTACCTGCTCCTCTCTGTGTTCCTTTCCAAGACTCACCGACTTTCTTCTTGTATTTGATTTTCATTCTTCCCATTTCTGTTTCATTTTGCACCACCTTTGTCAATTTACTTTTCTCCCATTCTGGGCCTTTCCCTATGGTCTCTTTCAAATGAAGGACAAACCCAACGATACCAAAGTCAAAATTCAAACCCAAGATGTGTGAGTTTGAAGTTAGGTAAATTTCCATCCGGTCTTTAAATGCCTGATCCTTCTTCCTTTCGATAGCCTCTCTCCCTTTTCCTCTTTTTTCAAGGGCACTAATGTCAATCTATCTAAAGCCATGTGTTTGCTTCTGATAACATTCCTCTAAACTACCTGGCTATGAATTGTAGCTATACAGAGCTGGTAACTATGTGAAAGTCACTTAGCAATTTGCGTCATTCATTTCTAGTGAATCCTCTTGTCCTAGAAATATATCTTAGACTCAGAGAATGCTGGAAAAAGGAGAATGCTGGGAAAATCTTCCTTCATACGTCAAGCGTTCTAAACCTCTTATTTTTTTATTTTGCTTTCCTTTGCACACTCTCCAGTTTCTTCATATCTCTCAAAGTGTGATATCCCCAAACTGGACACGTTACTTCAGTTGAGGACTCACTAGTGCCAAGTAGAATAGAACAATTATCTAATGTAATTATACAACATTCCTGTTGATGGGTATGAGAATGACATTTGTCTTTTCTCAACAGGATCACACTGTTGACTCATATTCCAAATGGTCAACTCCATCTACTTCAAGGACAGGCATGAATCCATTATGAGCTATGTATTTGGGCAATTCAGTACCAGGAAAAAACATTTCTTATACTTGCTAGCAATAGGGTTGTTCCTTGAAACATTTCTACTGTAAGCTATTATAATCTTCTATAATTAATGATTTTATAGACTAAGATAAGAATGAAATAATTTTGCATTCGCTTTAAAAAACAAATGTGTTGACTGGGCCCAATGAAAGAGCAACTGCAGATGTAAATGACCAAGGTGAAAAACTTCTTGAGTGGCATGGAATTATAGTAACATGTTTTGTTTTGACATTAAAGAGACCCTCAGGGCTCAGACCTCTCACACCGTACACACTTACCAGTATGGCACTAGACATTAAAAAAGTGTACTTGGTTTTGCCCCATGTAAATTAGTTGAAGTATTTACCGTCAGTTAAAGAACTTACTGTTTACTCTGGACATGACAGCCAGGCTCACTAGAGCTCCACTAAATGTGTTTAATGTAATATTTGAAAACTGATTCAGAGACTCCAGCTGGGAAAATTAGTTGGGAAATGCATGCAACTAGGTTCAGTGAACTGAACATTTAAACCATCACTCAATGAAAGCACAATTTTTTAAAAAAAGAAAAATTCAAAGGAACTTGTCTGGTTGTAATGGTCATGGTTAAAAATTGGTTAACAGGACTTCATCATCTTAAAAAGTACTTCCTGAAAACCATTTGCCTATTATTGTTGTAAGCAAAATTCAAGATTAGTGGAAATGATTCTGTTTATTACCAGTTTGTTTATTTTGTGCATTTTGCAGCAAAACAATCCATTTCCCTTCTTGTGTGGGTCTTTCCCATACACACAGGAGAGAGAGAAATCTTTAACAGGAAAATATGATTGTAGAACCACATGACTGACAAAGACTCAGAGGCAAGTATATAACTTTACACTTTTTTTTACTGCCTAGATTTCAAGTTGATAATGTCCCTTTAAGAATGGAAGCTTTAAATTGTGCAACTCTGGTTATTGCACAGGTATATTGAATCTAGTATGTTAAATCTCTCTGGACATACTTATGACACCTTTATCAGTATAAAAGTGCTTGAGCCAAATCAGAAAAGACATTTTGACTTGACAGAGGCTTGCTTAGTCCTCCTCTTGTAAAATATCCAGATTAATATCTATGTAACAGGGCGGCAACTCGCCCCTGAGGCGCCTCCTGCTGGTTCCTCAGGGAATTAGCGTCCCAGCCTCCGGAGTGCCCTCTTCAGGCCGATGTCCCACTCCTGCTCTGGCCCAGAGTCCCTCCCTGGACCCCGGTGCCCTCTAACTGAGGGCGCTGCACCCCTGAAGTACCCCCTCAGGTCTAAGGGTCTCCCCTCCCTGGGGGAACCCCCTATCCCCACCTTGCCTCAGGCTAGGCAACTGCCAGTCACCACTCGCCCCCGCTCACTGAGGCAGACTGCAGTATCATTGCCGCTCATCACTGGCAAGGGGGGTTGCCCTGCTGCTTCTACCCCTCTAGTTACGGGCTGCCCCTCGCAACCCCAGTGGCCCTAGGTGGGGCCTTCTTCTAGGCCCTGCAGCCTGGGGCTCCCAGGCTAGAGCTTCCCCAGCTCCTCGTGCCTAGCCCCAGCCCTGCACCACCCTGGACACTTACTCAGGCTCCCAGCAGCTAGGTCGGTCTGCCTTCTCTCAAGAGAAGGAGACTCTCTCTCTCTCTCTCTCTGCCCCACAGCCTTTTTATCCAGGCCCAGGGCCGGCGACAGGGTGGCACAACGGGTACAGCTGTACCGGGCCCCGAACTTCAGGGGGGCCCCCTTAGGTCCGGGGTGGGCCCGGTACGCAGCTGTACTCCCTTGTCGCCAGGCCTGCACAGCAAGGCGTGGCTCTGGGCAGTCGCTGCAGCGCTTGTAAGCCCCCTCCCCTGGCCCCCAGCAGCCTCTCCCCGCCCCCCTTTGCTTCTCCCGGCCGGGCCACGCGGAGCCCCAGTGCGCGGCGGCTCTGCGCCCCCAGAGGGGGAGAGCGCATGCGGGGGGAAGGGTGTGTGACTGGAGCGGTGCGTATCCTGTCTCGGCCTGGGGCGGGTCCGGTGTCCCACATGTGGCAGGGAGCAAGCCGGCCACGCTGCCGTGGGGTGGGGGCACCATGCCCCTTGCGCACCGTGGGGTCAGAACAGGGCCGGGAGGGCGCGGGTGGCGGGAGACCGCCCGGGGGGCAGCGGGTGGTGGGAGACAGGCGGGGGGCGGTGGGAGACGGGCCGGGGGCCACGGGCGGCGGGAGAGGCCCCGCGGGCGGCAGGAGACCGGCTGGGGGGGCGGCCGTGGACGGCGGGACACCGGGCGGGGGGGGGCACAAACTATCAGCATACGGGGCCCCAAAATTCCTGTCGCCGGCCCTGTCCAGGCCTGCCAGTGTTTGGGGCGTGGCCACCCAGCTAAGCCTACTTCCCAATCAAGCTGGGAGTTTGCTGGCTCCCGGCCACAACCCCCTTCCTGGGCTGTTTCAAGACCCTTCGGGCAGGGAGAGGGTGGTCACCCCGCTACAGTCTACATCATGAATCTCTATAACTTCAGCTACAGCTTTGTATCTATTCATGTCAAATTTATAATCAGGCTGTACATGAGACTTTAGAACTGCTAATTAAATCAATTATTTCCCTGACATGTCTTAGTGTCCTCATGTTGATATAGACGGAACTTCAATAACAGCAGGGCAAAATAAAACTGCCTCACATACAAGACACAACCTTCTTTTCTGTTCCAGCAACATGCCTACCTTGAATATTAGATACAGTTGCGCACTGTGGGCTGGTACTAATAAAAATAAGTCTAGCAGGTCACACGAGGTTTGCCTACAAATCAATTTGCACACTGACATCCATCTGAGGGACTGAATAATAAAACTGTCCTCTCTGAAGACCTCTCACTAAGCTTTCTAAAAGAGAATAGGAAGCTAGGCATTGTGTTTTCATGTCACTATCACAGAATCAAAATGTAGGGCTGGAATTGACTTCCAGAGGTTATCTAGTCCAGCCCCCTGCACTAAGGCATCAGGCAATATATATAGACCATCCCTGACAGGTGTTCAGCTAACGTGTTCTTAAAAACCTCCAATCACTGACATTCCAGTACTTAACTACCCTTATTGTTAGGAAGCTTTTCCTAATATCTTACTTAAATCTCCCTTGTTACAGATTAAGCTGGTTGCTTCTTGTCCCACCTGTGAATGATCTGACCATTTTCCTGCAATATTCTTGGAAGACCTTACTGTATTAAGTGTATGTACTATTGTGGGCTGGAACTGTATGTAACCTGTTTCGGGTGGAGATGTCACAGATGTAAGACCTGGGAGTTCAAAAAGAGTATATTGAAAAGGTACCAGAGATATATTAATATTTGGAACAATAATTGTTAAGTCGATTGCATGGGCAATAGTTAGGAAGGAGTTAATGCAAATTCCCCAGTTCCAGTTATGAAAGAACCCAATCTTTCAAAACTATGCCTGGAGGACTCATTCAGTAACTTGCTTCCAAAAATGTAAACACAACAAGGAAGGTGAACATGGACACTGTGAACTGACTTTCAAATGAATAATGGTGGGGAGCATTCATCCAGGTCTGCTAAAAACTCAGCACAGACTTTTCTGATGACTTTGCCGCCTTTTGTAGTTACTTTTCTCTACTGCATAACTGAAAGAGGCCACATTAGAAAAGGGGAAAATAAGCAAAAGATTGCTAAGAGTGCATCTAAGGTTCTTGTCTCTTATACAGGTATAACAAAGATGATAAACCCAGATTCTCCTCTGCTCTACATCTTGAGTAGTCATTTACATCAGTGCAAAAGAAGTATAAAATACTAGTAAATCAAAATGGATTTGCACTCACTTTTGTTATGTTCATGGCATGCACTGAGAGAATAAGAAACAAAACAAATATTCTTCTGAAACATTGAAACGTAAAACTATTTTACTTTTTAAAATCCAGGAATCTAACACAAACAACCAAACACAGAAAGACATAGCAGCTTGCCATCTAAAAAGGAAACCCTCCTTACTTTAGACTGGCTCTTTTTAATTCACCACATCTTTGTGCTGTCACAAGTGAGTACACAAGATGCAGGGCACTGGAGAAACTGGCCCAATAGAGTTCATAGATGCACAGACTCCAAGGCCAGAAGGAACCACTGTATAATTAGATAATTCCTGGACCATATATTTTAGAAAAAAATACCCAATCTTGTCTAAAACTTGTGATAGATAATTCACTGTGACCTTTGGTAACTTGTTCCAATGGTTGGTTACTCTCACTGGTAAAAAATTACATCTTATTTTCAGTCTGAATTTTCCTAGCTTCAACTTACAACCATTACCTTTCTCTGCTAGACTAAAGAGCTATTATTAAATATTTGTTCCCCATGTAGCTACTTATAGCCTATAATCAAGTCACTGCTTAATCTTCTCTTTGTTAAGCTAACTAAATTGAACTCCTTGATTCTATGAGTATAAGGCAGATTTTTGCAATCCTTTAGTCATTTTAATGGCTCATCTCTGAACTCTCTCCCATTCATCAACCCTCTCCCATTCTTGAATTGTGGATACCAGAACTGGATGCATTATTCCAGCAGCAGTCGCACCTGTGCCAAATACAAAGTTAAAATAACCTCTCTATTCCTATTCAAGATTCCTGTTTATGCCTTCAAGGATCTCATTAGGCCTTTTGACCATTGCATTGGGTGCTCACTACTTCCAAGATAGAGTCCCCCATAATGTAAATATGGTCTGCATTCTTTGTTCCAATATGTATACTGTACATTTACATTTAGCCATTCTAAAAACACACTGGTTTGCATTACTATTTTCAACATAAAACTCTTTAGTCAGAGACACAGTTGAGAATTTTTTTTCTGATAAACAAGACCCATTATTTTAAATTCTGCCTTCATCTGTTTTAATGAAGAGTCATGAAAATAAAAAGAACACAAGGATTAAAAAGGATTCAGGCTTTCCAGAGTGAGAGTGCTTTTTCAGATTACTGGACAAAGAGGGTATGCCTACAAAGCAGTTAAACACCCGGGTCTGGCCCAGGTCAGCTGACTTGGGCAGGTGGGGCTCAGTATGCAAGGCATAAAATAGCGATGTAGACTTTTTGGACGGGTTGGAACCCAGGCTCTGGGACTCTCGACCCTTGTGAAGTCCCAGAGCTCAGTCTCCATCCCGAGCACAAATATTTACACTGTAATTTTACAGCCCTACAGCCTGAGACCTGCATGTCTGAGTCAGCTGACAAGAGCCAGCCTCAGGTCTTTAACTGCAGTGTAGACATATCCTGTGGGTTGGAGACTGTTTGTCTCCCTGAGATGACAGTGTTCTTAGCAGATTGCTTTCTGTAAGTGAGAAATCTTCCTCCTGAAACACTGGCTCTGTTCCTATAGCACTTTGTTCTTCTGTCATCACACCTTCTATTATGTGACTTCCATTTGTTAAAAGAATATTACATTACCTCCGTCCTCTAGATAACACCTTCACTTCCAGTACAGCTAAGGAGGTCATGTCTATTGTTCATTCTCTTTGAATAAAAATGGAAAAGGCAGACAAACATAGCAGCTTTACCTTGTGTGATAGAGTCAGACCTGAAGGGTATAGGAGAGTGCTGGAAGGCAGGTACATCAGTCTCAGGATGTGCAGGTCTCTGTTCCCCCTATAGCCAAACAAAGGCTACTCCAGGCCAATCAAGACACCTGGGGTCAATTAAGAAGGTTCTAGCAGGCAGCAGGTTAATTAGGAGCACCTACTGTCAAGTAAGGCCTTAATAAAAACCCCTGCCTCAGGCAGACAGTGTGGGTGTTTTGGAGCAGAGAGGAGTTTGGAGGCATTGAAGCAGAGAGCAGTTTGGAAGGAGGCCCTGAGGTAAGGGTGAAGTGGAGAGTAAAGAAGCAGGAACTGTTGTGGGGAAGAAGCCCAGGGAATTATATTGTACTTGGTGGTTAAAAGGTCAGCCATCTCAACTGATACTATTAGGGTCCCTGGGCTGGAGCCCGGAGAAGAGGGCGGGCCCGGGCCCCCTTCCCCCTCCTGCCTTCCGCAATTTGTCACTGAGGCTAGTGAAATCCGCCAAGAAACGCAGGACCCACAAGTACAGGCTTGGAGCTTTGTCACACTTGCATCAAATGTACAAGCTATTTGTGTGGCTCATGAGATATTTTCTTTTTCCTTTAGAATTTATGTAACCAGGGTCAACATAGAAATGAATCTGCAGTAGCTGATGGAACATCTTTCTGACTCATTTAAAACCATTTTAATAAATGTGAAAATCAACAGCAATAGTAATAGCATCATCAACAAACCCAGTATAATAGAACCTCTCTCTCATCTCGTATACCTGATCCGTCATTGCATAGTAGAATTTTAGGGTGGTGAAATCCATTGCAATGGAGTTACATCACTGTAAAACTGAAATAATATAGTTGTGAATCAAGCCCAATGTCTCCATAGGTTTTGCTCAAATGCTTTTCTTCTAGGGCAGGTTAATTAATTTTGAACAAAACATTTTCCTGTGGAAAATCAGGGGTTGTTAATCATTATATTTTATATAGGAAACTATTGATAGAATTTTCTCTGAGGGAAATTGGGGAAAAAACAGTTTCTGATCAGATCAACATTTGTTTCTGCATCTGCCTCAGATACTGCAGTGCATCATGGGAGTTGTAGTTCTGGTTCCCTTCTGCCCCTATTCTCCACTATGGGTTTCACTCCTCTGCTAGACTACATCTTCTGTGATGCACCATAATTTCACCCTATGGCCAAGCGTCTCTGATTCCCATGGGAGAAGCAGTCCAGCTGGGAACAAGACCAGTATGCTAGAATGGGATCTACCTGAAACTACAACTCTCGTATGAAACCAAGCAGTTCAAGTGGCTGCAGATATCAATGTCAGCCTGACCCAACATTAAGCATTTCATTTTGATCCAAAAATGCCGAGATGAAACATGTCAACGTTTCTGAATCAAAATGCCATTGAACTGTTTTGTTTCAATAAATTTTAATATTTTGTCTTTTCATCCTAATTTGGAGCAAAAACAAATTTTGAAATCCTGAAATTCCCCAGAAGACAGAAACTTCATTTTTTTTATTCAGCTCTGCCTTATTCTAAATGGGCCCTTTTAATATTATCTAGTGTGAATTCTAATCTGATGTTAACCAAGTATATATATAAATTCAAGAAATAAGAGGTAAAATAAATTTAATTCTTCCTCCTTGCCTGTCAAATTTACAATGATTACTCATTTGGCAGACAGAAATCTCTGTCAGAAAGCTCCTGGCACAATTTCCAGATTTAGATAGCTAATGTTTGATTACTTTGAGGGGAATACATTTCAGAGAAAGAGTATTGCAGACAGGAAGGTAAATGTTCCTGAATGTGCCCTTGTGGCTTTCTCACTTTGGCATTATAGTGACTTACTAATATACACTCCAATTACTTCCTCCCCCCCTTCCCCCCCCCATACATTTATATAACCATTCACTTGGGACTCAATATGCAGATGAACACACCTCCATTATCAGGCACTTTTAGTAAGGAAGAGAACAAAGAAGCAATTATATTTCTCCAGAGAATACATAACACTATGCTAAGATCAATAAGAGATCACTTGTGAGCTGGCCTATGTGGAAGTAGGATACAGGGTACTCCCTTGTTTCCCTGAGTGGACTTCTCATGTTGTTAATTACAATGTTAGAGGGGTGAGAAACAGCAATTATCTCAGGGTCACTGCTCATTCTTCACAGATAGGTGGAGAATGGGCAGACAGGGGTGAGGAGTGGCATAACATTGGCAAAAGTGCCCATGGGATCTTAACTAAAACTGGTCAGGATCTGAGTTTTATATCTCATTTGGGAAATGGCATCTCCAACAGAACAGCACCCCAACCCAACACAGTCTGGGGTTACTGGCTCAGTACAGTCTCAGAGGAGAGAGTATCACCTGATGTAGCATCAATTCTAGAATCACATATCCAAATACAGGACAGGACAGGCTCAACACTGCTACTTGTCAAGAAATGAATCCCTGAAGAATTTGACCAAGTTTGAAGAGGTGATAATCTGAAGATATGAATCCAGTCTCTCTAGGCCAGAACCACAACTGAGGTCAGGGAAGGGTTGGCAAATGTACCCTTTGTGTTTACTAATCACACTACCACTGTGTGGCTGATTCATCCTTTTGGTGCAAGTCAGAGCATGCTGAAGACTATCATCATCTGTGCCAATAGCCATCAGGATATAAGGATATTATGGTCACAATCTCTTTTCTCAGGTCATGACCCCTACACTGGTTACTAGTATGGTTCTCTACACCAGAAGGACCCACTATGCCCAGAGAATCTTAATGGGTTTCAATTTGCTGATCTTAAAGTTGAGGTTGTGGAATATCTAACATCCACTGCATAGGCCATGTCCAGGATGAGCATCTTCAATATGCCCTTATAAGAAAAAGTGCAATAGCGCTGGTTATTATGGGAAGAATGCCAGTTACTGGATTTTGTGGCTTTTGACAGGTTTGTATCAACATTGTCAAATAATTATGGTCCAAATTCTACATTTGGATGTTTGTGTTCACCCATCAGTTTCTACAGGAATCACGCACACATATGCAAGGACAGAAGTGGCCCTTTGTATATGTGTATACACAGTATCCATGCAACAAAGAAGGGGGAATTATATCTAGTAAAACTGAGCATGTATGTCTAAAACGCAAAGCATTGTTTTAGATTATTATTTTCTTATGGCATATGTATTATGTTTTCTTTACCATCACTGACCGTTAAGTGGAAATTGCATCTTTCCTGCTAAATTCATCAGAAAGGAGAAACTGCAGCCATGTAAAAGTAATTGCTCAAAAAGACCCTAAGGCTGCAAAGTGCTGACCATCTTCAACTCCTACAGACTTTAAATAGTCCTACTCATATTCATGTGGGCAAGGCATATGCAGAATCAGTCTCTTATTTTGCATTAACTGCATTCCATACAGGGTGCTGTTAAAATAGATTATGAAACAGAGAACCGGCCTCAAGTGAGGCATAAGCAAATACTCAGAATGATGAAGAAATTAATATCCCATCTTTGCACAAAATATTTTTAAAAATAAAGATGGAGGGAAAGGAAAATGAAGAATGGGAGCTACCAGTATAAGACGACATACCTCAGCATTAAAAATTTGAATAATTTTATCAGCAACTGATCAATAGCATCATGCATGGCCATAGCATAGTTCAGTACTTCATGTGGAAAGTGACTGTAGGTCTAAGGGATGGGCAAATTAGATCAGATGAAATAAGAACCTTCCAGCAGACAAACTGTTTTGAGAAAAATGTTTTGGGTTTTGTTTTTTGTTTTGTTTTGATGGGATGGAGGAGGAGGAGGGATGGGGCCATAGCAGCTAAGGAGCCACATGGCACTTTCTTTAGGGTAACAGGTTGTAAGCAACAAGCAGGCTCCACCCGTCTGACAGGTTTAAGGAGCACTGTGCTTTGGAGAACCACAGTGCCCCCTTGGAACAGTCTCTGATGTCTCCCAAGACAATTTTGTGCCAGTAAGGCTTAATTGTAAGGTTTATACTCATCAAGTGAAATTTAGAGAGCAGAGTCAGGATAGAGTAACCTTAACATCACACTTTAATGATATTTGATTTTTATATTTTAGAAACTGAATTTTTTGGGCTGGTGGGAAGTTTTGGAGTACTGAATTGTCACCTAATAACAATCTACTCGAAAGAGTCAGAAAATGAATTTTACTATGCAGTATCTGGGTCATTATAGAAATGATACGTGCAATTAAAATACTAATAAGGAATAATTAAAATATATCTAGCGTGTACATTAAAATGGGACATGGATCATAAAAACCTCTAAGGGAAATCAATGCCTTTTCTTCAGCTATATCGGTAAATTTAGAGGGGCAAAGGACAATGCTTTTTATGTCTTGATTCACTTAAAAGAGGCATCACTTACAGTCTGGGGTATTATTATTAAATTTAATTTACAGAGTTAAGTCCAGATTCTGCCCCCGTGTAACCACATTGATTCCAAAGAGATGCAGTGATATGACAGAGCAGAATTTCCTTCTAGACTAGCGAAGAACAGAATCAGGTCACCTGGACATATTTTGAACCAACACATAGTCAAATATTTTATGTTACTTCAGGTATTAGTATTCATAAAACTACATCAAGGATAAGGCAAAACTAACAGAAGTGAATTTTTGCCTCCAGCTCAGTCTCTAGAGCTGGCCAAGCAGGCACCTTCCAGAATTTCTAAAACTGACTGATGGAAAAATAAAATGTTACACAAATGACAGATGCAGTAGCTGAGTTTCATCTGGTACAACTTTTACTGGAGCACAAAGGGTCGAGCCCCTATTTTCTTTCTCAATAAATGAAATAAAAACCAATGATGAAAAAACACATCAACAATGTTATAACTGATAGTGGACCTAGTAGTATCCATACATGTGCGGCATCTCTTTAGTATCAAGAATTCTGGAAAACCCTTGTTGTTGTCAGGAGTCAATTAAATAACACCACAAAAAGACATGAATACATGCCCCACTGCTAAATTCGTTTATACTGCTACTGGAACATCTCAACGTGAGTCAGAGTACAGGCTGCTGCGGTTTCTGATTCAATGAAAAATAAACGGTACCAATGCTCACTATTTCAATGCCGCACTTTATGCTCTTTTGTGTGTGCGCAATCAGCATGGCAGATGAGTCACCAAAGGGTCACTATTAGTGCCGGCTGGCTGAATCATCTGTGCTTAGTGATGAATCCTGCAATAAAAATTATTCAAAAATTCCAACAGCCATGCTGGTTATTCCCTGTTGGCTTTTTTCTAACCTTTTCATGTTAAATACTTACTTATAAAGAAAAAAACTCTGGCCGAAGAGTTTTAGGATAAAAATCATATGGTGTAAACTAAAAAGACTAATATCAGTTTTAAATAAGTGTGTAAGCACCTACTATTAATTAAAATAAACGAGACACAGGATCAATAGTTTGAGCATGGTACGAGTGGTCAGATTCCTGTTGATATCCTTCGTACTCCACTTCTGTCCACCAAGGGTATGTCTATACTGAAGCCGGAGGTGAAATTTTCAGTTTAGGTACTCATACAAGACCTAGCTTTGATTGAGGTAGCATGCTAAAAATAGCAGCGTAGCCATGGTGGTGTAGGCAGTGGGATGCACTGACTGCCCCAAGTATATACCTAGGGTTTCAGATGGGGTTGTACGCAGGTGAGCTATCCCATCCTTCTGCCCATGCCATCACAGCGACACTGCTATTTCTAGCATGCTAAGTTGATCAGAAGTAGCATGTGTATGTCTACCAAAAAATGAAATTATACCTCCACCTCCAGTGTAGAGTCATAGCCTAAGAGTCAGTATTCAGCACTCACATGAGTGAAAATGATCAACATCCAGCAGCTTCAATTCAGAATGAGACCATCCTGAGCATTTCTGACAATCTGGCCCCAAAAGTGGGAATCGAGTCCTTCTGGAAAGTGTGGCTTTAAATGAGTAAATTACAGTCTTTTCCCACAACCACTGAATGCCAAATTGGAGTAAGTAATGTTATTTTACTCAGCAAACTATGGTGGCTTTAAGCAAAGAGGGCATTAGCCCTGGTCTCCTTTTAGAGCAGACAACATCTATGAAAGCTTTAGGAGCAAAGGGTCCAGAGCTCGTGGATGCTTCCCAGCCATTCTAACTTAGGGGACAAGAAGCGTGGAAAGTTCCTCATACTGCTCGCATGCCACATGCACTGTATGCAGGGGCCGGCCACAGTCAAGCCCATAATTCGATTTGATTAAATAAGAATTCCCTACCCCCCAACCTCTAGACTCTTATTTTTAATGGCCAGAAGGGAACACTTGCCTTCTTGAGGCCTCCAACTTAGAGGTTCATAATGGGTTTTTACTCTTTGGAAAGTGCCCATTCTTGAGCTTTTCTGGGGGAAGGTGGAATTTGTTATGCTCTCTCTGGGGATGAATTTCAGAGGGAAAGAATGGGAAAGCAGGTACCTTAGGACAGTGGACTGGGACTTGGAAGACATTGATTCTATTCCTGGCTCTGCCACTGACCTGCAGTGGGAACTTAGTCAAGTCATTGTTGCGCTCTGTATCTCTAATTTTCTTCTTACCCTTCGGTCTGTCTTATCCATTTAGCCTGTAAGTTCTTCAGTGTGTTTGACCAGGATATAGCACAATGGGGGGCCCATCTTGGTTGAGGATTCTGAGTACTGCAATAATACTGATGAGAATAGTGGGGGGGTTAAGTTGTGAATCTGAGTCACAAATCCACCCAATTTAGGCTTAATCAATTTTTGCCTTTATATACAATATGCAGACCATAACACACAAGACAGAATAGGTAGGGGGCCCAAGTTACCATTTCTCTCATTATTCAATTTTTCTCCAATCAGATTTAGCATATCTCCCATTTGTTTTTTTATGTAACCCACACGTTACACGCAGGCAAGTTTCAATTTATCTAACTTCTGTTTGCTGTTTATGCAGGCATGTTTTTTTCATGTCACCCAGTTCCTGGATTTTCCCAGTAAAAGTCTACTTGGAGTTGTGTGTTTTAACCACAAAACTTCCACCACAACATTACCTTCGTTCTGTCAGCAATGGCATAATTTTGAGCAGATCAACAATTCTGTAAAAAGAACTGCCAAAACCACACTTATGTCAGAAAAACTCTTGTCCCTAAGTGCTTCCTCATCTATACTCATTCCTTACCCATAATTACAAATCATTAAAATATAGCTATCACATATATTAATCTTACCATTAGCGACCCTCCATTTTCATGTTTCAATATTATAATTAATTATAATCATGGATTAGGAAGATGGTTGGAGAACACACAGATTCTTTCATATCAACATTTCTTTATCGGTGTCAAACATGGGTTTTTCAGTGTTTTCCAATGTTCCCTACCCAAAATATTAACTTTTGTTACTGTATTGCCCTGTGCCTTTTTGTACCACAAACCTCAAGAAGGTGTGAAAGAGATCCTCTACACAGCATGACTGAACATCATTTCTTTGTATTTTCAAAAGGATTGCACTCAAGATGCAAGAGGTGGTTTTCTTTTAAGAGAGAAAGGAGTGCCTTACTCCTCCTGTGTGAACTTAAGACAAATGTTGAAAGTCCTTCACTGTCTGATGTCAATTCTTAAATAAAGAAGTCTCTAATCAATAATAAGTCTCTAAACTCCAATCAAGCCCCAGTGAAGTCATTTTGAGGGCGATAAATTTATATTGGTAGCAAAGAAAGAAGCTGGTCAGCAAACAATGAAAAAAAGCTTTCCATACACCTTAGGTAAATTCTATAAGAGGTGGGTAAAGTATGGTGCATCTGGTGGAAGAAAGAGGCACATTTTGGAATATTCTCAGTTACATGAAAGATAAATCTGCTCAAATAAGATACCCCTGTTTGCCAGTCTCTCTCTACATAAAAGTATCACATTTAGTTCATGATGTTACAAAGGTTTATATTATTTACTCTTTGCGACTATTTGAATACCAGGGGGTATTGGTAGAAATGTTTCTGAATGTCAACATTTTTAGCTATGAAACATATAATTTGACATTAATTTTCAAACACAGAATTGTATACACTAGAAATTGTGTCAGTTGTTACTGTCCTTTTAGAATGCCTCTCCTGCCTTCTGGGAGCAGACACACTACCATGTGACATAGGGAATTAACCACGCAAAGGATGAGAAGTGGATAGCACCTAGAAATAGGCCCTAACTTTGCAATTTACAACATTCCGATGCTTGGACATCCCTGTGTGTGAAGGGTCACTCAAATCTGTGCATCTGCAGGGTACTGCCTGAGCTGTGTAAATTGCTGAATGGTGACTATTAGTTTGCAACCAACCCATAGTCTGTAAATGATTTAGCTGAACAAGTCAATGAATACTTTAAAAGTCTATTAGAAACATCAAGATCCGTTTGGGAATGACTCAAAAGTGATTAAATTCTTAATGAACATAAAACAGTGAATAACTTGAACAGATATAGACAACACTGGGAAATGACAGAAACAAGATACATTTCTGTGAAGAACATGGCAGACAGCTATACTTTTTATTGGGATAGCACCTTTTGTTCTGTGTGCAGTGCATAGCACAAGGGGGTACTCATCCATGACTGGGCATTATGGTAATGGAACAATTAAATAATATTTTGATTATAACAAAGTTCACTACAGGGATGCAAAGTTAACTCAGTCCAAGTTGGTTTTACATACCTGCAGGATAAATTCAATCCACCTTATTTAAACAATATAGGTGTCAGTTCCTTTGAAAGTTTAGCCCCTTCACACATTGATCAACAAGCTGGTTGATAACATGCAGAGTATAGGGGAGAATATTCAAGCAGGAAATCCTTAAACAAAAACTTGGAAACTGTTAAAGCCTCAGCCTGCACAGAAACATACTCTAACTTGGTCCCCAGAAGAGTGAAGGTATGAGGGTTAAGTAAGTCCCAACTAATAGGGCCTGTCTACACTTGAGCTGAAAGATGTAATTTCCAGTTCGAGGAGACATGCCTGCGATAACTCTGACCAAAAATACGAGTGTAACTGCGGCAGCAGGAGTGGCAGAAGGGAATAGCCACTCAAGTATGATCCCATCCAAGACTATGTTTATACTCAGGGCAACTAACCTCTCCTACCACTCGCAATGTCACAGTTATACTTCTAATTTTATCACACTAGCTCGATCACAGCTGGCACAGGTATGTCTCCTCAATCTGAAAATTATACCTTCGAGCTCTGGTATAGAGACATCTATAGCAGTGAGGGAAACGCTAACAATAGTGCGGGAAGGCCTCCCACCCTTTAGCGCTGGGAGGCCTGCGATAAATCAGTCCTACTCCAGAGGAATTTTATTCTCTGTGGTTATATATTTTTTTTCAATATTTACAGAGTGGGCCTCAAGTAATGCTCTTCAGTTAAACAAAAGACAAATTCATAACACAAAAAAAGGGAGTACCTCTCCACGTTGCTGCCTTATTATGCTGGCTTCTGGGTGTCAGTCCTTCCCCCATCAGTTGGTGTGGTTGCTTCCTGTATACGGAGGAGATCAGCCTGGGGTCCTCAGTGCCACTAACCCTGCTGCGGCCTGTCCCTCATATCTCCTCCTCCTCCCCTCACCAGAAGAGAGGATTTTTTAAGGTCACAGGCAGTCCTTAATTGGACTCAGGTGTTTCTAGTCAATCTGAGGTAAAGTCTTTTCATAGGAGAAGGGCCTTTACCATTCTAGAGCTGATATATCTGACTTCTACCACTCTGTCACAATAGGCAAGACAATATAAATGTAGATTTTTTTTTTATTTTAACCCTTTTCTCTTTGATTGCTATGTTCCTATGGATAAATATTTTGGAAAGGGTATTCAATGTTACTGTCCTTTCATACTCTCCAGAGATCCCAAAGGGAAGTCTATAGCAGCAGCCTGCACCTGGTAAGGAAATGCTGTTGGTAAGGAGTGCAGCTGTATCATTAAGACTCAATCCAAAAGTGTCATGAATCACAAGATTCCACTCAGAGAAGTGCACATGCAGACCTGTCACTTGATGGGACGCCTGCTTAGAGAGAAACAGAAAGGGATGAAAGGTATACCTAGTCCTGGTACTGTGACAACTGAGAACATGGGAAAGGAGCCCTAAATGGAAGGCATTCTCTCTCTGCCTGTTTAAGTGTTGCAGTTAGATATACAAGGATATCTATATATATAAAAGTCAAATGGTGTATGCGTGTATGTTCCCTTACTACTTCCACACCGTTTCAGCTAGATACTTGAAATTTGGTACAGTTATAGGCTTTAGGGTCCTAATCAGGGTAAGAATTGAAAATTTTTAAAATCTCACCTCTTACACCCCCTAGGGGTGAAATTCTTTAAAGCTCAGTAACATCAACTGCACAGTTCACATAAAATCATCTGGGCAGCAGGTTAACACATGCTGTTGTCTGTGACATAGTTATGATGTAATAATACAGATAACCAGAGAGCTTAGTGTTGTGTTAAAGTTCAGTAACAACTACACATTTTTACCCCAGACAACCAAACAAAAAATGTTGTTTATGATAAAGCATTACAATAGTAATTTATGGTATGTACTGATATACAATAAAAACTAAATTTGTATTAATAAAAAACATTGTAGTCTTTTTACATCCCAGTTTCCAATTACAAATACCCTGAGCAATGCCGGGTATTTAAGCTAGTATTACATACGAGGGAAGTTACTAGCAATACAATTCAATTTGTTTTCGACACTCACTATGTATTCACAAGCAAGTACTTAATTTGAATTTTATGTAGCTGATGGAAGCCAAGCCAGTTTGATCAAATAAAGCCCAGTGGCTATACAAATTATTATTGATTTTTTAAACACCTGTTTAAAAACCTGCACTTAACCTACTTCTTTGCACCTAAATGTACATGGTGCAGTTGAACAAGTAACTGAATGTAACTGAGACATTATTACTGGCACAAGAGCAAACCATCCCATTGCATAGTAAAGATAGTCAGTTTAGAAAAAGACTACCTTGGCTTAACCTGGAGATCTTCAATTATCTAAAACAAAACAAAACAAAAAGAGTCCTACAAAAAGTGGAAACTAAGTCAAATTACAAAGGTTGAATATAAACAAATAACTCAATTATTTAGTGACAAAATTAGAAAGGTCAAGGCACAAAACAAGATCAAACTAGCTAGAGACATAAAGGGCAACAAGAAAACATTCTACAAATATATTAGAAGCAATAGGAAGACTAAGGAGAAGGTAGGCCCGTTAATTGGGGAGAGGAGGTGGAATAGCAGAAACTATGGAAATAGCAGAGGTGCTTAATGACTACTTTGTGAAAATTAAAACAAAGAGGGCTGGTGGTGATTGGATGTCTAACATAGTAAATGACAGTGAAAATGAGGTAGCATTGGAGGCTAAAATAGAGAAAGAACAAGTTAAAAATTACTTAGACAAGTTAGATGTCTTCAAGTCATCAGGGCCTGATGAAATGAATCCTAAAATACTTAAGGAGCTGACTGACGAGATATCTGATCCATTAGTGATTATCTTTGAAAAGTCATGGAAGGCAGGAGAGATTCCAGCAGACTGGAAAGGGGCAAATGCAAAGTACTCCATTTAGGAAGGAAAAATCAGTTGCATACATACAAAATAGGAAGGAGTGCTGTGGAAAGGAACCTGTAGTCATCGTGGACCACAAGCTAAATACTGCTGCAAAAAAAGCAAACATCATTTAGGGATGTATTAGCAGGACTCTTGTAAGAAAGACATGAGAAGTAATTATTCCACTCTATTCCATGCTGATTAGGCCTCAGTTGGAGTAGTGTGTCCAATTTTGGGAGCCACATTTCAGGAAAGATGTGAACAAATTGGAGAAAGTCTAAAGAAGAGCATCAAAAATGATCCAAGGTCTAGAAAACATGACCAATGAGAGAAGCTTTAAAAAAGTGGGTTTGTTTAGTCTGGAAAAGTGAAGTCAGAGAGGACATAACAGATTTCAAGTACATAAAAGGTTGTTTGTTACAAGGGGTCAATATCATCTTTTGCAGAACACACTGTTTGAAGTTCACTTCTTGTTTCACCCTTTCCAAAAGTAGGCACTACCACTACCCCACTACCAAACTACAATCTTAAATGCTCAGACAGGGTTTCTGCAGAGTCAAAGGTATGGGGGAGGGTGAGTAACCCACAAAATGTGGTCCATTTCAGGGGAATTGTGACTATTTTACAATCTGTCATGGGAAATGTCTGAGGGAATGACGGTGGCTCACTCTGGAGTAATATCAGTACTGAAAGCTGTAGCGCGCTTAAGCCAGTGAAGCTATACATTCCGCACACAAGTAGATGTTACGTAATTAGGGGCACATCATAGACTGTCACTGAAGGAAAGAAGGCATGGACAGAGGGAACTGGGAATGACTTCTAGCATGCCAGGGAAGTGGCATTATAGAAACCAAAATGCTATCGTTTTGCAGTGCTTTCAATGAATTCAACGACTCTTCTACAATGGAGACCTCAATATCTTGCCAGCTAAAATAGCAGCTGAAAGAAAAGGGCATTTATAATTGTGTTTCATGTACCTGAACACCACACAAACATATTGGCCATCTATGAATATAACCAAGCCAAAGAGTAGTAGTGTAATTTTTACTCCTCATATAGCAGTGCAATGAACGATAGGTCAGATCAACTGTAGTCAGTGGTTCCTCACATCACTGAGCCAATAAATCATTACGTGTGGAAAATACAGTTGCCATGATTAGAAAAAGATAATTTATTGATTTATATATATTACTAATGAATACTTTTCAATTAATAAATATTCAAGAAATGGAACAATTTTGTATGGGAATTCAAATTAGTAAAGCTCATTAAAATCTGTAAATCTGCTACAGACAACTAGTGTTGAATAATTCATCAGCTGTTTAACACATTTCCTAAAAAACATGTAAATTACTTTTATTACTGGGCTAATTCTAACTTTCCATTTTGTGAAGGGATTTTTTTTCCCCCCAGCACAAGGCTGGGAAAGTTTAATTGCAAATTGATTAACATGAAGCTTTGCTAATTAAATCAGCCTAAGGAGATTTAGGCTGACACCATGCTAGGTGCTCAAATTAAGGGACTGTCCCATTGCATTAAATACAGTACATTTATCACAGATAAACTAACAGCCTATTTATTTGAGCTGACAGCCAATGGAGGAAGAAAATGAATCTTTACAGTATTGCATATAATAGGTACACAGCTGCTTTGCTGCTAATTGCAGCTTTAACAGGTTTCTAAACAATTAGAAATGATTTAAATAAATGTCATTCCCAAACTGAACTACAACTATAATAAAACTCCAAATAATTACCTTGTTAATGTGACAGGGTATCAGTCCAAAGAATTGTAAACTTATTTGCTATGTTCATGTGTTGATGCATGCAGGTTAAATATGCATGAAAACTCAAGGAAGTTGTGTAAAGCCAGAAAATTATTGTTTTATGAATGTAAATAAAATTAAAATTAAGTGACCATATCATATTTAAATTAAACTTCACATACCATTTTATTAATTTAAATTGATCATTATTATCCATCTTTATTTATTTTGTATAAACAGTGTTTAGCTTCCCTAGGATTTTTAATGAGCTATGGAAAGAAAAATGTGAACAAGAACAATAGAATCAGATGATGTCATTTAGTTTCAATGATGTTTCAAAATTAGAAATAAATATATATATTTTTAAATGCCAGGCAAACTGGAACGTTTTCTGAGTTTTTGCCATTCCCAGTATAGGCAAGTCATTTTGCTGCTGATTTATTTATGTTGAGAAACAATACAAATCAATTCTTCAGGAGTGTGCCATTGTTATGACAACCAAGAACACATCACTAAAAGGATATGGAAATACATGTTATATCATGATCTTGTGTATTTTGCTGTGCAGTCTACTATGCACTGTATTGTCATGCTTCTCCCAGAAATACTACCCTTATAAGACATTACTGTTGAGAAAGACATTACAGAAGAGAAACATCTGGCACTATGCAACTGTTACAGTAAGACTGGAGACTTTCCTGGAGCAATGTCAGTCTTTATCAGATAATTAACATATTGTCAATGTTCAAATGTTATGGGGCTCACAAAGGTCAAGTATGAGACCAATGTATACTATATATAGTGGGCCTGAAATTCAGACTGTAGTTAAGTATATTCATGTGCAAATCCAGATCTAGGATTCCCCATGGATAGATCAGTGTTTAGCTTTATTTCCATGCTAATTAGATTTATGCATCAAAATCTAGCAACTGTGCACACAAAAATCGGCATTCAATAGTATATGCACAATCGCACACCTACCCAGGGTTTGAGTATGCAGCCATAAATTACCAACCTTAACTTGAAAGTTTTTGACATTCCCTAGCTAAAGTAAAATGCCGTAAGTGATACATGACAACATTCATGAACCATAAACCCATCTTAGAATCTAATTAGCTGGGCACATCCAGATTTCATGAACAGAAGAGGATCCAACAGCAATAGAGAACACTTATTTTTTCCCACCTAGGGTA
The DNA here is from genome assembly GCA_032164245.1 of Sternotherus odoratus. Taxonomy (NCBI): domain Eukaryota; kingdom Metazoa; phylum Chordata; order Testudines; family Kinosternidae; genus Sternotherus; species Sternotherus odoratus. Next base: position 73,323,377 of record JAVMKO010000006.1, on the reverse strand, counting down.
AATCAGACCAAAACAAACACCACAGTGTGATTGTAAACAACAAATTAGCACCACAATGCAATCATTTCAATTAAGCATTTATTATATTTACTGACTGTTGATATTAAAAACAACCCAAACCCTTAGACCAAATAAAACAACAAATGCCAGCTTCAAATGATCTGAGAAAACTGAAATAGACTGAAAACAATAAGAATTTATCTATGAAACAGAACCACTGGCTTTTCTTCCTTAGCCTCCCGCCCACACTCCCCACCCTTCAATTCTCTAGGTGAACACACAAAAGAGAAAGCTCAGCAGCAGCTGGTTATGCACAATGCTTGTAAATTGACAATGATCATTAGGGATATTCGTATCATCATTAAGACTACAAACTAGATTATATTCTATAAATGAACTGGATGGCATGCAAGTTTTTGATACTGCTTGTATTCTACGTTACCATTGCCAACTGTAACTTCATGCATATCAACTCAGTTGACTGACTGGGTGCTTAGCAATTTTCCAGGAGAAGAATTTTTTATAAATTGTCGTTTTTCTGTTTTATAAACCAACAACAACAATTTTTAAAAGTTTCATATTAAAACATCTTCTGACCTGAATACAGGGTGATTGAGATATGCTCCAAAGTCAACTACATGCATAGGATGAGATGAAAGCCTTCTCATATTAAACTGATTAAATCTCTTACATTATGAACAATGAAGATGCTATTTGGCCAACTGCATATTTTGCACAAGCATCTCCAGGCAACACCATTTGGAGAATATTTCAAAATGACAATATAATCCATCTTTTCCAATTTCTGATTAGTAGCTCTGCTCTCAGTTCCTCTCAAAAGAGATCAAAGACATAACATCTAAATGTTAATTTTACTTAAATGGAAGGATTAACTACCTTTTTCCTTATCATCCTTGTGTGTGCTCTAACTTGCCTTGTGGAGCTATGACCTGACAAAGATTTATACTTTGGTTCTTTTGTGCCCTTTTTCTATAAGAAGATGGGTTCTGCTGAAATATGAGAATGAATTTATTGTTTACAAAAGTCAGGGACTGATAGCGTGATCATAAATCATACACAGTTCAGGGACACCCTGAATAAGAGTTCCCATCACTCTACTAATGTAAATTAATCCTGGCTTGACCAGATCTCTGTTGAGCAGATGTTGCCAGTTGTACAATGGTTTTAATGATAGGAACAAACAGAGTGAGACAATCCAATACCTTTTCCACTTGTGAGTGACCCTAACCAAGATATTATTCCAATTCTACGAGTACTAGTTTTTGATGTTCTGTGCATTCCTGTGAGAAACTGCATGCCCTTAATGCCCCTTGGAGACTCAGCAATTCAGTGCAGCATTCAGCATGTTACAGGATCAAGCCGAACACTGATTTTCTGTGAGCTGTCTTTTGTCAGTGGTGACATATAGTAATAGCATGGTTGTTTTAAAATATGATGGTATTTTCCAGGATTATAACTTGCAAAAAGGCTCACAAAGCTATTACTCAGTTTCACTACACAAATGCTGGGTTCTTCAGTGCCTAATATACTTCCGTCAGGAAACAAAAAGGCCTCTTACCTCACACATTGGATTTTGAATGGATATAATTTCACACATACCACTGAGTTACTTCTCATTAACTAAGGTTTGCATTTTACAGTGGAGTAGACTGAAGCGGGAGCTGATTTTTTTTTAAGAGTAACAATTATTAAAAAGCTTGCATGACTGTGTATTGGGGCATGCAGCATACACGTGCATTTTCAAATTATTTGGCATGATATTCACTCCCGTGCAGAGGGCTAGTACACCACTTACGTGCCTCGGACTTCTGCACTGGAGTGAACTTCATCCCTTGGGAGATAAAGAAATCGCTATCACGCCACACCAGGAACAATCAATGCATTTTACCAAGTATGCACAATATGATAGAAAATGAGAAAGAGACACAACTAATCAAGTCAATATAAACTAAGGGCTTCCACATACACAAACGGAGATCAAACATCATTTTCTATAACCACATTTTTATTTATATATCTATATCTATATATATACACACACACACATATATATATATATATACACACACATATACACCAGAAAATGCAAAAAGAGAAAATTACAGAAAGTGCCTAAGCTTATGCAGAACTTTTCAAATGTTATCTCACTATGTGAGACCTATATAGGGGGAAAAAATATTGTTTATTCAGTAGCTTGGTAGGCGCTTAGTATTTTGCATGGTTTTTATTGTTATTCAGCATCATACACATGACTTACAATTTTAGCCATCACTTTCCGCTAATTCTCCTCCAGCTCCTTGCTTAGGTGTGTGATTATGAAGAGAACACAGTATTCTCTTTTCATGTGTTTTGCTCTCTGCCTAGAATAGTTGCCTCCTGTTTCCATGAGTCAAGCTGAATCATGATAATGAGTGTGTACACTGAATTTTATTGCCCTCCAAAAGTTCCCTGTCATTTTAAATTATGATTTAAATCCATATGGATTGCTTTTAATGAAATGACTTTTTCGGATGAGATTTTTAGTGCTTTTTTGGTTAATGTGGCCAATACGATCACCCTTGTTCAACATTATGCGTAATCCCCTTCCAAAATCTCTTTGAATTAGTACATTGATACTGCATCCTCTCCTTCCAAATTGGGGTTAAATGTAAACATTGATTGATTCCCCTGCCTCTTTATCCACCTGTGACATTATTGACATGAACTGTGACTGTTCAGTGTTGCAACCACTGCTGTGTTGTATATTGCAGCAAATATTGTACAAAAGTTGTCAAGTGAGGTATCTATGAAAAGATTATGATTTGCTAGTTATGATTAATGCTATCTGTGTACATGTATTATTTTTGAATTTGAAGAAGTTATAAAATATTGGCTATGTACTTGTATCTCAGTGTGCTTGATTTTAAATAGCACCAGGGAAGCATTTGAACATCTTATTGAGAACGGACTCTTCAAATTAACTGTCCAATCAAGAAACACTTAACTGACAATGAACCTTGGGAGGCTCAAATCCACATAAGAAGTCTTGATTCTCTCATTAGTGTCCCACCAGAGGCAGCTTCGTTATACAGTAGAATCTGCTTAATTGGGCCACCGGTTAATTGGGGCAACCATTTATTTGGGACAAATCTTAAACAACAAAAACAAGTAAAAAAAAATAACCAGAATTTGCTTCGCTTATATGGGACACCATGCCGCTTAATAGGGACAGTGAGTGCTAGATGGTGCATTGTGGCATGTGGCGTGGCGGCCATTACTGCGGTGGCAAGGCAGCAGATTACTGCGCTGAGTCATCATTGTTTACTGCGCTGTTTACTGTGCTGATTACTGCGCTGAGTCATCACTGTTTCAATCAGCACAACACTTTGTAAAGTTTGTTAAATTTCAGACCCCTGCCAAGATGCCACGGAAAGATGTGACACTAGCTAACAGAATTGCCTTACTCGACCAAATCAAAAGACAGCCGCCTAACACCAGTCATTGCTGGCTGGCGGAGATAACTGGAGTGCCGAAATCTACAATCGCACGTGTGATACAGCAGGAAGATAAACTGCGAGAGGAATGGGCATTGTGCGAAAGACAACAGGAAACATCCCAAAAATGGAAGTGTGAAGGCAAGGATCCAGATGTTGAAGAGGCCCTCAGTCATTGGTTCTCTATTGTAACAAGACGAGGTGTGCGTGTCAATGGTCCGATGCTGAAAAATATGGCAGAGGAGTTAGCTAAAAAGCTGGGTCACAATGATTTCAGACATTAAATTCAAGAAAGCACACGGCGAGAAGGACAGTGCTGATGCTGTAAATGCTGAACAATGGAAATCCACAAAACTGCCCGACTTGCTTCAGAGATTTTGTGCAGATGACATCTACAATGCTGATGAAACAGGTCTGTTTTATTGTGCCACGCCAGACAGTTCCCTGACCTACAAACATGCAATGCTTTCGGATTCAAAGAAAGCAATGGATCACGTAACTGTGTTATGCTGTTCAAACATGTCAGGAACTGATAAACGGAAGCTGTTTTTTATTGGGAAAAGTGCTAAGCCTCGATGCTTTAAGAGTCTTAGAATAGAGAGTTTACCAGTTCTGTACCATGCTAACAAAAATGCGTGGATGACTTCTGAAATTTTTAAGAAATGGCTAATGAGTTGGGACGTGGAAGTACAACGAAAGTCAAGAAAAATTATGCTGATGCTTGACAACTGTGCGGCACACCCTCATTTAGACTGTTTGAAAGACATTAATCTGGAATTTCTGCCTCCCAGCACTACATCTTTGGCGCAGCCAATGGATATGGGAATCATAAAAAATTTGAAGACGTTATGTTGTGGAAAGTTGGTAAACTACATCCTTGAAGCAACTGAAGAAAATCTACTGACATCAGCTTCAACAGTCGAGGAAGTCAATGCAAGGATTAACGTTTTACAAGCAATACAGTTTGTTGCCGATAGTTGGTGAGAAATAAGCATCAAGACCATTCAGAACTGCTTTGCTCACTGTGGTTTTAAGCATTCAGGCTTGGATATGGCAGATAGTGAAAATGACGTCATTGTGGAAGTGCAACACGTCACAAACTACGAAGAGTTTGCATGCATCAATAATAATATTTAATGTTACAATGAAATGAAGATTGTGAGGACGAAATTGTTGAACAAATTGCAGCAAAACACCAAAAGACATCAGAAGACCAGGAAAGTGATGATGAAGATAACACACCTGAGCCGCGACGAGTGACTAACCAGGATGCCAGGAAAATTATTGCTGAATTATGACGCTACTTCATGCAGGAAGGCAATGAAGGCAGCCCTATATCTGCACTAGATACCTGCACTGATTTTGTTCACTTGCAGTCAATCAAGAGAATACGGCAGGGGACACTCGATGAATTCCTCCAACATCATTAACTGTTAAGTATTTGATGCATACATTAAATTGAAATTGTTCTTGGTGTAAGTATTTTTCTCTGATCTGTACCATTTGTTTCCAGAATTTACGCGTATTACAGTACTTCTGTTGCTCAGTAAATGGTAGTTTGTCTTTTGTTTTATACATGTACAGTATGCGTGTACCTTTTTACTTACTTCGCATAATTGGGGCAGCCGCTTAATTGAGCCAAATTGTTCTGGTCCCGAAGTGTTCCAATTAACAGGATTCTACTGTTCCTCCTTTTTTCAGAATTCTAGGATTGTTCTCATTAAGTCCTGGTGTTCTGTCATTCCTGATTTTCTCCATTAGTTACTCCCCCCGCCCCATTAAAAATGTTTGTGTCACTAGATCATTCTTTAATCTTATTTATGAATAGTGAGGAAAGAATGTAACAACTTCTGCTTCTTCTGGCTGTAAATTTCTATTGTTTTATTGCTCTTTCTGAAGAGAAACCCATCATATTCATGGACTACTTGTTCTTTATGAAATTGGGGAACTTCTGATCCCTCCATCATGGGACCTGATTTGCAGTCTTTATTCATGTTGATGAGCAGGTCCTAATATAAACAGTTCTACTGACATCGGTGGGATGCAACAAAAGGAATGGCTGCAGTAGTGGGTGTTTATGCTTGTCTATGTTTCTCTCCCATGATAGATTATTTTTTATACTTTCTTTTTAAAAAAAAATCCTTTCCTCCCTGTTGCATCCTGGTGTACTTATAACCAGATGATAAACACATAACTCTTGGGGATATATGGATTTAGTTTTGTTCACTTTTTATTTCCCCCATGCTCTCTCCCCACTGATTTATTCTCCTTGCTTTCAGCCAACACTTCATCCTAAATTTCCTCTGTTATAATTAAATACCATTATTTTTGCCTTTTTAAAAATCTAATCACAGTAGCATCAGTGTTTCCTCACCACTAGAACTAATCTTACCAATGAAATACTCAAAAGGATGTGTATTATTTGGTCTCAGACAGTCAAATGTAACTCTTATAATTATTATAAAGTTAGGTCATGCAGTTACCATAAGGCCCGAGTAAAGGGGAAAACCTAGATATACTACTCAAGTAGCAGACCAAGTACTGAATTATGTTTTAGACACACACTTCAATCTCCACTTCCCCCTGGCTCCAGGGAGCAAGTAATTGTATCAGCCCTTCCCTAATGCAAATTACTTCCCCATCCATACTGGCTCAGCTGTGCAATAATGGCCTTTTAGCAGCTGCTCAATGCCCTTCTGTGCACAGACTGACAATGCACAAACACACCAAAGTGATCCTCATTCCCATGACTCCTAAATGAGTCTTCTGTTGTTACAAACAATGATTGAAAAATAAAACAAAGTACCTCCCAGACAAATGCACTCTTTGAAGTAGACACTCAAGGTTCTCTATGTTTAACATAGTAAATGATGTGAAATATGGTTAATACATTATAATAGAGGTAACAAAGAGTCCTGTGGCACTTTAAAGACTAACTAAAGTATTGAAGCATAAGCTTTTGTGGGCTATTGCATCTGACGAAGTGGGTATTAGCCCACGAAAGCTTATGTTTCAATACTTTAGTTAGTCTTTAAGGTGCCACAGGACTCTTTGTTACCTCTGCTAATCTAGACTAACACGGCTACCTCTCTGATTCTGTACATTATAATAGAAAACTATCCTGCAAAAATTCAAACAGTTATTTATTCTCCTTGCTTTCAGCCAACACTTCATCCTAAATTTCCTCTGTTATATGATTTTTTAAATGCTTTCTGATTAGTTCTGTTTATTTCCAAGGGGAAAAAAATAATCTGAGGCCTTCATTTAATTCACAAAGATATTTCAGTACTGATTCTATCCCATTATGTGATTCTACTTCTCTCTCTCCCCTCAACCCCCTCTGCCCTCCCCCCCCCCCCCGAGAAGATTTCACAACAGGGCTCCAGATACTGTAAAACATTTTTTTAAAAGTGCATTATTTTATAGAAGCAATCTATTTAGGATTTTGTGGGATTACTGTTCACTGGAGAAACTGGGAGAAATATGCAACTTCTAGTAATATTCAGGTGCTCAGATACTCAGGGATGAATGTGGTATAGGAACAGATATAGAATAGATTGGAATAGTTCACAGCTGTGTAAAAGTGGAGGTCAAATTCTCCTATACTACAGCAGTGAGTTGCCAAAATTGTTAGGTAAGGGGCAGTATTCTCCATTAATTTACTCCAGTACTACTCCACTATTAATACCATCTTAGCCATTGGTGTAGCTTCTAGCTAAAATTTGAACAAATTAGAAGTAAATCAAGGCAAATTTTTAAACTGATGTATTAGAGGGTTGATGTTAAAAAAAAAGTTATTGTTCAATATCTCTAATTTCAGTTGTCTCTTTTAATGAACTAAGTTTTATCAGGCTTATAAAATGGTAGTTATTAACCAGAGTTAAACCATGTTCAACTCAACAATTTAAGATAAATAAGGTTCACCAGTGTTTTGCTGGATAAGTAAAATCCATCTAATTCAACAAATATAGTATAGTGGAATCAATAGCATGAAGTCTCCTATAGATAATTTTTTTTATTGGTTCCACATAACAGATGTTTTGGCAGTCTAGGCCATTAGTTTCTGATTTTTTTATTTTTTTCTCCATAAATCAGATTTTCAACTAAATAGGAGGAAGAAAACTGTTTTTCTACTACACAAGACAAGAGCAAGATAAAGACGCCATTATGATTCTCTCTAAAAAATCAGTATCTCAAATATTCCTTCTGCTCATATGTCTGAAGCACTAACCTTATCCTTATTTTGTTTGTATGGTACAGTGACTAGCCTTTCCAGATCAGATATGGGGCCCACTGTCTTAGGCATCACAAACACTTATTAAAATAGACAGTCTCTGTCCTAAATTGCTTACACCTAAATAGACAATACAAATAGAATGGAAAAAAATAGGCATGGAAAAGTGAAATAATCACAGAGCAGTGTACGGAACAGAACTCAGGTCTCCAGAGTTCCAGACTACTGCCACACCCACCAGAACAGTCTCCATAAACTTCTAGAGCAACCATATTTCCATACTAGCTTCTTCCTCCTCTTCTTAGGTCATTATTAACCCAAGGCCCTTTTTATAGCCAAATTCTTAGCCTAGAGTTAGTAAATAAGAATTTGAGTAGTGTGTCTATGATTATTTTATGTTGTTCTTGTGAACAATGCTGGATTGACAGCCCTAGTAGACGAAGACATTTTGTTATATAGTAGCAGGTGCAGCAAAGCTGAAATTATTCTATAATTAGACTTTAAAACTATTCTGTGCCTTAAAAGATTGATGCCAATTCCAGATTAGCATTTTAAATATGGGCCCAGTTCTTTTGCATGTAAAATTCCTATTGACTTCAATAGGATTTCCACAGATGGGCCAACTAAATCAATCAAAATCATTGCTCTGTAGAATTTGCAATCTTAGTTTGTAGGTAGGTGGAAGATACAAACAAAGTGTAAGGAAGAGAAGAGTGAAACACCTAGTTTTGCATGGTAATCAACAATTGCCGCCTGCCTAGCCATGGTCATTAAGCAGGTTTTTTCCAGGCAACATGGAAGAGGTTAGTCTTATTCTCCATATATGGTATGCATAGTATCAGGTTTAGTATATTATCTTCGTGCTACTCTGATCTGAGGAGCAGTTTTCTGACATCACTAGTATTTTTAAGTAAAAAATTATATGAATGTACTTTCACAATTTGAAAAATAACAAGGTACTTGAGTTTTGATATTTTTAGCTAGAGTAAAATTATTTAGTTAACTACAGCCATTAGAAACCATTAAATAAGAACCATCAAGTGGAAATTATGAACTGTCAACCAGCCGCAGTATTCTCATTTCAAGTCATCAGACTGGAACAGATTTCAAGCAAGCTCACAGTTTCACTGTTTCATATTGAAATTTTGTTTTGCGTTATGGCATCCTAACACTATGGGACAAATTCTATCCTCAAATACACAGGTGTAGCGCTCATTCATGTCAGAGGAGGTTGGATACATACATTCATCTAAGAAGCAAATTGCACCTATTAGTGGGATTTCAATTTTAGGAATAATCTGTAGATTCAGTGGAGAGTCGTCATGCTCTGTATACCCCAGCATAGTTCCTAGTGAAGTTCCATTTGAAAGCAGAATTGGGATCAATATGTTGTTTCTGGTCTCTTCACTGTCTGTGATCTATAAAAGTTTTGTTCACTGCACAAACTTTGTGGTTTGAATTTTTTTTTTTTAAAGCTAGACATGATTTAGATAGAAAAATGATAAAGGGGAGATTATACATTAGCTGAAGCACAAGGCTCCCTTAGTTTGAACAGAAATGGCATGTGCTTATCTAGAAGAGATGAGATCCTAGTGTGAGAACCCCCCAGTAATGCTATTACTCTCTGATCATCTTAGTATTATTCATTTATATTACAGTAATGCTACGAAGCCATAGCAAAGGTCAGGGCTCCCAATGGTGTGGGGGTGGGGGTCGCCTTAACCCAGAGAGCTTACATTTTATATAGATAAGAGTGGGGGAAAGAAAATATCACCTTAATTTTACAGATGAAGTGCTGGGGTGCAAAGAAGTTACATAATTTTCCCCATATCACCCATGGAGTCTGTGGCAAAACCAGTAAGTTCATTGAACCCCGATCTCCTGATTGTCCAGCTATACTAAAAGGACAGGAGACATGTGATATGGTTTTAATGAGGCCACAACTTTATTATTAGCTGTCTGGGGCAACCTGACAGATAAGTGTACAGTGCAGGTAACCCCGTGTTCATTCAATAACTTCCCAGGGGGCTTTCACCAGTCCTTCCCTTTCCCGTCCATGTCCCTAAGCCAACCCATTGATGGGACCTTACCATTGACCCCACCTAAAAAAGGGAGGTGGCTGGCTTCCTGCTGTACCATTCATAGAAGCCCTAAACTCCTTTCTCCCCATTAAGCCTGTCACTGTATCTCTTCCCTGTGGAGTACCTGCACTGGAAATCCGTCCCACACTTGTCTAATGAGCTGCAACACACAGCCACTCTCTTCATGCCATATGTCAACAAAGCCTTCCCCAAACCCACTGTGGGGAAGATGAAAATCCCCCAGCTCCACCTATGCCAGTTCCATCCAGGTCCTCCTAGAGAAATGCCCACAGCAGGTCTGGACCAAACCTGATATTTCACCACCTAAACGGGGAGGGAGGAAGCAAGGAAGGGTGCTCTGTCCGTCTGCTCCATGTAAAAGGAATATTCACTGTATGAGGTTGCCTCTTTTAAGTGCTTGTGGTGTTTTAGATGCTGCTTGTAACTCTTAGGACTGGGGGACTGTAGGACAGGAAACAGGAAGGAGGGGGGAGGAGTTGAGCCAAGCCTGAGTTAGAGCTACAGAGGGGTGCAGCAGCAGTTCTGTAAATAGGTTTCACTGTTGATAAATAAAGTCTGTTGAAGTTTGTTAGTACCTTGCCTGCTTGAAACAACAGTGCTTCTGCCCATACAGTTCCCAAGAGACAAGTCAGTGTTGCCATGCTGACTCCTTGACCCCTTTTGCAGCAGTTTGACATCTCCCCCTCCCCGACAGTCATAAAGCACCACTCCCTTCATTTGGCCAGCCAGCAAAATTCTACCCACTTGAAGGTGCAGTGAGGTCAATTGCATTGCAGTGCGTTAAGATCATCCCTCTTGAGTCTGCACTCATTTAGACTGCAGTAAGTTGAAAAGGACTATGAGAGTCAATGATATTTGAGTCTCAAACAGCACTCATGCCAGAGTAGAACAGTGCAGTTATATCTTCTTTTGGGGAAATAATGGAGAACTACTTCAAATGTGTGCATAGACCACAGCCAGGCCAGTTCACCTCTTTGTCCTAGGCCAAATAAATTCCTTGATTTGTATGACATGGGTTTTTCTTTGAATTAAAAGAATCAAGGAGATGGGACGGAGGACAGAATGGAGGGAGAGCGTACGAGAGGATGCACTGGTTTTATAAACAGGCAAAATTTTCCTTGTGATGCTTTGCCAAAGTTTCCATTCATTTTATAGCACTTAATGTTACTTACTGCCCAAAGCTAAACACATTTCAGTAATAAAGTCCATCCTGCATATCTGCAGAACCATTCCCCTGAACACTGGTGAAACTTATACTGATCTCAAATGGGGTTTTACCTGAAAAGGAGTACAGGCTAGGGCCTGTAGTGTATGAGGAAAGTGTGAGATTTCTAAAACACTTTAATAATAGCACTTACAAAAGATAGGACAAGCTATTTCCCCCACTGAGAGTCTAGATGGCCTTCCTACCAGTAATTTGACAGTAAAGTCTTATCTGTATTAGAATTATATCACAAGAGTAGGTGCTCTTTTGTAAACTCTGAACTGGTGAGCAAAACTGTGACTTGCACATGGCATTGCTAATCCCAATATCAGATACCTTCAGCTTATTTATTTTATTAAACGAAGTTTCAAACTGAAATAAGATGCACTGACACAAGTAACAGAGCATGTGACGGAGTGTTAGCAGGAGAACTGTTTAGCAAGCCCTCTGTCACCCCAGCTACACTGAAGGGAGGTAAATTGGAGCTAGGGAGGCCACCTGGCCCTGATTGGCAAAGCAGGAGCAGCTGCTGTCTCTGCAGGCTGGGGCTGGATAAAAGCCTCAGAGGAAGACCAGGAAGGGGGGAGGGAACAAGATGGAAGGACTGGATAGGAAAGTATGGGGGTGACCAGATGTCCTGATTTTATAGGGACAGCCCCAATATTTGGCTTTTTTTCTTATATATGCTCCTATTACCTCCCACCCCCTACCCTGATTTTTCACACTTGCTGTCTGGTCACTATAGGAAAGTACCTGCAAAGGAGGAGGAATTAGGAAGGGGGGAAGCTGCTCTGAGGGGAAACAGGGAGGAATAGCTTGCCCTTCTCTCCTGCTGGGAGATAAGCAAGCAAGAACTCTGTATATCGTGTGCTGTGAATGTGGTGGGAGCACATCCTGTACAATAAAGCACAGGTGAGCGCTGCAAACAGGGACTCCGAGTGACTTTCTGGGACAAGTGGGAGCAGGAGCCAGGAGGGCCCTGCAGGAACCCCGTTACAGAGCACTACACCAGAAGTTTGCACTGGTCCAGCTATATTGGTGCTAAAAACCCTAATGCAGACATTTAATGTGAACTAGTGCTTAATTACTGAGGACCCATAACACTCTTCAGTCAGTTTCCTTCTAATGCCTTTTTGCCCTCTGCCTTTGTTTATTATATGGTCTGACTTGTATGGTCTGTGAAACTAGGTCTGATGGCAAAGGGTAGAGGTAAGGGGGGGGGAAGGAAGAGAAAGTTAAATGAATTTTGTGTAGTTTCTGACATAATTGTGATTTATATTTGCAACTAAAGATATTCCTGTCTGATGGGGTCTGAGAACTGCATCAGGAGCACTTGCATTGATGTTTCTGTATCTCACATTGCATGTTCAAATACATACACATATTAGAGAAAATGATGCAGGGCTTTAACATAGCAGGCCAGATTCTCAATTTGCACCTGCGAGAATCAGGAAAACTCCGCTTAAGTCAATGGGGCAAACAGTGGTCAGACTCACGCATAGTTCTTATTTTCTACTTTGTTTAGTTGCTGTGAAACATGAATGTTTTCTATTTTATTCATGGTAAACACATTACTAATTTACAGCACAGCAATTGCTTACCGTAATTAGTGAACTGACAGGAAATCTCCTGCTATATGAAATTTTTGTCATCCACAGTATTTGTCAGGGAACAACATAAACATATAAAACCAAAACAGAGTACAGAATCTCTCTCCAAGCAGTGGAATTCCACAAACTCAAATAAAATCAGTCTAGCAGAAATTGGATCTAGCAAGGCTAATGTTTTCATAGGAGATCATATACAAACATATTTGATTAAACCAAACACTGGCTCTATTCACTTCTTCCCATATAGTTCTGAATAGGCAGAGAACATGGGAGGGTTTTCCTATCATTAGTTTGCCCACTCCAGTGATTCACATTTCCCTGTGTGCTAGAAACAAGTCATTTGAATGCAAAGCACTCACAGGTTTTTATGTAGCTTTGTGATAGATTCAGTATAGCATTGTATTTATTAAAGTGGTAAGTATAATGTCAGGATTCTCTTAGTCTTTGTCAGTGTGCAGATGTGGGGAGCTCATTTTGAGATGTGTTGTTGAGGCACACATACTACAGACAAAGGCAAGTGACTTCAGTATTTACAATATCTCTTTGCTTTTAACTATGAAATCTTGCCAGCTGCATGGTCTAAAGCTGCAAAAGAGATTTGCTTTCCATCCCTCCTCCTCAATATGACTGTTTAGTACAGAAAATTAACGCTGGACCTTTTCAGCAGCAATTCATTTGGCAGGTCACCAGGACCCAATCCTTTCTCTGATCAGTTGTTCTTATCTCTCTGTCAAGCCCATTTCTCCTCTCCACTTTCATAGGTGGAAGGAAGCAAAGTCTGGAATGACCCATGTTTGGCAGTAGAGGGAGAAGACAGAAGTCCCTGGAAACTTGAAAAGGTTGTTACATGGGTGTAATACAAGTTCAGGGCTCTAACATAAGCTACATTGGGAGCTAAGGGTAGGATTCCTAGCTGGCACAGATCCACTCATGCTAGTTTTCTTTGATCTAGCATGCTAAAAATAGGCATGTAGTTGCAGCAGCATGGGCAGCTGAGAGCTGTCACACGGGCTAGCCATTGTGAGCACAAACTCACCTGAACTCTGTGAGTACATATTTGAAGTGACTAGCCCAGGCCTACACTACTATTTCGATCATGCTCAGTTGATGAGATCTAGCACAAATATGTCTATGCAAGATGGGAATCACACCACTAGCTCCAAGTATAGACACAGCTCTAAGGACAAAGACTAGAGCCATGGAGAAGCCACTTTATGCAATATTCTCCACATTGGAAAATCTATATGGGAAGCAGAACTGCCAAAAGCAGTATTAGATCTGCTTTGCAGCATCTACACACACATCTAAGGAGATGGAGGTAAGTCTGCAGCTGAAGTGGGAGGTTCAGTGTCATGGGAAAAGGAGATACCTGCCAGAGATATGGAATGGCCCATTATCCACGGTGGTTTTTCTCTGTGTATCTCATGGATCTATGCTGTTGACAGGGCTCTTCTCCCACTCAAAAATAAGCACTTCCTCTAGAGAACATAAGGGAAACCCCACAATTAGATCTTCAGAGCGCTGACACACAGATACTTTCCTGTCATGGGGACCGATGGTGCTCAGTCTATGGCATAAGTACGGACTTGGAATTTAAAGGAACAAATGTTCAGTGAATCTCAGCTTCTGTCTACCAGTCAAATAGTATAGTTCTGTGATAAACTGAAGTATGGAGTACAGCTGGGCAAAAAATTCTATATGAATAATTTATTCACTGAAAAATGCAGACTCAAGTTGATCAAAACTATTCACAAATTTGTGCCAAGTTTGCTGAATAGTTTCAGCTGAATTGAAAAAGTCAAAATGTTTCATAGTCAGAGGGTCTGGGAAAGAGCAAGAAAATGACTCAGTTGCATGGCAGTGAGGGCACTCATCTAGTATGTGGAAGACTATGTGGAATTATTTTAGAAATTATTATAAAAGGTGGAACTGCTTAAAGACACATGATAGAGAAAGCCCCATACCGTAATATCCCATAGGCCAGTGATTAGGGAGCTCTCATGCAGTCAGAGAAACCAGAGTTCAGATCTGTCTTCTGCATCAGATAGATGGGGAACTGCAGTTGGGTCCCCCAAATCCTTCGTCAGTAACCTAGCTACTGGGCTAAAGCTTACAAGGAATGCTTCTCCTCCTCCCATTTCATGAATCCTTTCCCTTGTCAAAAAGGCCTGAACACGAAAAAAAAAATTCAACAAATGTTTGGTTTCAATGTGACAAACATTCTGACACAAAAGATTTGACTTTTCAATTTGTCAAAAATGTCATTTGTGAGTTACATGCAACTACCCCCTCCCCATTCATCATAACTGACAGAGAACAAAAAACATTATTTGCCCAGCTCTAGTGTGGATGTGATGAGCAACTTGAGGCCACTCCACAATGACCGTTACTAGAATTTTTTTCTATCTAGTAGCTTTGTGTTGCCCTACATACAATTGTTTGAAGTTCTAATTCCAATTCCTAATACACTGTTATCCACATCAGGGGAGAAAAAACACCATGACAGCGGAAAAGGCTGGGTCTCTTTAGGTGCTTCAAGCTAGGCTCTAAAATGTTATCTAAAATCACTAGTTATTTCTGAAATTTTGACACACACACCGTTTGAAAAATTCGCCCATTTTAAGGGTGTTGTCCTTTCAAAAAAATCCAAGAGTAAAATTAACATTTCATGGGTTCCATTGCTCACAGGGGTTATTAAAAAAAACAGAGTTTATAAATAAATGATCACTTCTTAAAATATGCTCTTTGCAATGGAGGAATTCTGGATCCAAAAGTAACTTGTACTTTTTCAAAAGTTTTAATTGAAAGTTATGCTTGATAAAAATGAAATTATTTATCTTCTTGGGGCTAAAATGCACGACCTTGGCTACCTTACAGAAATTGTACCAGCTGCAGCTTCTAGATAAACTGCCTGAATAGCCAGGATAATTTTTGCCATAGTCTTACAACCTGTGACTTAGGGCATGTGATTTTGTTGCTCTGTATAACCTATTTCTTATATAAAAAAATGTTCTTGCCATAGCATAGGTCTAGGAAAAAACACTTGTAAAAATGTAATAAAAGTTATCTGATTGGATGTATTTAAAAAAACCTGATATTCCCATTGGTGTTGGAATGAAAAAAAGATACTATCCTTACTTTCTATTTTTTTGTTATTAATTTGACAAAATACATATATTTAACCTAGAATTTAACTTGGGTCCGAAGGGAAAAATTCTCCTCTCAATTAACAGTCTTACTCAATGCTAGCAAGCAAAAATTGGTGCGTATCCAGACATCATGTAGCAAAGAAGTGGCTATTTTTCTTCCTTTAAATGTGGAATAACTAATAACCTCATACATCTGCCCTTTAGAGGACTAAACAGAAATTTAGCAGTACATTGTTAGAATACAATTATTTTAATTCCGGTCTTTGACAGCCAAAGGTCTGTTTTTGAAAAGTTTCAGGTTTAGTGTGTGCACGCACAAACACACATAATCACGATAAATCTGGTCAACTTCAATATAGAACCCAATAGTTATAAAATAAGCCTATCGTTCTCTAATAAAAATCTATTTGAAGTTTCTTGTCAACACAGGAAGTGCAATCCACCTTGAACAATTTGTAGTCATTTACCTCAGTTAAAGCAACCAAATCAGAATTCTCCACCTGCTTACACTAGTGGAAGCATTTTACATTCAACTTTGCACAGGTATACATTACTATAAAAGAAACAATGAATCAAGGATCAGACCCCAGAAGAGCTTTGCACCTTTAAACTAATCAGAAGCAGGTTCTTTCCAACTCTTTAGTTCCCTGTCGTACCTGAGGTTTCTTAATGTGAAACTAAAAAGAGAAAAAGGAGAAAGCAAGTTGCCAGACTGGAGCAAGGGGCCAGGTGCAAAGCCTGAGTCCTGAACCAAAGTCAGCAAAAGTCAGGCCCTGCCACAAAACAAACACCTGCTTACAAATTCACTGTCTGGTACCATCAAGTTGGCAAAAAACCCAACAGCTAGCATCGCTAAAAATGCAGGCACTCCTAAGTACTAGGCACAGGGTATTCATGTAAGCACATTCCAGAAGGCTAGTACATCCCAACATAAAGTTATGGCATAAACCTAAAAATGGGAGATGGTACAGGAATACAGACTCTAAGCAGAATAAGGAAAAGAGGACAGGATGGATGAAGATGTTTTGTTCAAGCATGCAGGTATAAGACGTAGGGTTGATAACTATCTATGTCATGTGTGTAATAAGTAACTTGTTTGTATCAATGAATAAAGGAGAAGGTATAGGTGGGGCATCTCTGTCCTGCCTAGGAACAGTGGAGAGTCCCATTGCTGACTGAGCTAGTCCATTGTACGGGGCACATGTTAGTGTACCTGTAGTATCTATGGGGCACTAGTACTGTGCTTCATTGACAATAAACCTGGTCAAGTGCCTTTGCCACCAGACTGAGTCTGTGGCCTTACTGGGCAGTTCCCTCAAGGTCTGCTGAGCCACTTAGCTGTGCAGAGCTAGGATGGCATATGGAGAGCACACACACAGACAACACGCATGCCAACTAACAATAGCTGCACTACAACAAGAGTTCAGATTAATAACTCCTTTTGTTTATTTCCTATGCATTGTTCACTTACAGTCATGAATCTAAGGCAGGGGTGGGAAACTACGGCCCGCGGGCCACTTGCAGCCCACCGGCCATTTTTATCCGGCCCACAAGCTCGGGCCGGGGGAGCGGTGCTAGTGACCCCATGCTTCCGGGCCAGCGTGCTAGGCCAAGTGCAGGAAGCCGCGGGGCCCCACACTCCTGGGCCGGATTGCCCAGCTGAGCATGGTAAGCAAGGGGATGAGGGGCTCATATAGGTGGTGGGGTCCCGGACGGTGGTGCTTAGGATGGGTGGGTCTTGGGACAGGGCAGTCAGGGAACAAAGAGCAGGGGTCTTACATAGGGGGTGGGATCCTGGGGGGGGGGAAGGTGGTAGGATCTCAGGAGGAGGAAGTCAGGGAACAAGGAGCTGGGGGGTGGGTTGGATGAGTCGGAGGTTCTATGGGGGGCAGTCAGAGGGTGGGAAGTGTGTAGGTGGGGGTCAGATAGGGAGCAGGGCCAAGCTTTTTGGGGAGGCACAGTCTTCCCTACCCTCCACACAACTTTGAACCCCAATGTGGACCTCGGGCCAAAAAGTTTGCCCACCCCTGTTCTAAGGTATTCATTTATGAGGTATTAATAAAGGGAGATGGATAGATCCAAAGTAAAACTTTTAAACAACCTTTTTCAGTTTTATTGAACTCACTAATTTTAAACTTCCTTTATGGATTTCTTTTACCAGATTCCCCGCATCTTAAATACTATAGCAGTTTCTCACTTTTTATTAATTAATTTAAAAAAATTCAAGGTCAATAGCTATATTGTCATGTCTCTGATCAATAGTTTTCTTTGTATTTGTGGTCATTACTTACGCTATCTGACTTGATGTGCTCATTAATATATACAAAGTTCTGTTACATTATTGATTTTTTAGTCAGCTGCTGAATTTCATGTCCTTGCTATTGTCAGTGTTGTAGTCTCATAGTTCACATTTATTTGGTAGTTCATAGAGAACTAGCTGCCAAATTTGATGAATCAAGTTTGTACCTATGTTGTCTGACATACTCCCATCTTCCTACCTCATTCCTAATGGATAATACCACCATACCTGAATAGCTTGGATTTTAGTAAAGCTGTCCTGTTAGTTTATCATAGGTAAATATTATCCCAAAATACTCTTGCCAGAAAGTCCTGTAAACCTATGGGCAAAATTCTGCTCTTATTTTCCTTTTCGTAACTCTAGTAATTCTACTGACTTTTACCATTAATTGATTTTACACTACTATAACTGAGATCAGACTCTGACCCAACAAAATTTGGCACTGAGGGTATATAGCTTTGTCAGTGTGGATTAAGATGAACTATATTGTCAACTATTTTCCCATGTAATGCATAATTTATCCCCAAATAAAGCCATTTCAAGGGAGATTTGGAATGTAATATGTTATCTTTCTTTAAACTGCTGCTGTATCAGTATGTAACCTACTGTTATCAAGTTCTACTTTTTAATGATACATATTCCACTTCCCATCATTCCTGTCTCTTGTATGCACTTGATAACCTTATTCTACACATCACAGTATCGGATATCAGTGAGAGAGATCTTCTACTCTTTGTTACTGCTGCACTGTCTTTTACAATTTGACTTTTTACCATGCTTTAAACCTAGTTTCTCTTGGCACATGGGTAATATATTATTCAATGATCGATGTAGCATACAAACCAGCAATATATCCTTCCATTCTATCTGGCAAGTGTAAGAAGCAACCATTTGTTGCATTTTACAATCTGTATGCTCAAGGGACGGAGAGTTGTAGATTTTGGGAACAATACCCTCTCAAACATAACCAATAGCTCCCTAATCTAAGTTCAAAGAAACAAAGAGCAGGAAATTTGAAAGCTTGCTGTCCAGAATGTGAAACACTGAGGAAAAACTTTTTACAGCTCAAGGCTGCATGCTTCATCTTGTGTTTATGGCTATAGTTACTACTTTTATGCAGACTGCAGGGATAAATTTAGCTGTGTGCTGAAAGACCTAGGTGTTGTACTATTTGCCTCTAGGACAGTACAAATAACTCCCCTCAAACAAATTACATCTAAACAGAGCTTTGATGATGCTGAAACTTTGGCATCAAGTTTCATCCTAGGGTATATTATTTATATGAATTCCATCCTTGTGCCAGATTGTGGGAAAGCCTGGGAGCTATTTTTGATGTAACACTTTCCTTTGGATGTCACAATTATCTCTGCATTCAAAAGGCCACTTTCCAATCTACTGATGGAGTACTTGTTTCTCATTTTTTTTTTTTTTTTGCTCTATGATCATTTGTTCTCAGTTGTTAAATCCAATCTCTCTCTTCTGGGTCATTAACCACACCCTCTCTCAAGATGCAAGACACCACTTGTACCAGCAGGTATGAATGGAGTTTAATTTTCTAGGCTCTTTAAGGCAGGTACTCTCATTTACTATATGTTTGTGCTGCATCTAGCACAGTGGGGCCCCAAGGATATATTTATAAATTTTTAAAAAAATTAAACCTGCTCAATTGGACCTGATATGTCCAATCTGTGGACTTAAATGGGTCATATGGCTTGATTAAACTTAGTAAGCATGTAAACATTTGGTTTTATTTCAAACTAGACTTGGAATGCAAACTATTCATGATGACATTCTCTTCAATAATTTCTTGGGATTAAAAAAAAAGTGAAAACCAGCTAGAGAGAAGGAAAAAAAAATAATAAATTCTTTGACTGATAAGTTCTTTCCTTAATCTGTTTCATTAAAATATTTTAAAATTACTTCACTACTAATTAAAAAATGAAAATATTTAGAACTGAATCATGACATTTTTATCCAGTCAAAACTCCCCTGGCTATCAAGGAGATCAAACAGAAAATACAGCATAAGAGGCTTGTGGGAATTGTATGTTAAAATGGGGAACAAATGAGAAGATACAGAGTATGTTTATATTAATGTGAAATCTGCTATAGAACATTAACACTTTGTATGTTTCCTTACCAATAGTAAGCAGTACATAGATGAAACCCTATGGACATAAGATGCAGAAAAGGTTCTTTAAACACACGTTCATCCTTCTCTCTATTTACAGGAAGCTCCTGTAGCTGTATGTATTTAACTACACACTACAGAGAGACAAATTATTTTGGCCATGACATTAAAAAATGTTCAGCAATAACTGAAATCTGATTTGTTAACTTTCATCCTCAAACAGCTCAAAAGAAAATAGATGCTTACACCATCAGATGAAGTTGTGCAGGTTTACTAATGGAAATAATTAGCCAGACAAATTGCTGATTGTAAACAAGGCTTGCACTGTTATTTCATTACATGTTATAGTTGAATATATCAAGATCTGTGTGTATTTTGTTGCTGTTGGGATTTATTTTTTTATTTGCTTTGCCTAGCCTTTTTTTTTAAAAAATATATATATATCTGTGGCATCTCAGTTTATGTAAGAGTGCCGTTTAGCCATCAGTGCATTCACTTCACATTGACAAAGAGAAATAAACATCAAGCTGACAATGTGATATCCTCCACAGGGTCCAAAAAAAAAAAAGTGCTAGATAGAAGAGCATTCCCATCCCACCACTTCTGCCAGGCTTTTTATTTCTGAGTAAATGTATTTTCCCTCAAGAGACAGGCAGGAAGAACATTAAAATGGCAATGCACTCCTTCTTTGTTTGGAAAGCCCTTTGACAATAGCCAATAAAGACTTCAATGGAAAGGCACCTGTGGAACTTTTGCTTACAAAACAGAGCAATAAGCTATGGAGATGGTTGCTGTGTTGGAAACCTCTAATTGTGAAAGGAAATGCTGATCATGCACTTTCCTCATAAAATCCAAAAAGACCTTTAAAAACAGGTTTCAAAGTATGAATCTGAAAACAGAAGTAGCTGGTAGTAGGGCTCCTCTGTAATATTAAATGCTCACATGTCTACACTGCAGTCAGACATCTGCAGCGGGTGACTCAGGCTCAGGAACTGCAGTGTAGAAGCTCAATCTTGAGCCTTGGCTCTGGATCCCTGCAAAATGGGAGGGTCCCAGAGTTTGGGCTGCAGCCCAAGGCTGCATATCTAATTGCAGTTAAACAGCCCAAGGTCAAGCCCCATGAACCCTAATTCATGAGCCAGATGCAGATTTTTAACTGCAGTGTAAACATACTCTTGTAGTACAAAATAGGAAGCCTTTTTTATTTTATTTTATTCGTAAGGATTCCCAACTATGAGACAACCTTAATCTTGAGGTTTAGAATAATGTCTTTTTGCCAAGACTGAGGGAATGTGGCACTGAATTACTGCTATGCCATAACCCAGGAGTCTCAAACACCCAGCATGCAGGCAGCATGTGGCCCATGGAGTTATTTCCTGTGGCTCGCCATAGGCTCTGACTCCACCAGCAGCCAACCTCCTCTCACACCCACCGCCGATCATCCACCCTCCCGATTGTGCCATATCCCCGCTCCTCTGCCTACTTTCCAGTCCTTTCTGCCATCAAACAGCTGTTTGGTGTCACTTAGGACTTTCCAAGAGAGATGGGGGAGGAGTGAGGAAGCAGCATACTGAGGGGAAAGGCAGAGAAGAGGCGGGGCTGGGGCAGAAATTTGGGGAAAGGGTTGGAATAGGGGCAGGAACTCTGCAGAAGGGATTGGAATGGAGGCAGGGAAAGGGTGGGGTCTCATGGAAGGGGTGGAATGGGGGCAGGGGCAGGTTGGGGTAGGGCATGAACTGAAGTAATTCTAAAAGTAAATCTGTGTTTTGTCATTTGAGTGAGGTGCATTGCTGAGCGTTTCTATTTTATTCTTTTATTAAAGTTAATACAATGACTTTTAATAGCATACTATATTACGCTTCATGGGTTTTTTTCATTTTTGACTATACTTTTGTATTGTTCTATGAAAAGGTTTCCATAATGTGGCCATTGTACTAGTCCTCATATGACCCTCATGGTGATTTGAGTTTGAGATCCCTGCCATAATGATTATTCCTTACTTGTGAAAGAATATGGTACACATAAAAAGGGGGAGTACTTTTGTGACACCTTAGAGATTAACATTTATTTGGGAATAAGATTTTGTGGGCTAATCCCACTTCATCAGATGTGTGGAGTGGAAAATACAATAGGCATATATATTATACACACAGTACAGGAAAAGATGGGAGTTTCCTTACCAAGTAGGGGGTCAGTTCTAATGAGACAATTCAATTAAAGTGGAAGTGGGCTATCATCAACAGGAGGAAAAAATTACTTTTGTAGTTTTAGTCAGGGTGGCCCATTTCAAACAGTTGACAAGAAGGTGTGAGTAACAGCAGGGGGAAATTAGCATGGGAAATTAGTTTATAGTTGTTGTAGTGACCCATCCACTCCCAGTCTTTATTCATGCCAAATTTGATGGTGTCCAGTTTGCAAATTAATTTGAATCCTGCAGTTTCTCAATGGAGTCTGGTTTTGAAGTTTGTTTATTGAAGAATTGCCCCTTTTAAGTCTGTTATTGAGTGTCAGGGAGACTGAAGTGTTCTCTGGCTGGTTTTTGAATGTTGTAATTCTTGATGCATGATTTGTGTCCATTTATTCCTTTTGTGTAGAGACTGTCTGGTTTGGCCAATGTACATAGCAGGGGGCATTACTGGCACATGATGGCATACAGTAGACTCTCGATTATCCAGGACTAGCGAAAATACCCGGCGTTGTTCGGGTCCGTCAGAGGTGGGGAGGGGGCAGAGAGCTGAGCGAGTGCGGGGTCCGTTGGAGGGGGGAGGGGACAGAGAGCAAACCTGACACCCCCACCTCACCCCCCCTGACCAAACCTGACACCCCCACCTCACTTACCACTCGACCAACCCTGACTCACATTTTCACCCCCCACCGAAACCCAACACCCCCACGTCACCCCCCTACCAACCCCAACACCCCCTGACCAACAACCACACCTCACCTCCTGTAGACCAAACCTGACACACCCACCTCACTTCCCCCCCAACCAAACCGACACCCCTACCTACCACCAAACCCGACACCCACACCTCACTTACCCCTCGACCAACCCCGACCCCCCTCCTCACACCCCCAACCAAACCCAACACCCTCACCTTACCCCCCCACCAAACCCAACACCCCCTGACGAACCCCAACACCCACCCCTCACCCCTCACCCACCCCGACACCTTCCCACCCCCCCCAGACCAAACCCAACACCCCCGGCTCACTTACCCCCTGACCAAACCCGACACCCCCACCTCACTTACCCTCCGACCAAACCCGACACCCCTACCTCACTTACCCTCCGACCAAACCTGACACCCCTACCTCACTTACCCTCCGACCAAACCCAACTCGGGTCCGTCGGAGGTGGGGAGGGGGCAGAAAGCTGAGCGAGTGCGGGGTCCGTTGGAGGGGGGTATTATATAACTATGTCACAGAGAACAGCAGCTGCCCAGCTGATGTGATTGGCCTTTATATAATTTCACCCCTGGGGGCGTCAGAGGTGAGATTTGAAAAAATTTCGACTCTTACCCTGATTAGGACCCTAAGACCTATAACTGTACCAAATTTCAAGTCTCTAGCTCAAACGGTGTGGAAGGAGTAAGAGAACGTACATACACACATACACCATTTGACTTTTATATATATAGATTGGGTTAACCAGGTTGTGGATTAATCAGGATGCCGAAAATAATACACATAACTCGTAGGGCTGGCTCTGGCTTTGTTGCCGCCCCAAGCGCGCGCACTCCAAAAAAAAAAAAAAAAAACCCACACACCACACACCATCACCAGGGCACAGGGCAGCCATTGAACCAACACCCCCTTCCCTCCGGCGCAGGCTGGCTAGTGAACCAACACCCTCCCTCCAATATTTCCTATGGATGGTGATTATCTGGGATTTTATTAACCGGGATTATTTTTTCCCTATCATCCTGGATAATCGAGAGTCAACTGTATATCACACTGGTAAATGTGATCTATGCCATCATATATCCCCCTGCCATGTACATGGGCCAAATCACACAGTCTCTATGCAGAAGAATAAATGGACACAAATCAAATGTCAAGATTTGGCCAAAGTCTTGTTTTTTCAAAGGAAGTCAGGTCAACTGGGATAGGACTTTAAAATGGGACTATCTGAGCCAAAATGGGATGTATGGTCACTCTATCTATGGTCAGCTCTACTACTACCAACACTCTTTGAGGCCTGACAATATCCCACAATGCAGAGAAGCATTATCCCCACTTGACACCCATGGAAAACTGAGGCCCAGAGCAGTTAAGTGACACCCAGCCTTCTGTGGCAAAGCCAAAAACGGAATCCCAGTCCTTAATCTGTATCAAGAAATACCCCATGCTTACTCTTTTATGCTAGAGAAAGCTACATGGAATATGAAATTCCTCTCAATTACAAACATTAGCAATGTATCCGTGGAGATGTGATGATTGCAGCACTTTTGTTATACATGATAGGCACTTCTGCAATGGGAGTGGTATATAGAGAAGGAAGAAATATAATTCCCATTGGTAACAAGGCAATTTGTTTGATAAGTATGGATTTCCTGGTATAAATTAGAGTGAGATGCAATTCATAAATAATGGAGATCCATTTTGTATGCTTCAAAGTTTGGGATTATAAATCCTCGATATGGTAAATTGACAGAGAGACATGGCCACTAAGCCTAATGAATTTTACCCACTCAGTGCTGAAGAGAAAGACAAAATAACCCTAAAGTCAATGACAATATGCCCTGGAAAAAAAATGCCTTCTGACCCCAGCCCTGATACTCATGTGCAAGGCTAAACTGATCAAGAAATACTATATTCTGTATTTGACTGAATAGTGTTAAATATAGGATAGATAGCTGAGTATTTGCTATTCCTGAGTCTTGAGCAGCCAACAAAGCTGAAGCCTCTGTTCCTTAAATGGCATAGTTGAACTAGTGGGAACCAGAAAAGGAGGGAGTTCAGGGGGAATGCCATTGATAATGACACAATGGCAGAAGTTTATAATAATTTTTTTACGGTTTATACTAAAATATATGCTCACATTTATTGACCTTTATAATGGACCTAGAAATCCGTGTTAAGCCAAGGTCTTGTACAGATCTTTAAAAACAATTATTAAGAAATGACAAGAGTGACCCCCATCCAAGCAGCGAGTTCAAGTGTATGCAATTTGTGTTAAATGCCAAATGTCTCAGAGCACTACATAGGGGAACCTATTTTATCCTTTCCTCTTTTATATACTTCATTCATTATTTTTCTTTTACATTCTAATTGGAATTGGAGATGCATATTGCATGGGAGTCTTGCAAGGCATCAGGGACAGAATCCTAATCAAATACAAAATGTATATTGAAATGGATTTGGGATAAGGGTCTAACCCATTTGATCACAGTTCAGGCAGAGCAGGGTATAAGTCATACAAGACTGTGTTATTAGCATGTAATATGCTTTATGGTTCTGCAGTTACAGTGTACAAGATACCTTTGGTGTTAAAGTGACCCAGAAAGACACAACTTCTGTATTGACAGGAACCCTGCTGAGATGGTGATGTTTCTTTCTTTTCAGAAGAGTCCCTTGTTATACATTTTGAGCACCCTGCATTCCATAATATTGGCAACTGCTGTGCTATCTCCTTAGAACAGTGAGTACTCAGAGCAGTACGCAGAACTCAGATTAGAGATAGATATTAATGATGGGTGCAAGTCCCCAGAATAGAAATTCAGCCAGCCTCCCCCCACACCTCTTTTTTTATTTTTAATTTAGGACTATCCATCTCTAGGCTCAACAAAATTGAGTTCAATAACAAGGCATTTTAAAGTAACAACTTAAGGTTAGATTTCCTCTTCAAAGAAAGCATTTCCATTGTAACAAGGACACTTGCAACATTGATACCCCATTTGATCCCTTAACCTCTACCAACAATGAAGAAAAAGGAGGGGGGGAAAGCAGAGTTCTGGACCTCTGAAAAGGGATGTTCCAGAGACTCCAGGAAGTGCACTAGGATTTTGCTGTTGCTATTGATTTTCCTTGAAAGGCAGTCAAACACTATAGTGATGTGTTGCAATACAATACCCGAATATAATTATTGTGATATACTTAGTCATGTTCACTTGTACCATACAATCAAAGCCATTGGCTTCAATCTAATCAAACCACCATTCATGCTGTCAGTATTCAATGGAAATAAAGGTAACACAATATGTCCTTACTAAAAGCTTTACAAACATTTCATTTTTTTAAAGTGACCTTCATTGTTACTAAAACCCTTTGGTAAAATGATTTTTGCCAACAATATTTCCCAGAGAATTTGTGCCACCATATTTTGGAATATTGCCACAAAGACTGTGTCTGGTGAGAGTAACATTTATAGCCAACATCGCTTGGCAGAATTGTACCCCATTACATGGAGAAAATATAAAGTGTGTTAGTTGCACATTCAGGTCCTGATATTGTATGTAAGCACTCATATTACTACTATGCTATAAAGGAGTTCTGGCCATTCACTGTATACATATGAGACAAAAGACTTATTCTGTCCATTATTTATTTATTTATTTATTTGGGGTGCAAAAACTTCAGGAAGTGTTAATGTGAAAGTGAGAATGCCAGTACCAAAACAAAAGGTGTCCCGTTACACACCAATACCTCATTGTCCAATTAAAACTAGTAACTTCATATGACTACATGGTCATTAAGCTCTTCTGATACATAAAAATAGAGGCTAAATATAACCACCATAACTCATCTACCCAAGGCTTTTCTTATGCAATTTCAGGTTTGTGACTGACAGGAGAGAACCCAACTTATTATTCTAACTGCAGAAAAGGGCTTGTTTTCCTCAAACATCCAAAGATAAAGTAGTAAGGAGAAAGGTCATTTCATGTGGGTTTTTTTGTGCTACCAAATTTGGGACAGAAATATTTCACCATAGGATTCAAGTGGCTTTTTTCATTAGGTTTTCTGAACTGTATATTGGAAACCCAGCAGTCGGCCAACACATGCCATGAGGGGTCAGTTACAGTGAAAAGAAACTATGCATTTTCCTGACTTTAGTGCATTTAAAGTTTCCCATTGTGAGGTTGCACTCTTCTTTCATTTAATATTGTGTGTGTTTTGTTGAATTCAGATGTGATCTATGAAGTCTACCTTGGCAAAGCTGAGTGTGCACAACTTTTAGTACTTCCCTGAAGCAGTGCCATGAACATTGTGGTTTCTGTACTGTCAGTGCCAACCCTGAATTCATCATCACTGACCCCTGAATTGACTATAAAAGCCTTATATAAATTACAACTGGAACACATTTTTTAAAAAGTTATTGTATCCCCAAAATCAAATTATGAGAAGCTTGCATAATCATTTGTGGTTTGCAATTAAATGATCATGAGAAAAAGGTTACTAATGATTATAAAAGGAAAATTATAAAAAACTGTAGTCACAAACCAGGTCACATTCTAATGTAATTCCATAAGAAGTTCAGGTGACTAACTTTTTCAGTCCCACAGTCCTTCTACAGCGAAGACTCCCATTAGGAAAAAAAAGGAACTATACCATGGGAAGCTTTGGATTTTTTTTTTTTTTAAATGCTGGAAGAGTAAACAGGACTTTTATGCAACTTGCTTTCCTTTCTACAGGCTGCGGCTGGCATCTCTTCCTCCTCCTCCAAAATGTCAAATAATAAGAACCCTGCTGTCACTGCACCTGTCACTCTCTTCCTCACTGTCAGTTACTCAGCTTGTTTCGGAACAACATGTCAGCAGACTGGAGCTGCAAAGCTATGGGGGTGGAGGGATTCTATCCAATATGGACCATATTCTACATATCAATGAGCTAACTTCTAAAGACGCTGCCAAAATCTCCCAGGTCTGCAAAACTAGGTTGGTAATCTCACACTTTCCTACAATGTTACCAGTGCTTCTGTTTGAATTTGAACTGTGCACCATACAAGAATATCTTGTTAGCTCTACTGGGGGTTTTAGGAAATACAGAGTTGCAAAAAATGAATATTCAATTTAAAATTAATCCTAAACTTTTTTAAAATTGTTTTTAATTCAGCTCGAAATAGTTGTGAAGAATAGAGTCAGTGATTCTGTAATGAATACAAGCACTCAAATCAGTTTAGACTGCTGCAGTATCACATAAGGAACATGGGCCCAACCCCAGGAGGTGCTGAGGGCCCTCAGCTCCTTTGAAGCCACTTTAAAAGTATGGAGAAACAAGACTCTGAGAGAAATGCTGAAAAAATGAAGTCTGACTTCTTTGCAAAAGACATGAGAAAGAGCTTGCGGAGGTTCAAAAAATCATGAAAGGACAGAAATAATAGGTAGCACAGGACTATTTGAACTTATTTCAAATACAATATCTGGAGGACATAAAACTAAAGATATGTCAAACCCCAACGGAATTGGGTCATATTTATTGCTCTCACACACACACAAATATACAGTAATCTTCAGAACACAGGAACTGCAACAGTATGAGAAGTTAAAAACGGTTATTGGGTAAACTACAATAGTAATTCAGCACTAGAGTGAATGGAGATTGTATGAATGACAGAAAATTAGACTATTTCCTATGTCCAGCATTCTGAGATATGTAAGTTTGTCTCTTGGGAAATGGACAGATGTGGTTTAAGTAACTGAGAGCCCTCATTAATAATATCTTGTTCTCATATAGCATTTTTTACTTAAGAATTTCCGAGGTTAACAAAAAGATCATTTTAATAATTTTAGAGCTGGGCCCCCCCAAAAAAGTGAAGTTGAGGCTGCAATTTTCAGGCTCAGATGCCTATAGTTGGGTAATAAAGTCTACATTTATGTACCTAAAACTGTATGCAATTCTTGTATTAGGGCACTCAAGTTAAAAAATTTGGCCTAAGTGACTTACCCAAAGTCTCTCAGTGATCGAATTGGAAATAGAACCCCCGATTTCTACTCCAACCACTAGACAAATCTACCAAACACAGGCAAACTCTATACTGCCCAGAGTAATGAATACATGCATCTGTTTACTGAGTATCTTGTTATTTTCTCTGAAATATTATTGAGGTCCCACATGAAATCTCTGCGTCATGTCTGCTTTTGACTAAGAGTAATGTTTCAAGGATATTGCATCATTACACTAAAATTTTAAATGCAAAAGCTACAAGGATGAGGTTCTAAGATGAATACTTCAGCTGATGCATCTTCTCTATGGACAGTTCCCAGCCACATGAGTTGTTTTTTTTTAAAAGGGAAAGCACTAGCAACCACCAAAGTTTTTGAAAGGCACTCCGACTGATGTCAAAACCTTTGAAATGTAATCTGCAGCAATAAGAAAATATTCCAAGGTACCCAGAGCCTGAATGGTCTCCTATGACATAAAGGTTCTTTGAAGAAGATTCCCCTCAGAGATGAGAAGAGGACTTAAGTGATATTACATTCTTTTTTAAAAAGGGAATTCCCTACTGAAACATTAAATTTGTTGTCCTTATGTCTTCTCAGACAGTATGAGAGCAGCTGCAGCATATAAGAAACTTTAGTATTATTGATTAGGAAGCATAGAAAATTTAGAAAGTAATTTTAAAAATACAAAGCTCAAAGTGACTGACAAAACTATGAATGGAAAAATGGTAGATAATTTGACTCAAATGAGTGGCCATTGGTGCAAAATCAGAACACAATCAACTGTTCATAACTGTTTCACCAGAAAGTACACAAGTTCAAGTATATATATTTTAATTTCCCCACTCTCAGGAATCAGGGCCTGAAGCAGAGAGCCAGTTTCTGGGCAACCTAACGAGCACATCTGGAGGAGGTTGCCTGATTTCCTAACAAGCACACAGTGTGGGCAAAGTCAGCAAAGCACCTCTTAAGTGCAGCAGCAGCAGCAGCTCAGTGGATGTTCAAAGCCTTTGCCTCCAGCTCCTATGCTTGCTCGTTTCCAGCCTTGTCCCTACCTTATTTCAGCCTTGGCGCCAACGCCACTTCTGCCTTCCCTCACTTCAGGTGGCCCTTGCTCTGATTCCTGACTTCAGCTGTCAGAATTGTGGCTTAGAGCTGAAATCAGGTCTCTGAGGCTTAGGACATCTAATTCCTGACTGCTGCTCTAATCACTTGGCATGATCCTCTATGGCCCAGTCTCTTACCTCCTCCATTTTTAGATCTCTCTCCAGATTCCTCTTTGGGATTAATAATATTTTCACTTGCACTCAGTGTGCTGTAAAGAGTTCTGTGACAGACCGCTTCCTCACCCCTCTCAGGAACAGGCAGGAAAACCCTTCTTTGCTTCAAACAGTGCTCTTTATTCACAGTGCAGGCCCCACCACCAATATATACAGCTTTGTACAGTTCTTCAACTTACAGCTCTACAGCTCCCAGCTCTACAGACTCTATATAGTCCAGCTTACAGTTTACAACTCTAAATAGTTCTTAACACACAGCTCTAAACAGCTCCAAACACACAGCTCTGAATAGCTCAAACCACACCACACTCTATACCATCCCCACCACCCTGGGCTTCCTTCCTGGCAGCCTTTTATCCCCCCTGAGGCTGCCGCCAGGTGCAACCCCTCCAGGTTAATTGCTCTGCAGCCCCGGTGGCTGATTAGCCTTCTCTGCAAGGGAGGTTTGCAGGCTTCTGCTCCCTCTTAAAGGGCCCGCAGAGCTGGCTCAGGCACTCCTGGCCAGCACCCTGCCACAGTTCCAAGCACTGTACAGTCACAATGTAGACAAAGGTAGATGTGACTCTGTGTGGAAGCCTCTTTGTCTCTGTGTGTGTCTTGTAATAGGTTTCTTTAACGAATGCCTCCTATTTTAAATGGACTGATTCTGCATATCTTAACTGCTTCAAGGCTGTTGAGTTGACTCTGAATCTTTAGAAGTGTGCCCATCGCTATTTATCAATAGGGTAATAAAGCTTCAAAGAGCTGATCAACAATAACTGGAGTTATATAGGAATCCAATTAAATACAAAAAACTCTCCTAAAAAGGTTCCTCAAATGTCTAAATTTTGGATCAGTAAAAATAGTCAGTACAAGGAGAAACAGCAGCTGAAATACAAATGGCATTAATAGGTCTACCTCAAAACTAACAAATCCAGGTAAAATGACTTTGGATCAGGTCTATGTTCAGTAAGAAGGTGTATTTTAAAAATATTTTTAATAACTATTACTTGATATTATGTTTTTCCAATATCTATGACTAAATGAGAAAATATCAACAGCAAGAAACATGGTCATTCTATTCAGTTTCTAAAGCTATAATAGGATTTCTTAGGTCAAAATGTGATTTGGGTTCATTATCTTTTTATTTTGTGTTTTTGTTAGACAATCAATAAGGCAGATTTTTCTTCTAGCAATTGTCTACTATAATTTTATCTTTGATAAAATTACAATGATAGGTGAAAGGCAACTATTCCCCTTTAGGAGATAAGAATTGTAAATACAGTGCTTACTTAAGTGGTTTTATATTCCCTAATTCACTGTATTAGACATGCTTTGTAGTTTTCATCCACACCAAATGATTCCTGATTCGCTTATTCATGCTCATTCTGACCTGGTCTACATCAGACTTTAAAAAGGTCATCCCTTATTTGAAGTTGCCCGACCAAGCCTTTTGCAGCTTCTTCCAAAAGAAATGAAAACTGGACTTCAAAGGAGGAAACAAGGAATATTGTGTTCTCTCTCAATAACATCACATGGACAATTACAGAGAGATTTATATCCTAAACTATGAAAATGGGATAATTCAGATAACCAGAGATGTAAAAGATACATTCTTCTGACATCCCCTTTGATATGTTGCAGATTAGAGTGTCCAGTGGACTATTTCATTAGTACTATTTAGGGTAGAATTAAGATTTTTTAAAAATTTAAAATATTAAAAGGAAAACTCAACAGTAAACTTCATTTATAAGTGTCCTTTTTGCTTGCATCAAGAAGAGACACATCTCAGAAGATCAACAGATTACACAAAAATACCACTATTTGCATCTGAAAGCTTCCAAGAACTGCTCAATACACTTCCTCATCAGCAAATCCAAACCAGAAACATAATCCTGATTCAACTTCAGACTCAAACCTCTGATCTTAACCCAACGTAGTCCAGGTACATGTGACTATGGCATCCTTGATCTTTCTCTAGTCGTAGTATGGGAGCCTGTCATTGGGTCTGCACAGGTCTCTCTCTTTCTCCCTCTGTGCCCCGTGCTCTGGCTGGTAGAAATAAGAGTCCTCACACCTTCCTCTGGTGTTTCCCTCTAGTGCCTTTTATTTACAGTGCAGAACAGTGGCTTCAGTGCAAGAAAGTGCCTCCCTTTATCCCCCGACGATTAACCTCCTTCTACCTGGTTCCAGAGTCTCCAGGCCCCTGAGGCACCCTGCCTGTGGTGAGGAGACAGAGCAGCAGCCTCCTGTCCCCTTCCTGGCTCACCTCCCAACTGAATTCAACTCAGGGCTCTTCTAACCCTCAGTCTGCAGCCCCAGCTGTGATCACTTAGCTCAGTCTAATGCAGTGAGCCAGCCCTCATTAGGGCCCACAGCTGAGCTCCCTCCTGACTGGGGATCAGTATTTAAGATCAATAATGTCAAATACTTTCTAAGGGCCAAATTTATTGGAGGAACAAACTTTTGTCCGTATGGCTAAATCATGGTCTTCCCTCAGACTGCTGATTCTGTGACACAGTGGACTCTTACAAAACTGATTCCAGTGTAACACTATGCATGACAACATTTTAAAGAAAAAAATATCACCTAAATAAAAACATTTCCTTACAGTTACAGAACTTAAATTTCAGCTTTCATCTAAACAATGGCTCATGGTGAAAGGGAACTGCCCTTGAAACAGGTAGAAAAGCTTTCCACTTTTCATCCATATGAACCTTATTCTTCTAGGTGACCTAATAACTCAATACTTTATGCACACCCCTGCTGTACTCACAAGAACTCAAAGCTGGAGTCTATGCTTCACCTCTTCAGTGGCATCACACAGAAGTGCTCCCCAGGAGGAAGGCAGTCTCTCCCCATAATTGCCTACATATGCCCTCTTCTGCCCAGAATAGGTATATGCCAAAATTCTACAGCCATTCTCCCTCCTATTCCCAGACTACTCCCTGTGACAGGTGCTGGGTATGCCAAGGGAATTCTATAGCCAAGGTACTTCCAGAACTCTCCAATCCATATTCTAACCTTCATTATTGCTCATATGAGATCACAGTAACTCCACTGACACCACAATGGACTCTCCCGATTGACTCAGGTTGAACTGAACAGAAGCTGGCATTTGGATGAAGTTAAAACAAAGACGGAGGTGATGCCTGTTAAATGGTTGCATATCTAGTGGGGACAACTCCTGTACCCCTGATAGAGGAGGTTCATCTGTTTTGTATGTTTACAAGGTTTGCAATCCAGGGATCCCAACCTGCTCCTTGAAATTCCACTAGCAGCCATGGGATCTTTTTTGATCTTCACTTGACAAGACTGTTGCAACCCTCTCTCTCAAATTTGGGAATTAACACAATAAGTAGGCTTTTACCAACTTGGTTTTGGATTTCTACATTATAGTCTGAAGGGATCACCTGGAAGGCAAATCAGAATCTTCAGATGCCACAAAATATAGGTGTTCATTTGCTTAGTGATGTGTGTATATAGGGGTGTATATAAAATTATCTACAACAGTTGAGTATTAGACTACGGTGACCTCAAGTCTGTTTCCACGAGCATTTCAAGGTGTTACTTTGCTCTCTCAAGATCTATTTGGATGGCTGCTGTCTCTCTTAGAGGATACCCCCTTCCTATTCATGTTCCATCTTGATAGTCGGCTCAATTGGACTTTCTCGCTAATGGTGTCTAGATAAGAGTCTTAATGGTTGGCCCTGAACTATGAAATTTTCTTCTCATCAGCCTAACATAGTCCCATTTTGCAGACTTACAGGATAAGTTGCAAGGCTTTTGCTAGAATTTTTATAAAACTAACCATTTCAATGGATGAAATCCTGTCCCATTGACGTCAATGGCAAACTTCTCATGGACTTCGAAGGGTCCTGGATTTCACCATGTGATTTTCTCTTTTCTTTTTTTAAGTTCAGTGGGAACAAAATTGGGCATTTAACCATACTGTGTTTTGTGGGGGTAATAATCATTATTACCATCACCCTCAAGTTTATTGTGAGGCTGAATTAAAGTAAATATTTATAAACTGTTAAAGAAACATGAATAAATCCTGATTCCACTGAAATGAATAGCAAAGCTCCCATTAGTTGTAATGAAACCAGGATTATGGTGAATAAAGCACAAATGCTAAGTATTTATTATTTTGCAGTTGTCATTTTTAGACAGTATTTCTTGTTAAGTGACACATTTTGTTATGGAATGAGAGATTAGGATAGTTTTATGAAAGAAAGATTCATATGGTACTTTGGGGAATACGACTGGCTAGTGCTTTTCCAAAGTGCAGTATCTTGTTTTAAATGGAGAGATCTTTTCAATGTAATGTATATGATTTTGAGGACTGTGTAACGTGTAATGGAAAATTTATGAAGACTTGAAGATGTTAGCAAATGGAATAGTTTTTTACTCTGAAAAGCCTAAGTTACTTGAACAATAATACAACCATGTAGTCATTTATAAAAAAGGGAATGATAGGGCAGATTATCTTCAACAAGGCAAGATGAACACATGGACATATTTAATGGAGACCTCCCTTTTTCAAATCTTTCATAAACACCATTATTATTTATTATATCCATCTCTTCCTTTCCTAATGGTTTAAGATGCCCTGCAGCAATTGTCATATGTTTATTCATATGCAGAATGTGTTTCATGCATTCTGTATCTTCTTTTCAATGAAATATTGAATTCCTTAGCAATCAGGCACAGCAGCTTGACAAGAAGGGCGGGTGGTTTTTTTTTGCCAATAGGTTCATAAAAGCTTAAAGAAATTCCATTTTGAACTACATATCTCTAGGGACAATTTTGAAATCGTGTGAGCTACAACCCATATATTATCAACCTCCATACAAATACCAGCTAAGTCAGGGGTGGGGAACCTCCGGCCCCCGGGCCGTATACGGCCCGCCAAGTCATTTGATCCGGCCCGCAGGCGAGTCTCCAAAATCTCCGCCGTAGAGATGGCCGGACCAACGTGGCGGTGGGAGCAGGGCCGGTGACAGGCCGTAGACCCCCTTGTCGCCGGGCCTGCGGGCAGAGCGGCGTGGCGGGAGTGGTGAGGCGGCGGCAGCAGGCGCAGCTGAGGGGAAGGCGGCGGCGCCTCCCCCCTCGCAACAGGCCGGGCGCGGCGGCGGCGGGCGCGGCTGAGGGGAAGGCGGCGGTGCCTCCCCCCTCGCAGCAGGCTGAGCGCAGGGAGCCAGCGGGCTGCAGGTAAGTCAACCTAAGATGTGTCGACTTCAGCTACATTATTCACGTAGCTGAAGTTGCGTATCTTAGGTCAACCCTCCCTGTTAATGTAGACCGGGCCTAAGTGACTTAAGCACCCAAATTTCATTAAAATTCAATAGTTGGGGCATATAACTCACTTATGCACCCTTGCACCCTGATTACTACTATTTCAGAATACCAGGAAAAAATTGTTGGCTTTAAGAGTGCATTTGTAAGTGATCCAATGGTCTGCCTTTCATTTTAAACTACACTGCATGTCAGAACATTTCATCACAACCACTCCAAACACAGAAATCATCTCCAAAGGAAAACTACACAACGCAAGAAAGGAACCATCTGTTTTGAAATGTATGGCAGATGCTGTCTGATTGTGATCTACTTCACTGGAACCAGATTATTAAACTTGTAATTCCTAACTATTTCTTTTTAATTAAACACAATTTTTTCTTGCTTGTCAGAGAGTTAAAAGTCACAGCCCTGCAATAAGAATTGCAATCAAAAAGACAACAAGAAATGAAATAATTTCCTATGCAGTTAAAATGAAATTAAATTTACGAGGCATACTCAAGTATTTCAGGAACATTTTTACAACTATGTTGTTTTAATCTAACAACTGCTAATGTTCTGAGTTCACTACAGGAGAAAACAGACAACCTATCTGACTTTTTGTAATCCAATTCTTTGCTATTATTCTAGTTTGTGTGCTCAAAATATTCACCTAGGTCCTAGAGTAGTCCTTTTTAATAATGGTTTAGGATTATGTTAATAGTATAACCTTATACTCACAAATTTAGTTTGAATGTACAAAACTCCTAAATTTAACTCTTATATAAATGTATATACATGCTATCTACTAGCATTTTACTATTTTCACTGCTAAAGTTAGGGCCCAGTTCTGCTCTAGCCTCCATTATTAAATGGTGCATGAACTGGAATCGAGGTTTTTCCCCCTTCCAGGTGAGTATTCTAATTATCAGGCTGGAGTCATTCATTCTCTGTCTCTGGCCGAATGACTACTGATGCATTTCATACAAAGCTTTAAACAGTTTAAACAGTGAAGATTGAGAGACACCCACCCTTAAATACCCCTTAATCCAGTAGGCAGGACACTCATCTCTGCTCTGGAGAAAGGAATTGAACCCAGGTTTCCCT
The DNA here is from genome assembly GCA_032164245.1 of Sternotherus odoratus. NCBI lineage: Eukaryota > Metazoa > Chordata > Testudines > Kinosternidae > Sternotherus > Sternotherus odoratus. Next base: position 73,286,630 of record JAVMKO010000006.1, on the reverse strand, counting down.
TCTCCCAGGTGAATGCCTTAGCCACTGGGCTAAGTGTTAAAGGAGGCAGCACCACCACTCCAATAAGTGTGTTTTCTGAATCCAGACTTTTATTTCCTTTGCTTTTACTAAAAATACCCAAAATTAAAGGTGTTTTTATTAACCTGTATTGTAAACTGTATCAAACAGTATAGTGCGTTTATTATGTGGGCCAATATCCATCCCTAAAATGAAATCCAGCCAAGTTTCATCTGTGTCCATAATCCAAAACATGAACTTTTAGCTCAGCAGGTGAAAAGGCAAAGCCTTTTTTTTTTTTAATCAAAGAGAATGAAGTAGGTACAGTAATTGTTCTTGAGTGGTAAGGATTTATACATTACTAAATGGAGCTTTAATTCTTTTTTCTATGAAGAAAACCAAGCACCCAGTCCTGCAAACAATTACTACTATACCTACACACTTATTCATGCACATAGTTCCATTGACATCATTATGTATCCGAGCAGAAGGAAGGCTAAGTACAGATTGCAAGATTTCATAATAAGTAAAGTTTTATTGATGAGTGATTTTTAAAAAAAGTAATTGAAAAGTAATGAAAATGGGTAAACCTATACATGTAGCTACATGAGGAGGTTTCTATTAGATCTCCAGAAAAGTTCTGAAAAGAGTAAGATGTCAACAGCAACATCACACACCCAGAAAGTATCCCTGATGGTTCACATTGAAAGTAAAGTGGGTGCCATGAACTAGTTTGCTCAGTGATCTGTGTTGATGGTAAAAAGGGGAATGGCTGTGTGAGTAACAATACTTAGCACATATGACAGGGAGTCTAGATTAATATTCCATAGATTCATAGACTTTAAGGTTAGAAGGGACCATTATGATCGTTAAACTGACCTCCTGCACAATGAAGGCCACAGAATCTCACACAGCGTAGGAGTTATTACAGGAGTGGCTATGTCTGAGCTATTGAATACCTCAAATCATGATTTAGAGACTTCAAGATACAAAGAATCCTCCAGCAAGTGAACCATGCCCCAGGCTGCAGAGGAAGGCAAAAAAACCCAGGGCCTCTGCCCTAAAGGAAAATTCCTTCCTGACCCCAAATATGGCAATCAGATGAACCCTGAGCATGTGAGCAAGTTTCACAAGCCAGACACCCAGGAAAGAATTCTCTGTAGTAACTCAGATCCCACCCCATCTAACATCCCATCACAGGTCAAAGCTCAATTAATTGCCAAAATTAGGCTATCCCATCATGCCCTCCCCTCCATAAGTTTATCACGGTTAATCTTGAAGCCAGATGTGTCTTCCCCCCCCCCCCCACTGCTTCCCTTGGAAGGCTGTTCCAGAGCTTCACTCCTCTGGAGTTTATAAACCTTCATCTAATTTCAAGTCTAAACTTCCTGATGACCAGTTTATAGCCATTAATTCTTGTGTCGACATTGGTAATTAACTTAAATAATTCCTCTCCCTCACTGGTATTTATGCCTCTGATATATTTACAGAGAGCAATCATATCTCCCCTCAGCCCTCTTTTGGTTAGGCTAAAAAAGCCAACCTCTTTAATAAGACAAACTTTCCATTCCTCAGATCATAGTACTGGCCTTTCTCTGTACCTCTTCCAGTTTGAATTCATCCTTTTTAAACATGGGAGACCAGACCCACACACAGTTTGCCAGATGAGGCCTCACCAATGCCTTGTATAATGGTACTAACACCTCCTTATCTCTACTGAAAATACCTTGCCTGATACATCCCAAGACCACATTAGCTTTTTTCATGGCCATATCACATTGGTGGCTCATAGTCATCCTGTGGTCAACCAATACTCCGAGGTCCTTCTCCTCCTCTGTTACTTCCAACTGATGCATCCCCAGCTTATAACAAAAAAAATTGTTATTAATCCCTAAATGCATGACCTTGAACTTTTCACTATTAAATTTCATCCTTTTACTATTACTCCAGTTTTTAAGGTTATCCAGATCTTCCTGTATGATATCCCAGTCCTTCTTTGTATTGGCAATACCTACCAGCTTTGTGTCATCCGCAAACTTTATTTGCCCACTCCCACTTTTTGTGCCGCAGTCAGTAATAAAAGATTAACTAAGATTGATCCCAAAACCGATCCCTGAGGAACTCAACTAGTACCTTCCCTCCAGTCTAACAGTTCGCCTTTAGGTATGACCCATTGTAGTCTCCCCTTTAACCAGTTCCTTATCCACCTTTCAATTTTCATATTGATCCCCATCTTTTCCAATTTAACTAATAATTCCCCATGTGGAACTGTATCAAAGTCCTTACTGAAATAGAGGTAAATTAGATCCACTGCATTTCCTATCTCTAAAAAATCTGTTACCTTCTCAAAGAAGGAGACCAGGTTGGTTTGGCATGATCTACCTTTTGTAAAACCATGTTGTGTTTTGTCCCAATTACCATTGATCTCAATGTCCTTAACTACTTTATCCTTCAAAAAAATGTTTCCATGATCTTGCATACTATATATGTCAAAGTAACAGGCCTGTAATTGCCCAAAATCATTTTTTCACCCTTTCTTAAAATATAAGAACTATGTTAGCAATTCTCATAGGGTACAACCCCTGAATTTACATATTCATTAAAAATTCTTGCTAATGGGCTTTAAATTTCATGTGCCAGCTCCTTTTATATTCTTGGATAAGGATTATCTGGGGCCCTTGATTTAGTCCCATTAAGTTGTTAGCGTTTGGCTTCTACCTCGGCTGTGGTAATATCTACCTCCATATCCTCATTCCCATTTGTCATCCTGCAATTATCCCTAAACTCCTCATTAGCCTCATTAAGGTGTCAAGTGACATCTTCAGTTAGTGATTTCATGAGCTGTTTTCATAAACCTAGATAAAAGCAGTAACTTTTGTTACCAGAAAATGGGTTAATTCCCATAGAAAACCTAGCTGGAGGGTGGGAAAACTTATTCCCTGCCCCTTGAAATTCTTCCCTCAAGAGATGAGGGCATGGCTTATCCAAGCAAAAGAATGCTACTAGTGGGATTAAATTTCATCATTTTCCTGCAAGTATTTTGGAAGAAAACATGCTCTCAACTTCTTCACCCAGAAACTGCCCATCTCGTCCACTCCTAAGGTATGGAAACTCAGTCCCCCTGCTGTGGGAGAGAGTCCTGTGGAGGTGGATGAGATGCATGTGGAGGGTACCTTCTGGGATTGAGGCATACGCTTCTCTTCTCAGTGTCTGGCCACCAATTATGATTTGACAAGAATGGAGGCAGTGGTTCTGACCCTTGTGCAATTATAATGGGAAAATTCTAGGTATTCAAATGTATTCTGGGAGTTTGGTCTTGTGTTGCCTAAAGATCCATCATGGAGTAGGTGCATGCTTGCTGTGAAGTTGAGTTTATCTTTAGTATGGACCCACTTCCTGTACCAAATTATGAAAGTTTACCAATATTGACCATGTTTCTCACTTCTCCCCTTTTTCACCATATACTGCAGTTTCCTATTTCTGCTATTGTATTAGCCCTGCTGACAGCTTCAATTTGTAAAGTGAATTCGATATTATTTAGTGGCACTTAAAGCCAATACATCCACCCATTGCATCATCATGCCTTTAAAAAAATATGTATATGACTAAAGCATCCAACTTGGAACTTAGAAGGACAGGGGATCACCCCCTCTTTTAGAAAACCCGCAGAAGGGGGCTAGGTTCCTATATGCAAGAGTCTCTCCATGGTAGCTCATGTCTTACTCTTAGAAGAACTCAGGAGGGCTTCCCTCCCTGATGCAGAAGCCACAGGTCTCTCTCTGAATTTCACAGATATTCTGGCATCTGCAAAACCAATCTGCACAGAGATCCTGTGCCTCTTCATTACACCAGGGATGTCAATACTACTTCCCCACATGGTCATGTATCCTGGCAGATAGCTCCAGTGTGGAAGGAAGACTATGGAAAGGGAACAGGTCAGCCAGTACTACATTTTCATAGTGAATTATGTGGGGTAGATAGACAATGCACATCCCAGTTGACCTGGCCACTCTTCCTGTGCAGATCCCCAAACCTGAAGAGAGTAGGCTTTCACAGGGCTGGCTAATCCCTCTTTTCACACAGGATGTGAGACACCTACATGGAGATGGGCACAAGTTTTTTCCACTCCTGTCCCCCAACAGAAAATTGAGCTGAAGTCCTCCTGGTAGAGTATCTGGATATATACTACATACGTCAACTTCAAAGGACATTCCAGTACAGTGGCTGTGAATCAAGCTGATTTTTTTTTAACCCATAAGTAAGATTCCCTTGTTCCCAGATCCCTAGATTTTTTTCCCACCAATGCTCTACTACAGTCTTGGCTAGTTATCAGTTGTTCTGCAAATGCTGATGCTTTTACTCTCTGCTTCCACTAATAACTCTACCACATGGTGACAGCTGTATTTCTGAAAGTAACTTTTTCTGCACGACTTCCTTTTTTCAGACAGCACATGGACAGATTTCTCATATCCACCTGTCAAAATTCTTCAAATTTAAAAGATCCAAGATATTTGTATATGCTCTTTACTCCTTCCACAGCAGCATAAACATAAATCTTAAAGGATGGGAAGAAGGATGAACAAGCTACATTTCTTTGTAGGCCTACGGTTTCATCTTAGCTTGATTTAGTGAGTTATTCAGCTGTGCATGCCTCACCTCATGCAACAGTTAAATACATGGTTACATCCTTGTTTTCAGGCACTATTTTTCTCCTCTCTCTGCACTCCGCCCAACATATGTCCCCCATAATGCAACATTTTTCTTAAAGGATTCAGCCGCACATCTGAAATTTCTTTATACCCATATGCATGTACCTGTATTGCTGAGGGAAATCTCAGGATTTCAGTTCTTCCCTGGCAATATAAATTGGCATTTCAAATTGAAACAATGTGTTCTGGTTTTCTGCTGCTCAAGGTGAAAGCATGTGAATAATTACCAGTCAGATTACACCAGACTGGTAGCTAACATGTTACCAACAGCAACATGGTTATCAAAAATAGGGGAAAAAATGTCCAACTCCCTTAAATAACTATGTATATCATAAAATGCATGGATGCATGCAAATTTGTATGTGTTGGGTTTTAGTCAAGTTTTCTTCTAAGTACTGAATTCACAACGGCAGAACTTCACAAGAAGGCGTCGGGTTCCAGGAGGGACCAAGGTGGTATGACCTCAGCAGTTCAGGAGTGCAAGTGAGGTCAGGCTGCTACTTAATAAAACACAGGCCTCTCAGCACATAATACTCAGCAAAGCATCTATGTTCAGTAAAGATCTCTGACCCACAACAATGCCGGTTTGCTTGCTGCATCACTTATTGCTAATGAAACACTAAGTATTCTACTTGTGATAGGGAATAAATAACTATCTTTATTTATTTACTCTTAACTAAGGAACAACTGGCAAGATGAAAATGGTGAGCATTGTCATTCTATATGCATGAGCACCATCTACTGTTTGACATTCTATTCTGAGATCTAACCCACCTGCACCATCAAGGAGATGTAAAGGAGATCAAGCACTAGCACCTAATCCTCCCTGCTAGTGCATCTATTCCAGATCTGTGCCTTGTCCTTCCCCTTGTGGACGGGAGGCAGCAGCAAAGTGGTGTAGCATCACTCCACTCTGGTAGACATGCCCACCACTGGTTTAGGGATCAGTACACCATATGCACTTTCTGAGACAGCTTGGCATTGAGAATGAGGGCACCAAAACCCTGCCCTTCTAGATGTCCCATCTATATAGATTTTTGTAGCAGGGGCCTAATTCTAAACATCAGAGGCCTACTTCTGTTGTCACAGCTGTTTTACACCAGTGAGTAGCTCCATGACACCAATGGAGCTGCACCTGATGGGCAGGAAATTCAGTTTCCAGTCCTTTAGATGCTTAATTGAATTGACCCTCATAACACCTGTTTCAGTTCTGCCATTGGAAGGCTGATTCACCACACTTTTACTCCACTTTTGCAGGGGTTTAAGTCCACGGATTACAATAAGCTTACATCACCATAAAATGTGAAGTGACATCGTAGTGAATGAAGCCCACAAAACTTTAGCTTTCTTTAAAGAACATAACCTTTAAACCTAAATTGAAAGCTACTTTGTGCTTTTAAACAAACAATATTAGCATTTACTTTTGTTACCCTTTTCTTTTTGAAAGAACAAAGACTGAGAATACAGCTGTACCCAAAGAGGTGTTTTGTCTTACTTATGCTCATCTCATAAAGGGCTTCATGTTAAAATAATCTTTCTTCAGTCACAAAATAAGCTTAATATATAGTACAAAATACACTGGCAATAACTTACTGCAGTGCCATTTCAAAAGAAGTCAAAATTAAATTCCATTTTAAACTGATGGTACAATGAGACCATAAAAAGAGTTAAATGAGTATATTGGCAAGTAATTACTAAAGCTGATCGAATAATTGATTTAAAGCTACTGCCTGCTACAAGTTTCACTGCAGTGGACTCATGCCAGGCCACTCAATGCCCCCCAGTGACATGTATCTGCTGAACAATACAAACTTTCCTGTCGCCGTTATTTTGTTTCTCAATCCCTCCCTCCTCTCCCATCTAAAATTTTACTGGTGACTCATTGTTCTTCCGAATGGGATAGATGCCCTCAGAAATCAATTGCTAAATCTCTTAATGGAGGCAAGCTCTTTCTGGTTTGGTCTTTAGTACAGTAGACTCTCGATTATCCAGGATAATAGGAAAAAAATTAATCCTGGTTAATAAAATCCCGGATAATCACAATCCATAGGAAATATGGGGAGAGGGGGGTTGGTTCACCAGCCACCCTGTGCCAGAGGGAGGGGGTGTTGGTTCACTGGTTGCCCTGTGCCCTGGTGGGTTTTTTTTTTATTGTTCTTGGGGCGGCAACAAAGCCAGAGCCGGCCCTGTGAGTTACGCAATGTTCTTTTGACATCCTGGTTAATCCACATTCCTTATAGGGACACTGAAAACAAAATAAAATCTTAGCCATAAAGATACACAAATCATAATAGAAAGCAAAAATGAGATAAGGATTGGTGCAATCTGAAGGTCCAATCTTGGATTCTGTTAGGACTGTGAATTTATTTTCTCCCGCAGTCTTAGTGTATTCCTCCACCATGGGGGTAATAATACACCTGTGAGCACAACTATTTTGAGGACAATGGCCAAAGCATCTCAGCCAGCCTTAGAGACAGCATGTATTTGAAAGCATTTTTCTTACAGTTGTTATAATTGCCATGATTATATCTCAGGTTCTCAATATGTGCAGAAGCTTCTTTACACAGAAGCACGTTCATCTTAAATATTATTCTGCACTCAGAAAAATAAATGTATTCTTTGGTTACAGAAACTAATTACAGTATCCCTCCATAGATTAATGGAGAGATGATTAGAGAGAAATAAGAGCATGAGAAACGTTAACTGGTGAAACTTTCAAAACACCTATTTCGGAGATGTTCATTTCGATGGAAGTGATAGCTTCAGCAATTTTTTTCATGTCTCCTTTAAAAATAGCAGTTTGATGTTGAATATAGATAAATATATTCCACTATGAAAACAGCAGTTTTCTTGCTTCTGTCTCTCTCAACAGTTTGCAGCAATCTGAACCCCCAAATGCACACCACACAGCACCCAAAGTCATTGGGGCAAATGCTGATCTCAATTATACTGATGTAAATCTGGGATAATTTCATAACTCAGTGGAGTTACCTCAGACAGGACCGGCGACAGGGGGGTACCACGGGTACAGCTGTACCGGGCCCCAGACTTTAGTCATCCCCCCTTGTCGCCGGGCCTGGAGAGCGGGGAAGGGGCAGGGAGGTGGCGCGGCTCTCCTCCGGATGAGCGCGCGTGTCCCCGGCAGGAGCAGAGAGCCCGGCCGGCGGCAGCGGCGTACCACCGCCTGCAAAAAGGGCGAGGGAGGGGAGGCTCCTCAGAACGGTAGGGCTTCCCCCGCCGGGTCCGGGGGATAAAGGGCATGGGGGGGGGGAAGAGAAAGAAAGGGCGCGGGGGGGGGGCGGAGAGAAAGAAAGGGCGCGGGGGGGCGGAGAGAAAGAAAGGGCGCGGGGGGGCGGAGAGAAAGGGCACGGGGGGGAGAAAGGGCGGCTCGCGCCACTCCCGGGCTTGCGCTGCCGCCAGCCGCTGTCAGCTGGGGGGGGGGGGGAGGGAGCGCCGGCTGGGCTGGGCTGGGCTGGGGGCCCCCCCCGGCTGGGCTTTCCCCCCCCCCAGCCACTGTCAGCTGGGGGGGGAGCGCTGGCTGGGCTGGGGGGCCCCCAGCTGGGCTTCCCCCCCCCAGCCGCTGTCAGCTGGGGGGTCCCCGGCTGGGCTGGGGGGGCCCCAAATGATCAGAGTAGGGGGCTCCCAAATTTCTGTCGCTGGCCCTGACCTCAGATTTATACCAGTGATCAGGATCTCAATCATTTGTGTTTTTTCCTATTTGCTTTCCCACCAGCCCCGACCCTGCTTTTTCCTGAGCAATGTTTCATCCAGAGCTCATAGGCTCAGGAGTTTGTTATGGTTCACCTAGAAATTCTAAGTTAGGGAACCACAGGAACTGCCTCTATTGCTGCCTCTCCTCTGGCCCATGTCAATGAAGCCACCTAAGCACCTGAAAGGTTGCACCAAATACTGCTAATCCAACTGCATACAGTACTCTAAAAGAACTCCTGTTGCTTACCAGCAGCAATAATGATGAAATATTTTTTTCTCCTTCTCCGACCACTGAAGCAAATATCAAGAACCACAAGAGTTACTGAAAGGATGATTGGTTATAATAGATGCAGAAGACCTAATTACTGTGATCACCCACAACACCATAAACCCATCTATGCCTTATTTAGAATGGAAAGGCACTCTAATACCATGATGGGTGGCTGGATAGATAGCGACATGGAGGAGGTAACATCAATGATATCATTCTTTTCTGAGCGAGGGTGTGTTGGGCTGGAGGAGTTTAAAAATATGGCAAAAAATAGAAGTAAAGTTATGGTGCTGCTCAATGTACAGTCAAAAGGAAAGGAGGATGGTTTGTGGGTAGTGCACTGAACTGAGAGTCAAGTAATGTGGGTTCAACTGACAACTCTGCAAAAGACTGACTCCTTGGGCAAGTAACTTAATTTCCATACATCTCATCTGTAAAATGGGGATAAAACTTCCCTTCCGCAGAGGGGTTTTGTAAGCATAAAAGAATGAATCCTTGTAAGATACTCAGATGATACAATCATGGGGGTAAGTAAATAGATATATAGTTCAGAGCTCTCTCTCAGAAACCACAGGATTAATATACACCAGCAGGAAACACTAGAGCCTCACCTCTCTCAAGGAGCAGGACCACATCAGGGATGCAGTATTTAATTGACCTCCTCCCACTAGTTCGGTGTGCCTTTTGTAAATATGAGTTAGTAGGTATTAGGGTATTTCATACACATCCTTTTTGTTCACATTTAATATATATTTTAAAACATACAATGATTTTTTTCTCTCTCAATTCACTAAAGTCTGATCCTGTTTCTGCCGATTCAACTATAATGAGAAGCAATAAAAGTTGAGGAACTGGGAATTACTAGTCCTCTTCATAAAGAGACCATACAATAAAATGTAAATTCATGTAAATTGTGACAGATCGCCTTCTCACCCCTCTTCAGGAACACAGGCAGGAAACTCTTCCTTGGCTCCAAACAGTGCTCTTTATTTCACAGTGCAGGCCCCACCACCAATATACACAGCTTCAGACAGTTCAGCTCTTCAGCTTACAGCTCTATACAACTCTATACAGTTCAGCTCTAAACACAGCTCTACAGCTTACAGCTCTAGACACAGCTCTTTTTCTCACTCCACACTCCATACCACCACCACCACCCTGGGCTTCCTTCCTGGCAGGCTTATATCCCCCTGAAGAGGCTTCCAGGTGCAACCCATCCAGGCTGATTGCCCTGCAGCCCAGGGGGCTGATTAGGCTTTCTGAAAGGGAGGTTTGCAGAGGGCTTTTCTCCCTCTTAAAGGGGCAGCAGGCTGGGTCAGGCCCACCCTGCCACAAAATATACAATAAATGTAACTTGCTAACATACAGTACCTCAAGGAATGTGAGGGCTATGATATGGTGAAGTGGAAAACGTTGTTAATTTAAGTATGAGATGAAGAAAAGAAAAGATTTCAATTTACCTGCAATCACTTTAAAATGACGTGTGAAAATAGCTATTTAACACACCTTCAGATTTACTCTCTTATATTCCTGTGTCACTCAGCACTGTAGTAGTGTCTGAAGAGTTAAATGTAATAATTGAATACCATTTATAATATGCACCTGAAACCTGGAGAGAATATTACAGATTAAAGGATACTTGGAAGAGTAGACACACCAAATACTCTTTATCTTAGATAGAGAATATTTATGGATTTGGTCCCTGCAAGTCAGCTAAATACCCATTGAGTAAACCAATGTAATAAGAAAGCACAACATTTTCTACATATCAAATCAATATATGATTTATCTATCTTTTCAGTGCTACATTATAAGAATTGCTCTCTGAGAATAGGCCTTTGTTAAGCTTAGAAACAATATCAGAACACAATCTCATGAAAAAGGACAAAAAGTAATTTAATTGATGGAGAGTGAACAGCATGCAGTGGTAACAACTGATACATTTTAGAACCATCACCAAAAAAGACTCATAGCACTAGATTTCATTTAGCATCAGTCTGCATGCAAAAAACTACTGAATTCAAACTACAAAAGCGACAAGTAACTTCTACTGCAATTTTAGTTGGCAGCAGTGCAATGCTACACAATGCATAACAACCAACCACATCCTTGCAGTGTTATTATTTCCTTTCAAAGTGAATTCTAGGGAGCTTTCATAAAAAACAAAACAAAACAAAACAAAAAAACCACACCAACAATCTATTTCTAAGTCAAAGTAACAACTATAATTCAAAACCAATCCCAAAATGAGCTTCTTTTTTTGGAGGTTCAAAAAAGTTTTAAGTAGTTGTAGTGAGCGGAAGATTAATGTGACGGCAACCGTTAGGGGGCGCAGTTATGCTTCTAAGTCGCCTCCAGGGTAACATATAATTAAGGTTATCAGCATGGGAATGGCCTTGTGTTCCTGTTATCTCGTGTGTGTGTGTGTCTGAGAAGAGTTTCTCAGCTGTGTGAGCTGTTTACCCAGTCTGTGTGAGAATGAGTGTGTGTGAAACTAGACGCAATGCAAAATAAAGCAGGACAGCGTATAACCAACAAGTGCAGGACAGCGTGTAATCAATAGGTGCTTACCTGCTTGCTTGTTATTCATGAGATATGTTTATGTATGAGATGTAAATGTGAAAGTGTATTTAAGCCCACGTCTGTGTTCCCCCCGCGGGCTTCTTCCCTGGGCACTGCTCCGGTGTGCCAGGCCCCCATTCTGCAGTCACGCTGAGAGGGGCCCCCAGCGCCAAAGGGCCGGGACCTTCAATAAACTCACCACTTTTCATCTAGCCACTGTGTGTGAGCCTCATTTCTATGGGATTCTTAAGGTATCCTGCAACAGTAGTGTCTTAAAATGTCATTTTAAAAGAAAAATAATTCAGACCTTTGTTTTTTTCTAGCAAGGGACAGAAATTAAAGTGACAAACTACCACACACAGGAAGCTATTTTTGTGATACTTCTGGCCAAAACAGGAAATTCCCAAAAGTCTGATGATAAAGCCAGCTATCAAAGTTTTCTATTCAGTTTGGCAGACTCAAGAGGTCTCCTAACTTTGGAACACATTTCCTGACTTAACCTTACTGATTGACATGCATCAGAGAAAACAGTTCCCATGTTCTTCTTTTCAACCATAAATTAGTTCCAGCATTGGGAAGGAAAGTCACGGAGGAGTAAAACCCTTTGACATTACGTTTAGGTGTATAAACACCAGATAAGATGTAAGGGGAAATAGAACCAATATGTAGAGTTATATCCAGATATACCCAACTCAATGGTAGATCATGAACAAATGAAGAAAGCAAATCCATTATTTTATCAATATCCATGCAAAATTACTAAAACATTATGTAATAAGGCTAGCTTTGAGAGTCATATTCTGTAAGGTGCTGAGCATCCTTGTCTCTCAGCTAAGTTACTGGGAGTTACGGGCACTAAGTAACTCTGGCCTCTTTCAGGATTAGACCCTAAATCATAAGTCACAATAGAAATTATATAGTGGTTGGGCCAAATCCATCCCCTGATTTAAGTACATTGATTTCAGTGGAGTTGAAATCAATACAATTAAACCAGGCACAGATTTTGCCGATTATGTTTAAACAGAAATCAAGGGAATTGACTGGCAGTGATAGACCGAACAAATAATCAGATATGGTTGCAGTTCAGCAAAATGGCCCATGAGGAGTATGCATCTGGACATATTGTACTGCTATACAACACCAAATACCACTTGCCACCCTGTCCCAATGTAAAAACCCCATTTACCAAGCACATATCACCATCCTGTTTGCTAGAAATCAGAATGTCTTTATAGCCAAGAAAACCAGTTCTGAGATGGTAGGAATATGAAATGAATTATAAACAGCCAGTTCCCCATGAATCCTTGAAGGAATTCAGAAAGAACAACATAAAGGTGGTCTCTCTTACTCACAGATCCTATGGACACATCAGCTGCTCTTTCCTGTCAGCATGGTAATCCCTGTCCGAGACTACCTGTGTCCAGAACTCTCCTACACACCAAGCCTGCCATCCTGGGGCAAAGGAGGGGCACTCCTCTACTCCAAGATGGTGGCCTCTCGGAGAGCCGCCTTTGGGTATTAAGCACTAGCTGATACCAGACATGTCTGAGGCTTGTTTTTCTACCTAGAAGGGCAGGAAAGGGCCCATTCTAGTCACTTTCAGTAACAGCATAATGAATGTTTGCAACAAGGGGAAGGTTTTAATTTAGGAGAAATGTTTGGAACATTTTGCTTTTATCATCAATCTAATAAACTCTAGGGCATCTACATTTAACCTTCTACCAGATTTAACAGTGGGCATGGGAATACTCCAAATGAATCTGTTGAAGGAAAAAGAATACTCCAAGTACCAGCACCATGCTACCTAACAATAGACACCAAAGCAAAAAGGTGCTGTGAATACTGATAAGTAATGGAGAGAGAAAATTCAACCTTTAAGTATGTGAACACACTTCCATTAAAAACAAAAAAACCATGGCTGGTCCATGCCAACTGACTTGAGCTCCGGGGACTCAGGCTAAGGGGTATTTATTGGAGTGTAGATGTTCAGTCTTGGGCCAGAGCCCAGGCACTAGGACCTGTGAGGTGGGAGGATCACACATTCAGGCTCCAGCCTGAGCCTGAACGTCTTCACTGCAATTGAACAGCCCTGTGAGCCTTCGTCAGCTTGCACAGATCAGCCACGAGTGTCTAATTGCAATGTAGACACATCCTAAGGTAGTAAAAGGCATACCAGCCTTCAGAAAAAGGTTCTTGTGCATTTCAAGGTAAAGGAAATTCAACAGACCTCCATTCCCTCCTCTGCCACTTCTAGAAGCAGAGGCGTAACAGATCAAAATATGTGCCTTTCCTAGCAGCATGCCAGCATTTCTCTACCAGAAATTACCAACCAACTTTCATCCTGTCATAGGTCACTACGGTAGTTTGTTCTTTTGGAGTTAATTCCTGACTGCTCTGTAATAGCAATTTAAGATTGCTGTGGAATTGTGCTATTAAAAATACTATCATCCATTCCCCTGCTATTAAACTAATATGACTTTATTTTACTGCCATTATTTGTAGACCCATTTGATGATTTTCTTTATTAGAAACATTATTATTAAACTGCCTTTTGCAGTGCTTGTAGATGTGGTGCTGACTGTAACATCCTGTTTCAATCAAATTATCGTGTGCTTTGATCACAGTCATATTTTGTTTATACAGAATAGGGTTTGCCCACAGGACAGGGAAAGCTGAGTTTCATCACAGGCTTCCAATAACCAAGCAGACACATAGTACCATGAACATTATTCTAAGTGAGTTCAGAAGAAAATATAAGCTTTCATTATGATGAGTGAGCAGGGCCGGCGACAGGGGGATACTACGGGTAGAGCTGTACCGGGCCCCGAACTTTAGGGGGGCCCCGGTACACAGCAGTACCCATAGTCATCCCCCCTTGTCGCCGGGCCTGGAGAGCGGGAAAGGGACGGGGAGGTGGCGCGGCTCTCCTCCGGAGTGGATGAGCGCGCGTGTCCCCGGCAGGAGCAGTGAGCCCGGCCGGCAGCAGCGGCGCAGTCCGGGGGAGAAAGTGCGTGGGGGGGGGGAGCAGCAAGGGCGGCTCGCGCTCCCGCAGGACCCCGCGCTGCCACCAGCCGTTGTCAGCTGGGGGGAGGAGCGCCGGCTGGGCTGGGGGGGGGGCCGGCTGGGCTTCCCCCCCAGCCGCTGTCAGCTGGGGGGTGGTCCGGCTGGGCTGGGGGGCCCCTGGCCGCTGTCAGCTGGGGGGGGGGGAAGTGCCAGCTGGGTAGGGGGGACCCCAAACAATTAGAGTAGGGGGCCCCAAAATTTCTGTCGCCGGCCCTGTGAGTGAGCCTCAACTATCTAGGTCCAGTGCCTGAAGTCCAGACTTAGACAAAATGCTCAATGAAATCACAGAGTTAAATATCTGTCCTTTAGTTTAGAGGATAGATTTAAATAAGCATGCAGTAGAGTGAGCACTTACCTGAACTTATTCACAACCTCATCTGTCGATATACGATGGGCTAAAAATCTTGAGAAATCTCCATATTTACTACATGAACCTGCAGCTAACTGACAGAGGCACAGTCTTGCATCCAGAATAAATCACTGGAACTTCACAAGAGACCCCAGAGAACCGGGGCCTTAGATTGTAAACTTTTCAGAGCAGAAACTGTCTTCATATGTATTTGCATAGCACCTAGCACAACAGGGCCCCAGTGTTGACTGAGGCCTCTGGGTGCTACTGCAATATAACATTTTATAAATAATATTTTTCCATCATTCCCGACGCATAGGAAATACTAGGAGAACATATTTTGGTCCTCACAAAACCAGGAAGTGCAAAATCATGTTCAAACTGACAACAAAAAAGAGTTATCCAAACTTTTCCAAACTTTAGAAAAAGTTCCCCTGGGTACACTTAGGGTTGACATTTTTACAGAGTTGCTGCTCCCTACCTCTAATAAGCCTCATCCTGAAGTTGTTATTCATACAATAGCTAGTGAAGTCAATGGTGTGTAGTACAGTAGTAAATACATCTTAAATCAAAGTTCGGATGTTCACAATTTTTCACAGCACCAAATAATTATCATTTAGAGAAATGCTTGGATTTGAGAAACACCAAAAATAAACAAAAGGATATATATCTATAGATCTAGATCTAGATATTGATATATCAATACAGATATATATTGATATAGCTATAGATAATTATTTGCTTCAACAGCTTTAGGTTTTCTTTTTCAGTGACACATCATGGACCAGATCCTCAGCTGGTGCATATCAGCACAGATCCAGCTGAGGATCTGGACCCTCCATATTTCTGAAAAATCTACATATTTCAGTTAATAAAATTCTTCAGGAATCTTCACACCTGAAACTTTTTGGCCTCTGTAAATCCCAGAAGTAAGATTGTGTGCACCATGATGTGCACCATTTGTTACGTCAATGCAAATATGTTTAATATTAGGTTTCTCTGCAGAGGCCTCACAAAAGTATAACAATAAAGTGATGCAAGGAAGACATCACTACTAAATGCCAAAGAGGAATAAATGGCAACTGCCTACATGTCTCATCAATTACTCACTGATTTCAGCACCCTCAAACAGATAGAGATTGCCCTGCATACACGACAACTTGAGAGGAAAGCACTCCCTAAAGAAATCTCATGGTAGAAAACTTATTGCCACTCATGATCTTTTCTTTGCCTGAGCTAAGCAGTTTAACACAGAAGGATAATAGGTTCCCCCTCTTTGCTAAAGCAACTGTACCTGCAAAGCTGATCTGTTTGGGTTCCAGCCTACACATTAACCATATGTTTGCAAGAACTATTAAATGCCA
The DNA here is from genome assembly GCA_032164245.1 of Sternotherus odoratus. NCBI lineage: Eukaryota > Metazoa > Chordata > Testudines > Kinosternidae > Sternotherus > Sternotherus odoratus. Next base: position 73,270,604 of record JAVMKO010000006.1, on the reverse strand, counting down.
CATACAAAACGGCCTGTGGATGAAACAGATTAAAGCACAGTCTCCTCCTGGTGAATGACATATTGATAGCACTGTATTGTTTTTTTAACTTCCATCAGGATCACAAGAAAATAGCTCCACTGTTAGATAGTCAGTACAACTGAGGAATAAAAAAGTTGCTCTAACATAACATTCCATTTTTTCAAGACATTTACTTTTGTATACCTACAAATCCCCATTTTTAGAGTCCCATTTACTTTTCTGTTGAATGGAATATCCAGCATGGTCTCAGAGGGATACCATAACAGCTGCATCTTACAATCTATGATTCAGAACCCTGATATTAAAAATTGAAACAGGAATTTAGATTGAAATCTTTCTGCGTGAATGTTGATTCTTATTGACAAGTGTAATCATTGCATTTGTGTACTATTTGTTTTCAACCCTGGGTCTCACGGGACTGTAACAGATCATGTGCCACTCAAGTCTCTCCCTAAGTTTGTTTGTTTTTCTGGAGTTACACTGATCACATATGGCATTCAAATGTCGACTTCAACTTTCCTTTCATACCTTGGCAAATTGCAGTGGGGAGAAAAATCCAATTTTAAATCATGAGGTATTTACTGAAGTGCACATACGTATGCAAGCACCACTTTCCTTGTTAAGATGACAGATTTCTTTTTTAATGCTTTTGCACCAGATCCTCAGTTGCAGCATCAGCTCTTCCCCCTTTATCTTTGCCAAAGTATATTAGGTTTTTTTATGAAATATGGAAATGTGATCATTCCCTTTCTTTCCCTCATTTTAACTAACAGATACATTGGCTGCTAATGTATCCCTCATAAAGCACTTCACTCAGAAGCCCATTTAAGATGAGAAATTACATCTGGAAAAGTTGACTCTCTGTTCCCCCCCCCCCACACTTTTAGAATCAACTCCAGTGTGATTTAGCAAAAAATATACTATCTTAAAATGAAGTAAAATTATTCATCTGAATTTCACAAGACATACTGAATGTTTCTTCAGTCTACTTATTAAATCAAAAGCGATCCATGGATAATTACTGAATCACAACACAAAGACTCAGTAGGGAATTGCAGGATATGTCAACGAATACTGGAGTGATTCACAGTGATTGGGACTGATGAATATTAAAACCTAAATCAGAAATATTAAAAAAGACATTAAGATGAGTAAGACATTCCCCCACTCTGGCATATTTCACCTACATTCAAACCTTTGGTGACCCTGCAACTTCATGCTCTGCATTCTGACTCATGTTTTCTCTTACACACCTCCAGCTGTGAGGTACTCATGTTCAAACATTAGTTAAATATGAAATCCCTTAGATTAGGGGGCAGTTAGACCTTAAAATGGGAAGTTATCACCCATATCAGATTTTATGGCAAGATGCTAGGAATAAGTGAATGGACATATTTCCCTGATACACACTGACATACACACTGTGATTACATGCCCCAGGGATGTAGAAGTTTACTGAGTACTTTATCAATAAAACAGAGAAATGTCAGTTATTTGTTGATAAGCAGTTATTTGTTGATAAATGTCAGTTATTTGTTGATCAAGATGCTAGAAAGCTTGTGTCAACAGCAGTGTCATTTGAAAATCTTTTCATCTAACATACCTAGTATGTACACAGTATTAACTTTCCATCAGTGAACAATGTGACAGTAGGGTAACGTGTTGTAGCTTTACCTTTCCTTTGCTACACATGCTATGCCTCCGGCATTGTGAACATACTCTCTACTAGAAAAATGTATATTTCAGAATGCTGCATAGTCAGCCCTGATTTTAACCTGTAATAGACAATGCTCCTATTTCCCCCATGGTTTATTGTACTCACACAGTAGAGAGTAATGTTTCCAGATAGCAATAACTTTTTAACATGTTTTCGGGCATCCTGCTGCCACTGCAGCATCTTTCCTGTGTTTAGGATGAAAAACAATAAACCTTAAAATAGGCTATGTTCAGATGTAAAACCCTCACTGCAGTAAGACTGTTCCAATGTTTATTTTAGTTTTGAACTCTAATGGGGAAAATGTTTATTATGATCTCAATTTCTTCTTCTTTGGCTCCCTGATTTGCACTGGTACACAGTCCCTTCGTTATAATTGCATTGTATATCAAGCTTATTGTTATGAAACATTTTGTTTCATCACAAAAGCTTTAGGTTATTGCAGAGCAATCAGCTTTCCTTTGAAAAAGGCAAGGGTATAAATTAGCTGGAGTAACCAAGTAAAGACTCAGAATCTCTCAAAGTATCTGGGGTGGAGGTGAGAGGAAATGGAATGATTTGAAGAAAAAGACACTCTGAACTTACAACCATGGAAGAAGCTGGAATCTCTATGATTTAAGAGAGAAGAATGAATCTTAAAGACAAAACAGCAGATAAAACAAGAGAACTCCAAGTAAAATAGCATTCTGTACTCACCTAGTGCTGAAAACTAGAACAGGGAGAAAAGGCAGCAAGTAACAAGCTGAGATGAATTTCATATTGTAGGTTGTCTTTTGGCTTTATCTTTGTTTCTTTCTCTGTATCCTCTTCTTTCTTTCCCGTGCTTCTGATTTTCAGGGCTCTTCTTCTCAGAGCAGCATGCTCCAATGTGCAAAAGGTCTGTAGATCTGGAAAAGGAGACAGACCAACAGACTGACTAATGAAGGGAGCTTAGAGCGGGGTTTGAGCTTCAGGAGTGATGTCACAGGCAATGGAGCTGCTGCTGCAAGCCTACTGCCTGATAGGCTGTGATTATTCAACACAGCGACTCTATTGATGTCCTGAAGGATTTGTTATTACTAGCAGTTTAAGTAGCAACTAGGGTGGAAAACACAGTGGATGGCACTTAACTCTAAGGTTAAAAGAGTGCACAGCTGACTTGTAGATTTTGCCTGGAAGAGTGAAGAAAAATAAAACATAGCAAATCTACTCTAGTTATAAACTGTATTGCCTACCAGAAAGGGATCTGTACAAAGTTCATTGTAGAAAAGTAGGTACTACTAATTTAAAGTAACAGACAATCAACCTGATGAATCCTGCCTAGAAAAGCTGTCCTCTGCAAAGTAGGAATTAAACCTTATTGTTCTAATTTGATATTCATAAATCATAACTTGATGCTAGTAATAAAACAAGAACAGAAAGAGGTTTATATATTTTGAAATGTTTATGTCATCTTTACAAAACATTAATTGCCAAGAGAAACTCTTAAGAGGGTTCAAATTTATGTTTTTGAGTTTTGTGTGTGTGTGTTTACGGGCTCTCTGATCTTGATTTAAACAAGACAGTGGTTGATAGAGGTACTTTCAGATTTTAATCTGCTATTTTCTCTCTCAAGGGTTAATGCAAGCAGGTGATAGAGAATGAAGCCCCTCACTTTCTCCTCTCAAATAGCATGTGTCAGAAATAAAATGTACTAAAGGTCCTTACCCTGTAAGGGATACAGACTACAGTACACAGTACATAATAAATATTCAGCATCTAAAGTATGGCAGAAGTGTAGAATTTAAACAAAGTAGTTTTATGTAATCAGAACAGCTTTTTCTGCAAAGTGAACAAGGCAGCCTTGGTCACAAGGAAAGGGAGCTCGAGTTGTTTCCATACTTATTTGCTCATGTAAAAAAGAGGTCTGGATTTTTTGAGTTCAATACCGTTCAAGAAGGAAGCTTTCAGATTTTAACCCACGTTCCTATTGCTCCCTGTTGAGCAGAATGGGAGACATTTGAACACTGTTACAATAATTACGGATCCACTAATTGCAGTGAGTGGGAGCTCAGACCACAATACTGGCCTCTGGGGAATTAGTCAGACTTTTCCAACACACACAAATAAAGCCAGTACAATTTAACTCACCTTTGAAGTGTGTCTCACCACTAAAAAATAGGAACTCCGACCGCTCCCTCAATCAGTTTTCCTAGTAGTAGCTTCCTGGTTCAATATGGTTGGTCCTCACTTCAGCACGATTCTCCACAGCTCAGGAACTATATTAATTTGAGGCAATATTTTTGTTGTTTTCTACATTACACACCACGACCAAAGAGGGTCATGTTACCATGGTTACTCATGATTGGATAGTAAAAAGGTCATAAAAAGCACAGCCTGCCGGTCAGCCAGAAAATGCCAAACTTTTCAGGCTACCAGGCAGCTCACCTACAGCCATATGCCAATAGTTTAATCGTTCCCTCATCCCCTTATGTGCATACAAACTTGACTGACAAAAGGGCAATGGTGCATCAGGGGAATGCACCAAAGCCAGATGAGCCTGCAGTGAGCTTTTGGAACCTCATGTAGTTCTACAACGTGAACAATTATTTCTGAATTCTGTTACTGTTCTCCCTCTTCACAGAAGTTGTATCTTTTGTGGGGAATTACTGTGCCAGAAGTAATCTTTTTTTCTGACATTTTGGCCATGCTGTCCTGAGAGATCTTAAATCCACAAATAGCACATCAGTATGTGACAGAGATTGTATTGTGCAATTACACAGAACTACTGTAAGTGACCATCATTCTACTACTTGTACTCAGCACTCTGGCTTGCATCGGCTATATCCTAACCAGACAAAACTACTGAATGCAGAGAAGCATGAAAATATACTCCATGTCTGATTAATGGTGCATTTGTGCAGGGCCAAGCACAACAGGGCCCTGCCCTTTCACAATCGAAATAAATAAGTAATGACTCCATGAAGGTATTTTCTTGAACGATTTGGTCAGATTAACCAGCAATATCCTCTTAAGCAGCTTGAAGGTCATGGGAAGCAGATTGACTGATGCAGCCTGTGCTCCCATTCCTATAGTAAAGAATACCTCATGTGTGTTTATGGTGGAGGGCAAGTAAGGAACATTGCTACTGTACAGGTAGGCTGAGTTGGGGGGTGGGGTGGGAGAGGGAGTCCTTGTTACATGATCCAAGAAATCCTAGGGAATCTGGGGATGCAAGACATGGCCCCCACCCCCTCCCAACAATATCACCCCTATGTAAACAGCATCTTGTAAACAGAATAGGTGTATGTTACTCACGCCTATTCAGTGACAAATTGGGAGCTCTGGAGAGTGTCATCTCCCAACTACCACACCCTGTGCACATACTCCCTATGATGCCCACCCAGAGTGTTTCGTAGAAGGCCCCTGTATCCCAAAGACAGCTCTGTGGATGGAGAGGTCTCCAGCACATGCAGAAGCATTCTCAATATATATGCCCTACACAAAACTAAAGCCCACAAGCATAAAAAGCAGCTAATGCAAACCTGTACTCAACTGTCTCCCTAAAAGACAGCAGACACAAAATGGTTAACTATGGACGTAAATGCCCAGCTGTAAATGCATGTGAGAGCACAAACGAATCCACCTTCTTGCAGGCAAACCTCCTGGCTGTGAGAAAACTTGGCCACTAGTAGTCAGATGCTACTGTTATATGCACAGTCTTCTTGATTTAAGCCATGTAAAATGTGGAGAACTGGCCTTGTTTTTCCACCTTTCATTGTTCTATATATCCTTTAAAACTTATATTAATACCCATGCTAGCTTTTTAAACTAATAACTACTTTTATAAAAATTAATTGCAGGTTGTTTCTGATTTTCATTTGATTTATAAAAATACCAGTATCATCATTCTTTGTATGTTGAAAATGCTGCAAAATATTTAATTGACAGCTTATAATAATTGAATTAATTAAAAAACTATGGGGGGAAATCCAACATGCCCAAGTCTGAGGAACTGCAGATCCTTACAAATCAAGGATTACCATTCCATGGCTGGAATTATGCACAGTCTTATTAAATAAAATAATTGCAACCAGCCTGGTGAGTACAAGTTTTTCCGATTATACGGTCCTTTGCCAATAGTCAGGCCCTGAATATAAAATGACTGAACAGGAAACAACAGTACTGGTACTACACAATAACTTCCAGAAATGCAGTAATTTTATTTGCATAACACCAATGAAACATATTGTCTCATAAATTCTTGCAGACTTGGTTACGTACACTTACAAATTAAAAGCACCATTCCGTATTTTGTTAGACATTTCTGAGAGGGAAGATGAAGTTAGAGACCCCTATTTGAAATATAAAAACATCTTTCCCATATCAGAAAGACTTCCATATACACGTGTGTTTTTACATTGTATAGTATAATGAACCCCCAGTCTTGAGTGGATACTTTGAGAAGCTACCATAGTAACAAAGAATCTATCAGCTTTTTAAAATGATAAGGTACAAAATGTTTTATCTATTTGAAATGTGCAAATGTACTAAAGAGCAGTGGAGGAAAACACATTACATCACAAACCATTATTTCTAGTGTTTGGGCTATGCAATTTCTGTGCAAATTTCACAATAAGGTAATAAACTATGCCTCCTCACTCTTATACAACACTTTGCATCAGTAGATTAACTAGCTTTACAAAAGGGGTCAGTATCACGATCCCTATTTTACAGATAGGGAAACTGAGGCACACTAGGACAGTGACAATCATAGTCCAATGCTCTGTCCACTGGGAAACACTGCCTCCCATATACCATACTGCCACTGTATTTCAAAGAAAGTGAAATATTTTGAAACTGACAAGCTATTTTACACAGAATTCTAGTAGATCCCTCTTTTTGACTCCTTACAGAAGGAGAAGTCCTTTTGACATTCTACTTATCTCTGTTTTACAGGGACAAAGGCACACATGTAGAATTATAAATGCTAGTAGCATAGCTAGTAATAATGATAAACTACTCCAAATAAGAGCATGTTAATGATTCTCTTTAAATCACAGAGCAAATAAAAGGCCACAAAGGACAGAAGTTTGGATGGTTTTAGTTGGGATTTCTATCATTCATCTGATTTAATGTTCATTAATGATATCTGACTATGCCCACATCCTTATTTCTTATATCCAATTAATGTGACAGCTTCAAGCTGTTTTGCATTCTTGAATGGATCATAGTATTCTCCAAGTCTTCTCTCCAGTGGAGAATGAGATTGATTTAATGGGCACTGTGGTTGACAACAAGACAGGTTTATCACAGCAGGTACATAGAACAGTGTGCTTTACCTGTGCTTCATGACACATGTATAGAACATTGATAAGTCAGTATGCTCTCAGTGGACAGAAGCAGATCACAAGTGAGTGCAAGCAGCAAGAACTGGATGTTATTGCCACATATTGCAAAGTTGTGTCCTTTTTTTCTATATCCCCCCCCCCCCTCCATTTTGTCACTTTCTGTCCATCGTTCTAATTATAGGACCCTTTGGTGTTGCAACCATCTCACAGTTTACGGTGTAATACTCCAATGACCTAAATGCTTGCTGTGCAATGCAAAGTGCTCCCAACATCCACCAAAGTCAATAGAAGTCGAGGTGTATCCATAGGAATGGCCTCCAAGGTGTGACCCTCAGCATAATTGAGGCATTGTCTTACCATGGTGCTTCAAGTTTTGTATAAAATTCATTTAAAAAGGTGATCACAAGATGCCTCACTCAACTCAATACATTGCCATTGGTCACTATTACCTTTGTTGCCCTTAGACAGTTTTCCTTTTATGCAACAGTGCTCACATTTAAGACAATCTGGTTGATTTAGAATAAGCTTCTAAAAGACATTGCATCAGATGCATTACTACTACCCAAATATAGTCCACCTATGTGTTCCCTTAATCTCATAATTTTATAATTCTATTAAAAAGCAATTAAGTTTGTCTAGCATGATTCGGGTTTTATAAACCCATGATGCAGCATATTTCTCACCCATTTTTTCCCCAGTAAGGGCCAGATTCACCTCAGGAATAAACAGGCACAACTCAGTTGGATAAATTCTTCCCTATGTGAGTGACGAAGTTGGACCTTGAGAGAAAATATTCTCTTAATTGTTTTGCTAGGGAAAGAAGATTGTTATGAGGTGTTAAATGGACAACAGCAAGCTATTATCCTTGGGGCTAGAGAACCTCTGGGAGCAGGAACAGCACTGCTTGGATAGTAGAAGGGTCAGGTGGGTACTGGGGATCACAGGAGGTGGTTCCTGTGCAGAGGCTCGTCTATGAAAATGGCATTGTGCCACTGAGGGATTCTCGGACATTTTTATGGATCCTGGGACCCATCAACTACACGAGAAAGCCAGCTTTTTGTACATGGGTGTATGTGGGGTGATGGACGTGTTGTGGGGATGGGGAAGGGAAGATGAAAGGATATGAAAAGTGATGGCTTTAAGAAAATTGTCTCTCCTCTTTAAGTAGGGTTATTCCTGAAAAGTGAAGGGGGCTCATTATCACCTATCATAAGCCAGGGTGCTACATAGGACATATTCAAAATCACATGGTTAAGCCAATCAGAACTTGAGATTCAGCTCTAGAAAGAGATTGAGAGAACACACCATGACTACTTTCAAGTATTAAAATGTCTAAGTCTAATTTAAATATCACAGCACATGCAAAAACTATGTTAGAATAGCAACAATGCATGCATTGATACATGCTGCTCTATTTCTACACAGCTAAGAAATTGATGCAATTGCCTGAGGCTTGTACTTTATGATCCCCAGTACAAAAAAATCCTGGCTATCACACTATTTATTAGCTTAAATCTCAAAGGAGGCAGCAAAAGTTGCCATAGAGGTCACTTTCAAAAATTGGCGAGGTGATACATTATGTAACAATTTAACTAAGTGTCCCCTGTAAATATAAAACTAATAGGTTCAAAACTCAAGATCAGTACAAAAATCAAATACATTTGGATAAAGCTTATCTTTAGCAAATGTGCTAGATGCATGCACAAAGTAGTTTATATGAGTTTGACAATGATCTGAGAGAACTACGGTGTAGCTTTTAAATGCGTGTTACATAAACCTTATAGAGATAACATATTAAACATACATTTCATTGAAATTTCTTTAAAAACGTGCATTGCAAACAGTATTTGTTTCAGGTTGGCATATACTGCAGCACATTCACAAAATGTGTACACAAACACACAATTTTCTTGCCTCCTGTCAAAAGGCAGCTTTTTCTTCTCTTCTCAGCATTTGTAGTGATGAAGTTTTGTACTGGCAGCAGTCCATTTCTTCTCTCTCTCTCTCTCTCTTTTTTTAAACACACACACACACGATGGTTGAAGCAATTTAAACTACCACAGAAAAGAGTCTTATCAGTCCTGTCTCTCCAATATTATCTGAAATCCTTTTACCCATACATGTAAAGCCATTTTTAATTCAGTCCTGAAATTCTTCTGAGCACAGACTGGACAGCAAACTAAATGTATACTGTCAGATGCAGGCATCTATGGGTACTCACCCACAAAAGCTTATGCTCCAATATGTCTGTTAGTCTATAAGGTGCCACTGGACTCTGTCGCTTTTGCAGCTCCAGACTAACATGGCTACCCCTCTGATAAATGTAAACCATATCTTCACAGTTTTTGAAGGAGGAAAATAATCTCTCTAATGGACACTGAGGATTTCATGATTATTTCATTTAGAGTTTCACTATCATTCTACTAGAAAAAAATAAGTACAATATTTTATTCTGAAAAAGTGCTGTTTTCCCACTATTCTAACAGGAATGATTACATATTAAATACCCAATTCACCTTGGTTGCTTAACTTGAGTGAAGGGGGATATGATAGTTTACCTAACCATGGGAACTACAAATGCCTTCAAATGTAATAATTCTGGGAATGGCAACAAAACATCATCCAACCATTCAAAGTCCATGGACCTCTGGACATGACAACTGCTAATAGGCCTTAGATAGTTTAGGAAATTGAAAATTACAACTTACCCATAGATTTCTGAACTTCCATGTTGGCAGAGATACCTATTTTATTTTATAACCAAATGGTGGGAAGGGAAAGTCTGATTCCGCTCTTAGTTATACTGTTAAATTTGTGTAACTGCACTGGCTTCACAGAAGTTATCCTGACATGCATCATTGTGCAATCAAAATTATCCCCATAGTATTCAAAGTGCCTGCACTGTACTGCTTGGGTGGGCAGAAACCCTAAGATGTAGCCTTCCATCTGTGATCCTAGTTGTTTCAAAAGTTGCTGCAAACACATTTCTGTTACAGCTGTGAAGTAGGCCATCTGCATTAGCTTCCAATTCATGTCTGGGTGCAACCTAAGGTACTGTCTGATGGTCCTACTATATGGGAGCGAGGAATGATACTGCACTCCTGGCAAGGTGGAAACATGCAGTAGTAATTCCAATATGAAAACCAGGCAAACTAACCTTAAAAGTGGATATCTGTATACCACCTCCACTTGCATTCGGGCTTGATAAAATTGTGAAGAGAATGGCAAATGAAAGATTGGTTCCCTGTGGCATTATAGATAAGGTGCAGAGTAAATTTAGGAAAAGATGATGCACCATTGAAAACATTGTTAAATTAGAATATTAAAATATTTTTTAAAGTATGGGGCACAAAGGTTTCATAATACCCGGTCTCTAGATATCAAAGAGCCATATGACATGCTATGGAGGGAAAGCTTGCACAAAGTAGGTGCACCAGGGATAAAAGAAAAAAAACATATGGGTATGTAGTGGTCCCGGGTGGGCCCCCTCCGAGAGGCAGAGGGCGCTTCAGGGGCTGGAGAACGCTAATTCCCCAAACGACCAGCGGGAGGCACCACCGGGTGAGTGTCCGCTTGCTTACACGTGGTAGAGAATGCGGGCGTCGATTCGCCCCTCAGAGAAGGGGAACGAGCCACTGTGAGTCATACCCGACCCGCCAATCGGATAATACAGATGGAGGTCGAGAAATTAATTAAGTGGCTGGCCGAGAGCCAGCAGCAACAGCAGCAGCTGTTACAGCAACTAGGCGCGCAGCAGCAGCAACTGATCCGGGAACTGGGGACCCAGAATCGCGAGCAGCAGCAGCAGTACCTCCAGCAGCTCACGGCCCTATCGCCCAGGTCGGGGCCCGCGGGGCCCAGTGGAGCGGGCGGACCCCCAGACCCGGTTGTGCCAGTACGCCTGACAAAGATGGGACCAGACGATGACCTGGAGGCGTTTCTACTCACTTTTGAGCGAGTGGCCACCGCCGCCCGCTGGCCACCCGCCCAGTGGGCTACATTGGTGGCGCCCTATCTCACGGGCCCCGCTCAAGCCGCCTATAGGGCACTGCCGGTGGCAGAGGCCCATAACTATGAGAGACTGAAGGCCGCGATCCTCGATGCCCTGGAGATCATCCCCGAGACTTTCCGGAGACGCCTGCGGGAAAAGACATACCCACCGGGAGCCCGCCCCCGGGTGGTGGCACAGCAGGTGAGGGAAGCCTGCTGGAGGTGGTTGCAGCCAGAGCAAAAGACGGGGAACGAAGTGGCGGAGCAGGTGGCTCTTGAGCATTTCCTCCACATCCTACCAACCCAAGGGCGGACGTGGGTTATGCGCCACCGACCAGCAACCCTCAGCAGGGTGGTGGAACTGATGGAGGATTTCCTAATCGCTGAGACCCCGGCCGGGCCAGGGCCCCGTCCTCCGACAGCAGCCCCGATGCCTTCCCCAAACCCCAAACATGAGCCGCGACCCAGCCACCCACCCGCCGACAGAGGGGGGCCCGGTCTGGTCCGACAAAGGCCCCAACGGCAACGGGAACCCCTGCTGGAGCCCCCACAAGAGAGATGAACCCCGGGCCCTGAGGCACCGACCCCTGCATCGGTGCCCCAGGAGGAGCCTCGCCCCTCCAACCTGGGGCCTTGTTTCACCTGTGGCCGGTTCGGACATCTCTGCCGTGATTGTCCCACCATGGAATGTAGTTACGTGCAGGTTTGGACAGGTGAGGCCAGGGCCCGGGCACAAACACCTCGGAAGCTCACCATCCTGGTCATAGTAGACAGGACCCCGACTTCCGCGCTCCTCGACTCAGGCTGCAGCCAAACAATGGTCCGGGAGGACCTCGCCCACCACTCGGGCCCTCCGTGTGGGGTCGTCCAGCTCCAGTGTGTCCACGGGGACATGCAGTCCTACCCCAAGGCCCCGGTGACCCTAACAGTACATGGGAAGACCCGGACCCCGCTGGTCGGCCTGGCCCCGAAGTTGGCCTACCCAGTCATCTTGGGCCGGGACTTGAAGGGCTTCACCAGGCTCCTGTGGGCGGCAGCAGAGGGAGTCGCACCGGAGGGAGAAGCCCTGGAGGGTGAGCCAGTGAACACCACTACCCCAGACCCAGAAGGCGACCCGGCTATGGATCCCCCAGACGACCGCGGAGGGGAGGAACCTGAACTGGAGGAGACTCCCACCCTCATCACCGACTTCACACAGGACCAGCGAGAGGACCCCTCCCTTCGCTGGGCCTACGAACAATTGGCCAAGGTAAACGGGAACCCGAACCCACCGCAGCTCGCGACTACCTATCCCCACTTTGAGTTGGTGGAGGACCGCCTCTATCGCTTCTCCCAGGACGCGCAGACCAGCGAAGTGCGGGCCCAGCTTGTGGTCCCTCGCTGCCACCGGCGAGCGGTGCTACGACTGGCCCATGATGTCCCCACGGCCGGCCACCAGGGCCAGGAAAAGACTCTAGCCCGTATCACGTCCCGGTTCTACTGGCCCGGCATCCACCAGGAGGTCAGGGACTTTTGTGATTCATGCCCCGAGTGTCAGAGCCACACTAAAGGGCGTGGCTAAAGCCCCACTCATCCCGCTGCCCGTCGTAGGCACACCATTCGAGAAGATCGGGATGGACATTGTGGGGCCTCTCCCTAAGAGTGTGGCAGGGTTTCAATATATTTTGGTGGTCCTGGACTACGCGACGTGGTTCCCGCAGGCGATCCCCCTCCGAAATATCACGGCACGAACCGTCGCCACCGAGCTTCTGAAGATCCTGGCCCGTGTAGGGCTCCCCCGGGAGATCCTAACCGATCAAGGCACCAACTTTACCTCCAGGCTCCTGCGCCAACTCTGTGACCTTCTTGGGATCAAGAAACTACAGATGTCCGTCTACCACCCACAGACCGATGGACTGGTGGAGCGCTTCAATCGCACTCTGAAGCAGATGTTGCGGAAGTTCTCCCCTCAAGACCTACGCCACTGGGACCAGTTGATCCCTCCTCGGCTTCTGGCCATCTGGGAGGTGCCCCAGTCATCAACGAAGTTCTCCCCCTTCGAACTTCTCTACGGCCGACAACCGAAGGGGCTCCTGGACCTTCTGCGAGAAAACTGGGAGCAGAGGTCATCCCGCTCGCTCAACCTCCTTCAATATGTGTTGCAGCTCCAAGAACGGCTGGCACAGGTAGGAGACCTCACGAGGGAAAACCTCCGGGCGGCCCAAAGGGCCTAGGAGAGTGTATACAATCGGGGAACCCATGATAGGACCTTCGTGCCCGGAGACCGAGTCCTACTCCTCCTTCCATCATAGTAGTCAAAGCTGTTAGACTGGTGGCAAGGGCCCTACAAAATAGTCCATCAAGTGGGACCGGTCAACTACGAGGTATCCCAACCCGGGCGGAAGAAAAAAAAAAGACACAGATTTACCACGTCAAGTTGCTGAAAGCCTGGCAGGAACGTGAGGGGCTTCTGATTACGCTATACCCCCAGAAACCTCAATGGCCACCGATCAAGAAGAACCGCAGCTGGGACCCACCTTAACAGATGAACAATGAAAACAGGCCAAGGAATTGGTGAAAGCCTTCCCGAAAACGTTCACCACAAGCCCCAGGCAAACCACCGTGATACACCACAATATAATCACAAATCCTGGAGAAGTCGTGCAGGAGACCACCCGACCACTCCCACGGCGCATGCGGGACACCGTGGAGAAGGAAGTACAAGCGATGCTCGAATTGGGGGTAATTGAGCGATTGCGAAGTGACTGGCGCAGCCCCATTGTGTTAGTCCTGAAACCAGACGGGACCGTCTGGTTCTGCATCGATTTTAGGCGGGTAAACAGCATCTCCAAATTCGATGCATACCCCATGCCACGAATTGATGAACTGCTGGACCGCCTCAGAGACGCCCGGTACATCAGCACCCTTGACCTGACAAAGGGGTACTGGCAGATCCCCCTCAGCAAGGAGGCGCGGGAAAAGACGGCCTTTGCTACTCGCTCCGGGTTATATCAGTTTACCCGGATGCCATTCGGGTTACATGGGGCACCCGCCACCTTTCAGAAGCTGATAGATCACATCCTCCAGCCCCACAAGGACTACGCGGCGGCGTACCTGGATGACGTGGTGATCAATTTAATATTATGAAAAAATGTTCTCCCAGACTAAGTAAATGCTAGGGGTAGATGTCACTCTAGTCACAGATGATTAGGTTGTGTGGTTTAGGAGCACGAATATAGAGGTGACAGATACCTCTGACAGGGGAAATGCAAGGGGATTCAAGTTCTCCAGTCCTACAACCAAAGATTGTTCTTTAGAAAATAATGTAAACTGCATTTGTATGGAGAACAAATAGATATATTTTAAAAGGTTCAAATTCTTAGCAGTGATATTTGATACTAGATTACTTGGAAATATCATATAAACAATGTTAAAGATAAATGTTTGGGAAAAATTAACCTACTTAAAAATCTTTCTTGGACTAATGGAGAGGTGGGGTGAGAATAAGAAAACACTTTGGTATTCAGAATCTTAACCAGTTATTGACTAGGCAGCCAAGTTTTTAGGTCAGGATCAAAATCAGAATTTTAAAAGTAAGATTCAATATAATCCCATTCACTATAAATTGCAGGCAGTATATTACAGCAACGATATGCACTACAGATAGCTTCTAGTGATATGCCAGTTACTCTGCAATTAACTGTGGATGGAGGAGTTTAAAGACAAGGTAAAGCTGAACAAAGTCAAAACTTTCAGTCAATAGAAAATTTGTTATGAGTGGAAAGTCACATATCCAAACATGGATTTAGATTTTTTTAAAATATAAACTAAAAGGTAAAAAGAGACTGTAGGTATAAGAAATGAAGTATACCCATATATAAACAATTAATGTAGTCCTTTTTGTCAAGTATACACAGAATAGTCCAAAAATTGGTGGGAGAGGTAGGGAACAGGACGAGTAGGGATAACAATGTATATCAAAACTCAGAATGAGTATATTTATCAGACTATCTGAATATGTAGCTGGCATGACAGCTGAACTAGTAACAATAATTCTAGCATTCAACTGATTCTGGGATGTACCCCACAGCAGCAACAATCTTTTTTTGGATTCAATCTCAGGCCTTATGGTGTTTTAAAGAAAGAGTGTCTCAGTATGTAGAAGTGATTAATCAATGAAATTATATTTCCAATAACAGAATTAGTACTCATGGGGATACATGTTGCATTAGCCCAATATATGCTGGGATCCAAGATACCAGAGAACAAAACAGAAGACAACGCAGTGAAAAAAACCCAGAGTAGGAGGCAGGTCCAGGTTCCCCCACCAGCCACCAGGGAAGTGGCACAGACAGGGCAGTGGAGCAGCAGACTACCTGGGGCAGTCGTCCAATAAACTATAGTAACCTGGCCAGAGGCTCAATTTACAAAGAGGAAACGCCCTGAGTTCAGCAAGAGAGAGACAGTGGTCAAGCGATTGAAGGAAGGGGCATCAGACCAGTGGTGAGCCACAGGGAGATGCACCAGCAGTGTGTAGCAAACTCTCTTACAGATTTTTCTCACACTCTTTTAGAAAAATACGGGCAACATTCCCCACTCAGCTATGCCTTACCAACCCTACTATAGTCACTGGCCCTAGATGTGGACCCTACTTTAATCATCACACATGGTTGTCGGGTGAAGTACAAATCATGGGAGATTCCTAAAATTTGCTTTAAGTTTTGTTATGTACCTATATCTTCAACCTTTTGGGATTTGGAATCAGGCAGGAATATATCAAGGTAGCTTTTCTCCTGGTATTTTCGTACATAAGCTTCTGTCTGAAACCAGGCATGTGAAAACAGAACCAAACAGAAGCTTTTTTATTTTATTTTAAGGACTGAAAGGTTAAGGGGGAAATTTTCAGCTCATTTTCAAAAATTATATGACAATACTTAGGTCATGACACTAACAAAAATATGGTTAAAAGTTATGCCATATAGTGTCCAATAGCTAAGAAAAATGGACATAAAAAGCAATATTATTTTGTCAAATAGAGTCTATGTAGTGGAAGACATATGATACTTTATTTTCTATTTCTATCTTGGTCACCAGTGCAGCATTAAGTCTTCCACTTCAACTTTTTTTTTCCACTTTAGCCTGTGTCACAATATTCAAATTATTTTAATGTGCTTTTTGTGTGCCTCTATGGAGGTTAGCATGAGAGATAAATAAAGCATAGGTAATATCATATCATTACAGCTCTGCAAAATATGGGACAAATTGTGCTCTCATTTACACCACTGCCACGGTGAGGAAGATCTGGCCATCTGTGCTTGTTTTTATAAAGGCAAGATTTTTTTTTCCCCTAGAAAAGT
This sequence comes from Sternotherus odoratus, assembly GCA_032164245.1. Lineage (NCBI taxonomy): Eukaryota > Metazoa > Chordata > Testudines > Kinosternidae > Sternotherus > Sternotherus odoratus. The sequence continues at coordinate 73,254,234 of JAVMKO010000006.1, read as the reverse complement.
CTGCTCCATTCTTTTCAACAAGGCAGGAGTTTAGGGTTCTATCAGGAAATAAAGTCAGAATGATATTAACAGGATTTCTTGTACTGAAATAATATGGAATTCTTAGTGTATTAGATTTTTTATCATATACTGTTAATATTCTATTTTTTCAAAGGCTAAAAAAAAATTATAGCTCTAATTAAAATGCTATTAGAAGCATGCACATATACATGTTTACACTTCTATCAATATCAAAGGCTATTATAATATTTATGTGATGCAATTTAAAATTGCTAGCAAAATATAAGGTTATATGATACTATCATTGTGGTACAATCACATGGTTAAAAAGTCACACACAGCATTTGTATTTCACCAGAATTCCAGTATCTTTTCCCGGAAGAAAAAATACTATGATATTAGCAGATACCACTTCCACTATCACTTCAGTAAATTCCTTTTTTTCTTTCAGTGGGCTTACTTTTGGTCCATTTCTAGATAATGAACCAATCTTACAAATGTATCCTTTATTTCCATTAGTGAATTGACGTGAATGGGTTTTAATAGCTGACGCAAAGCAGTTTGGCTTTGATGGGAAATCTTTGAACAGCTTTCTATTTAGAAACAATTGCAATTGGTTTACTTACCATATTGTATGTAACTAAGGACTATTGGTGTGCAAGTGGCAGCTATAATATTTTTAATACTCATCTAATTACTAAATCCAAGATCTTGTTTTTAATTTAAATGTCACCTGTAGTGAAAAAACAAGGGGAAATGAACTAAAAGAAACCAAAAATCACATTTTTTCCAGATACAGAGCCAGATTCCCAGATAGTGAAAAATGGTGTAGTTCCTTACAATGTTGATTTACATCAGATAAGGATCTGGCCTAGAATGTTTAAATAATTTTCTAGACTATATCAGTGGATCTCTAAAGAATCTGATATTATTTTATGTCACTGTCATTGCACGGATTTACCTGTACTAAAATTTATTTCATGGCACTGATTAATAAACTAGGGTAACGTATCGACAGATTTAACACGAGTCTATTGAATTGCACTGTAAAAATGACTGGTTTATGCAAGTCTTACTGGAATTTTTACAACTTTTTTTTAAACTGCTCAGACACATCATGGGCTACATTCTGTCTTGAGCAACTCTGAATATTTCTTTTGATTTCAATAGAGTTGGTCATCATTGTTACAGGATAGGATTGGGAACTGTTCTATCAGAATGATTTTCTAACAAAATGCATCTTCCATAAAATTGCTATCTCCCATGGGAAAATTAAAATTGTGCTGATTATTTTATTTTCCATATTTAACATTTATATGAAATATTTCATTGACTGATTTGACCAGAACTGGATTACCTATCTTTTTAATAGACCCAAAATTTGTTTTTTTTAATCAGTTCAACAAAATATTAAACTATTTCCCTATCAGAGCATTCTCGTATTGAAGTTGTATTTCAGACCCCCATTCTCTCCTATGGGTCTGGTAATGGTTCCATGGAGGATTACATCGCCCATGCAATGGGAATTCTCCTCTGACCATACCAAATGGTGCCTCATGCGAGTCAAATGATTTTAATGCAATACAGACAGGGTGAGTGAGGTAATATTTTGTATTGGACTAGCTTCTGTTGGTAAAAGAAGCAAGTTTTACAGTGACACAGAGGTCTTCTTCAGGTCCAAGAAAGGTACTCAGTGTTGTCACATAAATACAAGAGGGAACACATTGTTTATCACCAGTAGTTAACACTAGTCTGTACCTATGTCTACATAGCAGTGTGATCCTGGGCTCAAGAGTAACCTTCCCCCCTTATGTTCACACACCAATTGTGCTAGCCTAGGGCTCAGACCTAGAGTCCCCATCCATGCAGGGCTGGAGGGTCTGATTCTGTGTTAAGCTGGGATCTAGGGTCCTATCACTGTCCTGTGTGAATGCTGCCCCAACGTGACTCGGGTCTTAGAAGCCCTCCAGATGCATCTGGAGTTCCCAATGGCAGAGGTGCAGTGCTGTATGCAGCCAGCACAGAGGCCAGAAGCACTACAACTGCCTGAAGAGCATGCTCCATCTCCTCCTCAATGCTGCGCAGAGCTTGCCCAGATCACGGAGCAAAGCTGATAGGGAAGAGGTGGCTCCAAGCTGCCAGGATGTTGTGGGAGAGGGGTAGTAGGTCATCCCTGTCCCAACTGTGATGAGCTAAAAGGAGTCGGCCACTTAGTACCCACTTCCATCTCTGGCCCTTTCTCCTGCCCCTACACTCATTGGAGCTTCACGTGCAGGGGGTGCCCAGGCAGCATGTGTAAGGGAACTGTTATCCCCTTGCTAACACTGCAGTGTACTTTAAAGGTCCCGTAGAAATGAGGCTCACACACAGTGGCTAGATGGAAAGTGGTGAGTTTATTGAAGGTCGCGGCCATCTGGCGCTGGGGGCCCCAGTCACAGCGCGGCTGCAGATGGAGGACCTGGCACATTGGAGCAATGCCCAGGGAAGAAGCCCGACACACATGGGCACACGGACACAGAAATACTCATGCTAATTTGCATCTTATGCATAGCTCATGAATAACTAATGACATGTTATTCAGTCTTGCCTCAGTTTCCCTGTCTGGTTTCACACAAGCCGAGTTTTACACAGACCAAGTAAACAGCTCACACAGCTGCAAAGCTTTTCTCAGACACACACACGAGATAACAGGAACACAAGGCCATTCCCAGGCTGATAACCTTAATTATGCGTTACCCAGGAGGTGACTTAGAAGCGTAACTGCGCCCCGTAATGATTGCCCGTCACATTAATCTTCTGCTTACTACAGGGGGTGTTTTGATTATTAGCTCCCAGGACCTAAAGGGGGAGGATCAATGGGCAATTAGGACCCTGAGACTAACAGTCCCCAGGGGCAATGGGGAGAGGCCAGCACTCCAGATCAGCCTGATTGACAGGGCGGGGAGACTAATCAAGGAGTCAGGAGGGCAGGGTGGTTCCCGTCCTCCTTGTGAGCTGGAATTACCTGGGTCAGACAGAGGGGGGCCGAGATAAGGAGAGAGCAGGGGCCAGAGCTGCGCTGGTGAACAGAACGGGGCCAGATCCAGAGGGGCCAGGAAAGCAGCCCAGAGAGAAAGACCCTGTGCTGGGAGCAGAGCTGCAGCCCCAAAGCCGGAGCACAGCCCAGAGAGAGCAGACCTGCCCTGGGAACAGCTGCAGGAACCAGAGCCAGAGAGGCCAGGAAAGCAGCCCACAAAGCGGGTCAGTGCTGGGGGAAGAGACACAGGAGCTGCCGGCAGAGCAGACCTGTCCTGGGAGCAGAGCTGTAGCAACCAGAGCTGTAGCAATCAGTGGGCCAGGGAAGTGCCCAGTGCAGAGGGAGCACCCCGGAGTGGGGACACCCTAGCCTCTGACCTAGGTAACACAGCACGGTTTGGGGTAGAGCCCCCCAGGAATCCTGGGCCCAGCCTTGCTGGGGTTATGAGGACTCCACCAGACAGGAGAGTGGAAGGGGAGTCCTCAAGATCAGAGAGGCCTCTGGGTAAAGGAAGTGGGAGCGAGGACTCAGATCCTTCCGCTAGCCCATTTCACCGGGGCAGTGCAGAAGCCAGGAGAGTTCCCCACAACAGCGGGACTATTCCCCCGCTTACATATGCCCTGTGGGAAGCAAGCCATGAGTAGGAGCCCCAAAACTTCCCCACTGCCTCCTTTTTCCTACCTCCTGGGTGCAGTGTGGGCCAGGAGAAGGGATCACAGAAGGGTGCTGGAGCACACTGCACCCCAAGTCATGTGGACGCATTTCACAGTTCAACAGCCAGACGCAAGGAGTGAGTGAGAGAGAGAGAGTGTGTGTGTTTCTCTTCTAAAACCTATATTTTGTCAAACTTTAAAACACAGATGAAAAAAATAAAATAAATCAACCACCACCGCGACCTTCATTGAACATCCAATTTTAATAAGTAAGAACTGCAAACTATTAAAATGGAAGTTTGACAGCCCTGGAACTTAATGGCTTACTTATCTTCAGAACAGGTGTTCTGGGGCATTTTCCTGCCAATGTGACTCAGTATAGAGGTGGAGAGCCCAATTCTCAGATTAGATGGCAGTTCAGTATAAAGCCATCTCAAACTGCAGGCATTCTACTTAGCCAGCAACCAGAGGAGCTAATTATGCAATTTATGTGCTCATATGCTCCTTGTGGGCATCTGAGGCCCATCAATAGCATTGCCATAGTTAGAGAACTGGGTAGGAAGTAGAGTGCATTACATTTGTTGGGCTAACATGTTGACATTGGTGGGGTGAAAGGCACCCTGGAATGTGTTTACTTTGATTCATATCTGTGCACTGCACTGTGGATGCCAGAGCCCCAGGTTCAAGCACGGTTCAGAAAATTCTTAATCTAGGATTAAAATGCAGTGTAGATGCTCAAGCCCAAGGGTCTTTTGCATGGGCCAGTGACTGAAGTCTCATTAACTCTAGGATTACCGTGCTGTGTAGACATCCCCTTGAATGGTCTCAGAGGTTAAGGGGCTTGTTAATATCTCTGCAGTCATAGGACAAAAAAGGGGTGGGGGAGAAGGGTTAGGGGGTTCCAATTTGCTGTAATAAGCCATAAATTCAGAGTCCGTATTAAGACCATGATTTCTAGTCTAGCAAAGCTACGTATGTAAACTCCCAGGTTCATTATAAGAAGCAAGCTTCCCACAGACCAGAACCTGACAACCTAAAGCAAGACTGAACCCTATCATAAGAGATGCAAAACCTGAAGACATATCTCCACTGCTACAGTCACCAACCTGCTTTTCAAGATACATGCTGTAGTTATAGTGACAGAAAACAGAGTTCATTGAACTTGAACAATAGCACCAATTTCTAACTCAGTAATCAGGCCAACGCTGGTGTTTGTACCAAAGTGAAACAGTGAGTCAAGTTAATCAAATATTCTTAGTGTGAATGATTCATTTCTTTACAATGTCTAATGGATATATAGCCACATTACTCAAAGATCTAGCAGGTGGAATGCTGCCCTCAGTTACAGCTGTGTGAACCCAGTGAGATCATGATCTGGCCCCAGATACTTACTGAAGCAAATCTCTAATTCATCGGCTGCTTTTTTGTGGCTAGAGACTGAGCACAGTGTGCAACTAAGTGAAGGAAAATAGAATAAACAAAGCAGTGCTGGAGTCAGGGTTATATGTGATGAAAATCCAAAGTATTCACACTTGTTACATGGTTTTCAAGCAGAAAAAGTGTTCTGAAAACAGCTTTAGACTGAACTGCACATAGGCAAAAAAATGAATAAAAATAGGCACGGGTTAAAAAAATTAAATAGCAGTTAGTAGAGGGATTGAAGTGTACGTTGTCAGTTTTGGCCCCAATTCTGCAAGCACGTATTCACATACCTAAATTTCATCAGCTAAGCAATCGCATAGGAAGAATAGCATGACACCTACAGGATCACTCAGATCAATAAAATTATTCATACACTTAAGTGTTTGCAATATTGGGGATGGAGATTGTAAACTCAAGGTAGGGACCTTCTTGTGTGTGTGTGTGTGTGTCTATAAAGGGACTTGAGTGTTTATAAAAAAGTTAAACATTCATGTTTTGCAAAACTAGCTTCATAGCCCTTCTGTCTTATCACTTTAAAAAAGTGGTTTTTCAACTGTTTGTGGAGGAATAACACACTAAGCTCATTCTTGTCTTTCACCTTTTTGAAAAAATACTTGGGAGATTTCATATAGGATACAATTTTGTTACCATTGGGAGTCAGGTCAAGAAGAGGGCACACCATAAAGAACATATGAAATTTCTCAAACCCTTGACTCAATGAATCTAGACTACTATAGCTCAGAAGCTAAATTGAAACCCCTGTGACTATTTCCCCCCCCCCCCCAGCTCACCTTGTAAAGAGGTGTGTGACCGTGTGCTGGCTAAGGAACCCTGGGCCAGGCCTCTGTCACACCAGTGCCAATGAGTAAAGGAGAATTGGAGCTGGCTGAATAAGCCAAGGCCTGATTGGCAAAAGGAGAACAACTGCCGGCCTCTTTAGTCTACATAAAGGTTGGCAGGAAGGAAGCCAGAGAGAGAGGAAGGAAGGAGCTAGCTAGCCAGTTAGAGGGAGCTCTTCCATGCTAGCTGCAGGAGCTAGCAGTCCCTGAAGCCATAAGACTGAAGCTGTTTGTAGCTACAAAGTGGTGGGAAAGTAAACTGTAAATAAAAAGCATGGGTGATTCCATGACTGCAGTGGTCTCTGGCTGGTTGTGGGTGCAGCGGGGGCAAAAGCTAGAGGAAGGAGCTGCAGCCCATTACACAAGGATGCTTGTCCAGGATTCAGAGCCAATGAACATGGTTGGTTCCTGTAGTGGGGCAACTTCCCCACTCCAGAAAAAAAAAGGAGGTAAATCAGCCCTGGGAGAGGGCTGGGGCAAGGGAAAATCTGGGCTGATTGGAAGGCAGCCTCAGCTGGGGGCAATGCCCCAAACAGATCCAGCTGGCCCTATAAAGGCCAGGGAAGCCAGAAGTTCACAGAGAGAGTCTCCTCTGGCTATAGAGGTAGACAGGCCTGGCTGCTGGGGAGCTTGAGGAGGTACCTAGAGGGAAGCAGGGCTGAGGCAAGGCAGGAGGAGCTGGGGAAGCTCTGGCCTGGAAACCTCCAACCAGGGTTCCTAGGGGTGCAGGGGCTGCTGCTGCCACCCTCGCTCCCTGAAGCCCCTTCCTTCCCCCTCCACCTGATCCTGCCACCTCTAAGACTTTCTCACCCCACACACATATACTCACCCCCACGCACCCCACTGTCTCCCTGCTGCTGCTGCCATCACCATCTGGAGCTCCCTGGGACTGCCTTGCTCTGTTACCAGCCAGGTTGAGCACCCCCTCTCCACCTCACCAAAAAGGACTGCTGCTGAGTGGGGGGCAGGCCTGCTGGCCTGTCCTCCCCCCCTCCCCCCACCGCTGCCTCTGAGGGGGGGGGGTGGAGAGGGAGAGACCCAGACACCAACACCACCACTACTACCACTAGGCCTCTCAACTGACCTGCTGCTCACCGCCACCCCGAAGCCACCACCACCGCTACAGTTGAGGAGGTGAGAAAGGAAGACGTCCACCGAAGGACTTTGTGGAGGGGGTTTATACCTGGACTGTGTCATCTGCACTCTTGGGGTGGTGGAATCGCTGTTGCCAGGGAAAGCGCGGGGGAAAGTCACGGAGCCCTCCCCCTTGTCCATCTGCTCCCCCGACCACCACCCCCACCGCTGCCCCCTCCACCGACCGATCCACCACCCGGACCTGGTCTTCACCCCTCAACGTGGGTGTCTGCTTCCCTGCCCCGTTTCAACACCTGGGACTGTGAGCAGCAAGGACTGTGTTGCACAGGCGCCCGTGGGCGCACGCATCCCACCCTGGACTTTTCCCGCCCCCCCCCACCCAGCTGCGTTTGGTTGGTGGGGGTCTCTCCCCCCTGCAATCCCTTCTTTATCCCCCCCGCCCTCTCCAACCATCTTTCACTCATTTTTCCGTTTGGTTACTCCCTCCCCTAGTCTGCCCCGCCCATCACCTAGTTCCCTAACAGGTTCCTTTTCTGTTAGCCCTTCCTATCCTAGCCCTTCAGCCTTCATCCCTAGCCCCGCCCCAAACTTTGAGTTTGTTAGTTTCCCGCCCTGCCCTTTTACGTTCCGCCGCCATTTTGTGTCCCCGCCCAGGCCCTTTACTCCCCAGACTTCCCTAGATCCCCCCCTCCATCTCCATCCCCTCTGTCGCCTGTGCCCATGGTTCCCCTTTAGGTGCCTGTGCGCTCCCTCTCACATCAGTCACCCCTTCCAGTCACTTTCACCCCCCATGCCATGATTTTGTACCCCCCCCTCCCAGTGCAGCCGGAGGAGCCGGAACTCTTGCCCTATCCCCAGTGCCCGCCCTTGACCCTGCCAGCACCCTCCTCCCCTGCCTCCAGCATAGCAGGGATGAGCGGTTGCCCCCCCTTCCCCTTCCCGGGCCTTTGGGGTGCCCTCCTCTCCCGCTCACTGCCCGGCGGGGAGTAGTGGTTAGCCCCTTCCCCTTGACTGTCCAGCTCCCCTCATTAGACCCTCCTCTCCCGCTTGCAGCCCGGCGGGGAGGAGTGGTTAGCCCCTTCCCCTTGACTGTCCAGCTCCCCTCATTAGACCCTCCTCTCCTGCTTGCAGCCCGGCGGGGAGGAGTGGTTAGCCCCTTCCCTCACCTAACCCCTCCGCTAGACCTTCCTCTCCCGCCTACAGTTCAGCAGGGAGGAGTGGTCACCCCCTGTCCCTACCCCTATAGGGCCTCCTCCTATTCCCTTACCATCATGGAGGAGACCCCTGCCCCTGTTCCTGCCCCTGCCCCTCCTCCAGTCCCCATTAACCCAATCCCCCCCTTCCTTTGCCATTGCCCCTGCCCACTCCTGTGGCTACCCTCTCGACCGGCCCCTGCCCGGTCCCTGATACTGCCGTGGCCGCCCCTTCCACCAGCAGGAAGGGCCAGGGGAGAAAAAAAGGGAAAGGGCCCCGCCCGGAAAACGACACCTCCTGCGGGTGGGGCCGCCCCTTCAGCCACAGCGTTGACATCTGCCGCAGCCCCTCCTTCCCCAGCCGTCCCCTCCACCAGCTCTGCAGACCCTCCGGCCCGCAGGGCGTACGCCCAGGTGGCCGCCGCTCCGCCGCCTCCGCTGCCATCTCTGGGGGACGGGGCCCCTTCCACTCGCTTACCAGGCGGCACGGCATCCGTTGCCACCTGGTGCCAGCCTCGCCCAATGCCGAAACATACGCGCGAGCGCTGGCGGTGGGGCCCAAGAACATTGTGGCGGCCTCCAAGATGTACGGGAAGATGGTCTTCTTCCTGGCATCGGAGGCTGCCGCCCAAGAGGCGGTGGAGAAGGGCATGATGGTGGGGGGCGTGTTCGTCCCCTTAGAACCCCTGGAGGACCTGGGCGTACGGGTGGTCTTGACCTCCATCCCGCCCTGTCTCCCTAACACTGCCCTATTACCCGCCCTCTCCATCCTGGGGAAACCCATTTCTATCATCACCCCGCTCTCATCGGGCTTCAAGGACCCCGTCCTGCGCCACATTCTATCCTTCCGCCGGCAGGTACAGGTTCAAGTACCGCCGGCGGCGGCACGTGGCGGAACGCCTCTGGAGGGTTCCTTCCTGGTGCCCTACCAGGGAGCATATTACCGGGTCCACTACTCAACCGGGGAGGCCTGGTGCTTCCTCTGCCGGGCGACGGGACACGTCCGGAGGGACTGCCCCCTGGCCCGGACTGATGGGGAGCCCGGGACCCCCGAGACCGCGCCGGCCCCGTCAATGCCGGCACCCCCGGTCACCACTGCCGCTACTGCCACCCCTCCTCCTACATGGGAGGGAGTGATGGGGTCTTCTGGAGCCGAGAGGGCCCACCCCAGGGGGAGGCTTCCCCTTCTCCCATTGTCCCACCCGAGAACCCGGACCTCTCACCCTCTGGCCCTGCTCCCACTGACCGGCCCTCCACCTCGGAGGGCTGGGTGCTCGTCCGGGGGAAATGCGCCACCCGCAAGACGCAGGCCCGCTCCCTCCCCTCCAATGAGGAGGGAGAGGTGCCCCCCCGAAAGCTGCTGCAGGAGGCGTTCTCGGCCACGACCCCAGATGGAGCCCAGCAGGAGGAGCCAACGGCTATGGCCACGGCAGTGGAAGGAGATGACCCCGTTCCCTCCGATTACCCTCCTTGTGAGGGGGCCACTGTGGTAGCCCCTCTGGCTCCCACACCATCAGCACCCCCCCACCGCTGTTACCACCGACACCGGGGCGATTGTCATCCCGGTATCCCGTGGGGAAGCTGCTGAAGCCGTAGAGCCTGCCCTCCCTTCCATCTATGATGAAATAGAGGCCCTGGGTCTGACCCCGTTTACCCTGGGGGAGGATGACCCTTTGCCAGCGGGCCTCGATCTGGGCGGCGCTCTGCTCCCGCCACCCCCTCCTCTTCCCTGCCCTTCTTCCCCAGTGGAAGCCCCCGCTCTGGTCCTCGGGGCGCCCCTAACCCTTCCCACCTACCAGGCCGCTGATAGGGAAACATCAGGGGCCGCCGAGCCCCTCGAGGCACCGGCCACCAAGGAGCTGCCAGGCTCTGGGCCAGTGGGCGCCGACGAGACTGTGTGGTCGGCTTCCCTTCTGGAGGGGGGCCCAGCTGAAGCGTCCATCACACCCGATGCCATGGCTGTGGGCCACGCACTTGTTGTATCGCCCAAGCCCGGAGTCGAGGAAGGCCCCCCTCCTGTTCCCAATCCCCAGACCTTACCTATTGGTCGAGAGGAGCTGCCGGGGGACCCTGATACCATTGTTTTCCCTGCAGCCTCCCTTGTCCCCGACCCAGTACTGACCCCTGCCCCTAACCCCGAACCAGCCCCATCCACCGATCCTGATCCTAATCCGATCCTGGCCCCAGCCCCTGCTCCCGCCCCAGCCCCAGCTCCCGCCCCGGCCCCAGCTCCTGCCCCTGCCCCAATCCCATCCCCGGTCCCTACTCTTGCCCCGTCCCCTGCCCCTTCCCCTTCCACTCCCATTGTTGTTGCCACCCCCGAGGTCGTCCCAACATAGAGTCAACCGGACGAGTCTCAGGGAGTGGTTCTTGAGTCTCCAACCCCCATGGTTCTAGGGGCTGCGTTACCCCCTCCGCTGCCCCCTTCCATGCCGGGAATGGAGACGGGTCGCCCAGCGCAATTGCGTTGGGGTTTCCACCCTTGCTCATCTCCATGGGCCACGAAATCCCTTCAGGGGCCCTACCGCAGGGTGGTAGCCACTTGGCTGCCACGTCCCCCTCAGCGCTGAGGGACGAGCGGCGCCACTTCCTGCGAGACACCCGTGGCTCCAGGGATAAGGTTCAGCTCATCCTCCAGCGTTGAGGAGATTTCCACCTTGTCCTCCGGGCCGTGAAGGCCCTTTTGGGGGAGGGGATAGGGGCCGGGAGGCAGAACATAGCGGCCTACCCATGGGCCCGAACCTTCCGCAACTCCCTGCTCGCCTTCGGAATCGAGCATGGGTTGCTGTGGGGCCTGCCGGGCCCAGTCCATTCTTCTGCCCGTGAGGATTCACCCCAACCCTCACCATGCAGTACACCACCTTTGCAACTTTAAACACCCGAGGCTGTAGGGTGGGTCTCCGCAGGAGCCAGGTGCTCTTCTTCCTCCAGGAGGAGGGCTACTCTGTGATATTCCTGCAGGAGACCCACATTGCTCCAGCCGTCGAGGCTAGCTGGCGGCTGGAGTGGGGGGACGAGGTGTACTTTAGCCACCTCAGCGCCCGTTTGGCTGGGGTGGCTACCCTGTTCTCCGCCGGGCTACGGCCTGAGGTGCTGGGGGTCACCGAGGTCGTGCCGGGCCGTCTGCTGCACGTCCGCTCCCGCGTGGAGGGAGTCTCCTTCAACCTAGTCAACATGTACGCCCCAAACGCGTGCCCGGACCGAGTGTGCTTCTTCCGGCAGGCGGCGGTCTTCCTCGGCACTTTGGATCCTCACGAATGCCTGGTCTTGGGCGGGGACTTTAACACCACCCTCGAGGACCGGTCGAGAGATCCCTGATGGCCACGGGCGTCCTCAGGGAGATCGTAGACCAGCACTCCCTGGTGGACATCTGGCGTGCCCACCACCCGGACGACCACGTCACCTTCACTTATGTCCGGGTGGGGGAAGGGCAGTCCACTTACTCCCGGATAAACCGCCTCAATTTTTACCGGATCTATCTGGCGGAAGCCCGCGCCTCCAGCGTCCGGCCGGCCCCGTTCTCGGATCACCATTTGGTGACCGTGACAGCCTCTCTGAGTTCAGAAAGGCTGGGGCCGGCCTATTGGCATTTCAACAACAGTCTGCTGGAGGACGCGGGCTTTGTGGCGGCCTTCCAGGAGTTCTGGCTGGCCTGGCGGGAACAGCGGCGTTCATTCCCTTCGGCGAGGCAGTGGTGGGACGTGGGGAAGGTGCGCGCCAAGCTCTTCTGCCGTGACTACACCTGGGGCACCAGCCGGCAGAGGGGTGCGGTGACAGAGCAGCTGGAGCGGGAGGTTTTACAGCTAGAGAGGCTCCTGGCCTCTGGCCCAGAGGATCCACCCCTCCGCGCAGCTTACCGGGAGAAGCGGGAGGAGCTCCAGGCTCTGGAAGACCACCAGGCCCGAGGCACGTTCGTTCGATCCCACATCTGTCTCCTTCGGGAGATGGATCGCGGCTCCCGCTTCTTCTACACCCTGGAGAAAAGGAGGGGGGCAAAAAAACATGTCACCTGCCTTTTGGCGGCGGATGGCACCCCCCTCACGGATCCGGAGGAGATGCGTGGAAGGGCCAGGGCCTTCTACGCCAACCTTTTCTCCCTGGATCCAACCGAAGCTGAAGCCCGCAGGGTGCTCTGGACCAAGCTCCCGACGGTCGGTGTGGGCAACCGAGACCGGCTGGAGTCGCCTCTCTCTCTGGCCAAGTTCTCAGCCGCCCTCCGTCTCATGCCCACCAACAAGTCTCCGGGCATGGATGGGCTGACCGTGGAGTTCTATCGCGCATTCTGGGACGTCCTTGGCCCAGACCTCATATTCGCCTGGGCCGAGTCCTTGCAATGCGGGGGTCCTCCCTCTTTCATGCAGGCGAGCAGTGCTCGCCTTACTGCCGAAGAAGGGGGACCTCAGTGTACTTGGCGTGGTTCCTTCCCATGCCCGACGCCTGTCCCTTCTGCGGCATGAGAGAGGACCTGGTGCACGCCTACCTTGAGTGCGCCAGGCTGCAGCCCCTATTCCAGCTCCTCCAGAACCTCTTACTGAGGTTCTGGCTGCACTTCTTCCCACCCCTATTTCTTTTTGGGCACCCCATCCATGGCCCCACAAAGTCACGAGACCTCCTAGTCAACCTCCTCCTGGCACTGGCCAAAGTTACCATCTGTAAAATCAGGAGGAGGATGCAAGACGAGGGGGTCCGGTGCGACTGTGGGGCGTATTTCCGGTCACTCCTCATTTCACGCATCCGGGCAGAGTTCCACTGGGCAGCGTCCACTGGCTCCCTCGACAGCTTTGCGGAGCAGTGGGCGCTGTGCTGGGTTCTCTGCTCGGTATCCCCATCCTGTACCCTCATTTTTAACCTGTGACCCTCACGCACTTCCCTGCCTTTCTTCATTAGTTGTCCCATGTATTTAGTTGACCCCGGGTCCAGTGTCCCTCCCACAAGGCTGGGGGAGGGACTTTAGTAACGGGCGGGCTTAAGCCCGCCCACCTCCTGGGATACCCAATAGGTGGGAAGGGCTGGGTCAAGGGAAAATCTGGGCTGATTGGAAGGTAGCCTTAGCTGGGGGAAACGCCCCAAACAGATCCAGCTGGCCCTATAAAGGCCAGGGAAGCCAGGAGTTCACAGAGAGAGTGTCTCCTCTGGCTATAGAGGTAGACAGGCCTGGCTGCTGGGGAGCTCAACAGGGTACCTGGAGTGAGGCAGGGCTGGGGAAAGGCTAGAGGAGCTGGGGGAGCTCAAGCCTGGAAACCCCCCAGGCTGCAGAGCCTAGGAGATTGTCAAAAAGGTGTACTGGGGCTGCATGGGGCAGCCCCAGGTAGGCAGAGGCAGCAGGCCAATCCTCCTTGCCTATGATGACTGACTTGTACAGACTGCAGTCGATCCCAGTGAGCGGGGGGGCTTGATGGTGACTGGCAGTAGCCCATAGGCTGAGGCAAGGTGGGGATAGTGGGTGGGGGTTTCCTGGGGAGGGGAGACCCAGTGAGACTGTGAAGGTACTTCAGGGGTGAAGAGGGCACTGGGGTCCGGAAGGGACACAGGGCCAGTGGCAAGCGGAGCATCAGCCTGCAGAGGGTGCTCTGGAGGCTGGAATCCTAATTCCCCGAGAGACCAGCAGGAGGTGCTGCAGGGGTGAATCATCGCTCCACTACCATGCCCCAGAGATGGAGGCGACCCTGCAATGGCTCAAGGCACAGGAGCAGCTTTACTGTGACTTGTACATGGCATTCAGAGACTCGAGGCTCTGCAGTGGCAATAGCAGGGGAAGCAGGCTCTGAAGGAGGAGCTGGAACAGGAAGGAATAAGATGCTGGACTGTGGAACTTCAGTCATTCCTGGATGCTGAAAATACTTCCCTGCAAAATCTGCAGGAAGACAGAAGAACCCTAAACCAATAGCAAAATCAGATGAGGGCCCTGCTCTCCCTGTACCAGAGCATGCTGGACAAAGTGGCAACCAAACTGAAGAGCTGCCTAGAGGAAGGGGATGAGATGTGGAGCCGAGTGGCCAAGGCCCTGGAGGTTAAGGAAGCAGCTTCCAAGAAGCTGGAGGTGGTTTCTGGGAGGCTGGAGGAAGGGACTAGAGAGCTGCAGGATTCTGTGGCCCAAGTGGATCACCTGACTGTGGCAAACTCCCAGCTTGGAGCAGATCTCAGCACACTGTTGAGAGACCTGGCCAGCCTGCAATGAGAGCAGGATGAGGTCTGAGAGAAGCACGCAGACCTGTTGGAGAAGAGAGCACAGCTGACCAGGAAGAAGGCACTACTCCAGCAGGAGCATGATGGGGTACATCAGAATCTGTGAAGTGATTGAGTGCCACAAGTTCATTGACCAGGAGAACCACGTGTCCTGGGAGTAGCTGATGGACAGGGACCTTGGTTGCTGGCTTGGGGGAAACCAGAGGTATCCTGGAGAAGATCAGGATTGACCCCAACCCCTAGTAGAAGAAAAGGGGATGAAGGAGAAGTGACATCCACAGGGGTGTAACTGGTGAGAGAACTTGTGGAAAGGGGCAGAGCAATGGGGGCATCCACCTCCCACACACAGTGTACTTTCTCCAGAAGAAGGGAAGAGACTCCCCTGGTCAAATCCTGCCAATTGGGGGACAGCGAGAAAGAGGAAGAACAAACCTGGTGGTTCATAAGAAGGGGAGGTGTGAGACAGGGTGCTGGCTAAGGAACCTTGAGCCAGGCCTCTGTCACATCAGCTCCAATCAAGAAAGGAGAATTTGAGCTGGTTGAGTAAGCCAAGGCCTGACTGGCAAAAGGGGCACAGCTGCTGGCCTAGGTAGCCAGGGACTACATAAAGGGTGTCGATAAGGGGGGGGAGAGAAGAGAGAGAGATAGCAGCCCCTAAGGGTCGTCAGACAAGCTGTTTGTAGCTACAAGGTAGTGGGAAAGTAAACCATAAAGAACATGGGTGATCACCACAGAGGTCTCTGGCTGGTTTGTGGGTGCAGCAGGGGCAGAAGCTAGAGGGGCACAGATGCATCTCATTATACAGCAATTCACAAAGTAGTCGCACTTACTGCTGACCTATGTTCCCTGATTTGTTCATGTGTGGGACAACGTACATAGATACAAGATCTGGTCAAAGCAAAATATTATTTAAAAAAAATATATTAAAAAAATGTGTTACTAAGCCTGCCTATTAGGTATTTAGAGCTTGAAAACCTGACAGGGATGAACACAAGAGAAAGCAAAGAAGAAGGAGCCCCCTTCTGCCACTTCAAGATTGTAGCAAGACAGCAAAAGGAAACATGCACATACCAAAGTGTCCCTTTATAAAATATGATAGTAGGGATTTGGGAAGATTTTTTTTGTTTACTTTCCTATATTCTAAGAAAATACATGCCAGCCTGAGAAACTCCCTGTGGACAAAATACATTTGTAGGTGTTCATATTGGAAAACTAAAAAAGTGAAGTAGAAAAAACAAAGGAAGAAAAATCTGATATACCATCATGTCCCTAACTGGGAAAATGCCAGTTACTTCCGGGAAAATTTCACCTGAATTAGAACAGCAAGATATGGACTCAACAACCTATGATGTTCAATAAATGTGTTTGACATTAAAAGTAACATTTAATTTACTTCCATTTATCATCAGCTTTTCTTTCACTCATAATCTGCCTTTCTGGACTTGAAGGGAAGCCCTTGTCAAAGTGTGCAAGCTACTGTAGAAACATTTTTTAAAAGTCTTCTTTCTGCTCCATAGCTCTCTCCACTCCTTCTGTCCCTCCTACTGTAGGGTTGCACCATTCTCTGGTGCAACTCTATAGTAGGGGAAAGTAAGAGTAAAACAATTTCTCAGCTATTATTAGTGGTAAATAGGCTGTCCCAAGGGACCACTGCCTGACACCTCCAAGCAAGCCTCCCTGACTCAGTGCTATCAACTTGCCATGGGATCTGGGGGAACTAGTAGTCACTGTGGGATCTTTCACAATCCTCTCTCATATGGGTGAGCATTTCCTGGCACAAATATTCCTACTGAAGCAATGGGCTGATTGTCTGTAAAGTATAATTTTGCTGTAGAGAAAGGAGGCACATCACAGCCAGTTCTTGTAGAGAATGTCCAAATGAATGCCTAGTAGCTACAGACCTAACTATGCCACCTGTGGCAATCCTCCGCTGCAGATTTCTTTTGTGCAAAGCCCTTTTACTTGAGTTTTGTGTAAGGTGGGAGGATTTGGTCCTCAGCAAGCTGACAATTTTATTAAAAAAGAAAACTCTAGGAGAAGCAGCATTACTGTGTAATTCAGTAGAAAATTCAGTTTTCATGTTAGCTCATTTCTGGGCTAACCTGAAAAACTGTACTGACCTATAATATAGTATTTGTGATCATGTAAGGCACTATCCACTAAGGACACTTGAGCCAAGACCTTCAAACTAATTCCATCTAGGATGAATGTTGAACACATACTAGCCAGAGTGTCAAAAGGTGAAAAAGCGCTAAATCCACTGATAGTGAGCTTCCTAAAGTGCTGTTGAAATAAATGAGAACATCTTTAAACTATGGCACATATATAAAATGATGTATTTCAGAGAATCTTATACAGTTTCATTTAAAAATTGTGCTGATATTTACTTTTTAACATCAACATTATTTTGGATCACCTTTGTTGGAATCAAGTGTATCAAATATTTGTAGATTTACTATTTAATAATTTTTTTCTAACTAAATTGGAAAGGAATGTGAATCTGTTCTTAACTGCTGCATACAAACTACAGGTGTTCACATTTATAGTTTAGGCTGCAAAATTCAAGGGCCAAATTCTATTTTTTTTCTGGATACTAAACTCAATTTAATCTAATCCAAAAGCACATGTTCCTGAAGGATACAAAAATGATACATAGATACAAATAAGAATCATTCAGTAAATCATCCATTCCAATGATCTCACATGACCCATTCTGCATATAATACATCTTAGTTATGTCTTAATCATGTCATAACCATATCTCTGAAGACTGTGGGGCATAGTGTCACAGACAAGTGGCTCAACATTCTTTGGGGAACTAGTTTATGGCTAAAAAGCTACAAATTCCTGGATAAATGAGTCCTGTGACTACCAAAATACAAGCAATTCTTTGAAGAAATACGTGAAGAATCAATTGGCTTTTCAGAGAGAGAGAGAGACAACACCTTATTTGCTGTTCACTATGTAGTACTGGACAATATCAGTCTTTTAGTTTACAACTCTGCATTAAAGCAGCAAAATATTTAGTTAGCTTGGGCTCAGTTATGCTGCTTGAGAAGCTGAGGTGCATTAGAGAAGGTGTGTGTACATATGGTACGACACATCTATAGCCAACTTAGATCTCACACCAAGTGGTGGAGTGTGAAGTGTAGCTAGCATCACCCCACAGTGACTTTTACTCCACAAGCATTGTGTTAACAGTAGCTCTTTCATTTTACTCAGGGCCGGCGACAGGGGGGTACTACGGGTAGAGCTGTACCGGGCCCCCCGACTTTAGGGGGGCCCCGGTACAGCTCTACCCGTAGTCATCCGGGGTGGCTCTCCCCCGGACGAGCGCCTGTCCCCGGCCGGAGCAGAGCCCGGCCAGCGGCAGTGGCTCAGTCCGGGGGAGGGGGGGAGGGAGCAGCAAGGGAGGCTCTCGCTGCTCCCCGGCTCACGGGTCTCGCTGCTGCTAGCTGGTGGGGGGAGCGCCGGCTGGGCTGGGGAGGGGGGGCGGCTGGGCTGGGGAGCCCCCAGCCGCTGTCAGCTGGGGGGGGGGGGGGAGTGCTGGCTGGGGGGGGAGGGGGGGAAGTGCCGGCTGGGCTGGGGGGCCCCCAGCCGCTGTCAGCTGGGGGGGGGGAGCGCCGGCTGGGCTGCGGGGGGCCGGCTGGGCTGGGGACTCCCCAGCCGCTGTCAGCTGGGGGGGGGGAGCGCCGGCTGGGTTGGGGGGGGTGGCTGGGCTGGGGGGGCCCCCAGCCGATGTCGGCTGGGCTGGGGGGCCCCGGCTGGGCTGGGGGGGGAAACTATTAGAGTAGGGGGCCCCCAAATTTCTGTCGCCGGCCCTGATTTTACTTTTTGGATAAGGCCTTTTACCACTAGTCTCAAAATGTGAAAGTTGCCAAAGAAATCTGTGGCTCATCTTTAAGGATCACTGAAGCAAGCCCTGGCCTTTGAATCTTCAGGCTATTGACCTAACCACTGGACTGTCCTTCCTCCTTATGCCTCGAAAGTAATTTTTCCAGATGAGATTTCCTTTGAGTCTGTGCATTTGCAAACTGATATTTTGCTTCCAAGAAGCCTTTAATTGATCAGAATTTCTGATCATCCAAAAACATTCAAAGGGATGATGGCATCTTTGTTTCTAAATATACTTTACATAGTCAGCTATTCTAAATGTCACTGTGACACTAGTTTAATTTGTAGCATTTTATTAGTAAGAGGACGGGCCATGGTCTTGCATACCTTCATCCCTAAGCTGAATGCAAAACCCAGTACATAAAAATTATTATCCCGTCGTATGTCCAAGGAAGAGATTTACAGGTGCAAATCTGAATCTGCATTGACCTTGTATGTTTTTTGATGACAGTTTGGCTCTAAAAGTTCAGACTATTTAATACACTAGAGATGAGCCTGACTAATAACCCCATATTCAAGTACTGCCAAACATTGTAGATGGATCCAGATAACTTGGCAATTCAGCCGTAAGTCTAATAGTTACACAGTTCAAAATATTTATCGAATTCATTTAAAAACCTGCTGCTGGCTCTGCATTCATTTTCCAACACTGATCCTGCTCCAAATTGACATCAATAGCAGTTTTGCGTTTGACTTCCAGTGGCAACTAGTTCTAGTCCTTGCATTTGTCTGGAGAAGCAAATAAGCAGATCTAATGAGGAAATAAATCAGGCAGCTTCCTTCTTGAAGGATCTGTTTCACCATGTTGAATGGAGACAATTCTGGGAAGTTTCAGTGGCCTAATACATAAGTTATAGATATTTAAATGTCTTACATGTGGCTCTTTATTCAATTTGAAATGAGGAAGGGAGGAAGGAGAAATGCTAGGGAATGCCATTCCATTTGAAAAAGGTTTAGAATTCCAAATGTAAGAACTGAACAACTGATCACCAAACCCCATAATGAGCCAATGGCCCTAATAGCAAAAGCACATCACTTCTCAGTGTTCTCTCTCGAAGAATCTGCTGTTTAGCTTGGCCTTAAACCAAGTTAGAAAAATCTCCCGATTCCCGATCTCCCTATCTCCCGATTTGAGAGATCATTTCAACAAGCTGCTGCACTATCTTCACTAGGCCATAACTAAGGGAAACCGGTTAATAATATGTCATTCCTTTAAACCTTTCAGATCACCAGAGAGCTAGATCCTCCTTATGAACCCTCAAGGCTCTGTCAGAGATTGTACCCAACATATTGCAACACCAAGGCCAAAGCCTTCTTTAAAGCCCCATGTGTGGGCATATTTGGGGGAAAAAATATACATGCAAAATGAATCCATATACCAAATTAGGGCTGTTGATTAATATCAACTAATGTGATTAACTAAAAAAATAATTGTGATTAATCGCATTTTTAATCACACTATTAAATAGCTCATCATCTGAAATGTATTAAATATTTTTGGATTTTTTCTACATTTTCTAATATATTGATTTCAATTACAACACAAAATACAAAGGGTACAGTACTTATATTTTAATTAAAATATTTAATGTAAATGATAAAAAATGGTATTTTTCAGTTCTTCATACATTAACTTCATTATTAACAGCACGATTAATCATGATTAGTTTTTTTAATCGCTTGACAGCCCTATTAACAATATATTGCGGATTAATAGCTTTCCCATATACTAGGAAGAAAGTGAAAGGGTTTACTACATCTAATGTAGTCAAGTCCACCAGCATATCATAGAAACTCAGCAACTCATATCATAGAAAGATTTTCTTTGCTTAAAATTTTTTATCCATAATAAAAACAGACAATTATTTTCTTGCTCTGTAAATAATTTCCGCATTCCTATCCAGGTTTGTTATTAGTCTTGGACAAACCATGACATTTAAAATTACAACTGTGATCATCCTGTGAAATTTGCTAATTTCTACCCCAGTTTACACAGGGTCTTAAACAGTCCTTGAGGTAATCATTTTTCTTTAGTTTGTGCCATGTATCATGATCAATTTTTAAATAATTATTTACCATGAACACTGTGATAATTCCAAGGATGATTTTAAAAATGATTTTGTTTAGTTAGATAACTTTTTTCAGTTTAATGAGAAGTCTTACATCAACAATTATTTAATATTAAAGTAAAATTGTCTGGAAAGGATTTTTTCCTTCATCGGTTTACTCTTATTTTGACAGTTTTTCCCAGAGATGAAATGGTCCATGTATTTTTAAAAAAACAACAACTTTGGTTACTCATTTTGGGCCCAATTCAATTTCCATTCATTTCAATGTACTGGGAATATGAATTACCTTCCTGCTTTGTAATCTGGTAAATTATAACCATCCTTCTTTTCACTAGCCATTAGGCAAACTCTAGCAAGTGCAGTGAACCTACTTAGGCCTGGGCTGCACTAGGGCGACGGTTCAAACTAAGATATGCAACTTCAGTTACACTATTTGCATAGCTGAAGTCAAAGTATCTTAGTTTGACTTACCTGGCTGTCCCCACGGCGGTGAGTCAACCCTGCTTATTCCTCTTCCAGAGTCGACGGGAGCGCGTTTGGGGATCGAGTTATCATGTCCTGATGAGACGCAATAAATCAATCCCTCATACACCGAACATTATCTGCCGGAGGGGCGGGTAGTATACATGTACCCTCAGATATGTTATACTCTGAACAAAAGTCAAACATTCACTTGAGTGTCTGAATGGAACTTTCCATTAAGAGTGAAACAATCACATAGTAGTTTAACAAAAAAAACTTGAGCTTCCCTGGATTGTTCTTTTTGCACAGAGCCATTTCAAATCTTATTTTGTCCTTTGCCTCCTTATAGGTTGGACTTCTCACATAGTTCAATATGTGAGTAAACTTGTTAACTTGTACCCATTGCAAACCTCCCAGAGTGCTACTGATGGTCTGTCATAATGAATAGTTTCCCCAGTGGCCCACTTTGAAGTTATACATACGATTTTTCCTTTTTAATCCACTTCAACTCAACATATTTTTAAAAACCATGTTTCTAAGGTGTTATACCCTACCCTACCCTACCATATGGTCGTCTTTCTCAGTCCAGGGTCTTGCTTTTCAGCTAAGGATATCAAGATTTTTTCCAAATACTAAGCCTCACAGAGTCACCAAGAGGAAGGCAAGTATTACTCTACCCACATTTAAAGTGGTTCAGACTGAGACACGGAGAGACTAAATTCACCTAAGATCGCACTGATTTCAGTAGAGCAGGAAACAGAATCCAGGAGATCAGACTCCTAGTTCCCCATTCTAACCACTGGAGTACACTCCCATCCTGGAGATACTAATTTCTTTAACTTAAAAATAGCACTGAAGAGAAAGTGACTCATTACAGCAAATTGAATCAAGTGCCCAAGATAGAATGAAAATATGATACTGTGTATTCAATTTATAATTTCACTGCAAAGGCAAGTAAGAAGAGCAAGTTTCTGTAAAAAAAAAAACAGTTATTTTAGAGCCAGATTGCAAATCCTTCTCTCACCTGATTATTTACACTGAAATAAACAAACTCAAACTTAAAGTACGTTAGAAAGCAGTTATATGACTGCAGAAATTTGGACCCCATTTTAGAGAACATTTTGATTAAAATATTTAGATGACTCAAAGAATGACAAATCTCTATTCCACCTCACTCCATCTCTCTTTTCCCTACCTCACTCCATGCTCTCCTTTCCCTACTCATACATTCTTTTCCTTATTTACAACTGTTATTCACTCTAACACGCTGCTTATGAAGTACTGTTTAGTATTCAATTGTCTGGTCTCTCAACTTTGTCAAGTTGTAAAATATAATAATTCTACAGTTGAATTGGAGACTCATTGACGTATTTGCAAATTTATTCAAGTTATGAGACATTTATCTTTTTGTACTTTTCATTTTGTTTTTTTATGAAAATTATTTGTATTAGTCACCAAAAAAAGAAGAAACATAGAAAGAAAGCTTGTGTTTTCTCATATAACCTATATCAAAAATCCAAGTTTCACATTTTAGGTGTAATATATTTGAAGGTTTCCATTGACTATGGAAGTTCCTGTAAAAAGGGCACTTGAAAATGTTTAGAATGTGTTGAATAAAATGAGTATAAGTTGTAAATAAAATTTCCATCTTTAGAAATGTATGTTGTGGCACATGCGAGTCAGCAGGCAGGAGCTTTTTGGCAGTAACAGGCCAGCTCCTCAAATACCTGATCTTTCAGTTTAATCATTTGCATAATCCTCAAAACCTCCAAACAGTCCCACTCAGCATCCATGGAGCAACCTCATTCCTATGGGATGCCAAAAATTCCTGAGAGTCAAGTTCACTCAGCACTTTTAAGGACTGAGTCCTAATCACAAAACCAAGTTATTAACCAGTACTGGATTACACACACCAGTTGTGACATCAGCAACATTGAAGCCTCATTTTAGAGAGCTTAAACCATTGCTGGGGTGTGAGGGAAGAAAGGGGAGAGCTTTAGAACATGAGGGGCCCAATTTTTCATTGGAAGAAATAAGTACATATATAGTCTCCTTAAAAAGAAGGGGTGAGGATTGAAGAAGTAGAAGAAGAAGTCCCATCAAAACCCATGCATTGTATTGAGGGTGGGTTTGTTTTTGTTTTTATCAATTTTAAATTACTTACCTTTCAATTTCCATTTGGTCTTTTTGGGGAGGAATGTAAATAAGAACACAGATTGATCCACTCTGTTCGATTTGTTATTTTGTACACCTCAGTTGTGTTATCTATTATGTAATACAATTATAATATTTTCAGCATTATTTTCTATTTTATTCCTTATATTCATCATAATAGTTGGATTGCCCTTTTGACTGCTGCTGCAGACTGAATATGTATGTTGGCTGAGTTACTCATGATGACAACCAAGGCTTTTTCCTAAATCGGGCTGTCAGTTAGTTTAGAACACAGCAACATGTATGAGTAGTTCACATGATTCCTTCTGATAGATGTTCCTGGCATTTGTCAACTTTACATTTTGTTCCATCATGTGGCAATTCACCTGTTTTAAGTCATTCTGGAATTCATCAGTCTTCTCTACTCTTGACTAATACATACTTTTCTATAATCTACCAATTTCACAAATTATTTTATTTGCACCTTAAACACTGTTGGATCCTAGGACAGAACCTTGGCTGATCCAACTTTTAACCTTTTTCCATACTGTAACTGACCAATTATCCTTAATTTTCCTCTCTCTCTTGGGATATGTCTTCATTACCCGCCAGATCAGGCGGTAGCGATTGATCTATTGGGGATCGATTTATCGTGTCTAAATGAGACACAATAAATCAATCCCCAAAGGCGCTCCCTATCTACTTCGGAACTCCAGCTTGCCAAGAAGCGCAAGTCAATGGTAAGGATGCCAGGGTAAGTCGACCTAAGATACGCCGACTTCAGCTACATTATTTATATCTTAGGTCGACCCCCATGCTAGTGTAATCCAAAGCTTGGCTAAATTTCTGATCCATGAAAGTACATCGTCCCTAACCTCAACCTTTATAGAATTTGTGAAAGACTTTGTCAAAAGGCTTTTTAGAGAGAGTCCAGGTAAAAGATATCTTCTGCCTTATCCATTTTTGTAAACATAAATAAATACTACTACGGCTGAGGAGCACACACAGTACAGCGTAGGGGTGGAGGTGTATGCATGCACAAAAGATGGTCTTTATGCTCTTCTGATCCTGAGTTAGCTTTGTCCTGCTGCCTTAGCATAATTTAGAGCATCCAGAGTACTACTCTAATTTACACATCTGTCAACTATCCCAAGAACAGTTAGGGATCAGGTGGGCAGAGGGCTGTCCTGACCATACCCCATACAACAATAGCATGTAATTTGAGAGGAGAGGAGAACTGGTATCAGACTCTACAATGTCAGAGGGCTCACTACATTTGGTGATCCTCCAAATTTTGGTTCCATGCCCAAAATCTATGAAGTGACCACAGAATCTGTAGAGGTAACAAAGTCCTGTGGCACCTTAAAGACTAACTATAAAGTTTTGAAGCATAAGCTTTCGTGGGCTAATACCCACTTCGTCGGATGCAAGCAGTGGAAGTGTCCAGAGGCAGGTATAGAAAAGTAGGCAAGAACCAGGTGGGAGGTAACAAGGTTAGTCCAATTAGGCTGAACCAGCTTGTTATCTCCAGTCAGGGAGGGTGGGTTATTCTTCTAGCAGTTGAATGGGCGGTGTGAACATGGAGAGAGGAGAAGCTATTTTTGTAATTACAAGCCATTGAAGGTCTTTGTTCAGTCCTAGATTGTTTGTGTTAAATTTGCAAATGAATTGTAGCTCTGCAGTTTCCCTTTGCAGTCTGGACTTGAAGGTTTTTTGCTGCAGTATGGTGACTTTTAAATCTGTAATTGTGTGTCCAGGCAGGTTGAAGTGTTCTCCTACAGGTTTTTGTATATTGCCATTCCTAATATCTGATTTGTGTGCATTTATCCTTTTTCGTAGGGACTGTCCAGTTTGGCCAATGTACATAGCATCAATCTCCCAAAAACCAAAACTGGACCATCTCAAATACCTAAACTAGCTACTACAAATCTTAACATGTATTAAGATCCATTTTTTTCAATGCATTTTAATAAAGATTTTTATAAGTGGCTAAAAAAATTCCAACCTAAACATCCCCAAACTTTGAGATGTTGGAATATCTGGACCCAGCTGAACTCTTTTTTTAATTATCAGTCATTGTACAAGTGATCAGTTTCATGGAATTCTTTTTTACACCAACAAAATCTGACCTGATGCAATTTATCGCTCAGTTACTGATGTAAGTAATGCTATATCAATGGATATTTTAATTTCACGAGGTAACACTTGCCATTTCAAAAATTTAAATCATGGCTCCTGAGTAGAGCAATAACTCTTCCATCAAAGAACAGCAGAATTGATTCATTCTTTTTCCTAGATTAATGTGGGTTTCTGTAACCAGTCCATGCATTTTAAATGTGCAACTTGATTTTAAGGCAATCTAAAAAGGGGGTGAAAAAGTAAATTATTATAGCGATCAGCACATCCTTTCCAATCAACAATATATTAAGATTAAAGCCATAAAACAGATTGGAGTTAAGCGGATGAATACATCTGAAGAATTTTATATTTGATCTGTGAGCCATCTGAGACCTTATTTTATTAATATTCCTCTCATTTTATTAGACATTGCCTTGTCTATTGAAGGTTTCAATGAAAGGCATTGCTTGTTTATTTCTAACAGATTCATCTGTTCCATGCTAGCTTTTTATATAATTAAACAAATCACACTACATTGCATTAAATATAAATGTGTAGTTATTCATTTTTCAAGCTTATATTGGCACAATGTGGACAAAGCACTGTAAATACAAGGTAGTTAAATAATAAATTTAAATGATTTTGGATAGATCATACTTATTCTTAAGAGTCTTGTTGTACAGGTAATGCTGGGAAATCTTTGTGGTGGACCTAGAAGGCAGGGGGGAAACAATTACCTTCTCTAGTTGGCTAGAAACCCACTCAGCTAAACATCCTGGCTTCATATGCATGTGAAAAGACTCTAATGATAATGAGAAGTGGATAGCAGTGATTCATATCCTGTAGAAAAGTTCATATTCAGCTTCAGAAAGTGGCTTAAACAGAAAAGCACACTAAAATATTTCACACCATATTTTCCAGTCTGTTACATTAGTAGTGTAATGCCATTAATTTCAGTGCAGATACCCAGGTGTAAAAGTCTTTAGAGTGGAGAATTCTGTTTTATATATAGGGTGGGAATGTGAAGGGAAACTAACCAGAGTTAGGTGCTCAAATCCCATTGCCTTTGGACATACCATCCTTAATTTTTTACAATAAAACTGCTAAGATGTAGCAAAATTTTCCCTTATTAACATTTCAATAAGCCTACTGTTTAATTAACAGTGATATCTGGGGGTGGGCGGGAATGAAAAGGAGTACTTAAAGTTAGGATCTTAAATAGACCTGTGCTAACAACTGATTTTTGGGTTGTTAGATCAATAAGACTCAAAAGTGGCAATAATTCAACAACAACAAAACCCTTCAAAAGCAGACTCCAATGTGAAACTGCAGAACTGGAATTAATCTGCAAACTGAACACCATCAAATTAGGCCTGAATAAAGTCTGGGAGTGGATGAGCCATTACAAAACCTAATTTTACCATACTAATTTCCCCCCAAAATTCTTGTCAACTGTTTGAAATGGGCCACCCTCATTACCACTACAAAAGTATTTTTCCCTCTCCTAGTATTCTACTGTTAATTGAATAGTCTTGTTAGACTGACATCCCCCCTCCCCCCCCCCCCCCCCACACACACCTGGTAAGGCAACTCCTATCTTTTCATGCATTATGAATACATGCTACTGTATTTTCCACTCCATGCATCTGATTAAATGGGTTATAGCCCATGAAAGCTTATGCACAAATACACTTGTTAGGTGCTACAAGGACTCCTCATTTTTTCAAAAAAAAATAATGTTTCAGGTTTAATGAAGTGTTTTATTTTGGGTTGAAATGAAACTGTGTGTGCGGAAGCTGATAATAAAATTGAAGTAAAAGTCAAAACTTTTTGAATCAAAGTTTCCTTTAAAAAATGTGGACGTGAAATATTTTATTTTTTCATAATTTTGCTGTTTTTTATTGTTCCATCTAAATTTGGTGATTCCACAAATCTCTCAGTTAACTAAAATCTGTACTTTTTGATGAAAAATAGTTTTGGAAATCCCATTCTTAGGCACCTAGGTCTATTACAATTAATGAAAAGTGTGTTCCTGAATCCCTGAGGAACTTAGCAAAATCTCAATATAAGAACTTAGCCCTAGCACTACATTTTGAAAATCTTGGCCTTAGTTCTTGCAAGAAGCTGTCCTGGAAAATACCATTCTTTGTATATTCATAAAAAAGGCACAGCACAGCTAATGACAGTCCAAATCTCTTCATAATATTTCACCTGTTTGTCTCAACTTTGTTGCTAACCTTTCACACTAAAGTCCCTATAAATCAATGTACATTTCCCATTTCATCCTTGGCCCCTCTGCTGCCTAAAATGTTAACAAGTGCATCAACTAATGTCAACAAGTGCATCAACTAATGCTAATCATGATTGTGTGTTATATGTAGACACCAGTCCATGACGAACTGGACTGAGACCACAAATTCATTTCACGTAGAGGCCGTGAACTAGCCAAATGATTAATGATCTTTCAAAATCCTTACCCCCATTTTTTCCTTAAAAAGCTTTCTTTAGCCTCTTGTGGAGAATAAGTGAGTTTGAAAAAGAGGAATGTGAACTTCCTTAATTTCTATTGATTCAACTGTTTCAGACTACAGTTTTTAAAGGGATTGTAGATTCTGATATTAAGAATATTTGCTTCATGGTTATAGGAAGCACAGTACATTTGTCATCACGCTTCAGTTTCAATACTACTTTTTCTTTAATCTCTTCTTCATTACTTCAAGTCCTTTTGTACCTAAGAATATATCTCCTATCCACTTCATCAGTCTCAGACGTCTAAAAGCAAAGAAGTTAACCATTTCCAAAAATGTTACGGTTAATTGAATCAACTGTCTACATAACTGTCCCATCTCACTAAATTAATTTAAAGTCATCAGTAAATCAAAGGTTCTGTGAAGTTGCAATTCTACAACTGATGAAGTGTGGGTATTAAAATATTTTCCGCTTCAGATAGGTTTCTGTCAAAAAGTTTACTGGTCTGTTAGGAGTCCATATTGAATATGAAACTTTTTAGTAACTGGGTTTTTTGCATCAAGGTATCATGGGTCTGTAGGAGGATTAGCAGTGGTCCCTCCCCCTTTGGATCATTAGGAGGCCACTCACTACATCACTGGGTATCACCCACAGCCAGGGAATTAGCCAGGCAATCCCCAGCCTGCGGCTCTGGCCGGCAGAGGGGTTGTCGGTTAGGGTCTCTAGCCTGCAATCAGGGAAAGAGCAAACATCTGTGAGTCCAAGCCCTTTGCCAGGGCAGCCAGAGTCTATGGCTCAGGGCCAAGCAGCAAGGGGGTCGGGCACCCTAGCTTCGGTGGTTGGCTGACAATCCCAGGGTCCTTGGCCTAGTGAGGTGGCGGGGTAGGGGGATGCAGGCCCACCAACTCCACTAGGTCCCAATCCCCAGGGCCTAAAGTGGTAGAGCATTTGGCCACTGAGTCAGTGGGAAATCCAGCTGCACCACACTGACGGGGCCTTCAGCAGCCAGGCTAAAATTGGTTGCCCCAGGGCCACTTCCTCCCCTCCCTTTGGGGGGGGGCGGGCATCTGAATCCATAGGGTGTCCTCCGGTTTGTCTGGGTAGAAGGACAGTGGCAGTCCCTGTGGCTCCTTGGTGTCTGGGTCAGCAGGTGGCTCCAGCAACTCTGGCCAGAGCAGGCAGAAAGTGCCGGTCTTCTTCGGCAGCTGCAGCCCAGCTGAGCTCCAGGACCTTCCCTTTATACTTCCTCTACTGCCCTCTGACGTCTGGTGAGAGGGGAAAGCATGGCCTGGCTCCTTCCACCAGGGTTCACAAAGTGGTCCCTTCCCCTTTGGCTCAGTGGGAAGCCACTCCACCTCACTACAGGGACACATGCTATAACATCTTACAAAATCTGCATTAAAGAATAGCTTTCTAATATCTCCAGAACATGGGTGGGTGGATGTAAGAGCAATTGACTTGCCTTTATATGGTTTCTATAAGAACAAGAGGGAAGAGAAAGTTCAACAGGCTCTGGATCAGACATACTGTGGTTTTTAATCCT
This sequence comes from Sternotherus odoratus, assembly GCA_032164245.1. NCBI lineage: Eukaryota > Metazoa > Chordata > Testudines > Kinosternidae > Sternotherus > Sternotherus odoratus. Next base: position 73,225,121 of record JAVMKO010000006.1, on the reverse strand, counting down.
TTTTATAATCTTTGCAAGAGTTTGATCCTCCCCTCCAAATATCCAAAAATGTTAGGTTCCACACCTAAAATTTAAATAAACCTATTGTATCTAATAAATTACAACCACTAGTCTTCACTTCAAGGCTTCTTCCCAAGGCTTCCTTCAACCCTCTCATGGGGAATATAGATTCCCACCATTCCTCTGCCACTGATGCCAGCCTTCTCTGCCCAGTCAATGTTTTAAATAGCAGTGTGTCATGCATTTTACAATGCTGCCCCTCATGCACGGCAGCAGTTCCCCATAAATATCCACAGTTACAGCAATCATCCTCAAAATCACTCCTCTGCCATGATTGTCAGGTTGCTGGGATTTTTTGTACATATTGTAAGAAGCTAGTGTACTCAAACAGTTGCCAATCATGCTGCAGAGCATTGCCTCATTGTTTCCTTGTGCTCTTATCAGCCTATACCTTGTCTGTACCTGTTGTATCTTGTCTAATAATTGGACCACAAGTTCTTTGGAGAAAGGGCCATCATTGTGATCTGTGCTCATACATTCTGCCCAATACAATGGGCTCCTAGTCTAGGTCTTGGATTTGCCATACAGATAAAAATGAATATTCATCTGCTGATACCATAAATATATAATTTTGTATCTTCATATAACTAGCAGAACGTGTTATAGTTTCTGTGAGGGGAAAGAAGTGGCGCTATTAAATATATATATATATATTTACAGATATTTCTAAAATTTTTGCCTCAGTCAGAATTTGATGTTTGTAGCTTGTGTTTCTGTCTTGGTTTCTACTCAAAATGTAGTTCATTAAAAATAAAGCTTTTTTGATGAGGGTAATGCAAAAATCTGACTCACTTGGCACACTAAAATAAATGAACCAGTCTTAGCCTGGATAATTGCCCATCTCAGCCTTCTAATAAAAATCTGATATTGATTCAACAGATTATTTTATTAGATATTTGAAGCAATCAACTAATGTAATGATTGTTATGCTATGCTGTGCAATGATAATTACAGTGAGCTAGCTTCTGTTTGGCCTCTACATGGGTGCCCAATGCATGTGGGAACAAGAGTAAGTAGCTGCCTCTTCCTCCCACAGTCTAAGTGCTGCCAGAATTGGTCCGGTGCACAGTTATGCTGCTGAGATTTTCCCCATAGGGGGTATGATACCCACCACTGAAGAGAAAGGGAGGGGAAGAGCATAGGTGGAGCCATCACTTCTTCCTCTACACGAGTGGTTCTCAAACTTCTTGTATTGGCAACCCCTTTTGAACACCAAGCCTCTGAGTGTGACCCCCAATTAGAAATTAAAAACACATTTTTTATATTTAAGACTGTTAAACACTAGATTTAAACCCTATTGCTTAAAATGAATTTTGTCACTGCTTTTCAATCAAGTGAAACATTTTTAGAAAAGTTACTTTTAAGTAAATCTTTATTTTAATACTTGACAGTAATTAATGACCTGAAACAATTGGGGGTCAGGGTTCACAGCCCGGTATAGAGTTCGGGGTTTGGGAGTGCAGGGGCTCTCAGCCCAGCAGAGTTTGGGGTCAGGGATTATTTACAGTAATCTTGGGGCTCAGGCTCACAGCCGCCTGCGGGCAATGGAGTCTGGGAGTTGGGCTCCTGGCTCTCAGCCCCGCCGCTCTGCCGCCCTGGGGTCAGGGCTCGCCGTGCCACTCTGCCTTGGGTGGGATCTCAGGGCTCTCAGCCCCGCCGCCCCAGGGCCCCGCCGCCCTGGGGCCCCGCCATGAGGTGGGCTAGGACAATAGGCCACATCCCTCAAAGGGGTGTAACAGTTTGTGGGCCTCCTCAAATTGCAGAGTAGATTGCCCCTTGGTATGGTGTGGCTCTGCACAACAATTCCTCAGAATTCAGGATTGTGTCTCAGTGGCACAATTTAAGCCTGCATGATGGAGATGTGTGTAAATACATTTTTCTCCCTCAAGATTAATTTGATGACTTTTTAAGATTGAAACTTCATACAGAATCATTAAATATCTCATACAAATTAAGAGGCTATCAAAGCACTTAGGAACATGCTTGAAATTAAAGCATGTGAGCTATTCCTTCAACATCAAATGCTCACATGATAAAAGTTCAGCAAAGCACTTAAGTGCTATGTGCTTATCTTGCAGCCTTTACCACTTCATCATTCTTATGAGCTGGGAAATAAAATGAAAAACGAAATTATGAGTTTTAAAGATGGTGAAACACTTCCACATATCCTTCAAATGTATATGATTAAAGCATGAGATTATACAGCTCAGAAGATTTCCATACAAGTTGTACAACACAGTTATGCTCAATTTGAAAAATTTGCATAACATTTATTTGAAAATTTTATCAAACATTTTTATTGACAATATGTTCTGGGTTTTCTACATAATCAATCTTATTTATGATCAAAACATTTAATTGAAGCTTTATCACTGTTCAAAATTTTGGAATAAAAAATGGTAACTTTTTTCAGGAAAAATCCTTATTTTTACTTACCAAAAATATTTTCTCTCTATTCAATACTATATACAGGTAGGACAGTATTAATTCAACATATTTACTTCTGCTCAATGAAAACCTTAAGAAAAAAAAAAAGTTTCACAACTTGAGATATAGTCAGTCATCCAGAAAGAGAAGCTACCAGAAAGGCCCACCTATCTATCTACCCCTTTAAAGCCAACACTACTCTCCTACGCAGTGAAAATAGGCTAGTCATGCCTTCTTTAATGAAAGAAGTTAATTGGGTGATGAAAATATAACATGCAAAATAGTTAAGTATAGTCTTGAAGCAATTTTCACCAGCTAAATATTCAGCCAGTTATCATCTAGGATTATCAGCACATTCATTATGAAAAATGTGATGCTACCAATCTCATCACTGAGGTGTTAAATTAGACATGAAAGCACACAATATGTAAAGGGAAGAAGCATTTTACTTAATATACTAATGAATGACAGTTCGATAGTAACATTTCTGCTGGCATTTTTTAAAGTAGCCTAAAGGAGTTAGGCACCCAACTACCCTTCGGCCCCTTTGAAAACTCCCAGCCCTAGAGCATGCACTAAAATATTGGTTTGGGCATTTTGCTAAGCTAATGTTAGTATTGGCAGGCATAACCTAAATACCTGTCCTATAGCCTTATATTAAATGCTGCAGAGCACTTGCCACTTCGCTGGAAATCAGGGACAGCTGGGAGTGCTCATCACCTCTCAGGAGCTATGCTAGGTTTTGGTAAATGTGTCAGTTACTTCATATTTACATTTGTTTGTTTCTGAAATGTATTAATTATACATGCACAGACCTACAAACATCTGCATATATACTTATACTGTCTCCATCTGTGTGGTATTGTGTGTAAATGATTAATTTGAATCCACACCAAAAAGGGTATTTCCGCTAGAAAGGACTGAATTCCTGGAAGTTTTGGTGTATTTGGATTTTGTATTGAATACTGAAGTGGTTTTTAATCACGTTACCTACTGCATATACAAATCTTATTGCCTTTCCAAAAAACCCACAAAACACATACCACCACTACACGACTTGTTTTTCAAGATAATGTGCACAAAACCAGAAAGTTATACTGTATGTAATGTTATGACTGGATGTATGGATGTTTGATTTCATACACCACATTCCCAGCCCCATTTACAATAGAAATTGTAAGGTTTAAAATGTGAATGAGAACTGCCTGTTCATCCCACATACTCACTACACAGATCACTACACTAAGCTAATGTTTTAAATCTTCCAGCTCAAAAAATATGTAATCCTATACATTGGATTTCCACCTCCCCTGAACAACAGTGCTTCTATTAAGGGGGAAAAAAAACAGTCACGTTACCAATGATAGGATTTTCCTTGTAAAAAAAGATATTTAATATTCTCTAATTGGTTTTATTTAACACTGTATCTGGTTATTGATTATTCTTAGAGTTGCTACACACAAGACATGATAAACAGCTCCTCTTCCCAAAGTAGCTTGTTGAAGATAGTGATGAAATTCCCTAATGCACAGTCTTGAGACTGATTAAGCAGCAGAAACAATCAGCTACTAAATACTTGCTAATCAATTGAAACAGCTAAAATGACTCCACTTGTCTCTGACTAGTTACCCAATATGCAAGTTACCCTAAAATTCAGGATGGATGCTCTGAACGTTAAATCAGTTGCCTGAAAATAACTGACCAGAGTTGATTCAACTAAAATATTACTTGCTACATAATAAAGACAACAATTTTTGTGTTCTGCACTCCCTCTAATCGGCCCACATAGCAAACTTTACATGGCATGTATACTGCTGCACAGGAATCAGCCCAGCAAGACAACTCACTTATTCAAGTGAATTCTTATGGTGAGACAGGATTGTGCCAAACTCCTCGTATGCAGTTGTACATACCTTCACTTTTTTTAAAAAAAGTGTCAGCACTGTATCCCTGCTGAGACCATCACCTATTTGGAAGGATCTCCAGGAGTGACATGTTCTCATTATAGTATGGTTCTATGCTGGCAGCAGCTGTTCCTTGGACTTGCCTGGTTTGGGTCATTAAGATATTTTTGGTTTCTTTTTTTGAGAATATTGAAACAATTTGTTAAAGAATTCTTTTAGGGCCTGTTTTGGCCCCAAGTCAGTGAAAAGACCCATTGACTGTATGGGAGTTGGATTGAGCCCTCTGATTTTGCACATAGCAATCAATGGAAGTTTTGTCATGGACTTCATGCTTGAAGTATCAAACCCTTTATAACTTCAGCCTGGAACCAATTTGCATATGAAACTACCCTTCAAAGATCATTTGAATTGCACATTGTGATGCTACAGAATCAGGCCATGTTATTGGACTTCTCTGAACACATTTTGCCAACAAGGAATGTCAGTGAAGAGTAATTTTTGAGGTTCAAATATCCAAGTTCAGATACTAAACATATTACAGATTGTGCTGTAGGTCTATTATTGATTATGTATTTGATGGATTAGCACAGATAGTCAAAAGTTGCTTCAGTTTCTTCCCTGCCCCACCGGGAGTAAAAAGAAAAAACTATGATCCACTAAGGGTATGTCTTCACTACAGCAGTAGGTCGATTTCCCTTAAGTCGATTTTCTAAAGTAGACTTTATAAAGTCAACTTAGTGCGTCCCCACAAGCACAGCAGGTCAACAGTGTCTGTCCTTAGAACTTTTGCAAGGCAGCCAGGCACACTCCCCAGGGGACCAGCCCCCAGTCCGAGCAGCTCCGTGGCCCCCATGCCCACCCGAGCAGCCCTGCGCCAGCTCCCCCCATGCCCTCCCGAGAAGCCCCGCGCCGGCTCCCCCGTGCCCACCCGAGCAGGTCCGCGGACCCCCCCCCGCCCGAGCAGCCCCGCGCCGGCTCCCCCCCGCCCGCCCGAGCAGCCCCGCAGACCCCCCGTGCCCGCCCGAGCAGCCCCGCGGACCCCCCGTGCCCGCCCAAGCAGCTCCGCGCCAGCTCCCCCCCCTTGCTCGGGCGGGCTGGGGAGGAGCCGGCGTGGAGCTGCTCGGATGGGCGGGGGGGTCCGGCGCGGGGCTGGGCGGGCGGGCACGGGGGTCCGCGGAGCTGCTCGGACTGGTGGCTGGTCCCCTGGGGAGGTAACGGGCATTGTGGAAGGTCGGAGGCTTAAAGTCACATGCATCCTCACTAATTGACAAATCGACCCAGAGAGGTCGATTTCAGCGCTACTCCTCTCGTTAGGGAGGAGTACAGAAGTAGATTTTAAGGTCCCTTTAAATCGACTTTAAGGGCATGCATGTGAGGATGGGTACAGGCTTAAATTGACTTTACCTTGCTAAAGTCGACGTTAAGCCCTAGTGGGGACCAGGCCTAAGTCAGACTACAAAGAAAATGGCCCAATAGTCTACCTCCCTGGTTTCAGTGCTTGGCACTATTTCAAGTTCTGACCCCTTACTCAGAAACTTTCCATTCTGTAACTGAATGAGCGACCAGGGCTAGAAACTACTGATGAATGAATATTTCACAGATAATTTATGTGGTGAATACAGCCTCTTATTGCTGGTGTATGTTTTGAGCAGGCTGTCACTTCTTCAAATGTAATCATTATGTAAAATTATTCAATGAGGTTTTGTTTTTTTAATTCTCAAAATATTGGCAAACAGTTCTCCGTGTATATTAAACATTCACTGGAGTCTGCGTTGTACTTGTTTAGATAAATCACATGGGAACATGGATACTCAGTTGGATGAAAATGCAAGCATTGCCAGCATGAATGGTCACAAGAATTTAAAATTTTGTTTACAAATATTTGCATGTCAACTACAATATTCACTATCTGAAATGTTCAGGTTTGCACAAAGGGAACAAAAATGGCCTGGGCAATCTACTCTTCATTCTGGAGGTGTTTTGTTAAAAGTGTTGGCCCACTAGTGATAGTAAAAGCAACAGCAGGCATAACAGTGGAAAATTACATAGACAAATGATAAGAAACACATTACCATCACCTGTGGACTAACACTTTTCACAAAAACAATTACTCCACATCTCACTTCAGTCCTCGTTCTCAAAGGAAACCGGCACAACACCTTCAAAAGACAAGTTGGGGAGCTTAAATTCCTAACTTTGATAGACTTTTGTAATTGTGCTTAATAAAGACATTGGATTTATGAAATCTTCAAACAATCTTATCTAACCCAGTAACCTGCCCACTCCTCCTTTTTGTCCTGTGACTGCAGGAGTGTTAATGGGCCATTTCTTCTTCAATGTGGGTTAACTGTTTCAGCCCTCTAGCTTTTCTTTCACCACAGAAGTTGGCCCAATAGAAGATATTACTTCACACACACTCTCTAATATTCTGGGACCAACACAGTTTCAACATTGCATAGAGAAAGGAAGCAAGAAATACTTGTAGCACCTTAGAGACTAACCAGTTTATTTCAGCATAAGCTTTCATGGGCTACAGCCCACTTCATCGGATGCATAGAATGGAACAGAAGTAAGATGCATTTATACACACAGAAAGCAAAAAAAAAAGTTGTAAATTACCATACCAATTCTAAGAGGGTGTCAATTGAAGGTGTCAATTTTAAAACAGAAAAATTTCCAAAACGGAATCCAACGAGAAGTTGACTGGAATTAATTTGCAAATTGGACACTGTCAACCAAGGGTTAAACAGAGATATTGAGTGGCTCTGTCATTATACTAATTGAATGCATTTTCCTAGTAAAGTCTCTTTTACAGATTCTTATCACTGTTAGACAGATAGATCCACTAAATTTTCACTATATGTCTCCTGCTGATAATGGCCCATCCAAATTAAATAGCCTCTTAGAATTGGTATGGTAATTTACAACTATTTTTTTGCTTTCTGTGTGTATAAATGCATCTTACTTCTGTTTGTTCCATTCTATGCATCCAATGAAGCAGGCTATAGCCCACGAAAGCTTATCCTATTTAATAATCAGCTAGAGAAGTTTGTGTGAAGCAGTCATGCGCAGTAGAGATGGCCCGGACTAATGGCATGCTGGGAGGTGTTGCATGCTGGGAAGTGTATTTCGGCAACACAACAATGCCGCCGTGCGTATGCCGCTGAGAGGGAAGCAGGGTCTGGATCAGGGGCCTAGGGCAGGAGGGTGGCTGGGCCGGCGGGGCGGAGGCGCCCGGGCATGGCCCGGCCAGCTGCACCCAGCCTAGCCGGGGCTGTTGGAGTGGGGGAGGGGGAGAGAGCTGAGCGAGCGGGGGCCTTGGAGTGGGTGGGAGGGGGGGCTGAACGAGCGGGGGGGAGGGCCGTGGGGGGAGGAGAGGGGAGGCTGAATGAGCGGGGGGCACGCTTGGAGTGGGGGGGGCTAAGGGTGGGGGCGTTACTGTTGGCCCGTGTCCACGGGCTTTTACACTAGTGCTGAAATAAACTGGCTAGTCTCCAAGGTGCTACAAGTATTCCTCACTTTCTTTGCAGATACAGACTAACACGGCTGCTATTCTTGAACCCATAGAGAAAGGGTTTATGGAACTGCAGGCAATGTTTTATTATAGACTGTGGCTACAATATTTTTTTAAAAGTTATATTTGTTTTGAGTTGTAGTTTTGACAAAATCAACAATTTCCAAGGAAAAACATCCAACCTGTGTCTCTAATATTCTGGGTCATTAAGACTACCACAACACTGCAAATAAAGTAGTAGTACAACATTTTTAATTGAAAAATTTCCAGCCAGTTATAATTCAGTTTGGTTATTAGTGTTTGCTTATTTCATATAATGTTGGGCATGAGCCAGGCTGGAAAGAGTAAGGGCTAATTTTTGCACCACTGAAGTCTGTGAAGTGACTCCAGAATTTACATTGATGTTAAACCTGAGCAGATATTGCCCATCAAAATATTAACAGTGTAAATGACAATATATATATATATCAGACAATAAAAACAAAGTTTTCAGTCTCTGATTTTGATGAAACTACAGCTACAGTATTTATGGAGCAAATCAAAAGAAAAAAGCTAAATGAATGCTTTTCAGCTTTGATTCCACACTCCCACCCTCAATACACTGTAAAACACTGGAGGTGAAAATTCTGATTTCTTGGCACAAATCTTTGTCTCTCAAAATCTGCTATTTTAGATCATTTATTATACTGTCATGTTACAAAAGAGTGCTAGTAATTTTTAGTTTGTTCACAGTCAAGTGATAATTTAGCCTTACTTCTACGTAAAGTAATTCAGCCATCAAATAGATGGAATAGGGAGCCAGCTTTTGAAACTGGAAAAATATGATGTTTAAAAAAATAGAATGTACAACATATGTATGTGGCTATGAGAAGAACAAGACTTGTGTTTAGCTGACATACGCTAATATAGATAATAGTATGTAGATTCCCACGACTCTTCATGAGCAAAAGCTAATGCTACATACTTATAAGCACTCAGAAATGGGTCAATGATAATACCACTTTTGTAGAAAAAAAGATAAAAGTACCTCCATGCCTGTGCATCATGTTAATGTTTGAATTGAAAGCTTAGAATTTAGATTGCCACCAGCTTGCTTGATGACCTCAGGCAAGTTATTTCCTCTATCTGATAACCTAGCTGTGCTGTAGGTTACATTTACCTTTCTCCTCTCTCCCTATCCCTAACCCCTTCTCTAGTAAAGCTTAGTTTTTAAATGGTGGTAAAGTGACAAGACTTTTGGACTAAAAGCAAAGTGCAATGCAATTTAAATCAAGAAAATAAGCAAGTATTTCCTGAACCTAACAGCTGCCAGTTGTATTCCATAAAGAGAAGGCCACCTGCCCCTAATACACATCATTTAGGTTTATGTACTGTATGGATCTTTAAATGAAAGCAAACTTCCCACTGCCAGCTGCCTGACAGTCACTTGGCACAAGTATGCCCATTTACAAGACTGTCAGTTTCAGTTAAACAAAAACGTGCTACACTTGCTACTGTCTAGTGACTGGCAGGTGGCATTCAATTATTTTTAGATGAGTTTTTTTTAATTGAGTCCAGTTCTCAGCATCAATAGAACAGTTTCAAGTATTTTTTGAACCCAGGTATGACATCCTTACTACATGCCCAATTATAAAACTGTTTGGGAGACTATCACTAGGAACAAGTTTCCAAAGGCAAGTATAATGCTAGTTGGAACATCAAGGTAGATGTCAACTTCATTGGCTCTTCTTTAGAATTGGATTTTGATCATAATATAGAATGTATTCTTTTGCTACAGATTATAATTACATATGAACTCAAGCAACAACATTCAAAAACAAGTTTGGGATGATTACATGCAGTTCTTGAATGAACCATCAACAATATAAAGGTCTCTTGCAAAATTCAGAGATAGATTTTGCTTCAGGTGGAACCTGTTGATAATTTTGATATAGGCGGTCTCCATTATTAATACTTAATGTATGATAACGTGATGTAATATTTTATGTCTCACGTTCACAGGAGACGTGGAAAGAATTCTCTCATTTTAATGGGTTCGTCTTGATAATAACTACAGCTGGTTGAAATTTTTCAAGATTCATTGTTTTGATTAAATTTCTCATAATTTTAATTAAAACAAAATGTTGATTACAATTCTGATCCTCCCATACATTTTTCAACCAGTTCTAATAATCCCCTGTAGTTTTGTGCTAATGTATCCTGCCAGCTATCATAGATAATACACTGCTCTTATGTAAAGCAATAAGAAGCCAATGATTCACCATACCAGACCATATATACCAAAGCCTCTATTATTTAGAAAGGGTATGGGTCACCTAATTAGATAGGCAAGTCCCATTTTTAGACCCATAAACTCACTTGGCAAGTATGCTTTTGCAGTAAGAGTTCCCTAAGCACTGACCCCCACATAAGTTAGAGCTAGGGACAGAGGATAATCCCTTTTAGCCTAGTGGTTATATACTCACCCATAATGTGGGAGACCCCCAGTTCAAGACAGTCTTCCTCCTGAGGTGGTGGTGAAGGGATCTGAACAGGTATTAGCCACAACTCAGGTAAGTGCTCTAGGCTATAGACTCATAACTCCATCTAGCCCAATTAACATTTAATTTATTAGAAAAACTTCAATGCAGTACTTTCTGTATGGAACCTGATCAATGCCACTTATGTATATTATTTATGTATAGTGCCACAAGGTACATGGTATCTCATGCTTTCTGAACTAGAATATAAGGGTTGGAAGGGACCTCAGGAGATCATCTAGTCCAACCCCTTGCTCAAAACAGGACCAATCCCCAACTAAATCATCCAACAGAGTTTTGCCCCATATCCCTAAATGGCCCCCTCAAGGATTGAGCTGACAACCCTGGGTTTAGCAGGCCAATGCTCAAACCACTGAGCTACACCTCCCCGCACAATATAGAGAATCATTTACATTTGGTAAAAGCAAGAATAATATGGTTTTACATCACTATGAACAAGTGCAAGGTCGGGGGCAACAAGGCCTGTAATATTTAACTGAATTGTTGTCCAAAGAGAGAGTGTTGATAATGGAAATCTCCTCCCCCTCATCTGTTTGGCTTGATTTAGTCAGTTGGTAAGATTTAATAAATTCTTCCAACCCAATAATAATTTTAAAACCCACACTAAATGTATCATAGTTTAGTCTTGATAAACAGCCATTATTTTAAAATTTGGCTGAATTGAGGCATCTGATTTTGTAAGTATACAGCTGGTACCGTAGTTCTGGCACCATTTACTACTTATCTATGTCAAATCAGCTGAAGTTGCCAGAACATGTACTTAAGAATCGCAGGCCTGATTCCCTTCACAGGACTGTTCAATGCCTGTCCTTCAAAGGAATCACTCCCAATTTAAAGCCATATAAGAGTAGAATAATCAGGCCTAACGAACGACCAAATTCTGTATAGGTTTACACCCTCTGCAGCACCAGTGGTTTTGCACAGGGTGAAAGTTGGCACAGAATTTCATCCCAAGTATATTGGAGAATTTTGTAAAAACACTGTAAAATTTTCAAGCATTTATGAATGCCTCTATGGCTCAGCTATGCGTGCTCAGTCCTTACTCCCATTTACTCCCCTCAGGAATTGAAATCAGATTTCAGTCAGTACCAGTATTATGGGCCCAATTGTGCTCGTAATTATTCTAGTAAGCCACTGATCTCTATAGTTACTAGAGATTTTTCAAGAGTGTGAAATGAGAACAGAACATACAACCCAGTTTTTAATATGGGAAGGGGGCAGATAGTTTGTGCAGAACAGAAAGGGTATGGTTAGACTGGCGCTTTGCAGCGTTAAAACCCTCCAGGAGCGCTATAATTATCTAACCCTACACACTTGCAAGTAACATTTTGCACAATAAGTCACCGTTTAAAGCGCAACTATAAAATCACCTCTCCGAGAGTCAGAAGGCTTTTTGCATATTCCCTGTAGCGTGTTAGGGCCAGTGTATTCACTCATTACGCGATAAGGGATCTCTGGCACCCCTCCGAGCCATGTAAAGCAATCAACAAGCCATTTAAGGCAAATGACGTGTAAGTGTTCTTTTGAAAACAGGAGGAAAAATGCGGAAGTACCTTTGCAGTTTCTCTCTAACAACTCACAGCAAATAACCAGTGAAAATGCTTGCGGACGGAGCTGTGTGTCTTAAATACAGAGCCTGTCAGTTTTCGCTAAGGAAACGTCAGACAGCCTGATCTTGTCTCCCTGCGAACACGTTCCCAGTTCCTCCTCACCCCCCTCCTTTGCAAAGCACGTTGCACCCAGCTGAATGCTGGGATACCTGCCCTATCGCGCTACTGTCACTGCCGCCAGAAGCGCTGCAAATGTGTGCATTCTTTAGCGGTACAGGGTTTAAATGTGCACAGGCTCTACAGCGATACCTATTGCGCTAAACTGGGAAGCGCTATACAGAAACGCACTATAATCTCTAGTCTAACCATACCCAAAGAGAAAATATTTTTCCTTGTCCTACTCAAAAGTACCCATAGATCAGTGATAATTATATTTTGCTTGTCTAGATTAAAGCTTAACACTGAAATAAGAAATTGGACATTGGTTCTTTCTATTCCGCGGAGAAGACTGTGATATTTGGTACTGGGCTAGATATGATTGATCTCTGCCTTCTTTTTCCCCAACCACTTTCAATTATGCCATGATATGAAAGTGTGTTTTCAACTGGATCAGTCCTGCTTTTTGAGCACTCTGTTCTTTTGGATTGGCACTGACAGCCCATCTCATTTCTCGCACACCTAATTCATCAAAGGCAATATACCACATCTCACCATTTTATACAAATGGTGAAAATATATGGAACAAAAAGTTGCAGCAGAAAAGCACCTCAGATAATCTGTTGTTCCTACCCTCAATAGTCAAACATGATTAACGTTTTTGATCTTATTTGCGTTGCGATGTTTTAGAAATCTGTGTGTACTGATAGGAAATCTTTTGCATGTAGCTAATTAAGACAGTCTCAGAGGCAAGAAATCTAATGAGTAACTCAGAATAATTGTTCATTAATCCAACAATGCCTGCTGTGACTACACTGGTATTCCTAGTTCTAAACCCACTTGGGACCAGCCTGGTGAAAAAAATAATAATAATGTAAATCAGAGCTGCTAGAAGGCAGCATACAACCTTTGGATTTAGTTATGGTTTAATTATGTGGGATGTGTTACAATGCAGAATACTTCAATAGTTCTTCTTATTGCCCATAAATTAGCACAGAATAAGCATGTAGTGAACTACTTTCAACAAGAAGAGCAGGCTGAGAGAATGTGGCTGCATATTTGTAAAGTTTTACCATGTCTAATGGAGTGCTGAAACTGACAAAGTCTGCTAAACTTTATATATGTCAGGATAATATCCTATTTCAAACAGCAAGTAATGAGTCAACCAAGGACAGATTAACCAGTAAAATCAATAGGCCTCATTCCCCAGCATGACCTCTATGCCAGCAACTGGTGGCATTGGGTGGAATACAGTCACCGTAGCAGCTCCTAAGACCGCCATCTTTAGCATCCTCTGAAGTGGCACAAACAGCCAGTACACTAGAAGATCTGGCTCAATATATTTTGAGCTTGCTTATGACTAAATTGTTAGAATAGAAAATGTAATTAGCATCATTGGAAGCAAATTCTTCTCTCCCCATTACTGACCACAGTTTGCCAAATAGAACTGCCAAGATGGTTTGGACAAGTCTGACAGTTTCTGGAAAGTTCACTTCTGTAAAACAGACTATCTACTCCCAACCTGGGATACAGATAATTAAGGAACACCACTGCTAAAGAAGAGAGTCATCTACAAGAGCATTGAAAAATATTTTTTCAATCAAAATAAAAGTCTGCTCCTCAATAAAATCCAAAAGAGTCTGGCAAGGAATTGGAGCTACAAACCGATGCTTTACACAAGAGTGTGTTACCAATCAATCAATCAGCATTTCAGGCTCTCTCTTTTTTGGCACTATTGAACAAAATAAGTAACCAACAACATGATAGACCATCACAGGAACACACTATCCCAAGATTTGATTCCTTCTGAAATTAACACTTATTGCAGCCCTGCCCTTCTGCCTAGTGTCATTAAAATACAAATTTTCAGATAAATGGGCTGCTTTGAAGCCATTTATTGAGTATATATAGAAAAATACCATTACCCAGGAATTCAAATGCGGATTCAACTCATTTTAAAAATAATGATTTGCATAATATTTTGCATTTCAATAGTGCTTTTCATTCACAGATCTTGATACTCTTTCCAAAGATTAAGGACTTGATCCACAGATATGCTGAGCACCCGAATCACCAAGTACTGCTGGCACTGAGTATATTAATGGATCAGACCCTAAATAATTAAGCCTCACAAAACTTGTGTTGTTGATTAAGAATACATAGGGATCATTTTTTCCACTAATGAAATGCAGCCACCTCTGAAATAATGCATTGTCTGTTAAACTGTACTGCAGTGTTTCTGTATGCTTTTTAAGGCAGCAAATAAAGGAAAATATTCTTTCCAGCTGGAAGAGCAGAGGGAAATTAGTAGGCAAATAATTTCCCTGGGCTAACTTGGGCCACTGCACTGGAAACCACACCCCTACCCGTATGAAAATGGGTGGAGGAAACTTTGTGCAACATAAGAGTCCAGAACCTCTGTTTTATATCTCTTCTAGAAAATATTTTAGAAATTCAATGTGTTTACTTCTCACTTTATAGATTACTTCCAAATAAACATTATTCAAGTTGTTGTGACTTATTAGCCATTTGATTCTAGATTACGCTACATTCAAAAAGCATAAAAACAAACATTCAGGATACATAAAAATATAGAAACTATCTGCCTAAAGTTTCCTGTTCATCTCCAGTATCATGCATTTCTCCTTTATCCAGTTGTGTTTTCAGGGAAGCAATTTCCCATAAACTGATTTTGCAGACTAAGTATTTCTAAAGTTAAAAGATCTTTCTTAAAATACAGTAAAGGGAGCATTTTTTGTTGATAATGGAAATATTGTTTGTGTAAGAGACATTAACTATGTGTCAGAGATTTTATGGATACAAATGCTAGTTTTGAGAGAGTGGACTTTGCAGTACCAGTCAAACTGTGTAGGTATAGCCATAATATATTAATAATTGTGGGTCTGACAACTAATGAAGTTGTGTAGATAAGTTTCTTCAACAAAATTACTTACCCAGAAGGGGATATTGTTTTATTTAACTTGCAGGTTTTAATTGCCTTGTTAACACAATGTTCTCAGCCTTCAGTTATTGCTCTATGCAGAGTGGTGGCGTGCATGTATGCTGAATTTGATATACAGCTTGTGTGTGTAATAAAAATCCATAGTCAAACCTTAGATAAATGCAAGCAGCCCTCATTGAAATTGCTGCAATTGCATCTGTGCAACTAAGAACATTATTTGGCCTAATAAATGAGAATTCCATATTCATTTACCTAGAAAAACAAGGAGAGTTTAATCAGCAAATAATTCTTACATCAGTGGAGCAAGGTTACCTTCCTGTCAGGAAAAATAGATAAATTCACAGAACCTGAGAATTTACTTTTACCTCCACATTGGCTTATGGTCTTCTCTTTCCTCTAACTGTTTGGCTCATATGGATCTGTGATGCCAAAGACTGCCTCCGGAGGGGGTGGGGGGGAGGGCAGGGCAGGGCAGGGAAGAGAAGAGAAGAGAATCGATGGCAGATACGCAACTTCAGCTACTTACTCCTGGCAAGCTGGAGTTCCGGAGTAGACAGTGGAGCCGCGGGCGATTGATTTATCGCATCTTAGAAGATTGATCCCGGACCAGCCTAGTGAAGACAAGCCCTAAGTCGAACCCTTCCAATTAAAAAGTTAAATTACTAAAAAATGGAGTATTTTTCTTCAGCAACTTTTATATCCTGCACATCTCTCTTTTTCAATTGACAATTATAGTGGCTTCTTTAACTTTATATCATAATACATATGCTAAAGGAACTGAAGAGTCTTCATTGAATCCTCCCTGTAGCACAAACATGTTTGTAGACACAACTGCTAGCTAATATTTTAATCTTCCCTAATCAAACTGTCAATAAATATCTCCACCACCACTCAGGGTGGAATCTCTATTACTATGAAATCTGGTGTTGCCAGTTGGAAGCCTACTATCAAAGGAAAGGATCACATGGGAAGCTGCTTATGATGTAAAGTTATAAGTGATGTACTGCATGACAGCTTCTTGGAACAAACAGAAGCCCTGTGTGCTTCTGGCAACACTAGCAGACGGCAGAGCTCGGAAACATTTTCAGACTGTAAAATGAAAGAAGTATTTGACAAACCTTAGTATGTAGAAGCGTCTGTAACTGCCCACTCAATGTTGTGTGAAAGAAAATTGAAGCCACCGTTTCTTAAGACTCCATTGCTGTAAAATAAGACGACAAAGACAAGCTCCCATGAATGCTCTTTCCCACAGGGCAGATGTATTATAAATGAATGGTGGGGGAGCAAAAGATTTTACACAACTGTGCTGGGAAAATTCAAACCTCAGATTTCATGGTTTATCTGCTGATGATGATTTTTCAAACTTGTGCCAGGGTAATTTCACCATCAGAACAAATGGCAAATTAAAATGTTCACAATTTGCAGAAAAATACCTATTTATACTCCTTTTGTTTGACAGGGAAAGCCAAAAACACTTGCCAGTCTCATCCACATTTGCCTTTGACAAACAGTTGAAGTCCAACAGATGAATATTTTGCATGAAGGGCATGACAAATTTCTAGCATTTAGACAGACAATCTGAAGCCTCTCACACACAGTATATAACTGTCTGTATTTTTCTAAGAAATGTACACACCCCTCTCCACTCCCCTGCCCTGTCTCCCTTATAAAAAGGTATATGGATGCTCCAAGAAAGGTCAAGAGATGAGGGGGAAGGTGGAGGGGACAGGAAATAATCACTAGTTCAGCTCTTGCATCATGAAAGGAATAAAAACAATTATCTCTAAGTACTAAATGGATGACTAATGCCACCTAGGAGATTACTCAGACTAAGGTCAGAAGGAACCATCATAATCATTTAGTCTGACCTGAACATTGCATACCAGGGAACCTCACCTTTCCTGAAATGGGTCCCTAACCTCTGGTTGAGTTACTGAATTCTTCAAATCATGATTAAAAGAGTTACAGAGAATTCACCATTTACCATTTACCCTAGTTTACACCTGCAAGTGACTTATGCCCCATGCTGCAGAGGAAGGTGGAAGATCCCCAGGGTCTTGGCCAATGTGACCCAGGGGACAATTCGTTCCTAAACCTAGGTAACAGAGTCCTGTGGCACCTTAAAGACTAACTATAAGGTGCCACAGGACTCTTACCTCTGCTATTCCAGACTAACACGGCTACCTCTCTGATTCCTAAACCTAAATATGGCAAAATTAGTTAGACCCTGAGCACATGGGTCTAGGCACCAGGCAGATACTTGGGAAAAGAATTCCCTGTAGTAACTTCGAGCTTTTCCCATCTAGTGTCCCATTAGTAAATGGTTTCTCTATTTGATATATGCCAGACATTGCAGGCATAACATAGCCTGCAATGTCTGCCAACAAGCCTGTGGCTCAAGGACCTGACTCTTCAGTCGGAGGACCAATTAAACAAAACCCTGTAAAAGATCATCCTGGACATTGAGGGACTACTGACACACAACAACATACCTACAGTAATAGTAAACACCTGTTATTGTAGCCTTAAATAACTTCACTGCAGCAGCAGGCATAAAATTGAAATCCCCTTTATCTCAAAAGATAAGAGTTTATACCTTTGGAAAAAATGACCCACCTTTATCTATAGCAGCACATTTTGGGCATATGATATGCAGCAGACCAGTTCCCATTGTATTCAGTAGAAAGCAGTGGTCCACACAAATGCTCATTTGATTAGATTGTTTTACAAAAGTAAACAACTAATCACTGTCCAGGTTTTCATGAATTAGATTAATGCTGTTGGTATTCTCAAATGAGAATGGAAAGTGTTTATACCTCCTGATCCAAATGAGAAGACAACCTATCTAGTATTCAAGTCATTTGTCATGCTGATGCACATGACAATGAACATAACAGCCATACTCTGTCAGACCAATGATCCATTGAGCCCAGTATTCTGCCTTCCAACAGTGACCAATGCCAGATGCTTCAGAGGCAATGAACATAACAGGTAACTATCAAGTGATCCATCTTCTTTCGTCCATCCCCAGCATCAGGCTAACAAAGGCTAAGGACACCATCCCTCCCCATCCTGGCTAATAGCCATTGATGAACCTATCCTCCATGAATTTATCTAGGATTTTGTTTTAACCCTGTTATAGTCTTCACAACATCTCCAGGCAAAGAGTTCCACAGGTAGACTGTGTGTTGTGAATAAATACTTCCTTCAGTTGTTTTTTTAAAACCTGCTGCCTATTAATCAAATTCATGGCAAAATGTATGTTACACAGGCTTGTCTGGGCACACAATTTGAACCAACTGACAGATACAGTGAACATAAATCTAATTCTCTTTTTTCAAAAACTTCAAAATATGGTCCATTTAGCTTGTAAAATGCCATCCACTTTCACTGTTTTGTGTGTGGCAGGAGGGCTTTTATGAGCATAACTAGATTTCCACTACCAGAATCAATTCAGACATCCATCAGTGAAATATACATTTCTTGGCCAGTATAAAGAAAAACAATACATTTTCTTTGCAGGTTCAACCGTCTCTGTATGTGTATTGCACATCTCAAAGCCCTGCAGGCAAAGTTTTAGAACCCCTGAAAAATAAATTCACAAGTTATTTGCACAGTTCACTTAGTATCGCAGAGAGCATAGGTATTTTGATGTCGATGTGATGTTGGCAGGCCACTTGCCCGTTCATGCGAAGGTCCAGGCCCTCTCTGAACACCAACAAATGCATAGCTGGAAATCAGTCTTGCTTACCTGTGCATTATTATGGTTGAATTAGATACTAGTGTTCCAAGAATGCATTTAGAATTTAAGAATGCACAACATACTAATCCTACTTACACTACCTCGATCTCCTGGTATAAAGTTATACTGAGGGTTTGCATTACAAACCTGTAACTGTGTAACTCACCAAGCAGGAAAATCAACATTAAAGTGTTTGTCCTTCACATTGATTCTACACAATGCCTGGTTTACCATCAAAGGACAGAGACCTCGTGGATTGCATTCTTCACTCCCTCCAGGAAATGGAAGCATGCACATGAACTCATTCCATCAGCTTGGATTCTGGGGTGAAGTGGATAAAACTCCCTGACAAGGAGAACTGGGATCTTTATGCTGTCTGGATTCTGAGGGGCAAAGATTTCTAAACAAAAGCATGAGATCCCCATACTTCTTGACATGGTCAGCCCTAAAGGATATATAGAGCTGTTTATTACTGAAACTTGTATTACCTTTTTGAATCTAAGACTTATTCATTTGAGTTTAGGTTTCCTGTTTTAATCTGGTTAAAAAAATCATTTCTTCATTAATAAACCTTTAGTTAATTTATTACAGGATTGTCTACGGCAATGTTTTTGTTTTAAGATCAGAGTACAAAATTACCTGGGATAAGGGAGTGGTCTTTTGGGACTGGTGATTTTTAGTATAAAGCAACCATAACATAATCCAGTTGATCTGGGTGGCATGATAGACTAGAGAGGCTAAGGGGGACAGTGTAAATCGATAGCAAGACTGTTAAGTGCTTTAAGTGTTCACAGGTATTACTGGGTTGGTGAAATTTAAATTCTAGAACCAGTTTGGAATGTCTGCCCTGAGAGTCGCTCTCACAGTTGTGAACAGCTCCAGACAACATGACAGTAATACAGAGCGGAATAAGAAGGAAAAAACAATAATTTGTAAAAAATCCAAAAGTTCTTCAGATATTATGAATTGTAGTTCAAGTTACAGAAGAGACAAAGCTTTGGTTTTTGTTTTGAGTTGAAATTTCCTACTTAAACACACCAAAATTCAGACGATTGTAAGTAAATTTTGACTTTAGGCAGACTTTCTCCACACTTACATTAGTGCATTTAGAGCTGATCTAGACAATGAAGTTGTCTCTGCTTCACATTACCAACAAACAGAACTGCCAAGCTTGATTCTCCAGTGCCTTGCAGCTTGTGCAGCTGTGCACAGGTGTGTGAAGACTAGTCCAAATGGTAGGTAGCATATTACATCCACTTTGCACAGATGCCAAAAGATTACAAGCTACCCCAGCCTCAGAACCATATAATCAGTTATCGGGGTCCTTGGCTACTCAACCCACAGTTCCCATTACCCATCATTACCAAGTTGTGAGATTCTGCATCTGAGTCAGCCCCGCCCTACCACCATTTGGGAGGCTCAAATCACCTCAGAACATAGGGAGTAAGTAAAAGACAGGAACCTTCCCTTCCCCCTGCCAGCATTAGTGGAGTCAAGGAAGCAGTGCTATGGAGATAGCACCAGCCTGCTGCTGAGCAGAGCTCTGGTGTAACAGGAACTCTTCACCCAGCTGTGTTCCTCTCTATAGTCTAGTCAGTCTTCAGAGTGGAGATACACTAATTTTTAGAGCACCTGTTCTGGCACCATTGTTATTTTATTCACTACTGCTCTTGGGAAGTTTATGACCAGTTCAGGCACCTCACCTCCCTCCTCCTTTGTGAGCACTGAAATAGAATTCATTAAAATTTCTCATCACCATCAACTTTTTTTTGTCAATAAATTACCAGTACTGCTAAGAGACCTTGCTGCATCCTTCCCTGACCTTATTTGCTATCAACTTTTTTGCGACCTTCCTTTCATCCTTCACATTTGATTTTTAAGCTTTAATATTCCCTTTGAGACATTTGCTTTTGTAATGTTTCCAGTCCTCCTGAGGTTGCTGCTTCATAACATATATATGCCTTTCAAAATCATTTATTGCTCAGCTCAACAGTTTAAAGCTTCACATCACAGGAAGAACTGGGGCCATGAATAAATGGTGATATATATTTCAATGGAAGATTGAGCCTGCTTTAGAATAGTTATGATACTAAGGCAGATCCCAATATAGAAGGCTCAGTACCAGTTTCCAACTGACTTTAATAGTGGTCCAACAGAAGACAATATTAGTGATTGATATTGAAAGTGAAACATAATGCAGCTGATTCCAATTACACTTGCCCGGATCTAAAGAAGAATCTCCACTGATGCCCATTGAATCACACGGGTTAAAAACAATGCCAACGTGAATAAATGTCATTAAAAACAATGTCTATGTCAGTTATAATTATACCTTGATTTAAAGAATGGGAACTACTTTTAGTCTCCCATGTTGGATTCCTATACTACTATACTATGGTCAATGGCATTATGTTGACACCAGTTGCATGTTTAGCTCTGGCACATTATCTGAAACAATGCCAAACACAGTTAAAAACCATCAAGCAAGAACAGATATCTCAGCGTGACTGATAAAATGTATTCTCTCTGACTTTCACGTGGCCCATTTATCCCACATGCTAAACAACCTTCTCTGTATGCCACAACTACAATCACTGCATCACCTGATCCTACTATACCAGTTTTCTTTCTTGTTCATTGGTAAATGTGTATGTTCGGTCATGTACTTATACAGCAACTATGCACTTTCTGCACAACTTTTACAGAGCTGTGACCTTGACAGATTACTTCGATCCATAGTTCTTCCTTCTTTCCTTGCCAGTTTTCCTCCTATACAAAGAAATTTAGCAAGAAATGTACTCATATGATCATATTTCTTCTTTTTTTTTAAATGATGCACTCCATATTGCTCTCACGCTGAACAATGCATCTGCAAATTCATCTAGATGGCTTTTAACTAGGGAGCATTATATTCTAGACTGCTCATGCTCAAAAGAATCACAAATTAATTTTCCGTTGGCTATATAGCCTGACAGTTCATTCATGGAACTGTCTTAGACTTCAATGGCCATTCCACATGAGGGTGAAGAGCAATAGGAACCACTGACTTCCATGGGAATTGAGGGTTGTCAGGACTTTGCAGGATCATTAACCTCACACAATAAAAGAAAGGTAATAAGCCAGCCATCAACCACCACGTTTCTCACCTCATCTGCCAGGTTGACAATTTGTCACAGAAAAGCATGCACAATTTAACCACACTTTTACTTCCTTACAAAATTTGTTCTGAGAATGTTAGGTTATAATCAGATGCGTTTGTTGAGAGGCTTCAGGCTTTCTGTATTTTATAAGTCAGTGAACACACACAAGGCTTACTCAAAACCAGTGGCATCCAAATTAAAATTCAGTTCATAGAAAAATACCTGTTCATAATTCACCTGAATGAAGCCACTTACTGGGGGGGTGGGGGGGGGGAGAAGAGAGAGCTTTTAAACTTGACAGAAAAACTCTCCAGACTTCAACTCCACCTCTTGATTTATTCCACAGGCTCTTTCAGTTTAGCACTATACAGAAAGGGAACAATAGACCTCAGTACAGGCTTCAAGAGGCAGGAAAGGTTCCTGGGGGTGCAGTCTCCATCCCCTGTTAAGACTGTTAAGTGATCACTTTTCCCAACTTGCTATCCTGATAGCTGTGTTTACCTTTCATATGAATACATTTCCAATGTCTCTTGATTTACATTGGAGATCCATTCAAGCAGGGTGAAACTACATTACTTTTTCTGGCATGCCTCAGGCATTGCTTGCCAAATACATTTTCAAAACATGATTCTACCATTTAATCCTTTGTATCCACTCCATAGATATACCACACAGTGATTTTCAGGACCAGTGTTTTACCAAGAGGATACCTTGCTTGACCTTACACATTTTAGATGCAGATTATGACAACAGCATAGTGAGTCTGTCACTATGCCTACAAGAATTGCTGACCTAGTAGTGAACCAGCAATGGGCTCCCATCTCACTGCTAGTGTATTTCTTGCTGAATTACTAGTTCCTATGGTTTTGTATAGAGATTGAATAATTTCAAATTGAGTAAAGACCTATAAATTATTCTTGCCGATCCAGTATGCTAATTAAAAATGAAAATATAAAGAGTGGCTTAAAGAAAACAGCTTATTTCTTGTCCTTTATGGGGCATATTGCTCTCCTGGCCACAGTTGAATCTACACACATGCACACATTCAAAATGTTGGAGTTGTTAATTGTTTAAAATAACAGCATAAAATATAAGGCACTAAATGGGATTTCTATATTCCTTTCCTTTTTACAAGGGAAGGAAGAATGGGGTTTTTCACATAATGTGAACACATTTATGCATAAATGAATACTGCAAATGTGATGGCAGATGTGCATAATATATGTGCTAAACTATGCAGCTCTGAGTATGTATTGTGTGTTCAGTAAACCCCATAAAAACATTGATATGAAACAAAGCTATGAAGCCCAACCAGTGAAAGGAGAACAAGAGACAGTACTCTCCAGCTTCCTCCTACCTGGTCCACCTAACCACTTGCAATGAGGAATGTATTTAAGAAATCGTCCCTCTGGTTGGTGGGTCTCACCTACATGCTCAGGGTCAGAAAGGAATTTTCTCCCAGGTCACATTGGCAAAGAACTTGTGGGAAGTTCACCTTCCTCTGAAGCATGGGGCCATGAGTAACTTGCTGGTCTGAAGTAGAGTAAATGGTGGATTGGATTTTCCGTAACTGGAATTCTTTAAAATCAAGATCTGAGGATTTCAGTACTTCAGCCAGCAGTTATATATTTTGCTGACAGGAGTAGGTGAGGGAGGTTTTGTAGCCTGCAATATATGGAACATCAGATGCAGGGCGGCTCCAGGCACCAGCCCACCAAAAATGTGCTTGGGGCGGCGCCTTTAAAGGGGCGGCAATCTCAGGACAGCAGGGTGGCGCTCGTAGGGGGGAGAGGTGGTTGCTCTGGTGGGGCGACGCTCAGTGATTTTTGTTTTGTTTTTTGTTCTTTGGGGCGGCAAAAAAGTTAGAGCCAGCCCTGATCAGATTGTTGAGTTTGAACTTTACCCTGGCTTGATGGCTCTGTCTGAACTTTTGACCAAGGCTCTGACCTACGGGCAGCCCCTGACCTCCTCCCCACCTCAAGTAGCCATCTTCCCTTTGTCTTTGGGATTTACATTTCTTGAGCAACTGTAACGCTGGTTTTAACCTGTTTTACCCAGCAGAATCTTGATTGATTATGCATGACCATTATGACCTGTTAATCACTTTGTTTACTTCTGTCTATAAATACTGAATCTTACCCCTAATACAGTTGCCACACTTACTCTGAAGCTTCTGAGCTAAGAATAGTGTATGCCTGCTGATCAACAAATCTGTGTCTGTGTAACTTGGTCTCTGACAGTTTGTGAGCCCTATACCAACTCCGCACAAACTCGGGTGCTGGAGAGGTGAGTAGGACTTGCTATTTTTACCTAACAAGATGAGATAAGATAATGATGTCTTCTGGCCTTAAAGTCTATGACTATGTAAAAAGACAGATTTTCTCAGGCTAGTTACTAAAATAATAGTAAACACTCTGAAGCCATGTAATTTACCAAAAATCTCAGGCTTGTGCATCAGGTTTTTATAATTAGGTGTGCCACCAATTTACTATAGGACTTTGGGAGAGCCACTTAACCAATATATTCCTCAGCTTCCGACATTTCTTAAAAAATGAGCAGACATCACTTAGAGATGTTAGAAGGAGTGATCTGTGTTTTTAAAAGCGTTTTGACAATATCCAGAGTAAGGGATTTTGAAGTCCAAAGTGTTACTTATCATCATGGTTATGTAAGATATATTACTGTGGGCACTGTCCCATTCATCCAGTCTGCTTTGGGTCAGATGGTGAATCACTCCCCTACTCTCTCTCTCCACCCCTCAACCCCTGCCCACCCTTGAGATGAATCTTACTGTGCAAGCAGCCCCATTCAAATCTCTGGCCTAGTAGTTAGATATGACTCAGGTAAGTAAGGTGTTCACAATCTGGCTCTCTGAAACTATACACTGATTATGGATTGATAATGGGGACATTATGTTATTTTTAAGAGACCAGCCAACACTCTGATTCATGTCTAAAATTAGACATTGTGAACAGAGATCAGTGAACCATAGAAATTAAAGGAGAGACTTATAGGGAATGAACCATGAGCCAATATTTTCTAGTCTTGTTTGACATTACCCAAATGGCTTCCCCATTTCCCATAGAGGATTATAACAGTCCTCATTTTTCCTGGATATTCAAATGTATCCTCTTAAATTTTAATCCTGTACCTCTCTGTACTAGGCTAAGTCTGTCCTCTTCCCCCCAGAATTTCACATTCACTGTCTAGATATAAGTATTAATGGTTTTGGCATCATCTAATGCTTAATAAGTCTGGCATCTGCACATGCACAAGGACTCAGAATAAGAGGTTGAATATAGCTGCTAGTCTCTAGAGCAAAAAGCTTCCACATAAGAAGTTGCTCTGGTTCCAGTGGTGTCTTGTTCCTTACCTACCTCCCCCTTAATTACACCTCCTGAGAGCAGACTACCATTCTCTTCCCACCCATTCTTCCATCACAGTTTCAGTGCTTAGGACAGCGGTGTCAGGTTTTTTTAAACAAGCAAGCTGTCTTTCATTTCCCGAAACCGTAATGTGTCTCACAGCGGAGGTGAAGAAGAGGGTCAAAGCTGAAATGCAGTTCACTGTATCTCTTGGTCTGTGGCTGAGAGAATTTGATAGTACGCCAACC
Organism: Sternotherus odoratus; assembly: GCA_032164245.1. Taxonomy (NCBI): domain Eukaryota; kingdom Metazoa; phylum Chordata; order Testudines; family Kinosternidae; genus Sternotherus; species Sternotherus odoratus. Next base: position 73,199,513 of record JAVMKO010000006.1, on the reverse strand, counting down.
AAGAAAAGATTCTCATGAATAAGGATTCCAACTTCATGTCAGAGATCATTATTGCGGAAGAAAAGAGAAGCTGAAGAGGGCAAAGGGGCTCTGAAACAGACCAAGAACTTTCAGATCGAGAGCAGCTGGTTACAGCCATTGTTAGCACTAGGGTTCTTTTTCCTTCCCAGTGGCAATTTATTTTCCTCCATCTTCATAGGACCAACTTCCAAAATTTGGTTCTCTGACTTGCAGAATAGGAAATCATGAGTGAAGCTCTGGAACATTAAGGTGACTTTACGAGCAGGGTAATTTAGCTGCAGAACAATGAGACTTGCTCTGCATTCTAAGATTTTTCCACATCAATTGATCTGTATAGAACCAAATTCCTCTGTCACTTACACTGGCACTACTCCATCGACGTCAATGGAGTTGTGTCTAAATTGCTGTGGTGTGAGTGAGCAAAAGTCAAGTCCTATAAGTTCTGAATTTTTGAGGTAGGAAGATAACATCCCCATCTTATGATATGGCCAAGTTTTAGGCTTGATCCCGCTGTCTTTTATCCAGGCAAAACTCACTTGACTTCATTGGGTTTGTCTCATCTTAGAAAGTGATGGTTGCACCCATCTGTGTGTATAATTTCTTCTGATATTTTTACCATAAGTCTATTAAGTTTAACTATATTTTGCAGCATTAGTCCCAGATACCTGAAGCACAAAATGCTGGTAGCACAAGAGTTAGTCATCCCACCTCCCCCATCAACAATTTCACTATTCTACCTTTAAAAAAGCACACCAGTATGTATCTAACTGTGGCTGAAGACATCCTAATTTAGCCTAAAATTGAGTCGTTACCTAGCTACATTTTACCTCTTGTTTGCTCAAACTACACTTGCAGGTCTTTAGTACAAAGCAGGTGTTCTCTAGTGGTCAATAATCCACATCAAGAACCATCCTCTATAATTTAGAATTCATTTTCCCAGAAGAGATCCATGAAATAGCTTGCATGAACAGTCTAGTTATGGATGCAGTCATGGTTAAGGAGAAATGGATAAGCCTGCATCAAAGACCATCTGTCTGCACTGCAGCTTACTAGTGGGAGTTCTAGCATTTCCGGGGGGGGGGGGGGGGAGAGAGAGAGAGAGAGAGAGAGAGAGAGAGAGAGAGAGAGAGAGAGAGAGAGAGACATTTTCTTCTGGACAGTGATATCTACCAGATTGCTTCTTTTAAGACTTTTAGACAATGTCTACAATATTTTGCTCTTGCTTTCTGCATTTTTAAATGTATTGTAAAGAATAAACTCAGGGAAAGAAAATAGATGAACTGCAAGTTATTTGCAAGTCTAGTGTCCCTAAACCTCTGCACCCATGTTGTTCTATTTTCTCCTTTCTATGCCCTCTCCCCACCCACATCCCAAATTCCCCAGACAAATCACAATTTTCCACTTGAAGGGGCAGGGAGAAGAGGAGATTAAAAGTTAACTGGAGATGCACATGGGCAAACTCTTTAGTCAGACTCATGAGCTTTCTCTTACTTACAGCTTGGCACAACGTTCACATTGCAAAACTTGCTTAACACCTTGCTTACCGCCCTACTAAATAAGTAGTTAAGCCCAACCTTTTGCTTTTGTAGTTTGCGGAATCCTTGGAATAAAAAGTCGCATAAAAATGATGGATATGAAACCAATAAACAAAATCCTTGTAATATGCATTTCTTTGGGGTGGAGGAGAGGAGGGGAGGGGAGTGGTACAATGCTATAAGATGCATAACAATTATTTTAAAAGAGTCATCAGAGCATTAAACTTGTGGGCACATTATCTAGTTTTTTTAAAAAAAAAAAAGATGGGGAAGTATATGTTGTGTTCTCTACAGCAGGGTTGTCCAATTCCATTTTTATGTGCATTTATTATCTGGTAGTTTCTCTACCAACTCTCTCATTGGCATCTTTGATTTATTAAAAGAATAAAGAACAAGCAATTATGGAAATATTCTTCGGGCCACATTGTATCTTCATGACCTGAAGATGAAGGGTACCCTCCATGAATGGAACTCCAATACCACTGGAGAAGAAGGAATGGTCAGCTCCATTACCTCAATTATCTATTCAAAAGGAGAAATTGGGTTGGTATGCCCCTCCTCTTAGGAGAAATCAATTACAATAGTTCCTGACTATTCCAAAGTCAGGGTGTCATAAGTATGAAGTAGCTTAGAATTACTGTTTTACCTGTGAGTTTGTAGTGGGGAAATAGACCTTGACACAGGGGCACAAGCATCCTGTAGATTTCTGATTTTGGAGAGTTTTAGGGATCCAAATCCTGTTTTTTTGTGGGAGGCAAACTCTCGACAAAAGATTTTTCAGGCAATTATTTGAAGGGAACTTTGAGGAACTCTCCTTCCCATAAGGCTCCTTGCCATGATTTTTCCTCGGTCTCATTCCATGATTGGGGATTTCAAGGATTAATCTCAGTTTTAAAGTAGACTTCATGCAACATGTGTCCATATAAAATTATATTCATAGTCAAGTCCAGCATGAGTGACAGACACATGGATCCCATCCCTTCTTACATATGATCTCTGAACTGTTAATGCATCTTAAGAGATACATGCACATGTAGCCTTAATCACTCTAACTATAAAAGTATGAGGCCCTTACTCCAACTATTGTATATTTATTTGATGGTATAGGAGGTCTCAGTAGCTTATGGGATAATTCCCATAAGGTACAGGGAGGATATATATGGCCTTACATTACGCATCTTTATATCTCCCCAAGTAGGGGAGAGTTCCAGGGATGGAGATAGAGGCTGGTGCAGGAGTGACCGTGGCAAGAAGTGCTATTTCTGTTCTGTGATGAAAAAAAACTAGCCTGTGGGTAGGGTGTTGTAAGGGGGCTGTTCTTATTCTCAAGAGCTGCAGCTCAGATCGGACCCACAGATAATTTCTCTTATGCCTGCGCTGGCAGTGCCGCTGTTACATAAAACAAAATGTGAAGAAAATATACAGCAACGTCTTATGCAAACATCTGGTTGAATAATCCCAAGGCACAGTAATTTATTTTCTGCATGGTCCATGAAACTCTCCCAAACTTCAGGCACTCTGATAGACTTACCTGGCGGCAAGTTGAATAATCAGAAATTTGCCTTGAAAACTATTTTGACCAACTTACATAGAAAACGGAAGCAGTGTCTTAAATTGGTATAGGTTGGAATAAGTGCTTCAGTTGGAATAAGTGCTTCAGTTGGAATAAGTGCTTCAGTTGGAATAGGTGCTAATAATGTCATACTCCCTGCCCATCAGATCACTATGCTTTGCGGGAAGAGATAGAGGGGGAAAAGGAAGGCGTATTCCATGACCAGCTCTCAAACCTCCCACAACAAAAGGGGAAAAGCTGCCTCCACAGGACTGGTTCCTTTCTGGTCCCCTGATACATGTGTGGGGAGGAGCAGGCAATAGGTTGCTTGGGACAGGATGGGTGATGCAGATGTAGGAAACATTTTTTATCCTATCAGCAGCACCATGGAACTGAGTAGAAAAGTACAACTCCTGGCATCATGCAGATGGGTCTGGACTATTGTCATCTCCTGTCAAGCCGACAATGGAGCTCCATTAGAATTTCATTAAGGGATCAACTGTAATAGGGCAGCTGACACAGGGAGGCAAGGGCCCTCTGTACATATGTTCCTGGATTCCTAGGATAGCAAGGGGATCCACAGAGTTGAGGCGATAGACCAAAAGGGAGAGGGCAGTTTTCCCTCCTCCTAGCCCTCTCCTATGGGAATTCTCAGAGGGGGGCATCCTGGCCCTTAATTACTACATTAAAATAGATCTACTGGTTAAATACCATACCAGTCCCCCCAGAAAGGAATCTACTGAATTAGAGACCCTGGGGACTGCTTACAACTTCAATACAATGGTCTCTGCTGTGACTGACAAGGCTTTCCACTGCATTGTTTCCCATATTTCACCATACTCTGTACTTCCTTATAATTCATAGTACTCAGTCTACCCCTCCGACCCACCCACATACCCCCACAAAACCTGGTGGGTGGGTAATTCACTACCTTCTCAAATAAGCTTTTCTTCCAAAGGCAACACTGTTTGTAATGCTAGGTTCACTCCTTTTTAAATAGAGTACAAACTATGTCTTGTAAGGTATCACTTGTAAACTCGTGATTCTCAAATTATTGTCCTGGTAAATTGTGTGTGGAAATATTTTACATAAAGTCATACAATTCTACTGTATGATATTACTAAGACATATTCTAAATCTGGGGAAGCTGCCACAAGCCAGGGACAAGAGGCAAACTGATGCCTGAGCCAGGTGTCAATGAAATCAAATGGACCATCAACCTCATTAAGTTGCCATTCTTTGGCAGGAAAGAGGATATGAGCAAGAAATTAACACCTTGGCCAGGAAACAGCTGGAGGTTACACTCCCTTGAGCCCCAGCTAGAGACTCTTCTCAAAGGAAGAAAAGGCAATAAGAAAGGGGAACACACCCCAAAATATTCCTCACAGTCTCCCTCTACCAACAGCAGCCAAACCTCCTGAGGAACAAAGATACAGCTGAAGGGAGGGATCCTGCCTGAAAGGAATGCAGCCATTAGGATCCCTGAAGCATGTGGTGAGAGACTTTTGCTTTAAATTCACTCAAGTTAGGTATTAGTGGCATTTCACTTATATTATCTTGTGACCGATTCTGACTTTTATGCCTCACTTAAAAATCTCTCCATAGTTAATTATTATTGTATCTAAACCTGTGTGCTTGGATTGAAGCATTTGGGAAACTCCATTTGAAATAACAGGATTTGTGAATATCATTGTCTATTAATAAAAGGACAGCCTTTATACCATAGAATATCAGGGTTGGAAGGGACCTCAGGAGATCTAGTCCAACCCCCTGCTCAAAGCAGGGCCAATCCCCAATTAAATTATCCAACAGATTTTTGCCCCATATCCCTAAATGCCCCCCCTCCCCCCCAACCAATGAGCTATATCCCCTCCACCAATATGAGATTGTATTTTCTAGGAGAGGAGTGGGAAGTACAAGATGTGTGTTTCTGAGGAAAGTCTGGGACTGGAAATTTAATTACACTGCAGATCAGAGAGTGGCTGGCTATAGTGCTCATACAGCATAGCTGGGAGTGATTTACATGAGTGGCACTCCACCTTTCCAGACTATTGTACCCCTTCTGGGAGTCTGATTTGTTTTGTGTACCCCTGAGTTACACCTCACTTAAAATTTACTTGCTAACTAAATCAGAGAAAAATACAGAAGTGCCACAGTACACTATTGCTCATTTTTAGTATATAATTATAAAATCAATGGGAATATAAATATTGTACTTGCATTTCAGTGTACAGTATATAGAGGGATATAAGCACGTCATTGTATTCAATTTTAGTTTGTACTGACTTCACTATTGCTTTTCAGGTAGCCTGTTGTAAAACTAGGTGAATATCTAGAAGAGGAGTTGATGTACCCGCTGTATGACCTCTGCATAATCCCAGGTGTATGCATACCCCTGGTTGAGAACCATTGATTTATATGCTGCAGACAGAGAGAGCAGACCAGGAATGGTTACATTCTCAGTAAACCAGTGTAAAAGGCACACCAGGATGGGTAACTGAGGGGATACAGCTGTTCCCAGGGTACAATTTGGACTGTTGAGGTCACAAACATCACTCTAGGTTTTCAAAAGATAACTTCATAAGGAATTTACAGAAACTGTTGGACCCATTTTGCGTGCTTTGAAAAAGCACATCTTAAACTAATGATGTACTCATCCTAAATGAGTATGAATTATAAAAAGAACGGAGTTGAAATATATTATGAACCTGTAGTTTTGTTATCTGAACACACAAGACCTGATTCAACTCTCACTTCCAGTGAGTCTCAGTGAATTCACTTGTATAAAAACTGAGGAAAGTAAGAGAACTTTCTTACAACTGTTATTTCTACAACTATTACCTTTATGTGAGTTTGGAGTTAAATGAAAGTAGCTCTTGGTCTGAATTTCACAGATTATTAGAAAGTCAGATCTTGTAAACATTGGCCTTATTTTTTCTGTTTTTAAGCTTTAGAAATGTAAATGTTGTAGTAAGTGGAGGTACTAAACTGGATATTGAAAAGGAAGTAAGGCACACACACACTATGGATGAAAGAAGAATTACTAAAAACCAATGCCATAATTTCATAAATTCTGAAAAGGTTCAGGAGATGAAACGATCAGGTCAACTGGAGTGTTATTTATTTTAAAAAACCTTAAATCCTGTGGGACAGGTAATCAGATGCATTATACTAAGAAACCATTTGGCATACAATACTGGTTATTAAATACTTAGGAGCAATCAATATTGAAAGTTTACAAATTAGGAATGTAGTTATTACAAATGTGGGGTTTTAACCTTTATTAATTAAATCACTGCAGTGATTTAGAGCACATTTGGAATCCATGATCCAGAATATAACCGAGATGAACACATTAAAAGAATTAATATAGCTCAATATACCATACACTATGATTCCACCACTATGGGAAGTAGAATCAAAATGTACAGTGATGATGTAACTACTGAGATCAAGGGGTGAATTTTTAGAGGTGGTACAACTTAAATAGTCCAATAAAGTCCAAATGTATCTCACTTATTCGTTTGGACCTGATTCTCTTCTTACTTTCCTCAGGTTTTATACAAGTACTGACCTGGCACTAAAAGTTACTGAGGACAGCTAATACTTGTAGCTACCAATGATCTAACACAAGCCCAAAGATAACCCTGCAGGCAACAGGGAGCAGCACCTCCCCCCAAACCAACCCTAGGAGCGGTTTTGGGGATGGCGTCCAACCACAGCTCTTATCTTTCTTCTGACTCTTACAGGAAGCTGGGTGGAGCTAATGCTGCTCTATGGCTGCAGTAGCTAACACAAACCCAGTACAGGAATCTCCTCCATGGGGGGGGGGGGGGGGGAGGATGGGGAACTCCCCACCTCCTTCTGGGTCTCTGATGGTCGTGACTTCAGAGAAGAGGAGACATTTTTCTGAATCCTCTATCACACCATCCTGCCTGTCCCTAGGATCAGCCATGGGAGTAGAAGGTACATCAGTTCTCAGGATTATACCATAACTACTTGGGGATCTAAAGTAATGGGGAGAATGGGTGGCTCAGGGTATGAGCCGCTCATATTAGCATTGCTGGTCCAAATCCAGCCTCAATGGCAAGGACCAAAAGTGTAACCTTTCAAAGGCACCTGGATAAGTAGTCTGCTTTTCACTGCAGTTGGATTGGTCATTGTCCAACCTCTGCATAGCCTCATCCTTAAAACCTCAGACTAACTCCCATCTATGAGCCTCCACCCATTTTATCCGTCCTCCCACCACCACAAAAACTCCTTCATTGGCCTCCTCTACACTTTTTACCCAGAAGTCCACTACAAGCAATCTTGCTTTTCAGTTTTCTCTCCAAGGGTCATTTTATAGTCCCAGGTATTTTTAGATAGTTTACTCATATCAGGAAGTAATGGATCAGGGACCTACTAGCACTGCTTTTGTATGTAAGTAGGAATTCCTGCTTCTTTATGAAGTATGATTGGCAACAATCAGGCCATGAGCTCTGGCTAAGTTCTCCTCACCAGTTTCATTTCTGGTTCCAAAGCATTCTCCTCTGATGTTCATCACAGCCTTCAATATATAATGATGTTATGCTTACTGGAAAGCGATTACCTTTTTTCCTAATTTTGTAATTACTCAGAATCACTCTTTCAAAATTCAGGCTCCAACTTGAGCAGGATCAGGGCCTGCTTATACTGAGATGGTTGTTTCATTGTATTTATATTTTTTGCTACATGTACTTACTCCAAAAATCCTATTAAAAAAATCATCATTTCAGTTCTGAGAGGTTCCAAAGTGACTTCATTTCAGAGTGCTGTATGTTACATCTACAGAGGGCCTTTTTCTTTAATGATACCAAAATTCTGTATAGTAGTAAGGATGTGGTCATCACAGTATATGCTACATTAAAAATGCTTGTATCACATTACTGTATCAGGCTAGACATGATTCTCATCTACCAGTTTTCAGGGCAATTCAATGAAGATTTTATAGAATATACACACACATCTCAGAGTAAAATAATGAGCAAGGACTACCTCTAGAAAGATTAACTTTGTGAGAGTCTCTTCACTGCTTGAATAGATGGGGTAGGTAATTATCTTTGGCACTTGCCTACTTTACTTATTCTTAGTTCTTTAAACAGTCAGAAGTTTTTATAAATGGATCATTTGTGTTCGTGTCTCCTGCATACAGGCAGAGAACCCGGATATTCTCTGGCATGCCCAGATTCTTGTGAGGCAGTGATGGCAGCAGAAAGTGACTCTTTGGAAAGTACTATAATTTAAGGTATAAAAAAATTGAAGAACTATACGTAAAAAAAATCTAAGATAGTATAGTGGTCCCACATTTGATTGCAAGTTACTCAGATTCATGGAGTATATGAATATCCCTGCAGTGCTGAAATCCTACAGATTATATTTTCTTTTTACATTAAATGATTTGAGCGACAACATCTGGTTGATAAATGTCTGCAGTATTACTAAAGGTAAGATACCTAGCATATGCTCAAGTGTCACTTTAAAATCATGCATTCCCTCCTGTGGTCACAAAAGCTGCTTGTAACCACAATATAAACATCTATAGTCATCCAGTGAGAAATAGCCAACATAGATATGAATAAGTGTTCCTAAAGTCAAGTTCCCATTGAAATACCCTCCATAATACCATCACATGTTTTTTGTAATTACACTTATTAGCTTTGGACCGGATTCCCCAGTCCTTGACACCTTGTTCACTCTTATGCCTGTGCAAAATGAGTAATTCATCATGAATATGAAACTGTACTTATCCATACTGGTAGCCTTCTATACTCACTTAGAAACTGGAAATACAAGACCTTGGCCTAATTCCAAATAGTTGCAAAGCTCTACCAGTGGACACATGGTGGACCTATCTAACTGATAATTCCCCTTCTGGTCACCCTCTTCCACCCCCACCCCCCCCCCCCAGTTTTATGAGCTAATGGCATCCCATTTCTGGCATATAAGGAGGAACACTCCATTTTCCTTTGTACTCTAGCAATGATTGGCAGCTGAATCTTAACACCCCATTGGAACCTTGAAACATTATGTGGAAGATGAAACAAGCTCCCAACCAGCCCCAAGTTCAGGCATCTGCCGACATGTGCTTCCATAGCCTCAACTGCACCCAGCGTATCACGGCTGTAGCTGAACACCTAGCTCAAATTTCACAGATAATGGAGGACAGGGGAATGCAAACCAGTGGAGGATCAGGATCATTTATCTAAACATGCTTGAGGGTGGTATTAGAATGTCTCCAGTTGAATGGTTATTTTTGGATCACTGAAAGATACAGCTGTGTTCCTTAAAACTCAAAATAGGTTCTGAAGCAGTTATTTTCAAAGGAAGGAGCCCAGGAAGTTTCCAACTTCCCCATCAATTTAGAATATTAAAATCCCTATTTCCCAGCTCTAAACACAATATCTTCCAAGCCAAGGAATGCATTTTCCTTTTCATATATTTTCCCCTCTGCTTTGCATTATTATTACAATACAATATAGATTTCATTTAACATAAGAACAGAACACGTGTAATGTTGCTGTTAGAAAACAAATTTTATGCCTCTTACATGATAAAGGACTCCAACACCAAAGTCTGATTATTTATATTTACAAAGTTTCAACCTAGCAGAGCTACTTAAAATTCACAATAAAAGAGTGCCATATGAAACACTGCCCTCACAATCATAAACAGACCAAGCCATAAACATCAGTTGTTCCATACCCAACCCATCTTCTTGTCCCCTCCATAAACACTGAGTGGGAGGCAAAGGGAAGTTTTACAACAGCATCAACAGATCAGGTCACTGGCAGATGAAAAGTCAGAGAAAAGCAAAACAAAACAAAACAAACAACACACCACACACCCAACACCATTCTGACAACTCCTCTTCAGTATCAAAAGAGGTCCAGCTCAAATACATCCACTGACCACAACCATAGGGGTATGGCATTGAAAGAAAGGCAATTTCTCATTTAACTCACACCCAAAAGTGTATTTAGGGTTTTAGTAGTCAGTATCTTGATGTCCAGGGAGAAGCCCAGAGCATAGCTCACAAAGCCCTGAGGTTATTTGTGACTTGTAAAAGTATGCTTAGTAAGCAGGTTGCCATGTTCTGCACTAGCTTCAGCTTTCAAAGTTCTGCATGGGTAGGCCAAAACCAGCATGTTACATGTGTCTATTTTCCAGGTGAAGGACTGAAGAAGCATAGCAAGTCACACTTATCTTTCCAGGTGTAGATGGAAAGCATTGTTTTTCAACATAGCTACTCTACCTAATCACACATGCAATTCTCACTCGGTGGAGAGGATGAAAGACCAAACCACACGTGATAGATATTGGCCACATCACTGGAAGGTGTTCATACCATGGTGATCAATGTGGTATAAGGCCTTGAATAGAATACACGTTGTTACTAATTATGAGAGTCTTCAGTTTTGTAGAGGGGACAATAACCGGGGAGAAGTACCTGGCAGTAGGGAATGCCATCCATGCAAAATTCCTGTCTTTGAATTCTGAGGAGATTCTCTACCTAAACAACAGACGATGGTCCTTATGCTTTTCTCATTGCGGTCAGTTGTAGTGTATCTGGGGGAATTCTGCACTACTGCATACTGCAGAATTTCCTTCTTCCCATGGAATTGGCACCGAAGAACTGTCCACCACTAGTGGCTGCTGTACCCTAGCACAGCCTAGCTCCCCTGTTCACAAATAAACACTGCCGGGGGGTGGGGGGGGGTGGGGGAGGGAGGGGAGAAGAGCTTTAGGGTTTCTGCCAGCTGCAGTTCCCAGAAGGCCCTGAAGGAATGAGGTTTCATGCAGGAAACCCCATGCAAACCTAGAATCACAGTTTCTCCCTCTTGATCCCTGGGTCTGGGGGGTGGGGGCAGGTTTCTGGAAAAGGGGGCACTCCAGGGCTGGGGTGTGGGTGGGTGCCCTGAAGCTGGGCTGAGGGGAGGTATTGTGGGTATCTAGCCCCCCAGCTCAGCCCTGAAGAAAAGGGGTGGAGCAGGGGAGAAGAGAAACAAGAATTGAATAATAGTGATATATTTAAATTCTCTACTCCTGGATGATTTCTTTTGGGTATATCTGTTTTATTATAGACAGTTGCTGACAGGTATCTTCAAATAAATTACCAAAATATTGAAACTAGTGTGATTATATTTGTTATTTTGACAACTAAAATATGCAGAATTTTAAAATAGTGTGTGGAAATTTAATTTTTTTGGCAGATACCCACAGGAGTAATAGTCTTTCCCTCAGCTTCTTTAGGACCTCCATTATCACCCATACAACATTAACTTATGTGGGTTCCTCCTCCTCAGTATGAATGCTTCTATTCTTCCAGGGGAACAGCACCACCCAGGGAAGTCAGATCGTGGAAATTAACACAGATGCTAGGAGTTTCCAATCTAAGGTTGTTGAACTGACCTAGATACATCTAAGTCATCTAAAAAAAAAATTCTTTCAGTGAAAGCTGCAGTACCCAAGATGTTGACATATATGTAATTATTGTATATTTGCACTTCATGTTTCTCATTTACTCAGTCACACTCACTTCTACTACAGGAAGTAGTTTTCATTTTGGCCCTGCTCTAATTTGAAAGTTCTTAAATGCAGTTATGAATTTACAGGGGTTGGATGACTCTTTTGTGGCATATGAATAGTAATAACACTGGCTGTTTTCCATCAGTAGAGAGGTGAGCTATTTAGGGGAAGACAGTGAGCACCAGCAACTTCCATTTAGCTCAAGTGGGATTCACTTCTTATCAGGCAAGATCCTCAGCCAGTATAAATCCACAGCTCTGATAAAGCCAATGCAGCTTCAAAGTTTTCCATCATCTGAAGCTAGTGAGAGAGACATAGTTGTGGGTACTCAGCACTTCCAAGGATCAAGTTATTAATGTTGGGGCAATGGAGATTAAAAGTATATAATCATATCTTGTATGATTCAGTGCAACAGAGAAATGTCAGAGTTGAGCACCAATACTAAACATTAATCGATCCTTTACTGTAGTAGCTTCTACCTGCATCCAGGCACTTCCCATCACACAATAGCTTCAAGAGATTGAAAAATTGCCTACAAATGCAGGAAACAATCATATTTGATAAAAATGGGGCTTTGGTAAATTATTCACCCTGGGGCTTAGTGCTAAAATGAGATTGTAAAAGTGACTTGTATGTACAAGGAATTTAAGATTTATGGTTCTGATTTTTGCATTTGCAAAAAAATATTCAACTTAAGGAACCTATCATAAAGGATTTATATATAAAATAAAAACATCCTCACATGATGCACTCCATGTCAAAGATCTTCAAGCCCGCAGCACAATTTCTAACCTTAAATGCCAAGCACCTTTAAACTGAAATTTCACAATGTAGATTTAAAAATATGAGCATAGGCAAGCATGGATGGATACAATTTAAATTATTCTGGAGAGCATCTCTCAGTAAAGCAAGTGCCCATTGCCTTAAAAGAAGCACCTCTCTCTCTTACAAGGAAAAGGTACGTTATTTGTTCAGTCTCTTGAAACAAAGCAAGCTAACAGATGAATATGGCTCTAGAGTGCATGCATTCTTTAAATGTATTATTTCTGACCAATGAACAAAATGGAAACAATTTGTTTATTTTTGAAGATATTTCCATTTTTAAAGTGGCTATTACATAAGAGCGTGTGTAAAAGAATACAGTAGACTCTCGATTATCCAGGATGATAGGGAAAAAATTAATCCTGGTTAATAAAATCCCAGATAATCACCATCCATAGGAACTATGATGAGCCAGGGGGATTTGGTTCACCAGCCACCCTGTGCTGGTGGGGACGGGGTATTGGTTCACTGGCTGCCCTGCACCCTGGTGGGTTGGTTTTTGGGTTTTTTTTGTTTGTTGCGCTTGGGGCAGCAACAGAGCCAGAGCTCGCCCTCCGAATTACACTTTTTTTTGGGGGGGGGGGGGAGGGGAGACATCTTGGTTAACCCAATCCTGGATAATGGAGAGTCTACTGTAACTGAATAACTACTGCAACTTCAATTAGCACGACATCCATCTCCTGTACTGTATTAGTGTGTTATGATAGCAGTGTAGTCTGTATCTTCTCCCCCTGCTGACCAATATATCTGTTCATTGGGGACCCAGGAAAGAGGAAGGAGAGAAGAGAAAAAGGAGGGATGTGGGGAAAAACAAAACAAAACAAAACAAAACAGAGAAAGGACACTTAGGAGGGAGCAAGGAGACAATAGGAGTAAGGAACAAAGAGCCATATCCAACATGGCTCTGTTGAAGTCAATAGGTCTACTGATTTACATCAGCTGATGAACTGGCCCAAATGTTCCTTGGCATTCTGAAGAGTTGAGATACATTTTTCACTTCTGGTTTCCTGATAGTCCAGGAATCAAAATGCTGTTGTACTGAGGGAGCAGAGAGGGGAAGAAGAGTCTGTTTTTCAGGGATTTCTTGGAAGAACTGGATACAGGAGGAGTGGAGCTCTGAGGAGGCCCGGTGCTCTTGTTTTTTCTCTCTGAACAGAGAAACTCATTAGGGTTCAGATTGATTAAAAAAAAAAATCTAAGGCCAAAAGAGGCAACTATAATCACCTAGTCTGGCATTCTGCATAATGTAGCTTGGAATTTCATTAAGTAATTCTGGCAACAAACCCATACATTGTGATTGAGATACAGGTTTTGTTGGTTTGAAAACCAGGATGTCTATGCTTATTTTGGAGACTTCATGTGAGGGGATTGTTGCAATCCTAGCCATTAAATAAATTGCACCTTATCTCTAGTTTGATTTTATCTAGCTTTAGCTTCCAGCCACTAGATCTTGTTATTCCTCTGTTTGCTAGATTGAAGAGTCCCTAACTCTATCACCAGATATTTCCCATTGTAGGTGTTAGGTAAAAAGCAAGTCCCTCCTCACCTCTCCAGCACCCGAGTTTGTGCGGAGTTGGAATGGGGCTCACAATCTGTCAGAGACCAGACACAACAGATCATAATGGTCATGCATAATCAATCAAGATTCTACAGGATAAAACAGGTTAAAATGTAAATTCTAGAGGACAAAGGGGGAGATGGCTACTTAAGGGGAGGAGGGATGTCATGAGTAGTTCGCCGGTCAGGGCTTTGGTCAAAAGTTCAGACAGAACCATCAAGCCAAGGGTAAAGTTCAAACTCAACATAGGTACTTCACAAACCATGATCAACCAATCTCATCTTTCCTCTGATAGAAAATTTAAGCTCCCATCTTTGAATGTAAGGCATGTGTCCAAGTCCTTGAGTAATTCTTACAGTTCTTTTGCAAATCTGTTCCAGCATTTCAACCTTTTTTCCAAGTGTTGACAGCAGCACTGGCCACAACATTCCAACAATGGTCTCACCAGTGATATATTCAGTGGCAGCACTACCTCCCAACTGCCATTCAATACTGTCCAGTTAAAAGAGTAATGCATATGATTGTTTAAAATCTTCACATCAGACTGGAAGTCCATAACCCCTAATCAGTGTCCAAAATATCACTGCTTTCCAGGATACAGTCATCCACCCTGCAAGTGCGATCTACATGGGGGGAGGGGGGGAAAGAAGGAGAGACTGTATGCGGTATTTGGCTCTATTACAATACATATTGTTCAGATGAACCCAGTTCACCAAGTGATACAGATTTCTCTGTATACTGAGCTGTCATTTACTACTTCACACATTTTTAGACTAACTAGTTTGGTTAATCATTGGATTCACCTTTAGAGGGGTCAGGATGCAGAATATACAGTCTTTATGAAATGGTAGACTTGCATATTATTTTAGAATGTTTTCCAAGACTATTATCAGCAATAATTGCCATCTTCTTCACTTTCTTTATTTTCCCTCTTCTCTCTTCAAGAAACTGCTCTGCTGGAAATCAAGTGGAAAATTAGAGGGAATACTAGTTTCAACTCACAAAATGTTGATTGTGCTACAATTGTAGCACAAACTAATCATTATTCCAGTGCAAGCCTGAACCTCAGAAATAATGATCTGCAGCCATGGTACACCTCATCGTCACTGTTGCATTATCTCATGACAGGATGATAATTAACTTATGTCAACAACAAACTTTCATATGCTCTCAAGAAAAAGCAACAAAAATCAGGTAAAAAATAGAATCAGAGAGGTAGCCATGTTAGTCTGGAATTGCAGAAGTGAGAAAGAGTCCTGTGGCACCTTAAAGACCAACTAAAGTATTGAAGCATAGGCTTTCATGAGCTAATACCCACTTTGTCAGATGCATCCGTGGGTATTAGCCCACGAAAGATTATCCTTCAATACTTTAGTCTTTAAGGTGCCACAGGACTGTCACAGGTAGAAAAATGAACACTAGTGACTGGAAGCATTAAAATGTAGGTCCAAGCAGGGTAAAAATAAGTCAATGTTAATAAGAATTCATGTTAAATATATCTGAGAATATAGTTATACTTCTGAGATTAGTAAATGTCACTATTAAAAAAAATATAGTCTTCCCCCTATCATTGTGACTCCTGAAAGTGACCTCAGCATCTATTGTAGTGTTTAGCTTATTCACCTGCATTTTCTGATTCACACTCAATTTGATTTCCATGACCAGCTCTATAAAGACTATTCCAAATATTAAATAATTCATACACAATTAGTTATAACAGTTAGTTTAAAAACTATACTTTCTGCTTCAAATGAAAAGCTATAGACATTTTACTGGCTAAACAAACTCTTAATAGATAAATAAGTACAGAGAAATTGGTTTGGTGACAATACAACACACAAAGACATCGAATGTGAAGAGAAGAGGGCTTTACAACAATAAATTAAAGGCTCAAATTCTCACAAGAATCTTTCCATTACTAAAAGAACTAAACAAAGTCACCATTTAAAAAGCTGGTAAATTCAGAATTCTCTGCCCTCCTCCAAACTGTTGAGTGCTCAGAGCTGCCTAGAGCTACAACTACCAGATCAAGCCCCATGTGGGAGGTAGGTGGAGGATTGCCTATCTCCCCTGCAGTTTGTGAATTGCTCTAGGGCTTAGGTTCCTGGATACTTACTGTGAGACAGCAATGCACCTGCTCAGAGCCAGAAACTTAGTGGCCGAATGAGTTCAGGCACCTACAGGGTTAGGTAGCAGCCAAGCAGGAGTTTTGTGGATTGCCCTGGAATGTTCCCCCTTGATCAATGGCTGTTTGTTTACCTCCTCATTGGTCTCTGACAGCTTGTGAGCTTACCACCTCCAGCTCCGCTGTACCCGGAGTTCAAGGTAAGGGGGTGACGTGCTTTTGATTTACCCTAACACTATGTTTAAGCATGTTAGGAGGAGCAGAAAAGACAAGAAGACTGAAAGCAGGGGAGATGGGGTACATTTAAATGCAGTCCTAAATGAGTGGGTGTGCTGCAATGTCCTTACACAGTTCCTTTAGGTGAGAAGGAATTTTCTAGACTGCAAATTATCCTGAGATATGCAGGGCAGTGGGGGGGGGGGGGGGGGAAGGTCTACAGCTGCTCAGTTGCATCAAGCTCCTCCTTTATCGGATACATACCTGCTTCTGTCTGCCTCTTTAGTGAGTCAATCTTGTTCTTCTCAGACCCCCTAAACTTGAAATAGCAATTACTTTGCCTGAGCCCTTATGCTTAAATTCACCTCTGGTCAGTAGTAGTTTTCAAATGAAAGGGACGGGAGGGTGGGAAGAGGAGAGAAATAGTGGGTCATGCACTCAGTCAGCAGAACTCATGGTCATGAACTAATCTTATAATTTGTGCTGAGAAACAGCCCCAGCCCCAGTGAGGTGCTCATTTCAGAAGACTATCCAGTGGTAATTCCAATACTAAATTAATGCATATTTCACAACTAATACTTCCGCTCCACATAGAAAATTTGAGAAGAACATTAAAATATTTTGCAAGTCAAATAGCATCCAGAGTTGTCGAGTTTGTCAGTCACTGTAAATTCGGATAATGGAATTGCATTAGTAAACAAAGCAATGGAAGACTGGATGTTTCCAGGGTATAGGCTTCATCAGATAATGGCCAATGTCATGAATAATATTTTAATTCCATCTGATCATCATGTGCACAGCTCTTTCCTTGCTTGTCTTCATTCTGTTTCATTTGCATTCAATGGGCATAGCCATGGAAACACTATAGCATAAAAACCCAGACATCTCTACTCTTTTAGAGATTAAATGCACATTAGCAGATTTGCACTTTACCCTAATTCACCATTGGTATGCATGAACAGAGGCTATGAGTATCATCTGGCTTGTTATGAAATTGTTGTAAAGCAGTGCCATATCTCCTCATTTCACACTTCATGTTTTGATCAAAAACCCCATGAAAGCGTTGTCTGGGTTAGCTTCCTATCTAAATTTGGGCTTCCTTTTCCTTTGCATTGGTTAAAGCAGCCAACTGCTTAGACCGGAGAATATCCCTTCAAAAGCAAACACTGCATCCCTTGAACTCTGCTCAATACAAGTTTTGTGTGTGAACTTATACAAATTTCTCCTGGATAATAAGCAATCAGAGCTTATTAGCCAGCCACCTTATAAACAGCATTTAGATACAGGAATTTTTGTTGATACAGATTTTATCTTGGGCTCATTCTAGGGTGAAGAATATTAATTTGTTGGTCAGAGGCTGAGAAACAAAAAAGACTGAACAATATGACAACTCATCATCATAGACTGCTTAGTTATACCATTGTAAATTTGGTGTGGTCAGGGCAACTTGGTTTCATTATGTGCATCCCAAATCCCAAACCGAGTGTTCTCAGTTTGCCACCAAATAGGCCCAAGCCCCTAGGCTCCACCACTTGAAGATGCAGGAATTAGCCCCAGAAACAAATGCAGTCCTCAGCTACGAAGTAACGCTTATCTGGACATAATATGCCATCCATTAGTACAAGGCATCTTTCGGGGGGCCCTATTAGGAGTTCCATATGCCTCCTCTCCAGCAATAGGACAAAGTACCAGATCCTTTTCAGGCAGTTTGTGATCAGCTCCTATCCCCTGCCAGGCTCCTAGTTCAGGATGCCTCTTCCTAGGCTCCTCTCAGCTCTTAGTTCCTAGATCTCCTCCCCAGTACCTGAAGTAAATACTACTCACAAGCCCCCCTCTCGAAGAACGAACGTCTGCTGTGTCCTTACTCAGGAACTCACAGGGTAGATATGCCTCCCTTCTGAGCTGTCAGGCTTCCTTTTAAGCCCTTCCTCCAGCTTCAGCTGGCTCTGCAGGGATGGTAGGGTGCAATCATTTGGACCCAGGACTGGCCTTTAATTCCTTCTGTCACAGTGTGGGATTTATACAGTCCCATCACAAAACCTCTTTTTCCTAGTCATGATCTAGAAATAGAACTTCTCAGCTTAGCTGTGGGATTGAGCCATATAATGCAGGACAGTCCTGTGTGGCTCAGTAAAGAATAGGTTTGAAAATTTTTAAATTCCCTCATCTTGCTTGTCTGTTCTCCCTAAACTGCAAACCTCTTCCAAAAGTGGCAATAATAAGAGTTATGTTCATTCAATAGTCACAGAAGCATCATGTGTTATGTGACCAAGCATAACTGAACAGAAGAGCTTGAGATTTGAATGAGTAGTAACAAATATTGACAGTGATCAATCCACAAATACAAAAAATAAAATGGAGGGGAAAAAATTAGAAAATGCTTAAATAGTAGTCATGAACTATTTTGGATATTTTGCAAAGCTAAATATATAGAGTATCAAAGGGGTATTCACCCATGAAAGCTTATACTCCAATATGTCTGCTAGTCTATGAAGTGCCACAAGACTCTTTCCCTTATATTGAGTATATTATTCAGTTATTCACAACTCTATTTTTTAGGTAGCACTGACTTGTGGAAAATTTTCCTTATGTTAATACAGGGATAGTCTCTATGTATTTCAGCATATGAAGCTTTTTCTTGTATCCACATTTCTTTAAACAATAATATTTCATAATGCTCTCAGAGCTATTTAGAAAACAAACAATTTGCCAATGTATAACATTTGCCTGCCATTCTTGTGTGTTGTTTTTAGAAGGAAAGACATTGGTGATGTTACTACCCTGACTTATACACAGTATAGTGTGTGAAGACAAAGGGCCAGATCTCAGATGGTGTAAATCAGCATAGCTCACTGTAGTCAAGAAATAAGATGCAAGGAAAACAAATTCAATAAGAGATCTAAATCCAAGGTTTAGAGCTAGATACTCAACCACTGAAACCTAAAGTTACCTCAACTGAGAACTTGACTCAAAGGTCTGGTCTCCATTAAAATTTTTTGCTGGTACAATAATATCCATTAGGGGTGTGATTTGTAATAATATGCCTATAGTGGCAAAAGCCCTATGTCACAGGGTCTGCACAGGTCTCTACTTCTCCCTCTGTGCCCTGACTGGTAGAAATAAGAGTCCTCACACCTTGCTTTACTTTGGTGTTTCCCTCTAGTGCCTTTTATTTACAGGGCATAACAGTGGCTTCAGTGCAAGAAAGTGCCTCCCTTTATCCCCCAACAGTTACCCTCCGTCTACCTGGCTCCAGGGTCTCCAGGCTCCTGAGGTGCCCTACCTGTGGTCAGGGCCGGCGACAGAAATTTGGGGGCCCCCTACCCTGATCATTTGGGGGCCCCCCCAGCCCAGCCCAGCCGGCACTCCCCCCCCCCCAGCTGACAGCGGCTGGGGGGGGGGGAAGCCCAGCCGGCCCCCCAGCCCAGCCCACGCTCCCCCCCCAGCTGACAGCGGCTGGCGGCAGTGCGGGGTCCTGCAGCGCGAGCCCCCCTTGCTGCCCCCCCACTTTCTCCCCCGTACTGCGCCACTGTCACTTGCCGGGCTCACTGCTCCTGCCGGGGACACACGCGCTCATCCACTCCCGAGGAGAGCCGCGTCACCTCCCCGCCCCTTCCCCGCCCTCCAGGCCCGGCAACAAGGGGGCATGACTACGGGTACTGCTGTGTACCGGGGGCCCCCTAAAGTCCGGGGCCGGGTACAGCTCTACCCATAGTACCCCCCTGTCGCCGGCCCTGCCTGGCAGAGTTCCACTGGGCAGCGTCCACTGGCTCCCTCGATGGCTTCGCGGAGCAGTGGGCGCTGTGCGGGGTTCTCTGCTCGGTGTCCCCGTCCTATACCCTGGTTTTGAACCTGTGACCCTCACGCACTCCCCGCCTTTTTGTCATTAGTTGTCCCCCGTATTTAGTTGGCCCCGGGCCTAGTGTCCCTCCCGCCAGGCTGGGGGAGGGACTTTAGTTCTGGGCGGGCCTAGGCCCGCCCACTCCTCGGGTACCCAAATAGATGCCACACCTTCTCTGAGGGCAAGGCAGAAGGAGCTAGGGGAGTTCCAGCCTAGAAACCCCCAGGCTGCAGGGCCTAGGGGGAAGCCCCACCAGGGGTCCTAGGGGTGCAGGGGCTGCTGCTGCTACTACCACCACTCTTGCCCCCTGAAGCCCCTGCCTTCCCCCTCCATCTGGGCCTGCCACTGCTGCCAGGCCTCTCTCACCCCCACACACCACACACCCCACTGTTTCCCTGGGGCTGCCATCACCTTGGGAGCTCCCCCTTTGGACTGCCTCACTTCACTACCAGCCGGGTTGAGCTCCCCCCACCACTTCACCAACCAGGACTGCTGCTGAGTGGGGGGGAGGCCTGCTGGCCTACCCCCCCTTCCCCCCCACTGTTTCTGGGGGGGGGAGAGCCCAGACAACTTCACCACCACCACCACCACCACCATCACCACCACTGCTACCACCGGGCCTCTCGACAATCCTGCTGCTGCTCACCGCCACCCCGAAACCACCGTTGCCGTCGAGGAGGTGAGGAAAAGAGTCGTCCATCCAAGGACTTTGTGGAGGGGGTTTTGCAACTGGACTGAGTGACTCTGTCATCTGTGCTCTTGGGGTGGTGGAACCGCTGTCGCCGGGGGGAGTGCGGGGGAGAGGCACGGACCCCCCCCCTGCCCATCTGCTCCCCCGACCACCACCCCCACCGCTGCCCCCTCCACCGACCCATCCACCTCCGGACCTGCTCTTCACCCCTCGACGCGGGGTTGGCCTCCCTGCTACCTCTACCATCTGAGACTGAGCAGAGAGGACTGTGCTACACAGGCACCTGTGGGTGCACGCCTCCCACTTTGGACTCTTTCCTACCACCTCCACCCCCCAGCTGCGTTTGGCTGGTGGGGGTCCCCACCCCTTGCAACCCTTTCCCTGCCCCCCCCCCCCAACTGCTTCTATAGTTTGGTTACTCCCTCCCCCTAGTCTGCCCCGCCCACTACCTACTTTCCCCAAGGATTCCTTTCTGTTAGCTTTCCTTCCCTAACCCTTCAGCCTTTGTCCCTGGCCCCGCCCCAAACTTTGCAGCTCAGTTTGGTTCCCACCCAGCCTTTTACCCTTAGCCTCCATTTTGTGTTCCTACCCAGGCCCTTTACTCCCCGGTCCTCCCTAGTTCTCCCCCTCCCCCTCCATCGCGTGTACCTACGGTCCCCCTTGAGGTGCCTGTGCCCCCCCCTCCCATCAGTCGCACTTTCACCCCCCACCCCATGATTTTGTAGCCCCCTCTCCTCCTAGTGCAGCCGGAGGAGCCGGACCTTTTGCTTTGTCCCCACTGTCCACCCCTGACCCCTGCCGGCACCCTCCTCCCCCACCTCCAGCCTAGCGGGGAGGAGCGGTTGCCCCCACTTCCCCTTCTCGTGCCTTGGGGCGCCCTCCTCTCCCGCCCGCAGCCCCGCGGGGAGGAGTGGTTAGCCCCTTTCCCTTACCTGTTCCCCCGCATTGAACCCTCCTCTCCCACTCGCAGCCCAGTGGGGAGGAGGGGTTAGCCCCTTCCTATACCCCTCCCCTCCGCCAGACCCTCCTCTCCTGTCCACAGTTCAGCAGGGAGGAGGGGTTTAGCCCCTTCCTATACCTACCCCCTCCGCCAGACCCTCCTCTCCTGTTTGCAGCTTGGAAGAGAGGAGGGGTTAGTCCCTTCCTGTACCTATCCCCTCCGCCAGACCCTCCTCTCCTGTCCACAGTTCAGCAGGGAGGAGTGGTCCCCCCCCCGTCCCTACCCCTATAGGGCCTCCTCCTCTCCCCATACCATCATGGAGGGGACCCCTGCCCCTGTTCCTACCCCTGCCCCTCCTTCAGCCCCCACTCCCCCGATCCCTCCCCCTCCCTTGCCGTCGCCCCTGTCCACTCCTGCGGCCACCCTCTCGACCGGCCCCTGCCCGGTCCCTGCCGCTGCCGTGGCCGCCCCTCCCCCTGGCAAGAAGGGCCAGGGGAAAAAGAAGGGAAAGGGCCCCGCCCGGAAATCGACACCTCCCGTGGGCGGGGCCGCCCCCCCGGCCGCGGCGTCGACATCTGCCGCGGCCCCCCGTTCCCCGGCCATCCCCTCCACCAGCTCTGCGGGCCCTCCGGCCCGCAGGGCGTACGCCCAGGTGGCCGCCGCCCCGCCGACCGCCCCGCCCGCTGCCTCTGCTGCCATCTCTGGGGGGCCGGGCCCTTTCCACTCCCTCACCAGGAGGCATGGGATCCGGTGCCACCTGGTGCCAGCCTCGCCTAATGGGGAAACCTACGCGCGAGCGCTGGCGCGGGTGGTGGGCCCCCGGAACATCGTGGCGGCCTCCAAAATGTATGGGAAGATGGTGTTCTTCCTAGCATCGGAGGCCGCCGCCCAAGAGGCAGTGGAGAAGGGCATGTCGGTGGGAGGCGTGTTCGTGCCCCTCGAGCCACTAGAGGACCTGGGCGTACGGGTGGTCCTCACCTCTGTCGAGCCCAGCCTCCCCAACGCTGCCCTGCTTCCCGCCCTCTCCACCCTGGGGAAGCCCATCTCCGCCATTACCCCCCTCTCCTCGGGCTATAAGGACCCCGTCCTACGCCATATACTATCCTTCCGTCGGCAGGTACAACTCCAGGTATCGCCGGCCGTGGCACGTGGCGGAGCGCCCTTGGAGGGCTCCTTTCTAGTGCCCCACCGAGGGGCTTATCACCGGGTTCATTACTCGACGGGGGAGGCCCGGTGCTTCCTCTGCCGGGCGACGGGGCACGTCCGGAGGGACTGCCCCCTGGCCCGGACTGAGGGGGAGCCCGGGACCCCCGGGACCCGAGAGGGGGCCGGCCCCATCAACGCCGGTGCCCCCGGTCGCCCGGCCGCCACCGCCGCTCCTGCCGCCCCTCCCTCTACAGGGGAGGGGGTGACGGGGTCCTCTGTAGCCGAGAGGGAGGGCCCGCCCCAGGGGGAGGTTTCCCCTCCCCCCGTTGTCCCGACTCCGACTCCCTCAGCCCCTGGCCCCGCTCCAACGGACCGGCCCTCCACCTCCACCTCCACCTTGGAGGGCTGGGTGCTCGTCCGGGGGAAGCGTGCCGCCCGCAGGCCACGGGCCCGCTCCCCTCCCTCCGATGGGGAGCGGGAGGTAGCCCCCCGGAAGCTGCCGCGGGCGGCGACGACCAAGACCCCCTCGGCCGTGACCCCGGACAGAGCCCAGCGGGGGGAGCCGTCCACCAAGGCCACGGCAGCAGGGCGGGATGACCCCGTCCCTCCCATTCACCCTCCTTGCGAGGGGGCCACTGCGGGAGCCCCTCAGGCCCCCACACCATTGGACCCCCCCACCTCTGCTACCACCGACGCCGCGGCGCTTGCTGCCCCGGGGTCCGGTGGGGAGGCCGCTGGGGCCGAAGGGCCCGCCCTCCCCTCCATTTATGATGAAATTGAGGCCCTGGACCTGACCCCGTTCACTCAGGGGGAGGACGGTCCTCTACCAGCGGGCCTCGATCAGGGCGGCGCTCTGCTCCCGCCGCCCCCTCCCTTTTCCTGCCCTTTTCCCCCGGAGGAAGCCCCCGCTCTGGTCCTCGGGGCGCCCCTGACCCTGCCCATCTGCCCGGCTGCCGAGAGCGCACCAGCCGAGGCCGCCGAGCCCTCCGGGGCGGCGGCCAGCGACGAGCGGCCGGGCCCCGGGCCAGTGGGCGCCGACGGGACCGTGCGGTCGGCTTCCCCTTCAGAGGGGGGCCCATCTAAGGTCTCCAACGTGCCCGATGCCGTGGCTGTGGGTGACGCAAGTGTTGAGTCGCCCATGCCCGGCGTCGAGGAGGGCCCCCCTCCTGTCTCCGGTCCCTTGATCCCATCCAAAGGTCGAGAAGAGCCGCACCCCGGCAGCTCGGCTGCCGGGGACCCCGATCCCATCCTTCCCCCCACGACCTCCCTGGCCCCGGACCCAGAAACGCCCCCTGTCCCTACCCCAACTCCTCACCCTGTGCCAGTCCCACCCACCGACCCTGACCCGGCCCAAACCCCCGATCCCGCCCCGATCCCGGTCCCTGCCCCGACTCCAGCCCCAGTCCCCACTCTGGTCTCGATCCTGTTCCCCGCCCCTTCCACTCCCATCGTTCCTGCCACCCCCGGGGTCGTCCCGTCATCAAGTCACCCGGACGACTCTCGGGGGGTGGTTCTAGAGTCTCCCACTCCCATTGTCCTAGGGGCTGCATTGCCCCCTCCGCCGCCCCCTTCCGGGCCGGGAACGGAGACGGGTCGCTCGGCGCGATCGCGCCGACGTCGCCCTCCCCACCCGCCCGTCTCCGCGGGCCACGAACTTCCTTCAGGGGCCCTACCGGAGGGCGGCAGCCGCTCGGCTGCCACGTCTCCCTCGGCGCTGGGGGCCGAGCTGCGCCATTTCCTGCGAGACACTCGTGGCTCCAGGGATAAGGTGCAGCTCGCCCTCCAGCGCTGGGGAGACTTCCACCTCATCTTCCGGGCCGTAAAGGCCCTGTTGGGGGAGGGGAAAGGGGCCGACAGGCAGGGCATGGCGGCCTACATGCGGGCCCGGAATTTCCGCAGCTCCCTGCTCGCCTTCGGGACCGAGCATGGGTTGCTGCGGGGCCCGCCGGGGCCCGACCATTCCCCTGCCCATGAGGATCCACCCCAGCCCTCCTCATGAAGTACACCACCATTGCCACCTTAAACACCGGAGGCTGTAGGGTGGGTCTCCGCAGGAGCCAGGTGCTCTCCTTCCTTCGGGAGGGGGGGTACTCTGTGATCTTCCTGCAGGAGACCCACACGACTCCAGCCGTCGAGGCTAGCTGGCGGCTGGAGTGGGGGAACGGGGTGTATTTTAGCCACCTCAGCACCCGTTTGGCTGGGGTGGCTACCCTGTTCTCCGCCGGGCTACGGCCCGAGGTGCTGGGGGTCGCCGAGGTCGTGCCGGGCCGCCTGCTGCACGTCCGGGCCCGCGTGGAGGGCGTCGTGCTCAATCTAGTGAACGTGTACGCCCCGAACGCGCGCCCGGACCGGGTGTGCTTTTTTCAGCAGGCGGCGGCCTTTCTCGGCACTCTGGATCCTCATGAATGCCTGGTCCTGGGCGGGGACTTTAACACCACCCTCGAAGACCAGGACCGCTCGGGGGTCGAGAAATCCCAGACGGCCGCGGGCGTCCTCAGGGAGATCGTAGATCAGCACTCCCTGGTGGACGTCTGGCGAGCCCACCACCCGGACGACCACGTCACCTTCACCTATGTCCGGGTGGGGGAAGGGCAGCCCGTTTTCTCCCGGATAGACCGCCTCTACCTGTCCCGGATTTATCTGGCGGAAGCCCGTGCCTCCGGCGTCCGGCCGGCCCCGTTCTCGGATCACCACATGGTGACCGTGACGGCCTCTCTGAGTTCGGAGAGGCCCGGGCCGGCCTATTGGCACTTTAACAACAGTCTGCTGGAGGACGCGGGCTTCGTGGCGGCCTTCCGGGAGTTCTGGCTGGCCTGGCGGGACCAGCGGCGTTCCTTCCCTTCGGCGAGGCGGTGGTGGGACGTGGGGAAGGTGCGCGCCAAGCTCTTCTGCCGGGACTACACCCGGGGCGCCAGCCGGCGGCGGGGTGCGGTGATAGAGCAGTTGGAGCGGGAGGTTTTACAGCTAGAGAGGCGCCTGGCCTCCGGCCCCGAGGATCCACCCCTCCGCACAGTGTACAGGGAGAAGCGGGAGGAGCTCCGGGCTCTGGAGGACCTCAGGGCCCGGGGCGCGTTCGTTCGATCCCGCATCCGTCTCCTTCGGGAGATGGATCGCGGCTCCCGCTTCTTCTACGCCTTGGAGAAAAGGAGGGGGGCCAAAAAGCATGTCACCTGCCTCTTGGCGGCGGATGGCACCCCCCTCACGGATCCGGAGGAGCTGCGTGGAAGGGCCAGGGCCTTCTACGCCGACCTCTTCTCCCCGGATCCCACCGAAGCCGAAGCCCGCAGGGTGCTCTGGACCGGGCTCCCGACGGTCAGCGCGGGCGACCGAGACCGGCTGGAGTCGCCTCTCTCTCTGGCCGAGCTCTCGGCCGCCCTCCGGCTCATGCCCACCAACAAGTCTCCGGGCATGGACGGGCTGACCGTGGAGTTCTACCGCGTGTTCTGGGACGTCCTCGGCCCGGACCTCGTCATCGTCTGGGCCGAGTCCTTGCAATGCGGGGTCCTCCCTCTTTCGTGCAGGCGAGCGGTGCTGACCTTATTGCCGAAGAAGGGGGACCTCCGCGACCTTCGGAACTGGCGTCCCGTCTCGCTCCTCAGCACGGACTATAAGGTCGTAGCGAAAGCCATCTCGCTGCGGCTGGGGTCCGTGCTGGCGGACGTGGTCCATCCCGACCAGACCTACACGGTCCCGGGCCGTACCATCTTTGACAACTTATATTTGGTCCGGGACCTTCTAGAGTTAGGGCGTAGGGATGGTCTGTCGTTCGCCCTCCTGTCCCTGGACCAGGAGAAGGCGTTCGACAGGATGGACCACGGGTATCTCCTGGGCACTCTGCGGGCGTTCGGCCTCGGTCCCCAGTTTGTGGGTTTTCTCCGGGTGCTGTACGCTGAGGCGGAGTGTTTGGTCAGGCTCAACTGGACCCTGACCGAGCCGGTCAGCTTCGGGCGGGGAGTACGGCAGGGGTGCCCCCTCTCGGGTCAGCTGTACGCTCTGGCGATCGAGCCCTTCCTCTGTCTCCTCCGGCGGAGGTTGACGGGGTTGGTGCTCCGAGAGCCGGAGCTGCGGCTGGTCCTGTCGGCGTACGCCGACGATGTACTCCTCGTGGTCCAGGACCCGGGCGACCTGGTGCGGGTGGAGGCTTGCCAAGCCGTGTACTCGGCGGCCTCCTCCGCCCGGGTCAACTGGGTCAAGAGCTCTGGCCTGGTGGTCGGGGACGGGTGGCGGGTCAGCTCCCTCCCACCCGCGCTTCAGGCCATCCGGTGGAGCGCGGGTCCGCTGCTCTATCTGGGCGTTTATCTCTCCGCCACGCACCCCTCCCCGCCGGAAAACTGGCAAGATTTGGAGGGCAGGGTGAGTGAGCGGGTGCGGAGGTGGACGGGACTGCTGCACTGCCTCTCCCTCCGCGGGAGGGCGCTGGTGTTAAATCAGCTGGTCCTGTCCATGCTCTGGCACCGGCTCAACACCCTGAGCCCGGCCCCGGGGATCCTGGCCAGACTCCAGAGGCTCGCCCTGGGGTTTTTCTGGCCAGGACTGCACTGGGTCTCTGCAGGGGTCCTGAGTCTTCCCCTGGCGGACGGAGGGCAGGGCCTGGTCTGCTTGCGCAGCCAGGTCCACGTCTTCCGCCTCCAGGCCCTGCAGAGACTCCTTTATGGTGCTGGTAGTCCGGCATGGAGACCGTTGGCGCACGCCTTCCTCCGCCGCCTCCGGGGGCTTCGATATGACCGGCAGCTCTTTTTTCTCCAACGGGGAGGCCTTCCGCGAGACCTCTCGGAGCTGCCGGCCTTCTACCAAGACCTCCTCCGGACCTGGAAGCTCTTCGGGGTGACCAGGTCCTTTGTGGCCACCGAAGGAGAGGATCTCCTCGCGGAGCCCCTGCTTCACAATTCGGCCCTCCGTGTGCAGGTGGCGGAGTCTCCCTCGGCGCGCCGGAGATTGGTCCTGGCGGAAATCACCAAAGTCGGAGACCTCCTGGACTACGACGGGGGGGACTGGGCGGATCCCCGTGCGCTCGCCAGGCGTATGGGGCTCTCCACCCCTGTGACCCCCCTGCGCGTACTCCGGGAGGTGAGGACCGCTCTGCCTCCCGCCTCTCTCGGTTTCCTGCGGCGGGTCCTGCGAGAGGGTACTCCCCGCCCACCCCTCACCCCGAGCCCTCCGGACTTAGTACTTGGGCCCCAGTTTCGTGAGCCCTCCCGGCCTCCCCATCCCCACACCCCGAGCCGGCTGCGCACCTTGCAGCCGGTCTCGTTTCGAACCGCGCCGAGGAAGCAGCTCTACACGCTCGTGCTCCACACGATTCATCTCCTCACCCTCGCGTCCCGCCCCGACACCAAGTGGCGGGACTACCTGATACCGAAGGAGGGTGAGGAGCCCCGGTGGGCCAGCTTCTATTCCACCTTGATCCCACGGCCCGCCGGGGATATTAGTTGGCGGCTCCTTCACGGAGCCGTGAGCACGGGCGTGTACCTGGCGCGGTTCCTCCCCGTGCCCGACGCCTGTCCTTTCTGCGGCGAGAGGGAGGACCTGGCGCACGCCTACCTAGAGTGCGCCAGGCTGCAGCCCCTATTCCGGCTCCTCCAGAACCTCTTATTGAGGTTCTGGCTGCACTTTTCCCCCCACCTTTTTCTTTTTGGGCACCCTATCCGTGGCCCCACAAAGTCGCGAGACCTCCTCGTCAACCTCCTCCTGGCGCTTGCCAAGACCTCCATCTACAACACCAGGAGGAGGATGCTAGACGAGGGGGTCCGCTGCGACTGTGGGGCCTACCTCCGGTCACTTCTCCAGGCACGCATCCGGGCAGAGTTCCACTGGGCAGCGTCCACTGGCTCCCTCGATGGCTTCGCGGAGCAGTGGGCGCTGTGCGGGGTTCTCTGCTCGGTGTCCCCGTCCTATACCCTGGTTTTGAACCTGTGACCCTCACGCACTCCCCGCCTTTTTGTCATTAGTTGTCCCCCGTATTTAGTTGGCCCCGGGCCTAGTGTCCCTCCCGCCAGGCTGGGGGAGGGACTTTAGTTCTGGGCGGGCCTAGGCCCGCCCACTCCTCGGGTACCCAAATAGATGCCACACCTTCTCTGAGGGCAAGGCAGAAGGAGCTAGGGGAGTTCCAGCCTAGAAACCCCCAGGCTGCAGGGCCTAGGGGGAAGCCCCACCAGGGGTCCTAGGGGTGCAGGGGCTGCTGCTGCTACTACCACCACTCTTGCCCCCTGAAGCCCCTGCCTTCCCCCTCCATCTGGGCCTGCCACTGCTGCCAGGCCTCTCTCACCCCCACACACCACACACCCCACTGTTTCCCTGGGGCTGCCATCACCTTGGGAGCTCCCCCTTTGGACTGCCTCACTTCACTACCAGCCGGGTTGAGCTCCCCCCACCACTTCACCAACCAGGACTGCTGCTGAGTGGGGGGGAGGCCTGCTGGCCTACCCCCCCTTCCCCCCCACTGTTTCTGGGGGGGGGAGAGCCCAGACAACTTCACCACCACCACCACCACCACCATCACCACCACTGCTACCACCGGGCCTCTCGACAATCCTGCTGCTGCTCACCGCCACCCCGAAACCACCGTTGCCGTCGAGGAGGTGAGGAAAAGAGTCGTCCATCCAAGGACTTTGTGGAGGGGGTTTTGCAACTGGACTGAGTGACTCTGTCATCTGTGCTCTTGGGGTGGTGGAACCGCTGTCGCCGGGGGGAGTGCGGGGGAGAGGCACGGACCCCCCCCCTGCCCATCTGCTCCCCCGACCACCACCCCCACCGCTGCCCCCTCCACCGACCCATCCACCTCCGGACCTGCTCTTCACCCCTCGACGCGGGGTTGGCCTCCCTGCTACCTCTACCATCTGAGACTGAGCAGAGAGGACTGTGCTACACAGGCACCTGTGGGTGCACGCCTCCCACTTTGGACTCTTTCCTACCACCTCCACCCCCCAGCTGCGTTTGGCTGGTGGGGGTCCCCACCCCTTGCAACCCTTTCCCTGCCCCCCCCCCCCAACTGCTTCTATAGTTTGGTTACTCCCTCCCCCTAGTCTGCCCCGCCCACTACCTACTTTCCCCAAGGATTCCTTTCTGTTAGCTTTCCTTCCCTAACCCTTCAGCCTTTGTCCCTGGCCCCGCCCCAAACTTTGCAGCTCAGTTTGGTTCCCACCCAGCCTTTTACCCTTAGCCTCCATTTTGTGTTCCTACCCAGGCCCTTTACTCCCCGGTCCTCCCTAGTTCTCCCCCTCCCCCTCCATCGCGTGTACCTACGGTCCCCCTTGAGGTGCCTGTGCCCCCCCCTCCCATCAGTCGCACTTTCACCCCCCACCCCATGATTTTGTAGCCCCCTCTCCTCCTAGTGCAGCCGGAGGAGCCGGACCTTTTGCTTTGTCCCCACTGTCCACCCCTGACCCCTGCCGGCACCCTCCTCCCCCACCTCCAGCCTAGCGGGGAGGAGCGGTTGCCCCCACTTCCCCTTCTCGTGCCTTGGGGCGCCCTCCTCTCCCGCCCGCAGCCCCGCGGGGAGGAGTGGTTAGCCCCTTTCCCTTACCTGTTCCCCCGCATTGAACCCTCCTCTCCCACTCGCAGCCCAGTGGGGAGGAGGGGTTAGCCCCTTCCTATACCCCTCCCCTCCGCCAGACCCTCCTCTCCTGTCCACAGTTCAGCAGGGAGGAGGGGTTTAGCCCCTTCCTATACCTACCCCCTCCGCCAGACCCTCCTCTCCTGTTTGCAGCTTGGAAGAGAGGAGGGGTTAGTCCCTTCCTGTACCTATCCCCTCCGCCAGACCCTCCTCTCCTGTCCACAGTTCAGCAGGGAGGAGTGGTCCCCCCCCCGTCCCTACCCCTATAGGGCCTCCTCCTCTCCCCATACTATCATGGAGGGGACCCCTGCCCCTGTTCCTACCCCTGCCCCTCCTTCAGCCCCCACTCCCCCGATCCCTCCCCCTCCCTTGCCGTCGCCCCTGTCCACTCCTGCGGCCACCCTCTCGACCGGCCCCTGCCCGGTCCCTGCCGCTGCCGTGGCCGCCCCTCCCCCTGGCAAGAAGGGCCAGGGGAAAAAGAAGGGAAAGGGCCCCGCCCGGAAATCGACACCTCCCGTGGGCGGGGCCGCCCCCCCGGCCGCGGCGTCGACATCTGCCGCGGCCCCCCGTTCCCCGGCCATCCCCTCCACCAGCTCTGCGGGCCCTCCGGCCCGCAGGGCGTACGCCCAGGTGGCCGCCGCCCCGCCGACCGCCCCGCCCGCTGCCTCTGCTGCCATCTCTGGGGGGCCGGGCCCTTTCCACTCCCTCACCAGGAGGCATGGGATCCGGTGCCACCTGGTGCCAGCCTCGCCTAATGGGGAAACCTACGCGCGAGCGCTGGCGCGGGTGGTGGGCCCCCGGAACATCGTGGCGGCCTCCAAAATGTATGGGAAGATGGTGTTCTTCCTAGCATCGGAGGCCGCCGCCCAAGAGGCAGTGGAGAAGGGCATGTCGGTGGGAGGCGTGTTCGTGCCCCTCGAGCCACTAGAGGACCTGGGCGTACGGGTGGTCCTCACCTCTGTCGAGCCCAGCCTCCCCAACGCTGCCCTGCTTCCCGCCCTCTCCACCCTGGGGAAGCCCATCTCCGCCATTACCCCCCTCTCCTCGGGCTATAAGGACCCCGTCCTACGCCATATACTATCCTTCCGTCGGCAGGTACAACTCCAGGTATCGCCGGCCGTGGCACGTGGCGGAGCGCCCTTGGAGGGCTCCTTTCTAGTGCCCCACCGAGGGGCTTATCACCGGGTTCATTACTCGACGGGGGAGGCCCGGTGCTTCCTCTGCCGGGCGACGGGGCACGTCCGGAGGGACTGCCCCCTGGCCCGGACTGAGGGGGAGCCCGGGACCCCCGGGACCCGAGAGGGGGCCGGCCCCATCAACGCCGGTGCCCCCGGTCGCCCGGCCGCCACCGCCGCTCCTGCCGCCCCTCCCTCTACAGGGGAGGGGGTGACGGGGTCCTCTGTAGCCGAGAGGGAGGGCCCGCCCCAGGGGGAGGTTTCCCCTCCCCCCGTTGTCCCGACTCCGACTCCCTCAGCCCCTGGCCCCGCTCCAACGGACCGGCCCTCCACCTCCACCTCCACCTTGGAGGGCTGGGTGCTCGTCCGGGGGAAGCGTGCCGCCCGCAGGCCACGGGCCCGCTCCCCTCCCTCCGATGGGGAGCGGGAGGTAGCCCCCCGGAAGCTGCCGCGGGCGGCGACGACCAAGACCCCCTCGGCCGTGACCCCGGACAGAGCCCAGCGGGGGGAGCCGTCCACCAAGGCCACGGCAGCAGGGCGGGATGACCCCGTCCCTCCCATTCACCCTCCTTGCGAGGGGGCCACTGCGGGAGCCCCTCAGGCCCCCACACCATTGGACCCCCCCACCTCTGCTACCACCGACGCCGCGGCGCTTGCTGCCCCGGGGTCCGGTGGGGAGGCCGCTGGGGCCGAAGGGCCCGCCCTCCCCTCCATTTATGATGACCCTCCTGTCTCCGGTCCCTTGATCCCATCCAAAGGTCGAGAGGAGCCGCACCCCGGCAGCTCGGCTGCCGGGGACCCTGATCCCATCCTTCCCCCCACGACCTCCCTGGCCCCGGACCCGGAAACGCCCCCTGTCCCTACCCCAACTCCTCACCCTGTGCCAGTCCCACCCACCGACCCTGACCCGGCCCAAACTCCCGATCCCGCCCCGATCCCGGTCCCTGCCCCGACTCCAGCCCCAGTCCCCACTCTGGTCTCGATCCTGTTCCCCGCCCCTTCCACCCCCATCGTTCCTGCCACCCCCGGGGTCGTCCCGTCATCAAGTCACCCGGACGACTCTCGGGGGGTGGTTCTAGAGTCTTCCACTCCCATTGTCCTAGGGGCTGCATTGCCCCCTCCGCCGCCCCCTTCCGGGCCGGGAACGGAGACGGGTCGCTCGGCGCGATCGCGCCGACGTCGCCCTCCCCACCCGCCCGTCTCCGCGGGCCACGAACTTCCTTCAGGGGCCCTACCGGAGGGCGGCAGCCGCTCGGCTGCCACGTCTCCCTCGGCGCTGGGGGCCGAGCTGCGCCATTTCCTGCGAGACACTCGTGGCTCCAGGGATAAGGTGCAGCTCGCCCTCCAGCGCTGGGGAGACTTCCACCTCATCTTCCGGGCCGTAAAGGCCCTGTTGGGGGAGGGGAAAGGGGCCGACAGGCAGGGCATGGCGGCCTACATGCGGGCCCGGAATTTCCGCAGCTCCCTGCTCGCCTTCGGGACCGAGCATGGGTTGCTGCGGGGCCCGCCGGGGCCCGACCATTCCCCTGCCCATGAGGATCCACCCCAGCCCTCCTCATGAAGTACACCACCATTGCCACCTTAAACACCGGAGGCTGTAGGGTGGGTCTCCGCAGGAGCCAGGTGCTCTCCTTCCTTCGGGAGGGGGGGTACTCTGTGATCTTCCTGCAGGAGACCCACACGACTCCAGCCGTCGAGGCTAGCTGGCGGCTGGAGTGGGGGAACGGGGTGTATTTTAGCCACCTCAGCACCCGTTTGGCTGGGGTGGCTACCCTGTTCTCCGCCGGGCTACGGCCCGAGGTGCTGGGGGTCGCCGAGGTCGTGCCGGGCCGCCTGCTGCACGTCCGGGCCCGCGTGGAGGGCGTCGTGCTCAATCTAGTGAACGTGTACGCCCCGAACGCGCGCCCGGACCGGGTGTGCTTTTTTCAGCAGGCGGCGGCCTTTCTCGGCACTCTGGATCCTCATGAATGCCTGGTCCTGGGCGGGGACTTTAACACCACCCTCGAAGACCAGGACCGCTCGGGGGTCGAGAAATCCCAGACGGCCGCGGGCGTCCTCAGGGAGATCGTAGATCAGCACTCCCTGGTGGACGTCTGGCGAGCCCACCACCCGGACGACCACGTCACCTTCACCTATGTCCGGGTGGGGGAAGGGCAGCCCGTTTTCTCCCGGATAGACCGCCTCTACCTGTCCCGGATTTATCTGGCGGAAGCCCGCGCCTCCGGCGTCCGGCCGGCCCCGTTCTCGGATCACCACATGGTGACCGTGACGGCCTCTCTGAGTTCGGAGAGGCCCGGGCCGGCCTATTGGCACTTTAACAACAGTCTGCTGGAGGACGCGGGCTTCGTGGCGGCCTTCCGGGAGTTCTGGCTGGCCTGGCGGGACCAGCGGCGTTCCTTCCCTTCGGCGAGGCGGTGGTGGGACGTGGGGAAGGTGCGCGCCAAGCTCTTCTGCCGGGACTACACCCGGGGCGCCAGCCGGCGGCGGGGTGCGGTGATAGAGCAGTTGGAACGGGAGGTTTTACAGCTAGAGAGGCGCCTGGCCTCCGGCCCCGAGGATCCACCCCTCCGCACAGTGTACAGGGAGAAGCGGGAGGAGCTCCGGGCTCTGGAGGACCTCAGGGCCCGGGGCGCGTTCGTTCGATCCCGCATCCGTCTCCTTCGGGAGATGGATCGCGGCTCCCGCTTCTTCTACGCCTTGGAGAAAAGGAGGGGGGCCAAAAAGCATGTCACCTGCCTCTTGGCGGCGGATGGCACCCCCCTCACGGATCCGGAGGAGCTGCGTGGAAGGGCCAGGGCCTTCTACGCCGACCTCTTCTCCCCGGATCCCACCGAAGCCGAAGCCCGCAGGGTGCTCTGGACCGGGCTCCCGACGGTCAGCGCGGGCGACCGAGACCGGTTGGAGTCGCCTCTCTCTCTGGCCGAGCTCTCGGCCGCCCTCCGGCTCATGCCCACCAACAAGTCTCCGGGCATGGACGGGCTGACCGTGGAGTTCTACCGCGTGTTCTGGGACGTCCTCGGCCCGGACCTCGTCATCGTCTGGGCCGAGTCCTTGCAATGCGGGGTCCTCCCTCTTTCGTGCAGGCGAGCGGTGCTGACCTTATTGCCGAAGAAGGGGGACCTCCGCGACCTTCGGAACTGGCGTCCCGTCTCGCTCCTCAGCACGGACTATAAGGTCGTAGCGAAAGCCATCTCGCTGCGGCTGGGGTCCGTGCTGGCGGACGTGGTCCATCCCGACCAGACCTACACGGTCCCGGGCCGTACCATCTTTGACAACTTATATTTGGTCCGGGACCTTCTAGAGTTAGGGCGTAGGGATGGTCTGTCGTTCGCCCTCCTGTCCCTGGACCAGGAGAAGGCGTTCGACAGGGTGGACCACGGGTATCTCCTGGGCACTCTGCGGGCGTTCGGCTTCGGTCCCCAGTTTGTGGGTTTTCTCCGGGTGCTGTACGCTGAGGCGGAGTGTTTGGTCAGGCTCAACTGGACCCTGACCGAGCCGGTCAGCTTCGGGCGGGGAGTACGGCAGGGGTGCCCCCTCTCGGGTCAGCTGTACGCTCTGGCGATCGAGCCCTTCCTCTGTCTCCTCCGGCGGAGGTTGACGGGGTTGGTGCTCCGAGAGCCGGAGCTGCGGCTGGTCCTGTCGGCGTACGCCGACGATGTACTCCTCGTGGTCCAGGACCCGGGCGACCTGGTGCGGGCGGAGGCTTGCCAAACCGTGTACTCGGCGGCCTCCTCCGCCCGGGTCAACTGGGTCAAGAGCTCTGGCCTGGTGGTCGGGGACGGGTGGCGGGTCAGCTCCCTCCCACCCGCGCTTCAGGCCATCCGGTGGAGCGCGGGTCCGCTGCTCTATCTGGGCGTCTATCTCTCCGCCACGCACCCCTCTCCGCCGGAAAACTGGCAAGATTTGGAGGGCAGGGTGAGTGAGCGGGTGCGGAGGTGGACGGGACTGCTGCACTGCCTCTCCCTCCGCGGGAGGGCGCTGGTGTTAAATCAGCTGGTCCTGTCCATGCTCTGGCACCGGCTCAACACCCTGAGCCCGGCCCCGGGGATCCTGGCCAGACTCCAGAGGCTCGCCCTGGGGTTTTTCTGGCCAGGACTGCACTGGGTCTCTGCAGGGGTCCTGAGTCTTCCCCTGGCGGACGGAGGGCAGGGCCTGGTCTGCTTGCGCAGCCAGGTCCATGTCTTCCGCCTCCAGGCCCTGCAGAGACTTCTTTATGGTGCTGGTAGTCCGGCATGGAGACCGTTGGCGCACGCCTTCCTCCGCCGCCTCCGGGGGCTTCGATATGACCGGCAGCTCTTTTTTCTCCAACGGGGAGGCCTTCCGCGAGACCTCTCGGAGCTGCCGGCCTTCTACCAGGACCTCCTCCGGACCTGGAAGCTCTTCGGGGTGACCAGGTCCTTTGTGGCCACCGAGGGAGAGGATCTCCTCGCGGAGCCCCTGCTTCACAATTCGGCCCTCCGTGTGCAGGTGGCGGAGTCTCCCTCGGTGCGCCGGAGATTGGTCCTGGCGGAAATCACCAAAGTCGGAGACCTCCTGGACTACGACGGGGGGGACTGGGCGGATCCCCGTGCGCTCGCCAGGCGCATGGGGCTCTCCACCCTTGTGACCCCCCTGCGCGTACTCCGGGAGGTGAGGACCGCTCTGCCTCCCGCCTCTCTCGGTTTCCTGCAGCGAGTCCTGCGAGAGGGTATTCCCCGCCCACCCCTCACCCCGAGCCCTCCGGAAGTAGTACTTGGGCCCCAGTTTCGTGAGCCCTCCCGGCCTCCCCACCCCCACACCCCGAGCCGGCTGCACACCTTGCAGCCGGTCTCGTTTCGAACCGCGCCGAGGAAGCAGCTCTACACGCTCGTGCTCCACACGATTCATCTCCTCACCCTCGCGTCCCGCCCCGACACCAAGTGGCGGGACTACCTGATACCGAAGGAGGGTGAGGAGCCCCGGTGGGCCAGCTTCTATTCCACCTTGATCCCACGGCCCGCCGGGGATATTAGTTGGCGGCTCCTTCACGGAGCCGTGAGCACGGGCGTGTACCTGGCGCGGTTCCTCCCCGTGCCCGACGCCTGCCCTTTCTGCGGCGAGAGGGAGGACCTGGCGCACGCCTACCTCGAGTGCACCAGGCTGCAGCCCCTATTCCGGCTCCTCCAGAACCTCTTATTGAGGTTCTGGCTGCACTTTTCCCCCCACCTTTTTCTTTTTGGGCACCCTATCCGTGGCCCCACAAAGTCGCGAGACCTCCTCGTCAACCTCCTCCTGGCGCTTGCCAAAACCTCCATCTACAACACCAGGAGGAGGATGTTAGACGAGGGGGTCCGCTGCGACTGTGGGGCCTACCTCCGGTCACTTCTCCAGGCACGCATCCGGGCAGAGTTCCATTGGGCAGCGTCCACTGGCTCCCTCGATGGCTTCGCGGAGCAGTGGGCGCTGTGCGGGGTTCTCTGCTCGGTGTCCCCGTCCTATACCCTGGTTTTGAACCTGTGACCCTCACTCACTCCCCCGCCTTTTTGCCATTAGTTGTCCCCCGTATTTAGTTGGCCCCGGGCCTAGTGTCCCTCCCGCCAGGCTGGGGGAGGGACTTTAGTTCTGGGCGGGCCTAGGCCCGCCCACTCCTCGGGTACCCAAATAGATGCCACACATCTCCCCCCTTTCACTGAGCCACCAGGCTCCACCTGCTCCTGCCCCTTTTCGGCCAGAAAAATCAACTCCCTGCTGGCAGCTTTTGTACCCCCGCTGCAGGTTCCTGTGGACCCTCCCCGGGGTCCCCAGGCCCTCCCCCACATCCCTGGTAAGGACAGGTTTCCCACCCATGTCCCTTCGCCTGGCAGAGAGCGCACCTTTGCTCCGGCAGTGGCTGGTGGACTAGGTACCCCGTATCGGGGTTCTGTTCCCTAGCCCCCCCAATCCTTGTTTTCCAGTGTCTCCGGAGGGCCACACTCCTGGCACCCCTCCCTGGAGTGTTTTTCACACCCAGATAGCCAACATTCTTCCTAACCTTTGCTTTGTCATCTAGGAAATTCCTTATTCTTTCCCCTAGCCCTGGGGAAGGGGGTTCTTTCCCCTTAGGGGGTTCAAGGCTCCCCTCACCACCATGCACCCCATTGATTGGGCACCCTGTAGTCCCTTCCTCAGGCCCCTCACCCTGACTCCAGACCTCCCTGGACAGGGTGACCCAGTCTCCTCCCAATAGGACTGGCTATGGTAATTTCTGTACCACTCCCATCCATTGCCACCAGAAGCACCCCTGCCCTTCCATAGGCACTTGTGCCAACGGATATCTCCAAGTGTCCCCATGGATTCAGCGCAGGGCCACCTTTGCCCCTGGAATCACCCAGTGGGGCTTCATTAGTGTCTCCTGCACCAGTGAGCAGGTAAAAGCTGAGTCTATCACTGCCTCCCAGGGCTTCCCCCCTAATAGCACAGATATCCTGGTTAGGGGGTGCTTCCCCACTTTTTCCGACTCCCTGTCCACCCACAAAAGTCTGCTAGCCCGCATTCCCACTGCAGAGAGTCCTGCTTCTTGGAGCCTGGGCATCCACGCTGCCAGCAGGTTATTTCTTTGCTGTGAGTGGGCCCTGGGTCCAGGCCCCTCCTGAGTGCACATCCGGTGGGCTCTTGCCCAGTTCACCTCCCTTCCCCAACTTCATCACCTGTCTGTCAAGCAGGCTGCCAAGAAGCATTGGCGATACCTCTCCATTGGGAGTCCCACACGATCCAGTAATAGCGGCCTTTACCATGTCATAGCCCAGCACCTGGGTGTCACCCAGCACCATAAATGCTGCTTAAGCCTCCCCGCCCAGGTACAGGGCTGACTACAGGGCCCAGGTCTCCTGCCCCCAGCCAGCCATGGTAGCCACCCATTCAAAAGTTCCAAGGAATGCATCAGGGTCATCTGCAGGGCCCATCTTGCAGAGCCCCCATCCCTGCAGCCTGGTACCATCCCCCACCAGTGGACTCACCATCCTCTGGAGGATCTGCTGCTGCACCGTGGACTGCTCCCTGATGAACTCCTGGAGTGTCCTCTGTTGCTCCACCTGCCATTTTGTCCACGCCTGTCGCTCTGTCTGCTGGGACCGCTGCATTTTCTGCACAGTGATCACTAGCCACTTTAGGGTCTTCTCCATACTGGCAGCTGCAAACCACAACAGCTAGGAGATCGCAGACAAGCCCCCAGTGTCACAGGGTCTGCACAGATCACTCGCCTCCTCCCCCTGTGCTCTGGCTGGTAGAAGTAAGAGTCCTCAGACTTTCCTCTGGTGTTTCCCTCTAGTGCCTTTTATTTACAGTGCAGAACAGTGGCTTCAGGCCAAGAAAGTGCCTCCCTTTATCCCCCAACAGTTATCCTCCTTCTACCTGGTTCCAGGGTCTCCAGGCCCCTGAGGCACCCTGCCTGTGGTGAGAAGACAGAGCAGCAGCAGCCTCCTGTCCCTTCCCTGGCTTGCCTCCCAACTGAGTTCAGCTCAGGGCTTCTCTAGCCCTCTCAGTCTGCAGCCTCAGTTGTGATCACTTAGCCCAGCCTACTGCAGTGAGCCAGCCCTAGTTAGGGCCCACAGCTGGGCTCGCTCCTAACTGCTTCAAGCCCCTGGCCCTGGCCCTGGCCCTCCTGCCAGAAAGCAGGGCTTAGCCAAAAGGGGCAGGGCATTCAAGGGGTTTTACCCCTGTCCTGCCACACCCTAGTAGAGACACAGTTATACCAGTATAAAAATGCTTTGGCAGGCATAGTTTATTTTACTTGGGGAATCTGTATATGCTATACCAGAGGCATCATGTCTCTGACACTATGAGCGGTGTCCATATTAGGAAGGTTTTTCTGTTATCGAGGTACCAGTATAGCTACACTGGCAAAGCTTTTCTACTACAGACCGAGCCAAATAATTAAATGTAGATGCACTTATGAAATGCTTGTTTGCTTCTTCAGATGAACAGTTGAAAATAGTTTGCCTAAAGTGTGCACAAAATGTACTTCTAGTTTGCTTGCACAATTACTACAATTGTCTGTGCAAATTAAGTAAGTAGGTAACTGCATGCTTATATCACCAAAACTGGCTGTTAGCATGTGCAATTACCTGATTCTTTAAAAACATGATGAGTTGTATATTAGTGCAAAGCAAATAGAGTAGTTAAACTTTATTTTCCTTAAAAAACACTGTTGGGTAGCCTCTTAGGTATTTACTAAAAATAGATGAAATTGTTGTCAAATTATTTGCTGACGCAAGTATCAAAAGAGAGGGTGGCAAGAAAATATAAAATCATTGTTGATAAAGTTTGCTGATGACACAAAAATTGGGGGAGTGGTACACAAAGCAGTTTTGTGGCATTAATAATAATAATTATTATACCAGCATAAAACCGGAGTGATACATGGGTGAATCAAGCTCGCTGTGTGTTCTCTAATGGAGATTGTATCTTTATTCTCTCCTGCATTAGTTGCTTTCTTTATCTAAAAAGAATTTCCCTCTGATTGCAAGAATCTGTTTGGCCTTTGTGTATGTTATCACATAACATTGTCTTTTGCTTTCCTCAGGCAACATTCAAAAGATTTGTATGACCCATTCCAAACTGTTTATTGCTTGGTCCCTGTTCCTTTTTAGTAATTCTCTTTTTCAAAGATGTGAAAAGGATTCCTAAGATGGAAGTGCCCAGCTCATGTAATTTAAACAAGAGAAGTTCATTGCTCTCTCCTTTATATTATGCAAAAATCCTTGAAATGGCAAAAGAAATCCCTTAAACATACGATGTACAATAACCTTTGTTTCCCATAAGGCAAGGAGCAGCATGACAGAATTTATTCATAGCTGTACAATACTCTCTAGGCTGATTATGCCATGTTGACACTAGTCCATTACATTTGTAATTGCTTTACATACAGCTAACAATAGCTGGCTGTTTCTATTGTCAGAGTACCCAAAGTGCTTTGAGATCAATGGATGGAAAGTGCTACATATGAGCTAAGGGTTATGATGATGAGCACTAATGTATCAGACTGGAATTGTTTTAAAGGACAAAAAAAATCAGTTTAAAATGGTTTGCAAAACACTTCTCATTTCATTTTTTGCTCATGAAGTGAGCTCTCTCTCTTTTATCCTAGATTCACACAACAGTCCATGTTCATCTCGGATGTTTAAACACTGCTCTACCATAATCTCATAGGTAATATTTATGGCTACATAAAAGGAAATCACTTTAGGCCTGAGTCTGTCATCAGTGCATACAGAAATCTTATTGCTTTCACTTGGAAGACCGCCTATGGAACAACTGAAGAATTGGGCTCATATCAAGAGTACATGTGATAGAGCATGGTTAGTCCTGCGGGTATAAGCACTACACAATATCTATCCCTATATCATCACTGTGAAACAAATGTTTGTTATGTAATGTTCTATTGGAACATAAAACTTCTGTATGGTTAGCATCAGATAACATGAAACAGTATTATACCTAGATCAGGAATGTCTCTGTTCACTTAAGTTTATCTGGAAAAATATTTTACAATGTGAATAGAAAGCTAAAACAGTTGGACTTTCTATTTCCTATTTTTATGAAGGAGAAAAGTACTTCTAGAGAAAAGCACAGAGATAAACGTGTTCTTCCAAAATACACAGAGATTAAATGACACCCACAATAACACAAATCAGTAGCAGAGTTTCAAACTCATAGACTTTAAGGTCAAAAGGGACCATTATGATCATCTAGTCTGACCTCCTGCAATGCAGGCCACAGAATTTTACCCACCCATTCCTGCAATATACCTCACCTATCAGGACTAGCATTCAGCCCAATGCTCATCCACTGGAGCAAGCACCTTGATGTCTAAGGTATGTAAATGCTGATGACCTAAATGGCTCTTTCTACCTGTTTGTAAGAATGACTTACCTAGGGAAAACTGCCGGGGAAAGGGGGTTGTCCTGGGCTCCCAGCAGAAGTAGCCAAGTAGCCTTAAATCTTGGTTACTGGGGATGTCTTCCAGAGGTAAAGGGCATCATTACAGAAGCCTCCTTGCTGGTGTCTGGACAGAATAGCTCTCACGGGAGCTGTTTTTCCAGGGAGGTCCCAAACCCCAGACTACCCCCAGAATGCCCCTTGAAGGGACTGTGGCATTTCCAAATTTCACCATGAAGGACTGTAGCAGACTCTATATTAATTGCTATCTTCTCCCAATGATATGTGAGTTGGGAGATTCCAGTGGCCCCCTCCAAATCCCACATATATCCAGATCCCCTTTAGAGCATCTGTTGTTTCAGTAGGAATTGGAAACATGCTGTATTAAAAAAAAATAGCTTGGACCAACACAGGTGTACAATATCATCCTTTTCTAATGGGAATATACCGGGGATGCTTTTGCCCCCCTATCTCTATTGCAAAATAGGAGCCAAAGTCATTGCACTTCATTTTGGGTACTGTACATATAAGCAAGATTTAAACAAACAAACGAACAAAAACATATTTTATAACAGCCCAGAAAATGTGCCCTAAAAATAACCATCTTTTGAAAAAAGCCCTCTCCAAACTGGTTAGGCCCACAGCACTGGGGACAGAGCATAATTAAAGCTATTTTCTCTAAGGTTAAAATATACACACGATGTTACATAATTAAAGATGCTTGCTGACACTGTAAAATATGCCTGCTAGCTACAGGATCCAAATGCAACAAACAAAAATATTTTAAAGCAACAAATCTGAAAATTATCACTGTGCCTCATAATTCTCTGACATTAGTCTGAGTGCTGGGAAATATTTTACACATAGATATGAAAATGTTTTCAAGTACAGCTACTGTATGTAAAAGAGTATATTTTTAACCAAATAATAATAAAACAAATATTTTTTATGCCTGGGAGACATGTTTGAAATAAGCTTCCCATAAAAGAAAAACATGAAGGCTGAACTGTGTTTGAAAAAAGCCCTAAAATGTTGCCTTTGAAAAGAAAAATGTCTCAGACACATCTGATAAGAATTTATATGATGGAGTCCATAGAATATGAAACAATGAATTCATATTTTCAGACCACTACCTTTAAAAACTCCCTTTAAACTCCCTTTAAAACTCCATTTAAAAACAAATTAATCTACAAATACAATTGGGCCCTTTCCCCCCCTTCGTACTACATAAGATGCATCATGGAACCTGTTAGCTACATTTTTAAAATGAAAATTATATTATCATCTGTTAGGACCAGAAGACATTGTGACGGGCAACCACTAGAAAGTGTAGTTACGCTTCTGAGTCAAGCCCAGGAGAGTGCATAATGATGCTGTGAGAATGACCTTGCTGCTATCTGTGTGTTTGGGAACGGAACCGTTCCCAGCTGTGTGAGTGTTTAGCCCGTCTGTGTGAGAATGAATGCGTGGGAAACTAAATGGGGAAACTGAGGCAGGACTGCGTAACCAACAAGTGCTGACCAATCAGTTGTTGCTTGCAAACGAGACATGAGTATGTATGAGATGCAAATGTGTGAGTGTACTTAAACCCACACCTGTGGGTTGTCTGTGGGCTCTTCCGACCTGGCAATGGCTCTGAAGTGCTAGGTAACCCTTTCTGCGGTCGCGCTGATCAGAATCAGGCCCCTCAGCGCCTATTTGAGGGACCGAGGCCTTCCAATAAACTCATCTACTTTTTACAACCACGTGTGTGTGCCTTGTCTCGCAAAATCCAAAGTACCTCACATCATCTTTCTTTGCTATGCTACGTAATTTGGTTCAGCGAATCAGCACCTTACTACATATCAGTAAACGAACTCAAATATAAAGTAAAGCACATATTCAAATAAACATGGAAGTTAACAAAAAAACTGAACAATGACACTGACTTAATAACTAACATTAGTTCATAGTGTTAGTAATTATGCCTTCTGACTATGATT
The DNA here is from genome assembly GCA_032164245.1 of Sternotherus odoratus. Classification (NCBI taxonomy): domain Eukaryota; kingdom Metazoa; phylum Chordata; order Testudines; family Kinosternidae; genus Sternotherus; species Sternotherus odoratus. The sequence goes on along the minus strand of JAVMKO010000006.1, from coordinate 73,155,937 downwards.
TGATACGTTTCACTAGGGGTAATATTGTTGCAAGTGCAAGAAAAATGTAGGTAATAAGCAAAGCTGGAATTTGTCCCATGCACCAGGATTAACACTCCAACTTTTAAAAAAAGAACCATGGGATCTTTAAAGACCACAAATGGCCAAGACTTCATTTTTGTATCTCATCTGAAAAGTAATATCACCTGCAGCACAGTGTTCCCAACCATCTTCCTCTATCATTGATCTGTAGAGTCTCAGAAGGAGAGATCCACGTACTAAATTGTCAAACACCATTCATGCAGGTGTTCCTTGGAAGTTTCCCATTTGAGTATTAACCTGTTTTGACCTTCTCAGTTTGTGAGATCTGTCAGGAGCACAGCATACGGTGGTATGACTGTTTTTGATGTAGTCCTTTTGCCCCAGATGTCCAGCAATGAACTTCCTAACACATTAACTCTCATTAACCCAACCTATGCAAAATATATGAAAAAAACATGCTCAGCATAACATGTTCATGTGCATCTTTTTCCTTATCAAATTAATATTTTTAGAAATAAAATATATCTAGAAGTCTCATGAATTCCAGGAATTCTGGAAAAGCCTGACCTAAGCTGCATTTTTGCTGATAGCAATTTTTGTGGGAAAATATCAAACTCACACAAACACACTTATCTTGTACTGAGTGAGAAAAGACTACAGCATTGTTTATTCATTTTAGCTCACTAACATAATGTTTTATTGTTAATCCGTTCACCGTACATTTGAAACCTAGGACCAGATTGCCAACTGGTGTAAATTAGCTCCATTGATTTAATGGCTGTATGTAGATTTACAACAGCTGAGCAGCTGGTCCTGCATTTCAGATTTAGTGAAGAAACCTTGCACTACTACTTTACACATTTTCCCGCCTCAGCAAAATTAATGTGTATTCTGTGGTACAGCATTTTCCTGAAATATAGATGAAGAAATTAAAGTCCTGTACACTACTGACCTGCAATATCATAAATGAATAGCCACAAGCAATTCCATTCCTTTCTAATCCTTACATTTTCATTCCTTCAAGGAATGGTAGGAACTTTCTGAACCAACAGTCTTTCTACAGGGAATGTTAGCAAACATACTTCTTTACAAATGAATACATATAACATGGCCTACTCAGAAGTTTCTATACAATAGCTTTCATGCATTTACTATATTTCATCTTATAAAAACTATAATAAAATAACTTTTTTCATAAACTATGTTTCTATAGACTAATATATTTGGATAATGGAAAACTGGGTAAATTTTAGTACCTATACTACATTACTTTACTTCCCTTAGGCCACAGACTTGTCATAATTAGGTGGAGAATCATTGAAATTGGTGGAGCTGTACTTGCTAACATCAAGTCTGAATTTGGCCTCGTATCTTTGAGAGAAACTTTTCAGATTTGAACCTGAGATTAGCAGGTTATGTTTGCTAACGCTCCAGGTAGAAAGACTGGAGGTTCAGAAAGTTCTGACCATTCCTTGAGGGAATGAAAATGTAAAGATTAGAAAGGAATGGAGTTGCTTGTGGCTATTCATTTATGATATTGCAGGTCAGTAGTGTAGAGACATACTTTCTAAGCTAAGTATCAAAAAGCTAGCCATGCAGCAAATGAAATTAGCACGCACACATACATACACACAGAATTTCAACTAACTAATTTAAAGAAAATTGTGACTTGCTCGCAGACATTCCACAAACAGAAATCGACCATACCATTTTTAATTCTGAATGATTTTCTCAGCTCTAACACTGGATGCCTTGGAGATAACTGGATTTTACACATTTACTCACCTGCTGATTAGGATACTGTATCTGTTAGTTCCAGAGCTCTGCCTACTGCCCTTGTTATTTAGTGGAGGCAATGAGGTTGCGCCCTTCAGCCTTAGTATCTTAAATCAGCCTGATGGCGCTCAAAGCCAGGCAAGGAGTGGGTGGGCAAGTGGTGAAGGAAGCATTGGGATCAGTTCATCTACATAATTCTGTAAAAATTCACATCTGTTTGATACGGACCATGGAAGCAGCAAGAAACCCCTCTCTGACATCTTGTTCATTAAATGTTCTTCAACATATATAGGGTACTGCTTCTCTGACTGGCTTTACCAATCTAGTGTGGTATTATCATTCATCTACTCCTTTTTTAAGTAATTGCTATGGACATCAAGTGCTGTATCATTAGCCCCTCTAGGACTGACTTTATTGAATGGATTTTGTGAGATGGTGCCACTTTGGAATTGCTTTGTTTGTGACCTCTGGACTGTATCGTTGCACTGTGCTCCACTTGGGGCTAGCATTAAATGGCAGCTGCATTAGAAAGGAGTAGAACAAATACTTCCTCAGAGTTTCTGTGATGGTCACACTCAGCAACCTGTGATTTTTTCAATACCCAAAGCCCTAAAAATATTGGTGATCACACTTTGCTATATTGCTGCAGTGCTCTCCTCCTTAATAAAAGCCAAAATATAACACAGACCCTTCTCCTCCCTTTCCAGTGGACACTAAGATTTTGAGTTAGATTCTAACTTGCCTGCACGTAAGCATGAGGGAATAAGAAGCTCTTTGCTCCACCCTTTGTGTACCTGTCCAGTCTACCTCATTGCTAATTATTAGTCCACTAGATTAAGAGGGCACTGCCACTTGCTACTCCCTCCCTGTCACCCTGAATAGATGAATTTGGATGGGATGGGTTGTAATTTGCTGCTGACAAAAGCACTGGCTGCTGCTGAAGTAATCTGTGTTAGGTACAGGGCTGGTGCATGTTTCCTCAGGGGAGAAAGGTCAAAATTAGGACAGGAGCCATTCTCTGCTCCTTACTCCAGGCTTGAGGAGTGATGTACTTGCCACTTGAGGTCTGGTTTTGTTGGCCTTTGGAGTCTTTATTCTATGAATGGGTAGGTTAATAAAGGCTACTTTTGATACCAGTTCTAGTATCTGCTTGTTGGACTATGCTGCCTTTTTTAAATATATGTTTGAGTTTTGTTACTACGCAGAGGACTGTGGCTACAGGCAACACCACGCAAATACAACTAATTATTTTAGAAGTGACACTGAATTCTTTTGGAATGCACATGTTGTTGGGGTTTTTTTCTGCTCAGCAGGCTGGGCTATTTGTTGTTCTAATGCTGCTTTGTTACGCTTGTGGCTTATATCCTGGAGTCAGAAACAGTCACAAGCCCTACACTTGAGATTGCCTCCAGAAATAGATGAAGCACTCTCTCTAGGATCCCTGTACCAAAGTCCTTAAAAGAGTGTTGATTAGATAAAAACTGTAAGAATTTCAAGTTTTCACCCAATGAGATTAAAAACAGAAAAACAAGAAGGAACAATATGTTCAAGTGATATGCTGAGTGGAATTCAGGTCATGGGGCCTGATTCTCCACCCTATTACACAGTTTTAAGTAGCAGAGTGATGTAAATGGAACCATACAATACAAAACTTGAATAACACATTAGGCCTTTTGATTTCAAACTGAGTACATCTGTCTCCTATTTATTTTAATCACCGATGCTCAGATGTTTTTCCCTTTAGTTCCTTTTTCTGGAAGAGTGTTTGTGTAAAGTGTACTAACAGACAACTGCCATCATATTAATGTAGAGACAAATCCTGCCTTCTCTGCTCAAGAAAAATGTCCATTGATGCTCTTTACATTTCAGTCCCCATCTTCTCTAAACAAACGCAGTTGCCAAGGGAGAACAAATAACTGAGACCTCCTAGAGATCCATCTGAGAGCCTAGAGATCATCTAGAGTCAGCATTACCTCATAATAGGACAGGGGACTGAAGACATCCATAGACAAAGAGGAAGCAGAATAAAATAAGGATCTGGATGGAGTCAAAGCTACAGGGAGCCCACCTGGACAGATCTTCAATTAGAGTAGAGCAAGGTAGTTCTGGCTTCAATGAAACTGCAGCTATTTATACAAGCTGAGAATTTGGTCCAATATTTCTGCTCATGCTGCTTCTCCTCAGATCTTTCCTATGATAATACAGCTAAAAGGGGTGATCTGTTGTCTGTTCCATACAATCTCTTTCCTGGAAACTTCTTCCATCCAGCTTCTCATCTACACATGTTTGTAGCTCAGTTCCTCTGTTGGTTATTTCCTCACTGTCTGAATCAGGAGTGCTGAAAATTATCTTTATAAAACCTTATCTTTCCCTTCTCACCAGATAGCAGTTCTGCATTCTAACCATTTACATAGACTTGACTTCCCCTTAGTCTGAATTTATTGTATGAACCCTTTGAATCTTGCCTCAGTACTGAAGCTGCTTTGATTTTGGATGTTAATTTCAGTTTCTTTGCTGCAATTCAAAATCAATAGCCATGTTGATTCTTTTAGGTCTTGCTGTTTCTGCCTCCATGGGCATCTGCTGAAGAGAAAATGTACAACATTTGTAACTGACAGGTTGGTTAAACATTCATGGATTCTGACTGCCAGTGGATCTGAATCTCCTCTCACATTGATTTTGCCCTGGTCTGACTCACTGACTTTATTTGAATTATTCCAATTGAGACCTATGTAAGTGAGAGGAGAATCAGGCCCAGTCTGTGTTTATCATCTCAGCTCTGGTATGTTCTACAGTCCCTGTACTGCTTGATATTGTTCCTTATCTATATGCTACCACTTAATCATGAGATTCAAAATCTTTAAATTTCTACTTCAACTGTATGTCGATGATGTTCAACTACGTTTTCCTCTTTTAAATTCTCTATCTCCAAGGTGCTATCAGTGCTGCTGGACTGATTCTCATTTATTCACTTTTGGAGTATGGTACATTTAAATTCAAGTAAATGTTAGAAGGTCGATGACATCCCCTATGAGTTCTGGGAGATATTTAGTTATAATTCCAGGAGACTAAATAATGACTCTTATAAACTCAGTAATATTCTTAAAGGCCTTTTGGATCCAAAGTTGATGTTTTAGGCTTGTATTCCTTTTAGAAACATAGAATATCAGGTTTGGAAGGGACCTCAGGAGGTCTTCTAGTCCAACCCCCTGGTCAAAGCAGGACCCATCCCCATGTTTACAGAAAGTGGAATCTATGTTCTAGCTGGAAAAAATATCTCACTCTTTATTCGAAAGCTCCTGATGGTGAGATACTTAGCCCATATCTTTATTGCTGTTGGGTCATTTAAAAAAGAACAATAGAAATTCAAAATCCAAAATAACCAATGTATAATTTGTTTATTCTAAATTCTGCATCTTACATGTTCATTGTATTTGGGCTTAGTAAAATATTACCTCTGACCAAAATAATTAATAGTAATTTCCTTTCAGATACAAGTCTGAATAATCTTGGGAACACAAGAACATAGGCATTACCTATTAGCTGAGAACAGTCCAGGGAATAACATTTACATTACTTATTTGTAAAGCCGTTATTGATCTGGCTTATAGAACTTTGACATGGTCCCTTTAGAACCTATATGGACATACCTTGGTGACCACTGAACCATATGTTCTCTTTTCTTTCACTTTCCTTACTCAGCTCTGGAACTGTGGAACGTCTTTTAGAGGTTCTAGAAATACTGGCTCTGATTTTCCACTCCATTATTCCAGTTTTAAGTTACTCGGATTCCACCGATGTCAGTGGAGTTATACAGCTGAAAAACATTGCTTATAATGGAATGGACAAGCAGGGCCATTAAATTCAGACCTTTTGCCATCCCACATCAGGGCCTTGATTTTCACTGCAAATCACTTTTACTTTATTCCAAAAATACTTTGGGATGTGATGTTATAGTTGATTAATCAGATAACAAAAGTGATGTTTATGTCAACATCAATGAAAAAAGTCCCTGTTGTTAAGCCACTATACCTATACTCTGAGCTTTATGTTGTGAGAATTAACGAGAACTGCAGCATATAAAATTACACATGAATTACATGTCTGATTTTTTTTTTATTAGAAGATGAAAGATCTGAGCTATAGATGCCACAAGGAAACTTGGCTAATAAAAATGCATGTGTGAGAGCCATAGTCAATGTTCTAGATGAAGGGAATTGTAGATTAAATAATATTTCCTCTTAGTAAATTAAAAAACAACAACCACCTTTATGTTTTATGGGTTTATGACAACTTTCTGAATAGTTAATATTGTAATGAAATTTTTATATTATACAGTATCAAATATTATGAGTATTTTAGTACAATATTACATTGTTTTCCTTATACTTTATCATGAAGCTGCTATGTAATAGGTTTATGACTCAGTTGCTGCTGGCCTCCCATTCCCAGCCCTGCCAGAAGCAGTTTCTCCTGTATTTTGCTGACAGAAAATACTGTTTCAAGAAGAACAGACTCAGCAGAGGAGAACAGGATTAGTGGATTAGCAGCAGAAATGGTAACTGTGTGAAGGTTCATAATCACTAAGAAGGAGGGATGTTCCTCCCATTTCAACTACATTTTCCATCTCTTCTTTTCCTTTCTCATTAGAAACATAAACTCTCCCCAGGCTAAACTGTAGGAGGCCATTTAATCTGAAAAAAAAAAAGATAGAAATCCCTACCTCTTTTGAACAATGTATCTGTGATTGTAGGAGTCAGGATTTGTGGGATCTATTCCTGATCCTGTCACTGGCTTGCTGTGCGAATTTGGACAAATCACTTAACCTCCTTGGACCCCTATTTGCCCTTGAATAGCATAGGTCTTATAATACTTTCACACACAAGAGGATTAAGGTCTTGATCCTACAAGTTGCTGTGCATTTTAGTCCTGATGCAGCAAAGTATTTAAACATATCCTCAATTTTAAGCATGCTAGCAGTCCCATTAACTATAATGGAATTTAAGCCCAAACTTGAGTGCTTTGTAATGGTGACAGACCCCATTGGATCAGGGTTGAAGTATCTACATAACTTGTAGAACCTAGCCCATATTCATTAATTTTTTTTTTTAATGGTTTTAAAGGGACTCTGATCCTTAGATGGGAAATGCTAAAGAAGTCCAAATAAAAATTTTTACTATTATTCCATAAGCAGAAAAATACTGTTTTTTATTAAAAGTGGGCGATTTGATATTTTATTTAAAATTAAGTTAATCATAAAATAACATTTTCCTAATGTAAAGAAGATACAGTAACTCAAAACAAGTAGGCTCCTAAAATGTTTTCCCCACAAGATTGTGTATAAATCAGCAGGGCAAGGGGCTAAGGTCTAGATTGTGCTTAGTCCAGTGTGGCAGTGCAAGGGGAAAGAAAGAAAGGGGGCAAGAAGTTTCCTCTTTTGTGCTCCTTCACAAATTCCAAGAACCATCTCAGTTCATCGAGTACAAAATGTGTGAATTTTAGCATCAAGATCTAACCGTGTTAGGGTTATAGAAAGGTAGAATATTAGACATCCTGGGATTAGGGTGTATTATATACTGTGTAACAGGGAATGTCAAATGACTTGTGACAATTTTACTGTGTGGTTGGGGATCTTGATGATCTTTCAGGAATGAGGAAATCACAGGAACTATTTGCATTAAAAAAAAAAACACCCAAACTCTAGCATGATTGCCGAAAGCCTAATTGTTAGGTACTGAGAAAATGCTGGGAATACAGCTGAATGGGAGAAAAAGCAAAATGTGAACAGCAAATTAATAACTTATGTATAAATTTGGGGAAATTAAAAATATATGGACTTGCTGTCTTGCCCTTTCCATTGAAAATGAGGATAATTCCTGTGCTCTGTGTGTATGAACTCTGTTTTCTTCCCATTATATGTTTATATTATTCCCCCAGCCTCCTTTGAAATTATTAAAATGCTGAAATCATAAAGAGAAAGGGAAGTTTGAAATGGTTGTCTCCTGAACCAGAGCAGTAATTTCAGTGATGCTGTTACTGAAACATGTACATTCCATGATGACACAGTGAAGAAATGGATATCATATCCAACCAACACTAATAAATATATCATTCAAAAATAAAATTCATTTATAGCAAATTATCCTGAAGTCTTGATTTTTAAGAACATTTCAGGGATCACATAAACAGCTTCTGACTCTTGTATTAAAATCACATAGGGCCAAATCCAACTCCCATTTAAGTTAATAGGCTGTTTTCTGTTGACTTAAATGAGTGTTGGCTCAAGCCTATAATAAATTAGGCTATAAACAAATTAATGACAAAGTGATTTATTATGGCTGATCAGCTGCAGCAGGGGAAACCATATGGCTCAAATTCAAGTCTAGGGAGGTATGTGAAGGAGGAGCTGTTTGTATGCATTTTTGTACTAACCATGATGGGTTTGATTCTCCAGTCCGCTATGTTCACTTTACACCACTCAAGCCCCCCAAAGTGAACGCACTGCAGCTACAGATGCTCAGAGGATCTGCTCTATTCAGAGGAATCCTCCCATGACATAAAGCTAGTAGAGGCAGCTAAACCATCTTCTCTGCAGGCCCCCCCAAGAGTTCTGGCATAAGGGGACATGTCAGAGAGAGAGAGGATATGCAGAGCAGAACTTTCCTCTGCCAATCCTCTGCTGATATAAAGAACCAAGCAGTGAAAAATCGGGAAGAGTAGAGAAGGCAAGGTGGACATTTCTGCCTGTTCTCTAGAGTTGGGCCGTAATCAGAACCACTTATCCAAACCCCTATTCTTCCCTGGTGAATTTAGGGATTTTGAGTAAAATGAGACACAAATTTGATCCCTCCCTGCTTTTCACTTTGCCCATCTTTCATGAAGTCTACACATGCATTCTGTGAAAGATTTCAAAGGCCTTGTCTACATTAGCACTTTTGTTGGCAAACCTTTTTGTCTGTCAGGAGTTTGAAAAAAGCCACCCCCTGACCAATATAAGCTTCATTTACAATAGCACCAGTGTGGAGAGTGCTATGTTGCAGGAGATGGTCACCTGCCTACATAGCTGCCACCACTCGGTGGTAGTGGTTTTATTATGCCAGCAGGAGAGAACTCTCCTGCTGGTACAGAGCAGGTACACAGGAGACCTAACAGCAGTACAGTTGTGCTGCTGTAAGGTCTGTTGTGTAGACATAGCCTAATTCTGATAAGTACTGGAGAAATGGAGAGAATCCTCATTACAAAAATAACTAAATCGAATGCCACAATGCCTTAGTGAGACAATATCATTGAAGGCTGGGCAAAACAGCATTGAAGCTGGTGACAAACTGTCATCCTTCATTTAAGATAGCTGTAAGAAACAGGCTCCTTTATAGCAGCCTCCACCTAAAGCAAAGGAACATGCAAGTCTGCCCAGGAATTAGAATTATGTGGGTGAAGGGCTTCCATGGGTATTGTTTTAAATTAGGATGTGTAGAGAAAGAAGCAGTCAGAGAAGGAAGTGATAGACACAGCCAGAGCAAGCTTGGTGTGATGCTGGCAGAAAGAGGGTTATAATTGCAAGCAAAGTCACTATCCCTTGTTTGATTCCTCCTGTTTTCAGAGAGCCAGGACTCTTGTCTTTTTTTTTTTTTTTAATTCTTTTTTTATTTTGGTAAATCAGCAGGATTGCATCGAAAGTACCAACTCCATCCCCCACTTCTTCTCCTAACAAGCCCAACATGCAAGACCTCCCAATTTTTTGTCTAGAGACTCAGGCCCAAAAGGAGTAATAGTATTTTTATCCCAATTCATGCCAGTCAAGGGAAGTTAAGGCCAAAATCCTTGTCTACAACTGAAAAAAATGTGAAGTTCAGCAAGGAGAAAGGATACCCTTGGATTCCTTCCATCCTGGTGATGTTCAGTGTTGCATAAGTCCCCCAATACACATTAGAGCATCCTGAGGAGAAGCAGCACAAAAGGGGCATAGCAGCAGGAAGAATCAGAGCTCGTCGTATTACTGCTGTGTAGAAGAAAGAACATTCTCACCCTTTGTTTACGATATCTATTTAGACTGAAGGTCTCCAGGACTCTTACTATGTTGGTATAGGCCAGGGGTCTCCAAACTTTTCAGCCCGAGGGCCGCATTAACTATCAAATAGCAGTTCGGGGGCCGACAACACACTCGAGGTCCAAATAAAAAAGAATCAAAACATGGATGTTGTTTTTAATTATTTATTTAATATTATTTTATTCAGTTATTATTTAGTAACACATTGATACACTACATATAAACACCTGTTCACTACACATGAACACTACACATGAACACTACACATGAACACCTGTTCACTACACATGAACACTACACATGAACACCTGTTCACTACACATGAACACTACACATCAACCCCCCAACTGACCCACCCAGCCAGGTCTCTCCCCCCAAAACCTCCTTTCCTCCAACCCCCAACTGACCCACCCAGCCAGGTCTCTCCCCCCAAAACCTCCTTTCCTCCAACCCCCCCCCAACTGACCCACCCAGCCAGGTCTCTCCCCCCAAAACCTCCTTTCCTCCAACCCCCCCCCAACTGACCCACCCAGTCAGGTCTCTCCCCCCAAAACCTCCTTTCCTCCAACCCCCAACTGACCCACCCAGCCAGGTCTCTCCCCCCAAAACCTCCTTTCCTCCAACCCCCCCCCAACTGACCCACCCAGCCAGGTCTCTCCCCCCAAAACCTCCTTTCCTCCAACCCCCCCCAACTGACCCACCCAGCCAGGTCTCTCCCCCCAAAACCTCCTTTCCTCCAACCCCCCCCCCAACTGACCCGCTCAACCCGGTCTCTTCCCCCCCCCCCAACTGACCCGCTCAACCCGGTCTCTCCCCACAGACCGTTTCGCCGCCTGGCAGTGGGTGGCTCCTTGTTTCGCCGCCTGTAACTGGGTGGCGGTGCGGCGCGTCCCGGCCCCAGCTCTGAGCCGTCCCTGGCCGGCGGCGGCAGCGGAGCACGCGGCGCGTCCCGGCCCCGCGGCTGGCGGCGGCAGCGGAGCACGCGGCGCATCCCGGCCCCGTGGCTGGTTCCCGACCGATCTCCACGGGCCGGATGAGAGGGCCTCGCGGGCCGCATCCGGCCCGCGGGCCGTAGTTTGGAGACCCCTGGTATAGGCCCTAAAACATGGCATCCCTGACCTCAGTTGAAGCTTCTAACTCCTCTGAAGTATCCTCCTAAGTGATACATTCATATCAGTGTTGCTCAGGACAGGTTATACTTTCACTAGAGTTTGATGCTTAAATCCTAAATTGAAAAAGTTGGATGCTGAGTACCACAGTATTTTTCCCTGTCAAATTTTATGTGATTTGTAAATCTCAGAAAAATATGTTTCAACACCATGAACCTTTCATCCTAGCCTTAAAGGGTAAGGATAATGCTCATATGGAACTTAAGAGCCAGACAAATAACTTTTATTGCTCGTCTAAGGGCTCTATTTCTCAGAATTGAATGTACCCCCTCTAATATGTAGTACTCTTTTTCGCTCCTGGTTTATTGGAATGTTTCTTGTAAACCCGTGGTGAGATAAGCTATAAGCACCTGCAACTATGGTCTGAAGGTGTCCAAGATATTTTTTTTAAATAAATTTCTTTCACGGATACTTTAGGGTATGGTATCTGTTTTCTCCTCTTATTACATGTGACTTTTTAAATGCTCTTTATACCCTTTTTGAGTTCAAAACTTTACAGGCGGGGTAGTTTGTGCTTGGAAAATATTCATTACATTTGTGTGTGAGTGGAGATTAATCTTTTGATTTCAATCCTGTTGATTATACTTAAATGCATAAATAAAATGTTTTTAAAAAGGCACCCTTTTAAACTTTTAATGCTAAACCAGATATTTTTCAGTATGCTGTAGACAAATTAACTGCTATATCACTGTAAATAAATCAAGGAATCATCTACACACTCAGATATAGCATGGCAATACTCTGTTGATCAATGTTTTACATTCTGCCAAAACAAGAGTTTTTAAACCATCAATAAAGACCATCTACCCGCCTCCTAAATATTCAGCCTCTTTGAGGTTCATATTGTCATTCAGATCACATTATTGTATCATCACCTGTTTACATGATACTGTGTGGATAAAAATTAAACATGTATTTTTATAGTTGTTACCAATAGCAATGGTGATGCCGATCATTAGAGACCTCCATGTTTAGAAATAAATACAAACTAGTTATTAATATGTCCTAGCAGCAATTACTATTCTCTTGGGTGCCAGTGGGAGTTCTGCCATTGACTTCAGAGGGAAAAGAACCAGCCCCCTTCCCACAAAGGCTATAAAGACTCAGATAAGATCCTGCACCTATACAAAGAACTGTTATATTTCAAGGGCATGATCCTCAGCTGGTGTAAATGGTCATAAGTCTATTACTATTAATAAAATGATCCAAAATACAGTACTTGGTGGTGATGGTAACTTCAACTACCCAGACATCTTGGGAAAATAATACAGCACAGATTATCCAACAAGTCCTTGGAATACGTTGGAAACAACGTTTTATTACAAAAGGTGGAGAAAATGACTAGGGAACATGCAGTTCTGAATTTGATTCTGACAAACAGGGAGGAACAAGTTGAAAATCTGAAGCTGGAAAGCAGCTTGCATTAAAGTGATCATGAAATGCTGGCATTAGTGAGTCTAAGGAACAGTAAGAAGGAAAACAACAGAGTAAAGATAGTGAACTTCAAAAAGGCAAACTCAGAAATCAGAATTAGCAGGTATGATTCCATAGGAAGCAAGTCTAAGGGGGGAAAAAAAAGGAGTCCAGGAGAGTTAGCAGTATTTTAGAGAGACATTATTAAGGGCACAAGAACAAACTATACAATGTGTATTAAAGATAGGAAGTATGATAACAGGACACCCTGGCTTAACCAAGGGATTGTCAATGATCTGAAACTCAAGGAAGCATGCAAGAAGTAGAAACTAGGTCAAATTACAAAAGATGAATATATTAAAAAAAACAACAACCCACCACAAGCATGTAGGGACTAAATTAGAAAGGTCAAGACAAAATGAGGTTAAACTAGCTAGGGATATACAGGGTAACAAGGAAACATTTTACAAATACAAGAGGAAGACCAGGGACGAGGAGGCTTTTCATTTTAGCAAGAAAACACAGCAATGCATAAATTGTTAAATGCCTTATTTATTTCAGTTTTCACCAAAAAAGTTAATGATTGGATGAGTAACCTAGTGAACATCAGGGTACAGTATATGGTGTATAAATAAATAATATTAAGGGAATTTCTAGCTGCTGTACAACTGAAATTAATGTATGCTATATGGATATGTGAATAAGCCATGTATACGTTATGATGCACTGTTTTACAATCTTTCTTTATCTAGGAAGAAAAGCAAGTCCCAAAGGATCCTTCATAAAAGGATAATGATGGGCCCATAGATGAGTGAATTACTTACTACATTAGCAACCTATAGTAACAAAAAATATAGAAAAATGTGTAAAATTGATCTTGTACTTAGACACTGCCAGGTTACAGGCAAAGTCAGATAAAATGGCAGGCAGTATTTCCTTTTTTGTAAACAGTTTTCCTATAAAGAAGTGTGAAATCAGTATGGGATGACAGCAGGAACCAGATCTTGATATGAAGTAATCAGGAGGAAAAACAAAACAAACAAAAAGCAGCTGTAACATTTATTGTCTTGAGTCTGCTCAGATTGATTTCATAAACAGAGTAGTGAAAAACTATTATGGTTCTCTTCTCATGAAGGCTCATGGATTTCTCAATTTAAACAATAGTTCTAATGTACTTTATCATTTGGATTCATGCTAGTGAGGTGCTTGCAAACGGCTGTCAATTTCAGGAGTGAGGAGCTACTGTAGCAAAAAAAGGGATGCTTTCACAATCCATCCTCATATGTAAACTGCCTCAGCAGAATATTGAAAAACTGTAAAGGATTCTGAAAGCAGCTGCAAGAATGATTCAAGGTCTGAAAAAGATGTCTTATAGTGAGAGATTAAAGAAGCTGAATCTATTAGATTATCCAGTAGAAGGTTTAGAGAGTACTTGGTCAGTTTCTAGAAGCACCTACAAGGGAAAGATAGTTCTGATAATAGACAGCTTTTTCATCTAGAAGAAATGGGCATGAGATACAATGGTTGGAAGCAAATTCAGATTAGAAATAAAGTGTACATTTTAAACAGTGAGGGTAATTAACTATTGCAGTTTACCAAGGGATGTGGTGGATTCTCCATCTTTGAAGTCTTTAAATGAAGTTTGGATTCTTTCTAGAAGATATGCTATAACTGGAAAAATAAGTTATGAGCTTCATGCGGGAATTACTTGGTGAGGTTCTGTGCAAGAGGCCCAACTAGATGATTATAAAGGTCCCTCCTGGCTTCAAAGGCTACAAATTGATGAACCCCTTCCCATTGCAGTATGCAAAAAAAGTTAATTAAAATAACATAAGAATCTTAGGGTGTTTTTTCCTCTATATTTTAGATTTTTTGGTTATCCACATTGCCAAAAATTATAATCAATAATAAAGAAAAATATAGACATATACCTGGACTTTGAAAATCATTATGCATGTGAGTAACTGAATTCAATGGGCCTTGTTTGGTCAAGTTAAAGAGACACAGGAAAGAATACAAGAAAAAAAAAGAGTCTTAATTATGCAAGTTCTTACTAGGACTTGTCAAATATTTTCTTGACACTGAAAAGCAGAGTTTTTTACTTTTAAGCCACATGGCTCATCCCAGTTAGATGACGCAAAATGATGAAATCAAAGCCATGTAACAACATTCATATTGTGGAGCCAGCTAAATTGAATTTGTTAGAATATTTTCTGTGTGACAACACTTACTTTTCTGGTTGATGTAATCTAGGGAAACATGCCAAAGGAACTGAACAGAAAATAATCTCATCACATGTAAATACGAGAATCACAAAATAAAGGAGAGAAACAAAAATCAAAGTGTAGATACCAGTTGTTTACTTGACCATATGGTCTTGATATGATGAGGAATATGATCAGCAGCAGAATCTTGCATATATAATCAAGATTCAAGCAAGGCAATTTAAAAAAAATATTTTATTAAACATTTTGTTGATCAAAACAATATGTGAATTGGCATCAAATTCAGTGAATAGGTTTGGCTGAAAACAATATTTTTTAAATAGTCAAAATGGTTTCATTTTGACACTTTCTAACTGAAATATTGAATTTCTAAATGTAACTAGCTGTTTTTATCATGTCCAAGGGTAAAACACTGAAAACCAATATGAACTGTTTCGGTTCAGGTGAAAAATATTTCATTTGACCCAAAATGAAACATTCAGGCTTTTCATTTTAGCAAGAGAAGCCAAAAAAAGTTACATTTCAAGTTGACCTGAAACTAATTGTTTTGGGATTTTTTGATTTGGTCATTAAGCCAAAAACAATTATTCACTGCAGTCTAATCAACAGCCAGCCTAGGATTAGCAGCATGAGAGTAATAATCAGAAATGAGTTTTCAGCAATACTCATATTTACTGAGGTAAAAACAAGGCTATCCAAAATTAAAACCCCATATCTGAATGATATTGAATTATGAAGGGAGGGGGCATCAGAATCCAACCCACAGTTTCATAGCTGGCATTTGTCTACCCTGAGCCAGACCAGAACTCTGAATTTTGAGGTGTTTAATAGCCAGCTCTGAGTCTGAATTTTGCTCCATGGGATCAACTCTAGGGAAAATTAAATATAAACTGCCATTTTTAAACATTAGAGCTGGTTAGGGAAGTGTTTTCCTATACTGAGAAAATTTGAGACTTCTAAACTTTTAGAATAAAATAGGATATTTTGATTATCTTGTGACTTTTTTCCATTTTTTTTTCAAAATGAGAAATTAGTCAAAACCATTTCCTGTGAACAGTTACAGTTTTAAAAAAATAGTCCAAAAATTCCCCATCAGCTTTAGCAGTGATCCATTCAAGACAATAGAGGTTACAGTAGGGCAAATCAGGTTAATTCAAAGGGACTTCTTTGTGGTAGGGAAGCTGTAAATTTCTAAGTCTCTAAGGGCATGTCAACATTGCAGCTGGGAGCAAACCTCCCAGCTGGGGTTGACAGACTCATTTTAACTGGGCTCAAACTAATGTGCTAAAAATAGCAGTGTGTTGTGTACTGCACCAGCAGAGACTTAGGGCTGGTTTTCACTGGGGGCGTGGTGGTCGCATCGACTGAAGATACGCAACTTCAGCCAACTTACCTGCTGTCCTCATGGTGGCAGCAGTCGGCGGCGTGCTCCCCTGTCGACTCCAGCTTGCACCTTGCGACAAGCTGGAGTTACGGAGTCGACAGGGGTGCCATGGGTGATCGATTTCTCACGTCTTAACAAGATGCGAGAAATCGATCACTAAAAGATCGCTTGCCACCCACCGATCCAGCGGGTAGTGAAGACGTACCCTCAGGATAGCTGCCTGAAGTTGGATCCAAGGGTTAGAGTAGGTCTGAGCTTAAGATGGCTAGCTTGAGATTTTCAGCATCCTAGCGTGAGGTCTACTGACACAAATCTATCTGTTCAGATTGGGATGCTCACTCCCAAGTGCAGTGTAGATATACTCTTTTCAGTTCAGTACCTAAACTCCTTTTTGTAAAGGAGTTTCTGACTGGAATAATGATTTTCTCTTCTTGGGACTGATCCATAGCCCACTGATATCAGTTGAATGGCTCTCATTGACTTCAGCGAGCTTTGGGGAGGCCTTTTGACCTCAAGTAACATTGTAGGTGGTTTTTATTTGGAGATTCCTTGTTTATGACCTCACAATAGAGAGAGCTAAATTCCCCTCTGAGGCACAAGCAAACAGCTCCCATCATCTGCAACAAAAGTTATATGCATGCTATTATCTGAGGGAAGCATATGGTAATAATTCTTTAAAATGTATGTTTGTGGTTAAATAAAATATAATTATTTGATAAGACATTGGAGTGTGAGCCAACCTTTCCGATAGCACACTTATCTACCCAAAACAGAACAAGACTAATAAAAGCTAATTTCATTACTTTGAAAGCAATATTTTCTGGCTTCAGATCACAGGAAGGTGCAGAATTTTCAAATATTCTGTGCAGAATTTTCAATTTTTTGGTGCAGAATTCCCCAGGAGCAATGATCGATGCTGAGATATGGAGTCACTATCACAGTTGAGGTCTTTAGGCACTGAAGTAATACAAGTACTGAACAATCAAAACTAATTTCAGTTTGAAGTCCTCATATCCATTCAGGAGCTTGATGATGTACACTGATCCCATCACTATTCTTTTCAATCCCCAAATTAATTTTGGATTTTTTCAGACATCATTTTCCAATTCTAGACTGGGGGCTTGTCTTACAAGGTAGTAATTTTCTTTATTTTCAGTCCTTCCTGGAAATTTCACTGTTCTAACTGAAGCCAACTCTGTGTACAGCACAGAAAGTCAAATGGTTGATGGTATCACTGCAGGGTTTCTCCTTGTTATTTCAAAAATATGCAGTTGCAGCAGCAGGGAATATAGTTTGAGACAGGACACACTTGGCAGAAAAAAAACCACAGTTCAGCTGGAACAAAAGGAAGCAGGCAATTCTCTGCTGCTCCTGCATGTTGAAACTCAGACACAATCCAAAGTTTGCTATCTCTGGCTACTGATGAAACAAAAAACAGGTGCAGACCATGAGAGCACATCACTAAACATTATCTGGAGGTCTGTCAAAGTCATTTCTTGTGTATCATCTATGACCTATATACCTACATATATACCTATATATACACACATACATATATACCTATATATACACACATACACACACTTATAGTCTATATATATATGTATGTATGTATGTATATACACACACACCTTGATGCTGACCACTTCCATCTACCACAGAAGGCGAAGATGGGCAGAGACACCATTTAAGAATCCACTTTAAATGGGGCATTCTTCTCTAGAGCCGGTGGAGTAAATTCACTCCTTACTGGAACATTGGCTTCTTCCAGCCTGAAGCAGGGTGCATGATCAAAGGTGACAAAGTCTCCCATAGCAGCCTGTGGTAATGCAAGGTGGCCTCAATCTACTTATCAATGGATCCTCAGACTGGCAGGAAATCAAATGGTGGATTTCCCAAGGAAGGGAAATGGCTAAGGTAGCCAAGGGGATGCTCTTATTCAGCGCATGCTTATTAAGCACCTCACTTGGCTGGGCTTCCATGGAATGCCTAGTGAAAATTGCCTGTGTGCTCCAAGCAGGAGGGTGATTTTGAAAACATTGCCTGTACTCCCCCTAGAAGGGAATTCTCCTTGGGGCACAGGGACTATCACTGGCGCAGAGAATTGAAAAATTAACCTTCTCTGCCAACAGGGGTGAATCTGATCCTTTAGTTTTAGCCCTCACCACCCATGTGATAAATGGTGCAAGAGAATATGACGAGAGCCTGAATACGCACACAACGATGATTCCTACTAATAACTCAGACAGAATCTGTGGTCCCAAACTGCATAGAATTCTGATGACTTAGTGAAATTTCAAACTACAAAATAATTTAGGGTAAATCAGAAGAGAAGTCTCCCTCATTTGAGTGTTTCTGGTTCCTCACCTCTTACTGGAAAATCCAAATATAAAGGCATAAAAGGACAAATCTGGTAGTTCTTACTACTCAGGCAAAACGGTCACTGAAGGTACCTGGAGTTTGACTGACGGCCCAGTCTCACTCCAATCAAAGGGAATGGATGTTTTGGCTTAGTAATCGCTGAGGACTTGATCATTCCATGGTTGAAGTCAGCAGGAATTTTTCCATTGGCTCAGTGGCAGGAAGATCAGATTTTGAGTTAGAATTGCAGGATTTGGCTTTAAGTGCTATTAAACCTAAAGCTGTGATTCATTTACATTTTGACCCCATTTTAGTTTCAATAAAACTGATGTGGAGTGAACATGGGGACAATTACATTTGACTTTTATGGAGCAAAATTAATGTGTTAAAAATTAATAAAATCCCCAGGCTGCTATACATAGTTAGGTCACTGGCAATGCAGTTTCCTAAATCTTTCTTAGCTCCAGCAAAAAGCTTTTTAAAAGAAATATTATGGGGAAAGAAAAAAAAACAAAGTGGGAATTTTACTCAACATACAGTGATATCATTTATAGAGGAGGGTGAATTTAGGCATCCATCTCTATGTATCATGGGATATCTGTAGTCAGGCACTTCCTTCTGTGCTGCACTGAACTTAATCATGAATGACCAAGGTGGACTGGGCTAGAAAGTACTTTGTTAAACCTCTTTCTGTGGCTGCAGTGCTAGGATACCAGGTCTGTAGCAACAATAATTTACACTTCTATAGTGCCATTTATTAAAGTATCTCAATACATATCAAATATTAATGAGTTTCTTACTTATTATTGTTATTCATAAATCACCAGTATGCTAGGCACTGTGCAAAGAGATCTGAAAACCGGATCCCTGATCCAAAAAAATCTACCACCTAAGGCCAGCTAAGCACTTAAGCATGTGCTTAGTTTCAAAGCTAGTGAAGTTGATAGGAGTACTCAGATACTTAACAGTTATGTACATGCTTAAGTGCTTTGTTGAACCATGATCTAAGTAAGCCTGACATTGCCTAGATACCATGGTAAGATGTGCCTCAATTGCTTACAATAAACAACATTTCCATACAATGGTTAAGTATTATTATCCCTAGTTTGTAGATGGGAAAAATAAAGCCACAGAAAAAATTAAGTTATTTATCTCCTTTCTTATGACGAGTCTGTGGCACAACCAGGAAAAGAATCTGTGTTTTAGCCACAAGAGCTTCTTTCATCCCTTACAAAGAAGAAAAAAGATTCTTCTTTCATATGCTGATGTTGGTTGTTTGGTTTAGTCTAAATCCACAAAAGTGCACAAGAACAGTTCTAATGAGATTCATTCCCTTATGCCATCTGGTGGATTCTATTTACCAATGCAGAGACATTTCAAATTATCTCATAATTTAGTATCCTTTGATTTACTTACCCTCAAATTTGGGCATTTAAAAAGGCTTTTTCCTAATGAAAAAGCATATAATTTATTCTCAGCTATATGTTGCTGGTATAATGTTTGTAAAGACACATTTTATAAAGGATAAGGTGCCATTGCTAATATTTTTTTCATTATTCAATGGCTTTGAGAAATTTTCTACCAGTCAAATCTGTCATTTACCTGTAAAGTTATGTTATTTGTTTCAAGTGATATTTGAAGCATTAATAATATAAAGAAAGTGAGGAATACTTGTAGCACCTTAGAGACTGACTAGTTTATTTTCAAAATAAAATAGCCCACGAAAGCTAGCTGAAATAAACTAGTTAGTCTCTAAGGTGCTACAAGTATTCCTCGCTTTCTTTACGGATACAGACTAACACGGCTGCTATTCTTGAATTAATAATATAATGATCCTAAATCCAGTCTTATAAATGATACATATTTCCCTTTAATATAATTGCAGCTTAGTTTACTGAGTAGGTTTAATTTAAGCACTATATTTAAATGAGGCCAGCATTATATGGGATATAAATAGATAATCAGGAAATTTAAAGATAATTTTAGAGTGCACAAGCAACATAAACAAAGAGTACACAGCACTAGTGTTTTGTTAGCAGAACTCTAGCATGGCTTCTTTTTTTCTTTCAAATTATGGAATATTTATTTGGCAGGCAATAGAATAGTGTTTGTCATAGTGCCCTGCAGCACTTTGCAATATTCCCTAAAAGTGTGCCATGTGCTGTACAGCTATAAAGCAAGAAACAGTTAGTGTCTTTAAGAGTTTACACAAAAGAACAGACCAAGACATAGTAACCAGAGGCTAAACTGAAAATACGAGCAGCTGGACTTTCAACCCGTTAGTCCTGAGGTCCATTGGAGTTATTTCTGATTTATACATTAAGTGAGAGGAAAAACAGAGCTTCAGGCACCGCAGTGTTTGGGGCCCTATGAGTAACTATCTTAGATTAGAATGGATTAAATCAGATAGGTAAACTGACTCCAAATCTTCCCTCAGATCTTGAATTTGTGCAACAAATTTTGCATAAAGGAGCACAGACGAGTCCCTGGTTCTATAAGACAGTTAAATGACAGTGCCAACAGCAGCCACTGCTCAGAAGATTGCACATGTGAGATGCACAACATAAAACAATTGGACTGGAAAATTATCCGTGTATATGATAAATAAGAGATTAATTTTAAAAGTTGCTATTTGAAAATGTTCCTTTACATCCCATTGTCTGGAAAAAGTCATGGAAGATTAAATAGCAATATTCTGACCTTTTTAAAGAAAAATCCCTATATATATTAAATATTAACAAGTGAAGTTACACTTCGTGTTCAGAGGTGGACAGAGGCCTTGTCTACACTATAGGGGAAATTTAATTTAAGCTACACAATTTGAGTTACATGAATAGCATACTCACATCGACATAGCTTAGATCTACTTACCGCAGGGTCCACACTATGCATGTCGACTGGAGATGCTTGTCCATTGACTCCTCCTACTCTTCTCAATCTGGTGGAGTACAGGAGTCGACTGGAGAACAATCTGCAGGCAATTTAGCAGGTCTTCACTAGACCCGCTAAATCGACTGCCAATGCATTAATCGCCGCTCGTTGATCCGCCAGTAAGAGTAGCCAAGACCTTAGGAAGCAATTCAAGCTACATTCAAAGTATGGGATTGAGAATGCATTACAATAAGATGAGCGTTCATGTTTGACTTTCACAGCAGCAAAATGCTGCTAGTTGTTCACACATTTTCTACCATTTTGTCTGAAAAATAGCAAAAGAACAGCTCTAAATGGAACAATAAATTAGTTCTCTCTGGCTTTGGGTCTGACCCACCAAAACTAATCTTGTAGAACACATTGAAATCCAGGGATAAAAATTTTAACTGTGTCTTCTGCAATTTGAAAAGTTTGGCTCCCAGGTTCCAGTTTTGAGTTCCTGGTTTATGGCTTTGAGTTTGAGTGCAGTTTCATATATCCATCTATTGTAGCATGGTTATTTTGTTATCTTTTACTCATTGTGGCATAGACTTCTAATATTTTCTACTGCAGATGTGTAATTATCAAATTGACATGCTGCATTTCCTAAGCATAGATTTTCAAAGATTATCTCCACCCCAGTTTCCAGAGTACTAGACATGAATTGTTAAGAAACAAGCAAAATTAAATCTGGCTTATTTATCAGAACTGGCCTCGTAATTATCTTAAATGTGAGGCTTTAAAATATTTGAGTTAAGATTACTGTCTTGCTCTTGTTTGCTATCAGATTGCATCAGTGAAATTCCATCAAAATTGGGAAGGTTAGAAAAATTAACTTGACTTGCTCTTAGTGGTACATCATCCTCATTCACACGAGATTGCTATTCTGATAAGCATTTATGCCAATAGCGCCACATGCTGATATATGAAAACCACTAGCTTTCAGCAGTCCATCTGGTAGTGAAGATTCATGAATCAGGGAGACATGCATTCAGATCCTTGTGAATGCAAAGGTCTGTGCTAGCAGATCTAATTACAAGATTGATTCTAAGGGCGTGTCCTCACTGGGGGGGGGAATCGATGGCAGATATGCAACTTCAGCTACGTGAATCACGTAGCTGACGTTTGCGTATCTGCCGCCGACTTACCTGCTGTCCCCATGGCGGCGGCAGTCGGCGGAGCGCTCCCCCGTCGACTCCAGCTTGTGCCTCCCGGCGAGCTGGAGTTCCGGAGTCGACGGGGGAGCTGCAGGCGATCGATCCCACACCGCGGGGGTGAAGACGAGCCCTTAGATAGGATTTGACCTCCTGGTACTCAGCTGATCTATTAACAGGGAGGACTTTATGCCATGTTTACTTACATCACTAAGAAGTGAATTTTGAAAGGGTTTGAGGTTAGATTTGATTACGATAAGCACCCAGAGTCTTTGATGCTTCTGAATTGTCTGACCATATCAGGAGTTTTCTTGCCACATTCCCCATGTAATATCTTGATCCTCCTCCTACCTACTGTGTTGTCCTGTGAGGGACTTGGTGAGGCAAGTCATTGTCCCCTCTGGTAGGTCTGTTTCTTCCGGAAGGTGATTTTGTTCTTACACTAGTGTGGCTCCATTTATTTCATTGAAATTCATGCTGAATAATTGACCTATCTAGTACCTTTTCCTGTGAGCAAAACTCCCCAATATAAATAGCAGAACTATTTTATAAATAAGTACATTATATATAGTACTGGTATGACTTTTGCAGCAAGGTAGACTGGTTATCAAATAGAGAACTCTGCAATTAATGGAGAGTAAAATCCATTACCATCCATCTAGATAGAAAAAACAAACACTTCTCAAAACAGGTCATTAAATGTCTGCAGACTTGCTGAATGTTATTTGAATGATGGGTTGTCTACAGTATCCTTATCTGTAACAAAGTGCTCATTCTATGTAGGAACAGAAACAGCAGGCCAAAAAATAACCATGTGTTCATTCATTAACAGGTTAAAGCCCTCTTATGCCTGGCATTAGCTGTTGCAGTGATGAGGAAATCTCATAAAAGTTAGCAGTTCAGATGAATATCTTTGAAGCTTAGCTGAACTTTTTTGGTCAAGTAAGGGGCTGGATATCTAGAGAACAGGTTCTCATTGCATTTCTTTGACCTGCACTAGTTGGTTTCACGTCGTTAATCAATACAATGGTCTCAGTTACAGTCATTAAAGTAAAATAATTCTTTTCCGTGTTTAACAACTAAAATAGGTCAGATCTTTAGTTCTTTTGTTCTTCCCCCTGAAGGAAAAATATTTTCTAATTCAGGTTCAATTTTTTTATTTGCTGGAGAGCTTTTCTCCTTTTCCCTCAGAACCCATTGGCATGGGGACATTGAAATGGCTGTTTCTCATTGCTCTTTGTGTGTGAGTGTGATCTGACTACCATGGTAATAGGCGCAGTATAAGAACCTGAACAGACTAGAACTCTCATACATATGGGGAGAAAGGAGCACAATAGAACTCCTTCTTGCACTCTTGCTTAATGACACAGGCTCCTCCATGAGCAGAAAGAGAGGTGAAATATATTGAGGGCATATTTACATTGAAGGCACGTTTACTGCAAATTATTCACTAAATCAAGATGAGAAATCCTTGTGTGTCACTGCCCTTCAGAAATGGGCAATTTATATATAAATGAGTCTTCCAGACTTGGAACAGAAATTGGCAAAATGGTTCTGAGACACATGAACTTTTTTTCCGTAAAAACCCTTCGTTCAGAGCTAAACCCGAATCTTTTTTCTTGTTGATTTGTGTCTAATATGTTCAGTTAATTTTATTCTGTTTACCATCAATATTTTTCAACTCCAATGAGTTTGCACTTCCAGATTGTAATTAGGACCAGAAATAGGACTACTGAAATGCCTTACAGAAGGCCATTCTCATCATAAATCTGGCCTGATGGGAAGCAGAAATACTGGAGTGTAAGGTCTGATTGTGAGATATTTCCAGCCAAATTTAGCAGTGTCAGCTAGATCATAATTCAGAAAACCATCCCAATGCTTGTGGTGTTTGGATCTGGGGTTTTGCTTTAGGCTTCTCAAATTTAAATGATTAGAAGAGGTGAAAGAGCAGAAAAAAAAGGATGTGTCAGATGTCATAAGTGCTCTTTATTAGGAAGCTGGATGCCATAGGAGAATGGCAATGAGATACAAAGACCTTCACCTCTTGGTTCTTACTCATTTTAATGTAGATGTGCTTGAAATATGAATAAAAGTTTCTATGATGGAGTATGACCTATGTAAATGAGTTGGTGGTGTCAATCAGCTACTTATACTCATCATCATATAGAAAACACTATTAGAAAATTGCTAGTTGCAGCAGGGAGGCCAAAGATGGTGTGGAATACTGACTGTGTCATCTGTATCACTCTCTCTCTATCCTCCCACTGCTTTCGTAGCCCTGGTCTACACTGGGGGGGGGGGGGGAGGGAATCTAAGATACGCAACTTCTGCTATGAGAATAGCTCCCCCATCAACTCTGCCTGTGCCTCTCTCAGCGGTGGAGTACAGGAGTTGATGGGAGAGTGCTCAGGGATCAATTATCACGTCTAGACTAACAGATCTCACAGCGTTGATCCCCGCCATAACATAGACCTGCCCGTAGAGGTTGTCCCTTCAGACATACTGGCAGTCCTGTTTGCACTCCTGCTTCCAGTGATGTATTTTTCCTGTGGATACTTGCCAATTAAAACGTAAATCTGGTGTCCCCCACCCACTCACGTACACACACAAATATTTAGTAAAACCATGAAGCAGCTTTGGAATTTATGCTCTGTGTTGAGTTAATAGGTATAGAATTTGGAGGCAGAGCAAGTGTTAAATTTGCAGCAGTCTCCCCTTCCATTTTGTATCAGCCAATGTATTCCATCAATCATGGACTTCAAGCTGCTTCTTAGCAATCCAAAAGTACTAGCTGTGTGTCTCAATAACACTAAGACCATGGATAAAAAATAACTATATAACCTACCTGAAAAATAATGGCCTAGTATATATCATATTACTGATTCTTTGGGGGGGGGGGGAGGGGTATACACCACCAAACAGTAATCTAAATGAAAATTCCAAAGTAATGACAAGGTCTAACTTTCCTGGTGCATAATCAAATGCTTCCAAATACTTATTTACTGCACATAACAATTTGTAAATAAGGTTAGAGGGAGATGTGCCAGAGCTAATTCATTTTTTCCAAAGTTTAATTTACAAAACCCTTTTTAAAAAAAACTCTAAGCAGAGTTAGACCACAGGCAGATCAGATTTGAGCTCATTCACCACCTTTTCAAATCTGCTATATGTGAACAGAACAGAGAAAAATGGCAATATTTGAAGAGAGGTTAGAAAAATTGATGTGATCCAGTTGAGAACAAAATCATAATTAAATCCAGTGTTTGTAACATACATGAAACCCTTCATTGATTCAGAAAACAAATACTGAGAACAGTCATTGACAAACCGGATCAGACCAAAATCCCACGTAGCCCACTATCCTATCTCTGAAAATAGGACGTAGCAATTGCTTCAAAGAAAGGAGCAAGAAAGAGCACAGTGGACAATTGTGGAATAACCTGTCGGTAGGGGATGTTTCTTGCCCAATCCCATCATGTAGGGGTTGGTTAATGTCCTGCAACTGGAAGGTTTATCTTCCTTCTAAAAATATTTTAATGTATTTATATACTGAAATCTGGGTAATGTAATGGCAGATGTTCACAGGTGCATTGACTATCAGTTATTAAATACAATGTTTTACTATTTCCTAGCTAGATATTAGTAACTAAGGCTGGGATTGTCAGTGAAGCCCATGAGAACCAGGTGTCCAAATCCCAGTGAAATTCAGTGTGATATGGGTGCCTAACTACATTCAGACTCCTTTAAAATCCCAGCCAAGGGTCATGCAGGGACCCACTCAAACAGAGGCTTTGACAGGATTGATGCCTAATTTGTTATTTTACAGCAAATTAATACAGAAATATAAAATACCAAGATTCAAGAATAATGCCCTTATTAAAAGGACCTTGCTATTCTTTGGCCATGGTTCAAGACACTTCAGGTTACACTTAAAATATCTCATTTAAATTTTGCCCTTTTAAAACATTTATTTTTCTGATAATTAGCTGAAATTTCACAACAGGTATTTTGAATGAGAAAAGGATTTTTTTTGTTTGTTTTTTTAAGTCAAAATGAAACATTTTGCCAGTCTCAAAACTTTTCTCCCAAAAAAGCGAGTTGAAAAACTCAAAATCGACCCGTTTCCACAAATCCATTCTCCAACCCCCATCCTGCCAAAATTTGTTTCCTGATTTTTTTAAAGAAAAGTTATTGAAAATAATACCTTTTGAATTAATAATTACTTAAAAAATATGTAATATGCATATGTAACATTGTAGAAGGCTCACTTACCACCTGGTGTGCCTCCTCATGGCTAGGCATGGCATAGCAACCCTTCTCTATTTTTTGCTCCTCGAAGGCAGCTACTTGTGCCACTTGGTGGTCTTTTCTGTCTTGTGATTTAGCCCTCTGGTCAGGATGGCCAGAGCCTCACCCTTCCAGGGCAACAATCTCATTAACTGTCACTTGGGCTCCTAAATCAATTATGTATTACAACACTGAGAGCAGCAACACTTTTCAAAATCTGGGTCTTTGTGACCACATAGCAGACTTTTGACTCCAATCTGAGTTTAGTAGTCCTTGCCCCTTTTCTTTTGAGACTTACACTGACCCAACTGTAGGGCATGGTAGAGGAATTCACTCCCACTCTCTGTTCTGGATTCTAGTGCAAGGCCCTTGTAATAAGCAGCTAGCATCTGTTCCTTATGATTCTTTACTGATCCACTGACCACTTATCTTTGCCTGTTTGCAGGCATCTGGCTTAGAACTACATTCTTCAGTCCTCTCTCCCTAGAGTTTCAGCTCTCCATATAGCTTTATTCAGTTTATTGCTGAGTAGCGGGAACCCATTTCTCCTGCTACCCTATCCCTTCAAAGGCCAGTCCCATAATATACACTCCCTCTGCAGCTCTCCTCTCAATCCTCCACTATTGGCCCTTCTATTCTTCCTTTCTAGGAACCACCCAATGTGGTTCTCTCCAGCTGGGTCTAATCCTTAAAAACCCATCTCTTCTCCAGATGCCATAGAATGGGCTAACTGGGCTCACCTGCTCCCTTAACCCTGCTACTGTAGGATTTATCCACCCCATCACAAAATTATTCAAGATCACTGTTGTATTAGTAGCAGTAGCTGCAAAAGATCAAGAGGTCTTTGTTATTTATGTTGTCCAGTAGAGATGTGTGTATATGCAGAGAATATATTCAATGAACAACACTACTCTTTTGGTTTGTACTGTCAGTTTTCCAGTCTGCTTAATCTCCCCTTGCAAGTTAAACCGTGTCTCAGATAGTCAGAGAAGGAAACCCATTTTACCATTAATCTTCATCTCTACCACTAAGCTTCCTCTCACTGCCAAATCTGATTCAAAATTACCCTGCTGTTCTTCCAAAACCCAAGTGGCCTCATTCTACCACTTGCTGACCTCATAACAACTTTACCATATTACTTGCTTGTCATGTCGCTCCAATCTTGGCCTTTATCCTTCCTTCCACCTCAGCCTCCATAGGTGGGAGGGGCCACAGTTCCACTTGTAAGCCTTCTGTACTCCCTTTTTGTGAAATACTTCTATTTAAATATTAGCTCAAAACCATCCTTGTCTCTTTAGCCTTTAATTGACTCTTGATGCAGGAATCACTTTCTGATGACCTGTGTGAGGTCACTATAGAAATTAATGGTTGTTATTTAGAATATAAAATATCATTGTAATGTGTTTCTGCACACTATACTGTATTTTCCATTTGGTATATGTTCTATAAACAATGGAGAAAGGATTGTGCACTTAATGGGTTTCTGCTTTACCTGTACTGCTGAAAAAAATGTTGCCCCAAACCCTACATTTAGTGTAAAAAATAAGACTGTCAAAACCTAGAATCATAGCACAGGCCACTAAAAAGGCAATTGCTGTTGTTTTTACAAGAGAACTCAAGGGTCTATAATGCATAGTAGCATACATATGTTTTATTCATTTTCACAAAGGATGGTTTGATTAATTATAAATCTCTGTCTTCTCAGATGCTGTGTTGTAGAAATCATTTAGTGACTTCTAAAAGAATTTTAAAAGCAAAAAAGAACCAGCAGGCCACCTCGGTGCTCTACTGGAAATGCACAGATAAGACTAAGGTCAGGTTTTTGCTCCCTGAGATGGAAAGAGCTGGCAGCGATCTGGAAATAACAGTTGTAGCCCTTGAGAGAACAAAGTGCAGTAAGTCACTCTCAGAGCAGCTGCATTTACTAGTGCTGTGTTTTGAAAAATCTGTCCTTAAAGGTCCAGAGGCAAATTAGAAAATAATTTTTTAATTTAATTACACAAAAATTTCCAATCCCAACTTGACTCTCCTAAAGAAAGACTCAAATGGTAACCTGGGCCAATGATAAAATAGCAGTGGGGGGAGGGGGGGTGGAGGAAAGGGATATAGTTCTTGGTACTGGAGATGCATTCCCAGAGTGTTTTTGGACAAGCAAGGACCAAGATTCTACCTAGCGCCTACATAAGGGTTAAAATACAGAGGGGAAGTTCCACTCAACATGTAAATTTCCCTTGTAAAGCGGTGCAAGGAGAGGTACAGTTTACCCTTAAATGAATACAACTTAAAGTGGGCTACTGCTCCTGAGATGAAGTTTTCAGCATTGCATTGTGCTGTATGGTTTTATGAAATGAGAATGAGCAATGGAAGGTTGCTTTCTCTTTTTGTTATGTACAGAATGCAAAGTGAACCTTATGGTGTGATTTTTCACTCTGTGTTGGGAAGAGCAGGAGAGAGTGTGTGAGAGTCTACCATTATCAATATGCAAAGGCTACACTACTGGCACCATTTTGACAAATGTAGAATACATTATCTGAAAGTAAAAAAAGCTGTGCAGAGTGTTTTACTGGTCCTTAATTCAGCCTAAGTGCCCTGTTAATTACCTTGAGTCACTTATGTGATTATTAATAAATGCATTTTGCATAACACAAAAGTCCGACTCAGTACTGAATAGTTAATATATTGAAGTGGATTAAATTTGTAATATTACTGCAGCAAGCTGCGGATGCAGTTACAGTGGGACAAGGATGGTTTGTGGTTAGAATGTGACTTGTGAGACCCACTTTCATCTTCTTGCTCTGCCACAGACATCCTGTGTTGCCTTGAGCAAATAAATTAATCTCTGTGTGCCTCAATGGTCCATCTGTAATTAAGAGATAGTGGCATTTCCCTACAATCCCTTAATGACTGTAGGACTTGCAGATACTTTAGTGATGGGGGCCATATAAATGTCTCCAGTTAGGTGATCACTTGATTTAATCTGTTTAGTCAATCTCAAAATATCTGTTTCCTTGAAAGATAAATATTTTGTTAAATGATTGATGCCAATCCTTAGTCTGGAGCTGCTTTGAAGTCTTCTAAAAGCACAACTGGTCCTAATGGTGGGATAGCCAGACACAGGAGTACCAATCAGCAGAAGGGAATCCTCACAGTAATGCAGACACAAAAAACAACAACTCCTGTATCACTTTATACGCCTGGCATAGGTGATGTAGCTGGGAGGTGGAAAGAGGTGTGGCTGACCAAGGTTTCCTTGAACCCTGGCGTTTCTTGGCTACAATAGTGGCCCCTTGATTTTGAAAACAGAACACACTGGACATTGGATTAAAGGCCAGTGCTGAAACTTTTACTGACATACTAGAACTCAAACAAGGAGACAAATGCAGGTTTGGCCAGTGTGCTCTTGGGGAAAAATATCCTTCTCAACTCTAAATATAGCAACCAGTTTTAGCCTGAGGAGGCAAGGACCAGTCAGAATTACCTCGAGTCTGAAAGCAACTACCACTCAAAACCCAATATTATATATGGGTGTATCAGCACAGATATAACTCAGGAAACACTGCAGTTGGCTCATTGGGCAACATTTCAGGGTGTCAGGAAAGGAGGAAATGGTTTCTTCTCCCCTTTGAACCATAGAATGGCAACCACTTTTAATCCTAGTATATGAAATGTTCATGAGAGTCTACAGATCCAACTCCCTTAGTGCCAGCATCACAGGGTCTCTGAAAGGACAACAGGGTCACCAAGGGCTACCTCTCCCACATGGAAATATAAATAAGAAAAAGGGGTAGGAGAGGTGAGAAAGAGACAGGTCAGGTGCAAGTAGGCATATGGGCATCATTCCCCAGTTCACAAATTGATCTATCCCTGAGGAAACAGTGATCCTCAGTATGGAATCATTTCTTATCACTAAAGGCTTGACTATCCAAATGCTCAGTTCACTTTCCATGAGTACCAGTCAAGGGAAATCACTGAAACATTCCAGAGGAAACCTTTTGCACTATTCACACAGCTGGAGTAATGCCCAGACTTTCTCTATCATTCAGTTACATAAAGTCCTCAGTGAAATGGGATTAAATTAAGAGACCACATGCCAAACCCCAAGATCTGAACACACTAAAAGTTTGGGACATTTGTAACTTAAACCCACATCTGGTCCTGCCTTTATAATGGATTCGGTCCAGAACCAGAGTCTCCTGAATTTTAGGGTTTGATTGAAATTTTGCAGTTTAAGCCCATATCTAGTTTAAACCCATGATCTAGATTTTCAGCTGAAAGCTAGTGACCCAAATCCTGAAGTTACTCAGATAAAACTCCCATTATTCAAAGGTGGCATTTACAGCAGTGAGGGTGATGGGTTACATCCCGTGAGGCAGGCAGGAAAGAAAGGCTCTCCACACTTCATGGGAGAGGGTGCTCTGTAAAAGCAGGATTGGTCAGGTATAAATTTAAAAGGGTTTTATAATCCACCTAAGTGCTAACATCATGTTATGAAAGGAATGTAACACACGAGTTTGTAAAGGAAATTTCCTCCCACAGCAAATTCAGTTAAACTTCATGAAAAGTGGACACAGGCTTGGTGGTAAATTAATAAGTTATTTTACACTTCACCTATTTTTATTTCAATAGTTTAGAATGATTGATTACTGCATGTTAAGAGCAGGAATTTAAGAATAATGAATGCTGAATTAATTCTTTCACATACTAGTCAGTTGAAATAGTGCATGACCAAAATGCCCAGTATTGAAGGTGCCACCAAAATAAAACACCAGCAATTATTCAGGCAAACTGAACCCAAGAATCAATCCATGCTCATGTTTATACATACTTGATGTGTACATGTTTGTATATCAAAAATATGGTAGAATTATGGGTATTAGAGGGAAAACAACATGTTAGGTGAAATCAATTTAATTTTTTCCTGAGATCTCCTTCAGGGCCTTACTGTTGATTTTCACACAAGGCCTCTCTATATTGGATTATGAACTAATTATTTCCAATGGGAAATTTCACATGCTCCTATGACAGGTATAAAGTTAACT
Organism: Sternotherus odoratus; assembly: GCA_032164245.1. Taxonomy (NCBI): domain Eukaryota; kingdom Metazoa; phylum Chordata; order Testudines; family Kinosternidae; genus Sternotherus; species Sternotherus odoratus. Next base: position 73,124,151 of record JAVMKO010000006.1, on the reverse strand, counting down.
TATGTTACTTCAACATAGTAACTATAGAAACAGTGAGATTCAGTGGCAACACTTCTCTGTAGGTCTCTATCCTCTCTGGGTTTTGAGGGCAGTAGCCAAGATGTCAGCTTGCTGGGTTTACTCTAGGAACAGGCTAGCTGGGAATAACAACTCAATGAGATGGAGAAATGTAACAACATTTCTTCTCCCTTTATTCAGCAGAGTAGAAGGTTACAGTAGCTTTATTGCACTGCAAATTTACAATGATTCTTATCAGATAGTGTCATTTGGTACCTTCCTGTAAAGTATAAATGATGTATACCCATTCTGAAGAACAGAGCTCTCTGATTTGAACCAGAGGGGAAGCAACATTAAAAAAAATATTGTGGGTGGGATGGGGAAAGAATGCTCAACTGAGACTGCATGGTAAAGGGAAAACACATGAATGAAACAATATGAGCCTTCCAGCTGCCTAAATGAGGACTTCAAGAGGAGAATTAAAAGCTGTGATGAGTGGGGAGACATGTTTCTGTCATTCCCTTTACATTCCTAGGAGTTACACTTACATCTCTGACAGGACACAGTGAACGATGAAGCTTGCTGAGTTCTGGGTCTCCTACAGAATACGTACCCAATGGGTGATACAGGAAGTGATGTTTGTGATTCAAAAGGATACACTCTTCCATCTGAATCTGTACTTATCCAGTGCAGCGTTTTCGTGTTAGGGGGGCTACTGTGCTTCTGGAGATGTCCCCTTTCAAATGCAACATGAAACTGAGACTTTGTTTGTGATTAGAAGAGGCCCCATGGCAATTTTTGCAGAGTAGTGGTGCTAATCCCTTGGGCCACTCTATCAGGTTTGATCCTGCAAGGAGCTGAACACAGGGATAAAACCCAAAGTGATCAATACTGTGTATATGACATCCTTGTGCTTAAAACTAAACATTTGGCTAGCAATGACATGGGAATTGCATTAATCTTGCATCTGTTGTTCATAATAAAATGGCCAGTGCAATAAGTGAGATTTGCCTTGCCAAATGCCAACTGATAGCAGAGGGAGCAAGCTTAAACTCATTCAGCCATTAACTGCATTTTAGTATTTAGTTTGCTGCTTTGACATTTTGACAGCTTGTTTTGTATTGGCTGCTGCATGGAATGGTAAGGAAAGGTTAAGCCTGTAACATTTTACCTAGATGTCATTTATAATATCATGAGTGTTTTCAAGCATCTTAAATTGGGCTCTTGGAAAGTCACAATTACCCTTCAAAACAATTGCAAGTAATCGTTGTGGCTAATATGGGTGAGCTCCTGGTCTACAGAGGTTTCTCATGAAGCATTTCCTATTTTCATTACATGAATGATGTAATCTGATCTGAGATTATCAGCCTGTTACCTGTGCATGAATGCCTGAAGACTCATTAATCGTCCAGAAGAAATTGTTCATTTTTGTCTCTTTTTTTATTTAAAAAAGGCAAATGATGCAATATTGGAATAATAGGTTTTTGATCATTTAAAAAGGGAAATTTTGTTCCACCGTTTGACCCTCACCCACCATATCAGAAGCACAAGAGACAGGCTGGGGAGATGATTTTCATAGCAAGGCAGACCTTCAAGAAACTAGTTCCAGTAATATAAATATGTGAGAAAATGTCATCTAAAGTGATAATACTAATTGTCTGAGTAACAGCAGGAAACAGAGAAAGAACTGACCTCCTCATTTCTGAATTAAACTGCTCATGACCCTGCTTCAAATGGGGTTTGACGAACTAAAGGAGCGAAGCATACTGAATTAAATTTCTCATAGGTGACAAGGTTTCCCCCCCATTATGTATATGTCTGGATTAGCGTGGCTGGTTTGATTTATTAGACATATAACTGATTCAGATCCAGCCCAATGTATCTGTGATGGGACTAACTCACAAAGAACGGAATTTGCAATGGATCCAAAATTTTTCACAGTTCAAGGAGGTCCAGATACAGTTTTCTGTCTCTTCTCTAGTAAGAGAATCACTGGACCAGGAATACAAACTGCAGGATTTTCAGAAGTGCTTGGCATTGAGCAAATTTTGCTCCTATTAAAATAAATGTCAAAACCCACATTGAGTTCAGAAGAAGCATAGTAGACTTTGAAAATCTGACTACTATTAAGCACAAGATATTTTCCTCCATTAATATGTTGCAAAAATACTGAATACTGATAGCCTCAGTCATCCATGCAAATACTACATCGGGGTGGGCAAACTGTAGTCCGTGGAACCATCCTGCCCGGCCCCTGAGCTCTCAGTTGGGGAGGCTCCCCCACTCCCCTGCCTTCTTCCCTCTCCCAGAGCCTCTGCATGCCGCATCCAGGAATGGCCCTGGATAGTGCTGCAGCGATGTGACTCTGGCAGGACTTGAGCTCCTGCCACTCGGAGCAGCATGGTAAGGGGGAGGAACTGTGAGCTCCGGCGGGCAGCGTGGCCTCCAGCCACACTGCTCGAGTGGTGGGGTAAGGGGACCTGGGGCTTGTATAAGGTGGAGTCCCAGGGGACAGTCAGGGGCATGGAGCAGGGGGTGGTTGGATAGGGCAGAGGTTCTGGGATGGTGGTGGTCACAGGATGGGGAATGTGGGGGTTGGATAGGGTGTGGGAGTCCCGGGAAGGGTGGTTGGGTGAGGTCTTGGGAGGGTGTAGTCGAGGACAAGGAGCAGGATGGGTCAGGGATTCTGAGGGAGCCAGTTGGGGGCAGTAAGTGGATGGCTGTCAGATAGGGGGTGGGGCCAGGCTGTTAGGGGAGGCACAGCCTTCCCTACCCAGCTCTTCATGCAGTTTTAGAACCCCCATGTGGCCCTCAGGCCAAAAGGGTTGCCCACCCCTTTACTACATAGTACTTCCTTTAATAAAACAGTTATTCAGGGACAAATCATCTGTAAGGTGGGGGAGGTGCTGAAAGGGTGAGGCCAGGAGGATTGTTCACTATGTGGATTCCCTTATCCGTCCAGTAGAGATAGACACTGGAATTAAAGGGGGGGAGAGAGTTAGCCCCCATTTTGAACACCCGGCCAGCCAGTTAGCTGTAAAATCGCTCTTTATGTCTGTTCTCCACTTGCTTTACTTGTAAAATGTTAACAAGCCCACAGGTAAAAGAAACAGAATGGGCACCTAACCAAAAGAACCAATGGGAACACTAGAACTTTTAAATTTGGGGGGGAAAAAAACCTTTCCCTTTCTCTGTTGTTCTCTGGGCTGCAGGGACACAGAGAGCAATGCTATAAGCGGAAATGCTGTGTAAGGTTTGAACCAAGTATGGAAAAGTATCTTCCATACCTAGAAGAAATAACTTGGATAGGAAATGTTTAGTTAGATGCTATCAGGGTTATTTCTTATTTTGGCTTGTGGATCTCTTCTGTGCTAACCCAAGATTCTTTTGTTTGCTTTTAACCTTTAAGCTCAACCCCCAATAAGCTATTTTGGGTGACTGATTTTTGGAATTGCTCTTTTAAAAGCTAGCTAAAGCCTAAGCTCCAAATGTATTTCCTTTCTTTTTGTTTTAATAAAATTTACAATTTTAAAAAACAGGATTGGATTTTTGGTGTCCTAAGAGGTTTGTGCATCTGCCTCTGATTAGCTGGTGGCCAGAACTAATTTCTTTTGTTTTCTTCCTCAGCTCTTTTCTGAAGGGGAAGGGGTGGTAAGGGTTTGAGGGTATCCCACAGGGAGGAATTCCCAAGTGCTCTTTCCTGAGTCTACTTTTTTTTTTTTCATTTGGGTGGTGGCAGCATTACCAAGCCAAGGTCAGAGAAAAGCTGTAACCTTGGGAGTATAATACAAGTCCGGAGTGGCAAGTATTAATTTTTAGAATTCTTGAGGGCCCCCACTTTCTGCACCCAGAGTGACAAAGGGGGGGTTCAGTTTTGCTAAACACACTGCCATATTAATATAAGAACTCTCACAAGACCTCCACTATGATTCCATAATGTGACACTCTGGGGTTCAACCCAGAGGTTCTGTCACGGTCTGCCTTGGTACGTGGGCCCTCTGTACTGTGCAGCTTTGGTTCAGAGACCTGATATTATCAGCCTGCTTACAGCACAATATCCACTCCCTGGAATTCACCAGACTAGTTATTCCTTGAAAAGAGACACCTATTGACATTAATGGGAGTTGTGACTGTTTATGCTGGGACTGAATTGGGATCGTATCCTCTATACTTAATTGTTTCTAGTGATGAGGTATTGTTTGCATAAAAAACAGCATTTTGGTGCCACAGTTTGAATCTGGTCATGGTTAATAAATCCATGATAGCGTGCTCCACTACTGGCTTATGCAGTAAGTTCTTTATACAGGTTGAATGCATCAGACATCACAGAGCTAATCTCGTTTATAAGAAATCTGTAGAGAAATTATGGACACCCTAGAAGAAATCCCTTATTGAACTGAGCACTAGGAAAATGAAATCATCTACATAATAATTTCAAATTGTACCTAGATCTGCTCTTCAGAGAAACAGAGGAGTTCAGACACCATTAGCACTGGTGTGCAATTACATAATGATTAAATCCAAAATGAGAAAATCAGACATTACTGTGAATATTTCATTGAATCAGGCTTCATTTGCTATATAATTTGTCAAGTATATTGCATAGAAACAGAAGGTATTTCTGTTTCATTATGCTGAAGCATCCTTTTCACAACATAAGAGACACCTCCATGCCAGGGCAAAATTAATTTCCCTTTGAAATCTTTCATTCTCACTCCTCAGCCTTGCTCTTTCATTAAATGGAGTTTGAAATGTACACTTGTATTTCTGCAGGTAAGATTTCCTTGACATGTGATTTGTTTCTGTGGGTATTTTCAGTTAGAACTTTTCCTTTCCATAGCTTGAGGAATTCCATAGATTTTTCTCAGCCTCTTTTTCTGAAATGTTCCGAATAAGATACTTGTCGACTTGTTTTAGAAGCACACGATCAGATCTGCAGCTGATGAAAATCAACATAGCTCCTTGACTCCAACGGAGTGTCTCCAATTTATACCAGCTGAGAATCTGGCATTTAGTAATGGTGAAACTATAACCAAATGAAAGATGGTTAGCTCAACATTCTCAGAATTGGTCATTGATTTTGGATGTCCATTTTTAGCATGTCAGTGTGGGCACTCAAAAACTGAAGTACTCAAAGTCGGGAGCAACTTTGGAAAATTTTGGCTTTAAATTCTTGAAACTATTTTTTCCTGTATTTAAAAATTACATTTCTTTATAAACTTGTTCATGTTGCTTGAAATGATGAGCTTAAAACAGGTGTGATATAGTTTACCAGGACACAGATGTTTTATATTTTTTGCTTTGAAAACAAACAATCTTCTTTTTAACCTATGACAAAAGTAGATAATTACTAATTTACTCAGATATGTGCCTTGGTCCCACTGAATTCAGCAGCATAGCTCCCCATTGACTTAAATATAAAATAGAGACACAGTAGAGTGAGTGATGGCAAATAGTCACACAATATGTCTGCAGACATCAAGTTTACTTGTTCCTTTCCCTTTTGGTGTTAGCTCAATAGCAGAATACATTTCCTACAGGAGACAGTGATAAATTACCAAGAAAACTTTGTTTCCATTCTGGAGTTTATAAAATACTAGCAAAAATACCCGGCGTTGCTCGGGTCTGTCGGAGGGGGGGAGGGGGGAGAGAGCTGAGCAAGTGCGGGCGCCATTGGAGGGGGGCGGGGGGAGAGAGCTGAGCGAGTGCGGGGGGCCGTTGAGAGGGGGAGGGAGGAGAGAGCTGAGCGAGTGCGGGGGGCCGTTGAGAGGGGGAGGGAGGAGAGAGCTGAGCAAGTGCGGGGGCCGTTGAGGGGGGGGAGGGGGAGGAGATTTAAAAAAAATTCGATTCTTACCTGAGGGGGGAGAGAGCTGAGTGAGTGGGGGGACTGTTGGAGGGGGGAGAGGGGAGAGAGCTAAGTGAGTGCGGGGGCCGTTGGAGGGGGGAGGTGGGTGAGATTTTAAATTTTTTTTATTCTAACCTGAGGGGGGAGAGAGCTGAGTGAGTGCGGGGGCCGTTGGAGTTGGGGAGGGGGGAGAGAGCTGAGTGAGTGTGGGGGCAGTTGGAGGGGGAGGGGGGAGAGAGCTGAGCAAGTGGGGGGCATTTGAGTGGGGGGGAGGGAGGAGAGAGCTGAGCAAGTGGGGGGGCATTGGAGTGAGGTAGGGGGATGAGATTTTAAAAATTTTCAATTTTTACCAGAGGGGGGTGAGAGCTGAGCATCTGCGGGGTCCGTTGGAGGGGGGGAGGGGTGAGAGACCTGAGCGAGTGGGGGGGCTGTTGGAGTGGGGGGAGGGGAGAGAGAGCTGAGCGAGTGCAGGGTCTGTTGGAGGGAGGTATTATCACATCATAACTATGTCACAGAGAACAGCAGGTGTTAACCTGTTGCCCAGCTGATGTGAATGGGCTTTAAAGAATTTCACCCCTAGGGGCGTCAGAGGTGAGATTTGAAAAATTTTCAATTCTTACCCTAATCAGGACCCTAAAGCCTATAACTGTACCAAATTTCAAGTCTCTAGCTCAAACGGTGTGGAAGGAGTAAGGGAACGTACAGACACGCACGCACTCACGCATACACCATTTGACTTTTATATATATAGATGGACATGTGTAATGCAAGAATCAAGATGTACAAGGCCAGCCTTATGACACAACTGTACAAACATATTTGTATCCATGATTTGCTCTTAGGAGAGTGGTTTTGTCATTTTAAATTCTGGAGAAATCATAAATGAGTTACTGCACTATTTTTTAAAAAAATGCATGGACTTTAGAAAGATTTGTTTTATTGACCTCTTTCTGTTCCCTTTTCTCAATACAATCTATAAGGAAGATAAGCTCAAGGCCTAGATTTTAAAATGTTTGTGTTATCAGAATGCAAGATTTCTCTGGAGCATATGAGGAAAGCATGCTAGCAAAACTAAAAAGGGCCAAACCTATTTCATTCCAACCTAAAAATTCACCTTTGGGCAGAGAACATGCATGCAAAAATAATGTGACCAACTGAAAAAGGGAAGTTATAGTGAAAGTTGAATTATATCCTTCACTGTAACTTTAAGAAGAACTCTTCATATAATAGCAGCAAAACTTTCAATTTAATACTTAGACTTTAAATCAGTTATTTTATATTCTTATACTTTTTTTCCAAATAATTTCATGAATAAGCAGACAGCATAAAAAGTTGCATGATTACTAGTTACTACACATTATATGGATATATTAGTCTAGACATGACTTCTTTATGCCTAATGCAAAATGTAAAAATATGGCATTTCAAAATTATAACAAACTAGCAAAAATACCCGGCGTTGCTCGGGTCCGTCGGAGGTGGGGAGGGGGCAGAGAGCTGAACGAGTGCGGGGTCTGTTGGAGGGGGGAGGGGGCAGAGAGCAAACCTGACACCCCCACCTCACCCCCCCGACCAAACCCGACACCCCCACCTCACTTACCCCTCGACCAACCCTGACTCACATTTTCACCCCCCCCACCCAAACCCAACACCCCCACGTCACCCCCTACCAACACCCCCTGACCAACACCCACACCTCACCCCCGTAGACCAAACCTGACACACCCACCTCACTTTCCCCCCCAACCAAATCCGACATCCCTACCTACCACCACAAACAAACCTGACAACCCCACCTCACTTACCCCCCCACCAAACCCAACAACCTCACCTTACCCCCCCACCAAACCCAACACCCCCTGACCAACCCCAACACCCACCCCTCACCCACCCCAACACCTTCCCCCCCAGACCAAACCCGACACCCCCACCTCTCCCCCCTGTCCACACCCGACACCCCCACCTCACCCCCCAACCAAACCCGACACCCCCACCTCACCCCCCGATCAAACCCGACACCCCCACCTCACTTACCCTCTGACCAAACCCAACACCCCTACCTCACTTACCCTCTGACCAAACCCAACTCGGGTCCGTCGGAGGTGGGGAGGGGGCAGAGAGCTGAGCGAGTGCGGGGTCCGTTGATGGGGGTATTATGACATCATAACTATGTCGCAGAGAACAGCAGCTGCCCAGCTGATGTGATTGGCCTTTAAATAATTTCACCCCTGGGGGGGCGTCAGAGGTGAGATTTGAAAAATTTTCAACTCTTACCCTGGTTAGGACCCTAAGACCTATAACTGTACCAAATTTCAAGTCTCTAGCTCAAACGGTGTGGAAGGAGTAAGTGCACGTACATACATGCATACACGTATACACCATTTGACTTTTATATACATAGATATACATGGATGAAGCTCAGAAAAATCCAACTCACTTTTTTCTGATGTCAAACTAAAGTACCATTGCTCTGCTATTTATAATAATGACATCAGCAGAAATCTATCATTGCAGTCTTATTTAAAATGACTATTTTATTATTGTTATTTTTAAAGATAGTTAAATTATACACTTTCTTTAAAGACTTTTCACAATTGTCTTAGAAACCTGATATAGGAACATGCCATATAGGCCCCAGTTCAGCAAGGTATTTAAGCATGTGTGTAACTGTTGACTTTAATCGGAGTATTCACATTCTTAAAGTTATACAGGTACTAAATCATTTCCAAGATATATAATATTATCTACTTATCTAAGGCAACACTTCAATGTTATTAAGGATGACCAATGTATATATATAAACATAAGTGAAATAAATAATACAGTAAACCCTCGATTTAACGGACCTCGATTTAACGGACTTCGGATGCAACGGACAAAATTTCTAAGCAAGTCTGATGCATCCGAAATCCATTTGTCGAGGGCTGGCTCCCGGCTGCCGCCCGGGTCACAGCAGCGGGTGGGCTGGCTGCCGGCTCCCGGCTGCCGCCCGGGTCACGGCAGCGGGCGGGCTGGCTGCCGGCTCCCGGCTGCCGTCCGGGTCCCAGCAGCCGGGACCCGGGCGGGCTGGCTGCCGGGTCCTGGCTGCTGCCTGGGTCCTGGCAGCAGGCGGGCTGTGGAGCTGCCGCCCCCCCGGCCCTGTGGCGGGCGGGCTGCTGCTCCGACAGCTCGGTTTTTTTTTTAAATTAAATAACGGACTTTCTGATTTAACGGACACCCCCTCGCCCGAATTAGTCCGTTAAATCGAGGTTTTACTGTATAGGAATGGTCCTTAAAAAAAAACTTGCCAATGTCTTTGTGAAGAGAGAACCTCCCCTCACTCTAAACACTGGGGTTTAAGTGAGGGGTCTCTTCTATGACCACGTAACTATAAGCTACTTTCCCTGCCTAAGTTAAATCTTTTCCACCCCCAAAACCCACACTCTACCAGTTGGGAATTGGGGTTCTGCTGCCACCATTCATGTGAATCTCCTATGCCCTGGAGGGGGCAAATGAACACCCCAACTTCCCCTACCTCTCCCTGAGAGATTGGGACACTCACAGACTGCTCCCCCCCCTTCCCCTTTCTAGCCTGAAGGAAGAGAGAGAGATGCAGCCCACCGGCTCACGAGCGGTGCCTGCCAAATTCAAAGCTAGGACTACTTTAAGGGAATAACCAAACACTTTTTATAACAAAAAAGTTTTAATAAAGAAAAGAGAAAACTTACAATACAGCTTCACAGATCTAAAGCTTTCTGATCCCTCCCTCAAGATTACCCCCTGGAAGATTAGTGACACTTTAAATCAGGTACAAAATTTATGAGATCAAAATGCAACTTACATTTAGTCTAATCTTAGAAATAGAAGGGTGCTTCATCTCTTCCAAAGCTGGGGGGAGGGGAGAAGGGCTTCCATAGCTGGAAAAGGGGTCGAGCTAGCCCAAAGCTCTGGGACCAACTGAACTGACTTCCTGGTTCTTCCTCCAGATGGGCTAATCTGACGACACCCCCCCTTCCCTCAGTTAACCCCATACAGGTAAAACAACAACTCTCAAGCACTTCACACTTATGACAGTCTTACATAACTTTTCAGGATTTGCTAGAGTTCTTATACATCTCAGTACTATTATATGGTAAAGAATTCAGCAAAGCTGGAACAACACTGGTAGAGTTATAAGAATGACCACTGTACATAAGTAACAATTATTTCAATCAGATAGTACCAAAAATGGAGAATACGTCATTTTACTCATTCCCCAGTTTGCTGGACTGAACTCTGTTCAGTTTATTCTTCCACAAATGCTTCAAAGATATCAGCCTGTTCTTGATGGATTTCCAGTACCCCATCTCTCTAGTATCTAGTTATGAATGCAAACTTAAATGCAGTGCTAAATAACTCCTGAATGGACCTGGCTCTCCATCACCTTGCCATTCAGCCACTGAAAACTGAGTGCTTGTTTTCACTACCATATTAGGTCATTTTGAACATGACCTGTAGGAGTCCATGTTAACTGACAGGAGTAAAACATCATCTGCAGACAGTCACTGCTATGCTTAGCATTATGTAGGATGATCATTACTATTACTTGCATTACAGTAGTGTTCTAACTGGGAGCAGGAGCCCAGTATGATGAGACACAGTCCCTGGCCTGAAGAGCTTAGTCTAAATTGAAAGCAAATGCAAGTATTAAGTACCTTACTGAAGATCACACAGCTAAACCAGGATTGGAACGCAAGTCTGTGGACTCCCAGCCTAGTGCCCTATCCACTAGACTGGGGGTTCTCAAACTGTGGGTTGGGATTCCAAAGTGAGTCACGACCCCAGTTTAATGGGGAAAACACAGCTAGCTTAGACTTGCTGGGGCCCAGGGCCAAAGTCAAAGCTGAAGTCAAAGTTCGAGAGCTTCAGCCCTGAGCATCAGGGCTCAGGTTACAGGCCACCTGCCTGGGGCTGAAGCCCTTGGACTTCCACTTTCGCCAACTCCACCACGGGCGGTAGGGCTCAGGATTCTATCCCCCACTCCTGGCATCAGGTAGGAATTTTTATTGTCAGAAGGGGGTCATGGTGCAATGAAATTTGAGAACCATGCAGCCTCTCAAGCCATAAATGTAACCAAGACCAGCTGACATATTGAACATCACAGTCCTCCTCTCTACTGAGTGCTAATCATGTGTAATATTATTTTAATTATCACAGCTCCTCAAGGTCATGTACTAACACTACCTAGTTTACTAGTGAATACAGAAGTCTAGAGATTTACTGGGGTTCGTGTGTGTGTTTAATATTTTTCTTCCTCTACCTTTTCATGTTTTCTTCTTCTCCTATGCACCATGCTATTGCAATTATTTAGGCACAATCGTGATATAATCTAATCTCACATCTTACTAAGTAAATTAGTGGGGGGGGGAAGGGAATTGTTATGTAAAGAGCCACAAACTCAGAAGAGTAAAGGTGGTAGGCATTTGAGTACATAAATACACCCACACGCTGAGCAATTAAATAATCTCAACCCACATATGCTTCTGATCCTAAGCACTGGCCACAACAATAATATTTAACAAGCAAATAAAGTGACAAGTAGATTCTCTGGCAAAGGGGATCAAATTTCCCAGGCCACAAAGATCAAATGTATGCCCCTTTGGACATCTGGTACTTATTAGCAATATGACCATTCTTTCTTTTCCATCTCAGTAAAACGCTGTCTTTCTTCAAACAGAGACTGGATCAAAAGAAGAGACAGGCTGCACAAACACTAGTGATTTAGATTTACCTTTTGAAATAGCAATCTTTCTTTTCTCCCAGGAATATTTTAGTCTCCTTTCTTCCATATTATATTATCCAAACAACAGAGTAGATACACTACCCACTAAAGGGGTTAAAGTTTCTTTGAGGTTTTGACCACTTAGATTAAGTTGGTGGGTTTGTTTGTTTTTTTGTTGTTTTAGTAATGTGAATTCGTGATCCTTACTTTAAAGTAATACATATGATCATTACTTTAAATTTCTATATATACATACATTATATATGTATATATATACACACACACACACACACACACACACACACACAAAAGGATATAAGATCAAAAGTATGCCTGGAATAATATTGCTGGCTTCTCCGGAGTTATTCCAGGGATGAACCTAGGACTGAAAATGAAAGCAAAGCAAAAGTAACTAAAAACAAAACTCTTGAGGTAAAGGTTCATCTTGGCTATGAAAGGGATGAATACCAACTTGTGGCAGATGAATGACAGAAAGAGGATTTAAGAAAGAGGATTAATGTGTCACTGTTCTGTGGAGTATATAATATACAGTCAAATTCTCTTAGATAAGGCTACTGTTACATTTATTGAACCAACATTATTTTGCACACTGTTTAATTTTCAAGACACTGAAATTAATATTCTCAAATTGAACACATCACTGGGATTTTTTTTTCTTACAGATAACTACACTGATCAAAGATTGATGCTGATGAATTCAGCAAATAATCATTCTAACCCTTTTCGTATACTGGAAAGGGAAACAGAGCAATGCTGATATGTTAATACCGTAGCAGGCTATTAGAAGGAATTGCCTCGAGTAGTCTTGTCTTGTGATTATGGAGGAAGAATGGCTTCCTGAGATCAATTCCCAGTTCTGCCACATGCTATTGGGAGACCAGATACTTAAGATGAGATTCAGGAAAGCACCTCAGCATGTGCGTACAAGGCCATTCCCATTCAGAAAAGCAGAGAAATCACTGGCACAGGAAAAGTACATCTGATATACTCCATGAAATAGAGGTTTCAGGGTGAGCTGAACACTTTGTGGTTATTGGAAAATACTGTCAATGCAAAAATGAAAATCTTGGTTCAATTTAACCGATTCGGGGGCTGCTCAGGAATACCTTCTGCACTGTTCTGTGGGAAGGATAACCTGCTCTTTTCAGTTCAAATTCTTGGAGTAAAATTATCCTCTAGCTAAACAAGGAAGCTCACAGTCATACTGTATGCCTGTTTGCAGTCTCTACTCCACTGTGTACCTTCTCCATGAAAACAACTAGAAACATCAATAGATGAACTCAGGTATGTGCAATGTCATGACTTCAGTTCATTGTATCTATCTCTGTTGTTCATGAGTTACTGAAACTGAAGATAGTTCAGAGGGAAGAACATTACAAAACATATCAACTTCTTCTCAATATAGAATACATCAGGTGGGAAGACAATGAATATTGAAGACCTTATTGCCAAATGCCATTCATTATATTTCAAAGATCATGGCTAGCAATTCCATTGAAAACCTGTTGTTTTCCCCCAAAAAAGTTCAATAAAGGACTTAAAATAATTTAACTATCTTCTTGATGATATTTTACCTTTCTTCCTTCCCACTTTTGTTTAACCTAAAATGACTTATTTTTAAAACAAAACAAAACAGTGCAAACTAATTTATTACATCCATTGGAATAAATCTGGAATGAACTATGATACGATCCTCAAAGATATTAAATAGGTCCCTGCCTAATTCCCATTGAAACCAAGGAAAATTAGGTGCCTAAATACCATTGAAGATCTAGGCCAATGTAATTTTGACAATGGAATTCTAGGAGCTGAAATAGATACAGTATTAAAGAGGAATTTAAATACAGTGACTTGAGTGCTAAAAGGGAAGATTAATATTTAAAAAAATCACTTTGAGCCTATTCCTGCTCCAATTGAAGTCACTATGATGGCAATGAGAAAATGGCTGGGCCCTTTAAAAATGATTTACTGGTTTTCTCTCTCTGAAGGACAGATTCTCATTACACTTGCAAAAGGTTATCTGAAATTTTTCTGCTTCCCGAAGTCTGATAAATCTCACACCAAGTATGTCCTCCTTCATTTAGAGAAGCAGAAAACAAAAAAAAATCAACTCCTTAGCTGCTAGCTTTTCTTAATTCTATTAGAACTTAGTTCACTTGGTATTCATCAGCTCTACTTCTAATTTTATTAATTTACTAATAGAGATGTTGTCCTAAATATTTCAAAGGTCTATAATGATGCTCCTTTTTACCAGAGCAGATGGCCAAATCTCAGGGTCAAATAGGTTTTTCCAGTTGGAAGGAAAATTCAGAGTGGGGCCTGGTAGCTTTTAAGATTCTTATTTACAAAGAATGTATAAAGTACTGTTTTGCTGAACACAGAAAGAACCAAAATAACCTGTTTCTTTACTTACAGCCTTAAGTCTCTGTAAAACTGAGTGTGTCTCTTCAGCCCAGTCCCTCTCTCTTCCCCCCACAACTTCTCTCTCACTCCCTTCCACCACCACCACACAAAGACAAAGACAAAGTGGAGCCCACCACACACACAGACCAAATTCTTGGGCAGACTTGCCTACCTCTTTGTTTTAAGGAGGTGGGTGTTCAATTGTCTCGTTCAGCTACCTTAAATATGGGGTGGTCACACCCAAAAGTATCAACTTGGTTTAACCCAACCCCCAAGAATATTTTCAGATTGCCTCTAAAGTATGAGCCATCATCTGTTCACCTGAGTTTCTAAACCTTTCAAGGGGGCTTTCCAGGCCATCCTGTGACTACTCTAGTGCTGAGAATACAGAGACTGTTGGAAACTAGATCTGTAGTTCTGTTGCTTTTAGATTTTGACACTAATGATTTAGGAGAAATGAGATGAATATACCCTGGTTGAGGTGGGAGACTAGAGCTAGTAAACTGCAATTTGGACAACTGCCTCTTTTCAGGGGGAGATGGGAGGGACAGTGAGTTATTCGTAAACATTATTGCAAACATGTGAGATGAAGGTGGGAAGGTAACACTACAGGTAAAAGAGAATAATCAGTTGATGTAAATCACAATAGCTTCATTTACTCCATTGGAGCCAAATCAATTTATACCAACTGAAAATGCGGATTTTAAACTTAAACATTTGGTCTGTTCAGATAATCCTGGTTTCCCTAATCTGGGGAAGTGGGGTGGAGGGCAAAGTGTCAGGTCCTCAGCAACTGCAATGAGCACAGAATAAGACTGTGAATAGACGAGAATAAGTCACCTCAACAGTGCATTAAAACTTTTTTTAAAAATATATGAAATAAATAATGGTACCATTAACTATAAGAGATCACAAATTAATTCTGAAGGAGTTATGTCTCAAACACCAGATTTGAAAAACTCTGGATTTAGCCTGTACAGTAAAACCTCGATTTAACGGACTAATTCGGGCGAGGGGGTGTCCGTTAAATCAGAAAGTCCGTTATTTAATTTTAAAAAAAAAACCGAGCTGTCGGAGCAGCAGCCCACCCGCCACAGGGCCGGGGGGGCGGCAGCTCCAAAGCCCGCCTGCTGCCAGGACCCGGGCAGCAGCCGGGAGCCGGCAGCCAGCCCGCCTGCTGCCGTGACCCGGGCGGCAGCCGGGAGCCGGCAGCCAGCCCGCCCGCTGCCGTGACCCGGGCAGCAGCCGGGAGCCGGCAGCCAGCCCGCCCGCTGCCGTGACCCGGGCGGCAGCCGGGAGCCGGCAGCCAGCCCGCCCGCTGCCTGGACCCGGGCGGCAGCTGGGAGCCAGCCCTCGACAAATGGATTTCGGATGCATCAGACTTGCTTAGAAATTTTGTCCGTTGCATCCGAAGTCCGTTAAATCGAGGTCCGTTAAATCGAGGGTTTACTGTATTCAGAAATTGAACCTGGACCTACTTCCGCATTTTGTAAATGACTCCTGCCATTAGAATAAATTGATCCAAAACCCTAGATCCAAAAGCCCTGGCAGTCTGAAGTGTCTGAATTCGTAATCCAGATGCAGATTTTGCTGCTTGATCGCTTCTGTAAAGGGAACGAGAGCTGTTAAATAGTGATCTGGAGAAGGTATGATATGGCAGCACGGACTGA
Organism: Sternotherus odoratus; assembly: GCA_032164245.1. Lineage (NCBI taxonomy): Eukaryota > Metazoa > Chordata > Testudines > Kinosternidae > Sternotherus > Sternotherus odoratus. The sequence continues at coordinate 73,108,475 of JAVMKO010000006.1, read as the reverse complement.
TATATGCATCTTTACGCTAAGCATAGGAGAACAGGCTATTAGAAGAACTGAAATATATTGTCTCTCAAAAATTGTACCAAACCCAACTTCCTGTGGATCCCAGTTGTTTTCTGGCATTTAGGACTCTATAGGGGGAAGGAAACACTGCTCCCCCACTTATGGAAATTTCAGGGCCTGTTCCAGTGTCCACCAAAGTCTTATTATTTATTTGTAGTGTGATAGTGCTTAGGAGCACTGATCATGGGCCAGGGCCCAATTGTGCTACACCCTGTACAACTACAGAACAAAAAGATGATTCCTGCCCTCAAGATCTTGCAATCTAAGTAAGCTTGTATTTCTGTTGACTTCAATTAAATAAATCCTTGTAGAATTCCTCCTCTTAGTTCCCTACATTGTGTTTTACAGCCAGAGTAGGAGCGACATGACTCATAACTAGTTGCAATCATGTGCACAAGCATATTGAAATGCAATTTGCATAACAAGTTCATTTTGCAGCTATTCTCCACAAAATCAATTTATTAAGAAGAAAGTTTAATTGAAACAGGAACAAATCAGGGGAATAAACGCAAGCATTTCAAATATCACATTATATCATAAAGGAAACCAGACTCTGCTATCTACTGAAAGGAATAACTGCAACTGGTATTCTGTTAATATTTATATGATACTGTTTCTATATTTTAGATTACACATTTATAATTCATTTATCATTTACTGCAGCCTTTGTTCTGCAATACGAGACAATATTGTGGTTTCTATGATTACAAATGATCAGTTCAAAGCACCTCCTGAGACACTATAAATGATCTATCAAGCAGATTTAAACAGACTCACAGAATTTCATGGACAAATAGCAGACCTGCATGATTTGTACACTGAATCACACAAGTTAAGTGTGCTGGTAGGTCAGTCATCTTAACTAAATGGCTTGAAATTTTAATCTCAGGTTTCAACTCATTGGATGAGCATCCAACTAAAAGTGAAAAAAACCTGTTAGTGAGTTTATTTTTCATTTGTAATGCTTATTGGGACAGCTATATATGTTATTACAGTGTATTGGCATCACATTCTGGGGTACAGTCCAAACTAGAGAGGGGTTGTGTAACTGCCTGCCCTTTAACCTTGGGTGCTTCACAATGTTTTGCTCCCAACCTGGGCTGCTCCACAACCAGCCTACCAATATGCAGGTCACACCGAGTGTCTGTCTTCTTGACAGCCTCACAGTGTCTTATCTTCTTGACAGTTGGGGATCAGTAGTTTTGACCCCCAACAGCCTGCCTACAGCACCACAGACCCATTCTGGCTTCTACCACCCTTGGTTACTACTTTCAGGGTGACCCCAACAAATGCCCAGTCCCAGATTTTCCCCAAAGCCTTGTGTTCTGCAGTATCCAACCCCCTCCTGGACAGGTTATATAGTGAGATTCACTGCCACTTTATGGAGTCAATATTCAACAGTTTGCTACATTAACTGGAGTTACCAAACAGTTCAGTTTAAACACAGTACTGGATTGGTTTAAACTAAAAATCAAATAAGCTAATTACCAAAAGAAGATAGAATTTTAAGTGAACTGAAGTATATAAGATATTTTGAAATGGTTATCAGCAAGTAAAAGTGAAAATATACATATAAAAATCTAAGAATTTAATCCATCAAGTTTTGGTTCGAGGCTTTTTTCAAGATAACCTCTCTCGCCCACAGTCTTCCAGCAAGATGGCAACTGACCCTCATCTCAGGATCTCCCAAATGTGCTGGTTTCTTTGTTTTCTTGGGTGAAAAAGAGATAACTGGAGGTTTTTCCTGCCCTTTTCTTTTATAGTCCAGTTAATGTTTTAAGTGGATTATTTTGAAGGTCACCCAAAGTAAAGTATGTCCTAACATTGGTGGTGAAAGAGGCTCCATGCTCATTCTTTCCCCGCTTGGATTACTAAAATGCAAATTGTTTTGTTTCCCAACAACTCTTCCACCTGCTCGCTGGAGGACCCTGTTTACTACTTATATGTAAATTGAGCTACACAGACATTTCTTTGTTAACGACAGATTTGTTTAACAATTTTGACCTAGACAGGGTTGTTTGGTTTTCATTATGTGCTAACATCATCATACAGGGGGAATTCATAACTTATAATTATAATATAATATTGCTGCATGCATTTCATCATGATATTATTGACCAGTGAGTTATTAGTTTTCAGATAATACCTCTCAAGGCATATTTTATACAATGATTATTACCATAGTGTGTAGGGTATGAATATCTGGGTGCTTTCGTTTACAACTGTAAAGGCAAATAAACTCATATTTGTAACGTAACTTAAATAAAGGTTTTTCTAGTCTACTATCCACAATCATCATGCATTAAATCTCAGAGCTGCAGATTTTTTCTGCTTTTATCTGGAACTTTAGGTTCAAGAGTTCATTGATGAATTAGGGCCAATTTTGCACATTTTATTGATGTGGATGGTTCCATTGATATTACCTGCCCAGTGAAAATAAGATTTTGTCCTTACTACATAAAACTTACCATTTTGGGGCCTGTTCTATGATTTACTAAAAGGGCAGAATAAAGAAATGGAAAACAAATGTTCATGAGAAAGTAAGAGATGGACCCTAGAAAATCATCTTATGAACATCACCTGACATCTAGAGTAAATAATGTGATCATACTTTTCTGAGTGAGCTTTTCTATGATTAATCACAAACTCTCGCTTGCAATAATGCTATTTTGTCTCTGAGTAAAATATGTCGTGCAACATTTTCAAATCTCAGAGTGAAAGGGATTTCCATTCCTAGCACACCAGAAAGACACTAAAATGTATTTAAACAAATATTCAGACTTCAGAAAGACAATAGCAGCCAGGATGGGATTGGCAATCTCTTAAAACTTCCATTGTAAAATGGATAGAGCAGTATCTACACAGAAATGCAAACTACGGTTCAATCGAGACATTGTACGTTGGACAGCATGTGGTCATCAGCAGAGGTCTTGAGTGGAAGATACCCAGCTATTAGTTCTGCTAAGTACAGGGGTGTCCAAACTTTTTGGGAAGAGGGCCAGATTTGGTAAGGTGAAGATGTGTGAGGGCCGACCCCCTCCCCCCCCCCGCGCTCCGGCCGCGCTCTTGCTCTTCTCCCCCCCCCCCCCGCTCTCCTCCCGCCGCTACGGCGTGCTCTCACTCCCCCCCCTGACTTTATAATCAAGTGCCCTGTTGAATGAATGAGGTGTGAATGAGGAAGGAGAGACAGATCAAGGACAATCAAACTTGTCAAGTGGGCTGACTAAGAGCAGACATAACCCTCAGGGGTTAGCACCAGACCAGAGAGAAGCAGCAAAAAGGAGCAATGGACACAGACCCAGATTTGCAGGAGAGGGAAGCTGCTATAAAATAGCGAACTTGGCAAAAATTTTATCTTGCGCCTCTGCCCCCCCCCCATTCCCTTTTCCTGGAGCACTGCTTATTTTAAACTTTTTAAATGAATATTGCATAAGGTAGCATTGCATATTAGAATATATGTTTGGTTTGTAATTTCATTATTTACCTTATATATTTAATGAAAATAAATGAATAATTTGATAGTCTTGATATTGTTCTTTTTATTTTGCGCCCTCCACCAGACATCCTCCACAGTCCACACCAATCCTCACAGCCCAGCTTCCCAAACACTCATCCACACTTGACCCTGCCCCCCTTCCCTGGCCACACTCACCAGCTCTGGAGGTCTCTGGCTCCAAGGGGACTCTCCAGCCAAAAGCACTAGCTCCATGGCTCCCATTGGGAGCTGGAGCAGGGCTTGCGGGGGGGGGGGGGGGGGAAGAGAGCCAGGAAGTATCCAGCAGGTAGGTCCGTGGCTGGATCTCGGTTGGGGAGGTGGAGGGGGTCTCTTCCCCCCACCTTCTTCTGCTAGTGCCTGCAATCAGACCCCACACCCCTGCACTATGCATGCCCCGCAGGCAGCAGGAAGGTGAAAGACCTGTTCTCCTAGCCATCATCACCTCCTGGGGTGTGGGGCCAATTATGGACTCAGCAGGAGGGGGGGAGAGGGGGACAGGAGCAGCCCCGGTAGCTGGAGGCTCTCTGTCTTGGCGGCCCTTAAGCCTCATATCTCATATCTACTGATTAATGGCTCTAATTAAGGAATGAAATCAAGCATGTGAAGACAGGGGATCTTTAGGTGCTTGTTTGGTAGTTTTCTCTTCCTGGCACACAACTCATTTAAATATCACTGCACTTTCATTTATTACAGAAAAAAGTTTTTAAATGCCCTGAAAACTATTTAAAATGCAATTTGCTAATTTAAAAATAGAGATGATGGTAGCTATTCCCTGCAAAGTGGGAAAGCACCCTGTTCCCCGGCAGACATGCGGGGCTCCTGCCACTTGCCTCCCCCCTCCCCTCCGGCCGCGCTCTCGCTCTTCTTTCCCCCCCCTCCCCTCCGGCCGCGCTCTCGCTCTTCTTCCCCCTCCCCCCCTCCGGCCGCGCTCTCGCTCTTCTTCCCCCCACCCCCCTCCGGCCGCGCTCTCGCTCTTCTTCCCCCCCCTCCCCTCCGGCCGTGCTCTCGCTCTTCTTCCCCCCCCCTCCCCTCCGGCCGCGCTCTCGCTCTTCTTCCCCCCCCTCCCCTCCGGCCGCGCTCTCGCTCTTCTTCCCCCCCCTCCCCTCCGGCCGCGCTCTCGCTCTTCTTCCCCCCCCTCCCCTCCGGCCGCGCTCTCGCTCTTCTTCCCCCCCCTCCCCTCCGGCCGCGCTCTCGCTCTTCTTCCCTCCCCCCCCCCCGGCCGCGCTCTCGCTCTTCTTCCCTCCCCCCCCCCCTCCGGCCGCGCTCTCGCTCTTCTTCCCTCCCCCCCCCCTCCGGCCGCGCTCTCGCTCTTCTTCCCTCCCCCTCCCCTCCGGCCGTGCTCTCGCTCTTCTTCCCTCCCCCTCCCCTCCGGCCGCGCTCTCGCTCTTCTTCCCTCCCCCTCCCCTCCGGCCGTGCTCTCGCTCTTCTTCCCTCCCCCTCCCCTCCGGCCGCGCTCTCGCTCTTCTTCCCTCCCCCTCCCCTCCGGCCGCGCTCTCGCTCTTCTTCCCTCCCCCTCCCCTCCGGCCGCGCTCTCGCTCTTCTTCCCTCCCCCTCCCCTCCGGCCGCGCTCTCGCTCTTCTTCCCTCCCCCTCCCCTCCGGCCGCGCTCTCGCTCTTCTTCCCTCCCCCCCTCCTCCCTCCCTCCCCCCCCGCTCCGGCCATGCTCTCACTCCCCCCCCCTCCCCAGGCTTGCCTTGCCTCGCGCCCCGGCCCCGGCTCTGACTCCGCTCTTCTCTGCCGGCTCTGCCTCGCTTCGCCTCGTGCCCCGGCCCTGACTCCGCTCTTCTCCGCCTCGCTTCGCCTCGTGCCCCAGCCCCGGCTCTGCCTCCGCTCTTCTCCGCCGGCTCCGCCTCACCTCGTGCCCCGGCCCCGGCTCCGCCTCCTCTCTTCTCCCCCGGCTCCGCCTCCGCTCTTCTCCCCCCCCGCTCGCCTCTTACTGACCCCGCCCCCTCCTTCGGCTGCGGCTCCGCGCACTGGTTGGCGACAGTGCTGGCGGGCCGCATAGTATTGATTTTAGAAAAGCGTCTGTGGGCCGGTTAAAATTAGAACACGGGCCTCAATTGGCCCCCGGGCCGGACTTTGGACATGCCTGTGCTAAGATATAGTTAGTTTTCAGTTCTTTTTTTATTAAGTACCACACTTCTTAAGTGGAGAGGAACAGAAAAGGGATTTTTGTCATACTCGAGTTTCATTCTAATTCTTCTGAAACAATTTGGGAACCAATTAGCAGCAAGTGTTATTAGTCATTTACCAGTAGTTATTACACACCATTACTTGAATGGTATTTGGAAAATGTTGACAGTTACTTTATTTATTTATAATAAGACAATCTCTAAAAGCTGCTCTTAAGTGATAAGCAGAGTTTCATGTAAGTGAATCTTCAAGCTGGCTTCTCAACTGAATCCTTATTTATCTGAAAATTTCTGAGCAGACCACCAGTAACTGAAGATAAATGGTATTTGACTGATTGTTTGGAGAAATATTTCACTTCTTTCCAGTAGAAGAGTAATGTAATTCAACCATAGCTTTGTTCATATATATACACACACCATCTAAAGTAACTATGCAAACTTAACCTGTTTGATATAGTGTGCAAAAGGAAGTTCATGCCAATGCATGTCACTTTTTCCCTCTGACAAGATATGACCAAGAAAATTGTTTCCGATTATTTGTCTAGTAATATGATGAAGCTGATGAGTAATTAAGATATGCTCAGTGTTTACACAGGTCATGTAAATTAAAGTGCTGCCTGCCTCTTGAATTGGACTTTTTCAAAACTAAGAGTCCAGTGCTGCAAATTCAGATTAGGGTAACCAAATGTCTCAATTTGATAGGGACAGTCCCAATTTTGGGGTCTTTTTTCTTATATAGGCTCTTATTACCCCCAACACGCTGTCCTGGTTTTTCATACTTGCTGTCTGGTCACCCTAGTTCCAATTCACTTGAATAATCATTACTCATAGGAGTTGTTCTATAGATTTTAAAAGGATTTACAGGATCAGGCACTAAATTTGGTAGAATTGTGTGTTAAGCCACTTTCAGTTTAAGTTACAGAAATATGAAACATCTTAGTGCAATAGCTCCCCTTAGAATAGGTCTCTAAGCAATGACTTTGGGATCTTTCCTTAATAGGATTATTAGAACCTCACTTAAGGTGCATAACTACAGTAGCCTCTTTCTTCCCAAGAACTCTGTGTGATTAGTCTTATTAAAAGAATGAATGTCATCATTATTGCCTCTCCGTTATGGCTTGTAACCCTGAATGGTGTCTTATCTGGACCATTAGCTAGACTAAAATTACCTAGTGTTCTTAATTATATTTTAAATTATTTTAATTAGCAAAATATGTAAACTCAAAAGGCAATTGGTATTGTTCTCTTCATATCAACTTTCAAAACAATTTTAAACATTCTTTTGGCCTGATAGGATGGATTGATGGATAGTGTCATTTTGTTGTTGAATATATATGTTTGATTTTTTTAGCTTAATTTTAAGCTCTAGAACATGACTGGCACTGAAAGAAATAATAAACTACTAGGCAGCTCGTGTAGCATGAGCCTTTCTTTAGAGGAAGCATAATATCAATCGGATACTAAAAGAAATCAGATGCTTATTTCCTATTCAAATGTACTATATGGCCCAAGTAGCTTGGCACTGAAGCAGAAAATGAAAGTTATACAAGCATGAGATTTTTGTTATCAAGTTCTAATTGTTTCCACAGAGACATAAAGTGCTGAAAATGCATTCAGTTATGCTCCAAGAAGAAATTGTTTCCTTTATTAATTATTAGCCTTCTGCTGCATTATAATTGTTGACTTTGGTTCAATTAACATCATTTACCACATTGTTTGAAAACCAAGGCTGTCTTCAAGGTGTGAATGTGATGTTTAGTTTCTGCATTAAAAGAGCATAACGGTTTGCAGAAAGGGGTTCTCAGTTTATTAGCTGGAAATAATAGATCAATGAGTTGTATAGGAGAAAATGAAAGCAAAGAGTAGAAAAAAGAAAGTTTATTGAATTTCCTATTTTTGAAAGGTTAGCATGATATTATCTTGAAGTGAACGGGGTCATAATCAACAACAATTAGAGTTAGTATGACATTTAAGCAGTTTGAGGTGAGATCAAAACATTTTCAAGTGAAATATTTCAAAATGTGAGCGTGTAAATTGGGTTCTCTTAATCTATCTAACCTACTCAGACTCTAAGGTCAAAAGGGATCATCATGATCATCTAGTCTGACCTCCTGCACATTGCAGTCCACAGAACCTTGCCCATCCACTCATGTTAGAGGCACATAACCTCTGGTTGACTTACTGGAGTGATCAAATCATGATTTAAAGACTTTAAGTAACAGAATATCTGCCATTTACACTAGTTTAAACCTGCAAGTTACTTGTGCCACAAGCTGCAGAGAAAGACAAAAAATGCCCAGGGTCCTTTCCATCTTACCTGGCAGAAAATCCCCTCCCAGCCCCAAATATGGCAATCAGTTGGACCCTAAGCATGTTGGCAAGATCTATCTGGTTAGACACCTGGGAAAGAATTCTCTGTGGTAACTCAGTGCTCTCCATCTAGTCATTACCAGCCATTAGAGATGTTTGCTGCTAGTAGTCACAGATCAGCTGCACCACATTGTAAGCGGTTGCATCATACCATCCTCTCCATACATTTAATCAAACTCAGTCTTGAAACCTGGTTAGGTTTTTTTTCCCCCAGTGCATCCTTTGGAGTTATGTTCCAGAACTTCACTCCCCTGATTTCCCATGTAGAACTGTATCAAATGCCTTACTAAAATCCAGGTAGATTAGATCTACAGCATTTCCTTTGTCTAAAAAAAATCAGTTATCGTCTCAAAGGAAGAGATCAGGTTAGTCTGGCATTATCTACCTTTTGTAAAACCATGCTGTATTTTATCCCAATTACAACTGAGGTAAAATTAACAGGCCTGTAGTTTCCTGGATCTTTTTTTTTTTACCCTTTCTTAAAATCAGGTTCTGTATTAGCAATTCTCCAGTCATAGTGTATGACACTTGAGTTTACAGATTCAATAAAAATCCTTGCTATTGGGCTTGCAATTTCTTGTGCCAGTTCCTTTAATATTCTTAGATGAAGATTATCCAGGCACCCCCACCCAGTTTAGTTTCATTAAACTGTTTGAGTTTGACTTCCACCTCAGATGTGGTCATATCTACTTCCATATCCTTATTTCCATTAGCTACCCTGCTACTACTTCCAAGCTCCTCATTACCATTACTAAAAATTGCTGCAAAAAATATTCATTTAGGTGTTGGGCCATGCCTCAATTATCTTTCATCTCCACTCCATCCTCAGTGTTCAGCAGTCCCACTTCTTTCCTAGTTTTCTTTTTTTTAATAGGACTATAGCACCTTTTACTATTGGATTTAAGGTCCAGCTCTACTTGGCTTTGGCAGTTCTCTCTTTATCCCTGCACTTTCTTACCTCCAAGAGGTAGCTTTCTTTTCTGATCCATCCAATCTTCCATTCCCTTCCCAGCCCCAAATATGGCAGGCTTTCTGCTTTCTCTTAATCACCTGTTTGAAATGCTTTCTCATCCAGTTTGGTCCTTTGGTCCAAAATAATCTTTCAAAGAGCAAAAATGTGATCCATCACTTGTGAGGCATCAGATGTTATCAGTCCCAAACACATCATAACTAGTTTACACAGCTACCTGCATTCTCTTTTCCTATAGTAGCACAGTAAAAAAATATGAAGCTAGTCAATGACTAAGACAAGTTTGCTTTTACCAAGATTAATTATTCGGTCTATGATTGAGAAATGAAATCGAATGAAAGTCCAAGATAGCCCAAAGGACCTAATTTTAAATGTAAATTGGGAACATATAATTTAAAGCCTTTTGCTATATTTATCTAAATAACATGAGTGACCATCAAAACTTTCTCTAGACTTGTACATATAGATATGTTGGCACAAATAAAAACAGCAGCATGTTAATAAACCTGCTGTGGAGATAAATGGTTTCAATTAGCTTCCTCATTAGTTTTAACTAAGATTATTTCCTTAGCCATGAGTCATTTATCTCATTTTGCACTTTTCCTATTTCCTAGAGCTGCAGGGAGCGATTTGCCAAGCATTTGAATTCCGGTGAATAGAGTAGTTTTGGAATCCATGCTTACCCCATTTATTTATCTTGTAGATTTCCCTTGGTCTCACAAAAGGTCAGAAAGAACACTCAGAAGTCTTTTAGTGAAAATGCAGGAAGTGAGTCCTGAACCCGATCCAAAGCCCATTCAAATGGTAGCATTGGTTCCAATGGGCTTTGCGTCAGACCTTCTGTGAGAAGCAGGGAGCAAAACTCTGATTCAGCTTCATACCAAAAAGACTATTGCCTATGGTACAGTAGGTTTTGCTGCAGAATGGAGTGAATCAGGTTGTGATTTGGAAACTGACATTTGAAACTAGGCATAATTCGGAGAACTCAGGGGAAAAGTACCATAACTATGGGAACTGCAGACCTAAGAACATGAAAATATTCATGATAAGAACAAAGACAACCTGCCCAACATGCTGATGTGTTGAAAGGAACCAGGACGTGGATCCAAAAAGGGCCTACGGTGTTGTGATGCTCAATACACCAAGGGAGAGAAACAAGGAAGAGTGGAAATACTTTGTAGGGGGAAAGGAATGGGGCCATAGCGAGGTTTATATATCTTGAGAAACCCCCACATATTTCCACACTTTACTCAACAACTTTTTGAGATAGAAATGTTTTCTATGATCAGCTGACATCGAGACAAGGGCAGCTGCCTGAACCAAGCATTGTAAATTAGGGGGAAAATCTTCACTTTCAACTTCCTGCCTTCCTTAGGTGCTGGTCAGAAAGTCACTAATCTCCTTCATGCTGTACCCACCCTTCCTATATAGTTGACTGGCTGGGGCATCCAGAACCACTGAGGACTCAGAGAGATTATCAACATCTCCCTCAGACTTTATCAGCTCAGAATAACACTGAGCTGCCATTGTAACATTCTCATCATTCACAAAGGAGAGAGATTCAGTGAGAGCAGCTGGGATATCTGCTAAGAAGAGTAGGCGGGGTAGGCCTCAGAAAGGGACCTAGCATCATTACTGCAGCATCAAGAGCTTGAGGGCTCATCATACCAGGAGGAGACAGCCCCACACTAGGAGCTCCAGAGATGGGGCTACCACCCAGTGCAGCACTATCCTTCTCAGGGCACATAGCTTGATCCTCAGTTACTGCCAAAGCTCAGTGGCCAAAGTTTTTGCCCCTTTAGAAATAGTCCCACAATTCTCGCTCAGTCTGTTCTTTACTCCCTGCCCATCTCTAGAACCCGGCTCTGCAAGGAGGTGCTCCTAGGATTCGCTCCTGTCATGGCACAAGTGGAGCTTGGCACAAGTGGGGCTGGTTCTGTTTCATGTGGGTCCTTTGATTTTCTGGCCCCCACCCCACTTTATTACCAGGGAACCCAGAGTAGTGCATGGGTGGGACCCTGTCAGATGACCAGGGTCACCACACAGGAAACATTTCATGTTTTCAGAGGTAGCAAACACTATATAATCTACCCCATATATGTAGTGATTTAAAACCAAGGTGCAAGGGCTGCTTGGGGTAATTTAGAACCACATAAACCTGGCACCAGAATATCATAGCATGCCTCGGAGACTGCAAGAACCCCAGTAACAGAGTCTAACAGCACCAATTCCATAATGGGAGAGAGCTGACACTAGTGTCTCATTGTGAAAGAAAGGAGGGTGTGGAAAAATGGGGGGGAAACAGCCTTATTTTAGTAGCAGGAGTAAACAAGGGAAACATGGAACTAAAGACTCTCAAACAATTCACAAACTGCTCCTGGTCCAGGAAAGTCACTATAGATTTGCTGATTCAAAAGGAAGATTTATATTAGCCCAACCAATAACCACACCTATGCTGTGAAACACATCCTCCACAGTACAGGAGACATCAGGCATACACTAAACATCGTGCTTGCAGGTCAAATCTCTAAATCCATCAGAAGGTGACCCCATGAAAAAGCTCCCCACCCCTGAAAAGTAAAGCAGGGGAAGCAACAAAAAACAGCAAGTGACAAACCAAAAACAACCAGAAACACAACTAGTACACATAGCACGTATCAAACACTACTTCACTCTCAAAAGCTCCCACAGTTCAGAGTAAAAAACAAACAAAGATTCTATTGCCTGGTAGTTTTACCATCCATCTGGGAAATAGGAGAGGAGCCACATTCCAGTTCTCCACCAGAATATCCCATGGTATAGGTATTAGAACACTCTCCTGAGAGATGGGAGACCTCTTAATCTTTTCTCCTCCTCAGGTAGTGAGAGGAATTTATCTTGGATCTCCTACATCCCCCCATGAGTGTTCTAACCACTGGGATAAAAGTTACAAGTTAGGCGGTGGCAGTACCAGCACCACTCCCACCTCAACCTCCTCCTTCTTGATTTCAAATGGGACCCAATCCATTAAATAGCCTCCTAGCACACCTACAGGCCCTGCAGATGAGGTAGCAGAGCTCTGCTCCAGACAGCTCCAGCTAAATTTAAGCCCTGGATTGGAGCATTACACACCTAGGCCCCACTTACTGTGGCTGCTCATGTGTTTTTAAATTAAGCATTTGATTAAATACTTCGGTGGACCGGGGCTCTAACTCATACATTTGCTTTTTTAGAGCTTTCATAACACACCTTTTACTTCTGATTGTAATCATGGGTTTTCTTTTTTCTGTTTTAATTTTTCCATCGCCTTCAAATAAAGCATCCTTAGAGGTAAGAGTGGTCACCAAATTTTGCTCTTCTTTACCTCATAGTGTATATCTGAAATAACACGGAAATCAAAGCAGTCAGTTTAAATGCACATGAGTGTAAGTGACAGGACAGAGTTTTTCCCATTATTTAGAAACACACCATAAATACTATTAAAGAGTGAGATTATTTACCCAGTTCCTCTGCTTCTCCCCCCCACACACAAAAAAACCTCTCTCAATTTTATTCTTTTTTGTATATATTTTTGTCAGTTTTCCCATACAAGTTTATTTCCCATGAGCCTATTTCTCCTTTATTTTCTGTGTAAGCTGAACCCTGTTAAAATGATATACAATCACTGCAGCTGAAGAACACGCTTCAACATTTTTCTGGAGGAAAAAAAAACAGATCAGATTAGATTGACTTTCTACTAAATCTGCCTGTGCAAACACCCTGGAACGCCAGCCCATTTAATGGCTTGTAAAGCAAAAAAAAATTGATTTGTGACACTCGCCTTGTATCAAAGCCTCGCCAAGACCCATAGGTTCCAGCTGCCGATTGGGAGGAGTCACTGATAGGCATGGTTCCAGGCTAAGTGCCAACAATGAAGTGGCAAAAAATGAACTAATAATGCTGTCTAATTCTCAACTGGAGCCTGAAATGTCGAAGGGCTATAATTAAAAATAAATATATATTACTTCGTCCAAAAGCAATGGGAAAGGTGAAAATATTGGGACTAATTCTCCATTCCCTTACAAAAATTTTAGGACTTGATCCAGGACCATTGATGCCAATAGGAGTTACTATTTAAGACCATGATTCAGGAAAGCATCCTTATTCAGAAAAGCACAGGGTCTGAGGCTGCAACTTCAAATTACATTATTTTATTATTAGGAGTTATTATAATATTCTTTCAGGTTTACCTTTATCTTAGATTTCAGTTCTGTGGGCCCAAATGACAATATTTAAACATCATCAGTACTTGACTGTGTACGTGAAGTTAGGTTGATAGACATCATTTCAACTACTCATTGATGCTAGAGGCAGAGTTGTAGGCACAAAATTGCTGACCAGGCTGAGTAGGCTCCTTCAAAAGCGTGGTCTTAGATATTAATTTTTTGAATTTGTATTATTTATTTCACAGGCCATAGAAATAATGAGGTAAATTCAGAGAATTATAAAATCCACCTTCCTATGCTATGTTGTATGTACCTGTCTAGTATTTTTTATTATTCTATCCAGACTGTTGTACAAGAATTCTTTATAATTCAATAATTTATCTCCATGTCGTTCCATAACATTGATTCAAGCTTCTGAAGGTTACAGGTTTTATTATGAACTGTCATATCTTTGATATTTTTTAACATAAACATAAGAATGGTCATACGGGGCCAGACCAAAGGTCCATCTACCCAAGAATCTTCTCTTCCAACAGTAGCCAATGCCAGGTGCTTCAGAGGGAATGAAAAGAAAAGGTAATCATCAAGTGATCCATCCCAGTCACCCATTTCCAGTTTCTAGTAAACAGAGAGTAGGAACACCATCCCTGCCATCATGACTAGTAGCCACTGACAGACCTGTTCTCTGTGAATTTATCTAATTCTTTAAACTTCTGAGCTTTGTCCCTTTTTAAATTACTTTCGTCTTGTATTTTTTATTTACCAAGCAAAATATAGAATGCTTTACCCGAATGTACCAACAACACTATGACTGAGTAAACCAGGTTTTTAAATTGAGTAACAACTCATTCTTATGATAAAGATGTAAAGGGAGCTGCTAGTGATACAATTTCATTTATTATCCCATCAAAGTCTTAGGTAAAGAATGATTTCAGGATATTGGTCTTAGCCCACGAAAGCTTATGATCCCTAAGATCTGATTGTCTATAAGGTGCTACAAGACTCTGTCGCTATTTCAGGATAGTATTTCTGGGAGCCAAAGAGTATAAAGGTAAACTAATTCTCTACGGATATTCAAAGGATTATGAACTTCTGATTCTGCAAAGGGCTAAGCACTCTGGCCTAATGTAGTTTAGGTCCACATGATTTTAAACTCATTGGTAGTCCTATTGATATTAATGAGACCAATTATAGCTCATTCTTATCCATTGAACTGTTGCTGGAACTATTGAAACAATTTCCTCTTTTGTGTAATGCTTTCCTATTGATTTTGACCATTTCTATTAAAAAAAATTTCTGCATCCCTCAGAATTAAGAATAGTGTGCATAGGTTTTAAAAAGCTGCTTCTCATTCCATGGCTTTCTTGACACATTTATATGAGACGTGTAAGTTTCATTTCTTTAAAACAATACAACTAGGGTTTTCTTTAAATGAAAATAAATTAAAATTACAAGCATTTTCAAAGAATTTCAGCCATTATTTCTGCACTTTTTAGCTCTACATCAATTTCAAAATACACTGGGCCTGTTCAATTGATGTGCTTCTTTTACCAGAGTATAACATTGACTTTAACTCAATGGAGTTACACCAGCATAAAACTGGAATACTATAGTGGTGATCAGATTCATGTTGTATAAACAATTAGCTTTCAAATAGTCATATGCTCCTCAAATTCAAAGAAAGAAAATGTTTCACAACAAAATAAACTAACAACTACTGAAGTTCAAATTATAGTAGTTATGTTCTGGTCTCACATACATCATTGTAAATCCAGAGTAAACCCACTGAGATAAATAGAGCTATGCCAGATTCACACTACTGTAATTGGCAGCAGACTCTGCCCCTACCAGTGGTTATTTAACAAGAAATCTAATAAAATATGGGGCAAAAATTTCTAACCTAATTTCATCAGGATTGTTTTCAAAGTCAATCCCAGAAATAGTTTTATTACCTTCTAAAAGTATTCCACAATCCCACTATTGCCTTTGAAGAATATTGTTGACCAATTCATTTTTTAAATACAGTAGACTCTCAATTATCTAGGATGACAGGGAAAAAATTAATTCTGGTTAATAAAACCCTGGATAATCACCATCCATAGGAAATGTAGAAGGGGGAGTTGGTTCACCAGCCACCCTGCGCTGGGGGAAGGGGGTGTTGGTTCACTGGCTGCCCTGCATCCTGGTGGGGTTGTGTTTTGTGTGTGCTTGGGGCGGCAGCAAAGCCAGAGCCGGCCCTGTGAGTTGCGCGTATTTTTTTTTGACATCCTGGTTAATCCACATCCTGGTTAATCCAATCCTGGATAATCGAGAGTCTACTGTAATCTTATATATTTTTGGATCTTTCAAACCACTATTAGATTCCATAAATGAGCATGAGGCCCTCATATGTATTGATAATGTTAAAAACTACTTATATATTTCTTCTGGAATTCTGGTGCAATTTTTCCAAAATATGTGAGCAATAAATACTGTAGTCAGTATCTCTCAGAAATATATAATGTGAATGCTCAAAATATTAATTGGTGTGCTAAAAATATTAGTTGTAAAGTATTTGTGTCTGTTACCACCAAAAAAACATTTTCTATCACCTGTGACGGCGACAAATGTCCTGTATATTACTGTTAATAGCCCATAAAATCCACAAATGATTCTACAGCATGCCCCTACAGTACGGCTCATTTGTAGTGATTCAGTGAACTCTAATATAGTATAACTCCATTTATAATGAAGTGGAATGAATGCCTGGAATAGTTTCAATTCATTGTAATGTGCAAATTGCAAGTCTTGTTATAGGACTTGTTTCTGCAATGTTCTGCACATTCTGGCCCTGTAGAAAACTTAAAGCCTGGGGGAAGTCTGTATTAACCCCATATTTTTATTTATAAGTTTCAAGATAAGCACATGCTTTGCCGATCAAAGCCAGAATACTCAGAATCCTGCAGGACTGAGCCCATAGGAATGGGTTTGTGCAGAGGGTCATCATAGGAGGGTTTCACAGTACAATTTAGCTCTATGGAACAGTTCCTACAAAGCTCAGATCCTACAAACAATTATTCACTTGCTTTATTTTATGCACAGGAGTACTCCCATTGAAATCTCAGACTTTGTTCCCAGGTGGAAAGCAAACCACATGAGTAAGTGTTTGCACAACTGGTGCGTATGGACCAGAGTCTACCCCTTCTCACTTGTGTTGAGCAGCATTTTATTCCTCAAGTATTCCCATTCATTTCAGTGGAAATGATTGTGGCAGAATGCACTACTTAGTGTCAGTAAGAGTGGCAGAAAGTGCTATACATTTTCTATTCTTCAAAACACAGAAGATTTGTATCCAAGGGTTATTTTTCAGTTATGGATACAGAACGTGAATATATTTGCTTCCTTTTGTGCATTTTCCAAAGTTTCTTTGTTTACTTCTTTTACAGCAAGGGTTTCTATGGATCATTGTTAGTTCCATTCAATACATACCAAAGTATCAGAATTATTTGCTTAAGTGAAGTCTTGGCAATAAAAAGTAGAGAGAAGATACAAATCAACTGTGTTGTTTCTTCAAGACCAGGCTCTGTAAGCACCCACATTTTTTTTTTACTTTAATGAGACTTTATTGCTAATTAGAGAAAAGGATTCATAACACTAGCTAAGGCTAAGACAGTGTGACTCTTCTTTCCCTCACATAACTCTGCTAATGTACCTGGGTCTTTTCCTGCAGCAGCCCTCCTCATGAAAGTTCTTTTCAGGAGGATTGCCGCAATGATGAACGAAATTAATGTCGATACTCACTGTTATGATTGACACCATGAAATGCACTCATTTCTTTTAGACCTTCGTCAATGGGCTGTTAAGACTTGGGATCTAATTATTCCTTTCTATGTTATGTAATTATGCATTTCAATGTAAATTATTCCTACTAAACATGCCTTTGCATGTAATCATGGCTTTGTTTCATTGGTAGTATTTGAGTAATAATTAGAAAAGTTATTGGTTAAGTTACAACCTAGTTTTTAATTTTATGAGTCGGAATGAAAAGATAAAATTCTTAGTAATCTTTAGGGGTAAATTCTGTCACTCTTACTCATGCTGATTGTGATTGGGCTACTCGCAGTGTAAGAGGCTACTTGACATAAGTAAGGTGAAATTTTTGTACCTCCAAACTTTTGTCTACAGTATCCCAGAATTGTTAAATGGCCAATCAGCTGGTTTAAACAGGTGGGAGACTTCATTCCATCTCCAAGGTGCTGGATAGCTTCAGAACGAAATGGGGAAACTAAGCAGAGTCATCCCTTCTTGCTCCATTGGCCAGCCATCTTCTTGCTCCCCCCACTCTTCCAATTAAACACTTCCCTGGGGTTTCTTGAGTCGCTTGCCCCATTTTAGCTGAACACCATCCATTTCTATAGTGTAGGACCTGTCTTCAGGTTGCTGTGGCTCTGACTGATCATCTGTTTAGCAGTCAGGAAGAAATTTTTTCCAAAAGCGCCAATTTTTCGCCTTCTCCATAGCACCATAGACACAGGTTAAGTAAGAATAGGATTTAAAATGTTGATGTTAGGAGTTGTGTGAATGTTTAGTTTTTCACAACTTGCAGCTGTTTTTTTAGTTTTTCACAACTTGCATCTTATTGCTGGGCACTGGATCTTTTGGCATTTTATCTGCAGCTGAAACATCCAGTGCCTAGCAATAAGAGAACTGGGATTTTGGTGACAAACTTTGAGCCTATGGAAAAAGAGGGACCTGAAGTCTTTGCAGACTCAAGTCCCTAGTTAGTATCTTCCAGCACCTTTGTGTGTGTGTGTGTGTGTGTGTGTGTGTGTGTGTGTGTGTGTGTGTGTGTGTGCGCGCGTGCACGCATGCAGATGGGGAGGGAGGGGGAATGAGGATTCAGCAGAGTAAGCTGAATCTTTGGAGTAGGCAGCACAGTGTCTACCCTGAGTTATAGTCTATCTAACAGAAGCCATGTAAACTGTGCACTGACTGATACAAGGAAACGGGCTAGATTGTATCCCTCTCCAGTGTCAAGTTTTAATAGAGTCTCAGCCTGCGATTTAAAAGCCATCCTTGTATCTGTTCTCATTCACTTGTATGTTCTGATTCAATATCATGGATCTCACTAACCCTCTCTCATTGGTGACTTTAAAGTTGCCTCATCAGAGGCCAAAACAACTCCCATTCAAGTCAATGGAAAGAATCTTGTTCATTTCAGTGGAGAAAGACCCAAGGTATACATCTTTCCAGTTCCATTATGTGACTCATCAGTGTTAGCTCTGATTAGTTATTAAACTCAGTTTGTATAGCTACATCATTATGTAACAAGTAACCTTGAAACTACATCTTTTCTGGATTGGTGGGCACTTTGTCCAACTGTGTTTTATCCTGATGGCTATTACTCAACTTTCTTTATTTTCATACTCATGAAGTGAAAAGAAAGATTCTGACCAGAAAAAAAAAAGTTTTTTTCCAGATACTCAACAGGCATAATGTGTGAGGACAAGATTTCTGCTATTTTGGGGGGAGCTAATTTGCTTATAAATAACATACCAGTTTTAGGGAAATATAACTGCATAATAAAAAACTTTTTGTTTTACTCCTTCACATGTAAGACTTGATTGTTTATATGGACTCCTAAGCGTTTGAGAATAGTACTTGCAGATCATACCTATTAACTGAATATTTGGAATGTCCTGATGTAGATTTTCAATTACACTTAATTTGACTCTCAGAGTTATGAATACCTCAGGAATAGAGGTTCTTTGTAACTCTGAAATGTTTGCAACTCTAAACATGGTTATGGTTCTTTCAAAAGTTTACAACTGAACACTGACTTAATACAGCGTTGAAACTTTACTATGCAGAAGGAAAATGCTGCTTTTAATTATCTTAATTTAAATGAAACAACCACAAACAGTTTCTTTACCTTGTCAAATCTCTTTTTTAAATGTTCCCTTTATATTTTAATAGTTTACTTTTAACAGAGGTGTGTGTGTGTGTTTGTGTTTCTGTTTGTGTGTGTGTGCGCGTGCATGCAGGTGTGTACGTAGGTGTTCCTGTGCCTGATTGCATAATTCCAGCTCCAAATGAGATGTGTGATTGACTGGTCAGTTCGTAATTCTGGTACTCATAACGTTGAGGTTCTACTATAACTTTTTAATCGCTGCAAGCCAGAACAGCCTACAATTAATTGAATAATGCAAAATATTTTCAAGAAATACTCACTCATTTTTCAGTGAATTAACTTTTGGCTCAATCATGAGCCACTTTACATGCCTGGGTAGAGAAGTGAGGATGCATAAGGTGTCCCCTTTGTTCCCTGAATCAGTTCCCATACTGCAGGCTTGTGTGCAGGAGAGCAAGCGAGAGAGAGAGAGAATAGCCTATACAGGGCCCTACTTCCAGTCCTGTGCAGCTGGGTAAGGAGTGGACAGACAGGAGTGGGCGGAACCAATACACAGGCAACCAGAGATGAGCAGATATAGGGCTGGCACCATTTATTTCACCCCGACGATGAAAAAGGAGACGGGATTGAATTGTGATTCTCTGAGTCGCAACAGAATCCCTGGTCTGCTTCTGAGGCAGCGCAACTGTGTGTTATCCTTACTCAAGGCTAATGTTAACTGTGCAATCTAGTCCTTTCTAATTATCTCTCAGTCTATCCTCCACAGAGCTATACATCTATTTTGGTTGTGTTCACTTCCCAGATATATTCAGTGACCTGAGTTTCAGTCAAAGAAATGTTGACGGAAAGTGAAAGTGAAATTCAAAGTCATACATGTTAGAATTTGCAAAACCAAATTTTAAATTTGCACAGACAAGCATTTCTGCTGGAAAAGTATGTGTGCTTATCCAGTGAGTGCACCAAAACAATACAACATGACTTATCTAATAGATCACAACTTAGCAACAAAGCTCAGATATAACAAGCAAGCCATAGACTAAATCTATTTGAAAAGTGGATACAATAAAAAATGGAAGTTTGAAGGATGCTGCAGTCTGCTTGCAGATATTATGCAGACAGAAAAAGAGCCCAAAATTAGTCAAATAAATGTTTCATTGCAAACTATTGGCTCATTTCTATAGAGGACACAGCACAGTAAATATAACCAATTTAACAAAATTACACAATCACTTTATGGACCATTTTTGCCTTCCTTCCCCAATGCCCCATCCTAACTCACATCCTTCCCTGGTCAAAATGCTGATCCAAATAGCATAGTTGTTCATAATCAAATTCCAAATTGGGATGGTGTGAAATGTAACAATAGCTGTCTTGTTCCATACTCCCAAACAGCCCTTAAAACAAAAGAGATGTGACAACCACTACAAGCTAACAGACAAAAATGTGAAAAAGGGGAAAATTTCTGGCAGAATCTGTTAAGAAGACAAAGAGTAAACATCAAAACAAAGTAAGCCATTTAGGAATATGGAATACAAATCAACAATTCTAATGCATAACAACAGAAGTATCCCATCTAAGAGTGCTGTGAAAAGTCTCTGCTCCTGAGGCATGAGGCAGGGAGTATTGAAATCCTTTGATTGAGATTTATGTCCAGGACAGGCAGGACTGTAGCAGCATCCCTGAGTTTTGAAAGAACAAGTTTAACAGTTGTGTTTCAACTTACATAATCAACAACCTCTATTAATGTCTTAAACTTCCATTTAGAGTTAGTATTTCATTTTAAGTGGCTTGCTCTCTTCTAAATCTATATGCACATCAGTTAATTTTATGAAACAGTTGTAATTGGCCAAATAACGACTACACATGCACTTCCTGTCTCCTAAAAATACTGCTAATTTCATTAAAATTGAGCTGACTGAACACACCTAATCCATTTGTAATGAAGCAAGCAATCATTACCAGCTGCAACAGTTTATGAGAAACCAACCATCTATGTAGAAGAGATGCATCTCAACAACAAAATTCAGATCCATATCCTGGGTCAGATCTCAACACCCAATATTTGGGACATTAGTCATTTAAGTTATGGTCCTGGCCTACTATAAGGTTCTGCTTTTTCAATAGCACTTAGATCCCACCAATCAAGATCAGTGCTCCATTGGTTGAAGCATTGAAGAAACTCACTACAAAACACTTGGTCCTCCAACCCAAAGACATTACAATCTAAGTAGTGTTTATTTACTTAGTTTCATCTGCTGCTGCTGCTAATTCCACACCCAAATTCATGTTCTTCCGTTTGGATCATCATCATTGGGGTCTGTGGAAAATCAGGGTTGGGAGAAGCCCCCCAAAATATCTTGCTCTTTCTAAATGCAGAAGCCATCCTACCAAGAGGCAGAAGATGCTCTTCAAAGTAAATCAAAATGATATTGGAGTGACACTATGTATTATTTTGTGCCATAAACAGAAGTGAGGCATATAATGGGGGGGGGATACATTTGCAAATATTTGGACAAATAAATTTGGATTTACTGCATTCCCAACTCCTTTTGTCTTTGCTTTTCATAAAGCTTGGAGAAATGAAATATTGCTAATAAAAAAAATAAATGGAAAATTAATGTTGAGGTCAGTAATTATCCTTCTCAAAGTGATTTCCTTCACTAGCCTTTACTGAAATAGCCTAGACAGGAGGAAAATTAAAAACATCCCACAGATACCCTAATCCTGCTGCTCTAACTCTTCTTCCTACTTTCATCCTCTCCCTAGAAGAATCAAAGGCCCAATAGCGTACTCTTGTCTTTGCACTCTTTATTACACATCTACAATCATCCAATCAGAGGAAAACAACAATACCATGTCACTAAGAACCAATCACACAGGGAAAAAAATAATTATGAATAAAGAGCATAGTTCATGGGCAACCCATAGGCAGAAATTTGTTTGAAAGTTCATAATAATAAGCCAATTTGTAAAGAATCAAATCTTATTCATGAACAGAATGAAGGCAAAGTGCACTGATCAAGTGTTCACTCTGAATAGTTTGTCCATTATCTCTCTGAATACCCTGTACTTTCTTTTTCAGGGCTACTGTGGATATTATTTTGTTATATGACAATCAAATAATTTCAATCAATCACAGCCCAGAAAATTTGAGAATTAGGCAGTAGAGATGACAATTTCAGAAAATCATGTGACTAAACTGTATGTGCAATTATCACATTTCCATACAGAAATCATTAGTTACATATTATGTGGTCATTATACCCACATTTGTGCACACTACTACAATTTTATTTTGAAAATGTAAGCCTATGAAATCTGTCTGAAATATTGTCTCCTTTCCTGTGCACAAATTCTCTTTCTTCTTGTCCTTTAAGCCCCTCCATTAAATACATTTCTCCCATGGAGCTTTTCTATGATGATCTCTCCCTGGCTCCTTCTCCTCCTGTTCAACCTGGCACTCCCAGCCTGTGTGTGGTGGTTTTGTGTTTTGTTTTGTGATCTGCATTTTCTGTGTGTTAATTTAAGCTTTATTGTTCTTTTGGGCTGGGACCATCTCTGAGGTGTCAATCCTGCAACTGGACATTCCAGTTCACCCTGCCCAGATCCAATTGCTGGATCAGTGCTTACTTTTGTACAGTCGTTCATCCTTCCCATGCTCCCAAAATAAATTACTTGGGAAGCCTGAGAAAGTAGCAGCACAGCACTTGCAAACCTTCCTTGGGGGGAAGAGAACAATATTTTCTTCTTTTTTTGTTTATGTTAGAGCTCATTCTGTTGCTTTATCTTTTTTGCTATACAGGAGTAATGTTCATTGCATTGGAACACAGCTAGCAATAAACAGCTTTTGCAGCTATCAGATGTCTCAGGTTTGCTCTAGCATTTAACCAATATCCAAAGCCATTATTGCTTTGTTTGCTCTGTGCCATTCCCTTAGCTATTCAGAGATTGCTTATAAATATATCAGCTGTTTGTAACATATTCCCAGACAACACTTAGAGTAGAATATTATTGACAATGCGCTCTGAGATCCCAATGGCACCATCTTCTCACAATCCTGACAGTGGAAAGGAAAGATATTTATTTTCACTTTTGTGCATGGAGATTTGAGGGAAGAGGGCTATACATCCAATACCCATGCATCAGAATGAGAGTATATGCCCATATGTATGGATCACTGGAGATTTTATACAGACTCATGATATAAAAGCTTGGGAAGTTCAACTATGGTAGAATGCCTCCTGGTGCTTCCTGTTAGGGCAGTGTAATCCCTCCCTACCGCCCATGCCTTAGCGTTAGGTTACACTTACAGGATTATAGCGCTTTTGGTTATAGCGGTACCCATATACCGCAATAGGTATAGCACTATAGGATGTCCTGGTGTGGCCACATTTGCTGCAACTGCCGCGGCACAGGGAGTGGTGCATTATGGGCAGCTATCCCAGCATTCAGCTGGGTGCAACGTGCTTTCCAAAGGAGGGGGGTGAGGGGGAATGGGGAATGTGTATGGAGGGAGAGAACTTCATGCGGTCAGTGATTTTTCTCTAGAGAGAAGTAGCAGGCTCTGAATTTCACTCACACAGCTCCATTGGTAAGAACTTTCACTGCTTAATTGATGAGTTAAGAGAGGAGTTCTGAAAAGGTACTTCCGCATTCCGTCTTCCCTTTGCAAAACAACACAAAAACGTCAGTTGCCTTAAATGGTTTGTTAATTGCCTTAAATGGCTCGGAGGCATGCCAGAGATCCCTTATAGCGGAATGACTGATTACACTTGCTATAACACACTACAGGGAATACGCAAAAGCTTTTATTCCTTTTGAAAAGGTGGTTTACAAGTAGCGCGATAAGCTCAGACTTTTAGCGCAATATGTGGCTTGCCAGTGTGTTCAGGGACAGAGTTATAGCGCTCCTGGAGCCTATATAATGCTATAAAGTGCCAGTGTAACCAAGCCCTGAATGGCACAATCTCGCACACTAACTTCAGTGGGACGGCTCACAAATAATGTGCTGCTTAGTGTGAGTAAACATGGTAGAATCAGGCCTGAATAGATTTTTTTCTGATACACTAGTCCGCCTGCCTCTCTCTCAATTTTGGCTTCCAAGGATTTCAAATGAGGGCTGATTTCGAACAAAGTCCTCTGATTATGGTAGAAGAACCCCACTGTTCTGTGATCCCCTTTACATGAAAGAGAAAATTTAGACTAATTCTGCACCTGCCGATCTTCACAGACTAGCTTTCAAAGTGGCAACTGCATGTCTGGAACTGGTATTGATGCTTTTACTCTGATACATGCACCCTCTGGCATACTCACTGAGAGCAATTGTGCGAGGCGTGGAAATGAATGGTATGCTGTCCTCACTCTGCAGAAGAATTAACAAAACCTTTCTCTCAATACAGCACTATTTTTAATCACTTACAAGGGTAATTATACCATCTTTTGTTAATGTAATGGGGGAAGGCAGCATAGCCACACATGGAGAGGCACCATAGCACCAGATTTTGCAAAGACCAAAAAAAAAAAATCCTTATCCCACTCATCCTTCTCTTCTTTTATTGGTGTGTACATATGTCCAGAGCTGAATCATGCAGCTATATTTCAGAACTGAATGTCTTACAGGAGAGATGCTCCAAGCCTCGGGTCCAAAGCCACATGAATCCACAGTGAGGTCAGGCCAGGGTAATCTAGAAAGTGGATATGCAGCACTTTCAGCACAGTGAAACCTTCTCCATGGTAGAGCCAGCTCCGCAGCAGTTCTCTCAGCCCACTCCTAACTCACCGCCCCAATCAAGCCCACCAGCTGGGATTTACCTGCCCCGCCACCATAATAAGCAATAGCTTCCATCTCCAACAGGACTCATTTGCAGCTTTGTATAGCCTGCAGCCTCTAGGGGTGCCTTTGCTTATCTGTCTGAAGTCTTTGTTCTATTTGTACACGTCTGCATCTCCACTCCCTAGATTTCCCTTGCCAGACATGACTGTCCAAGTGTGCTCTACCCAGACATGCGAAGGCAAGTGAAAATGAAGGGAAGAAAAAAAGCTATTCAAAATTTCACAAATGTAAAAAAGATTCTCACTTGGTAACATTTCCTTCTCTACGCCCAGTTTCTCTAAGTACTATTGCCCTCCTCATTCATGAATTTTTTAAAAATAAAACACTATAAAGAAACAGAGACCATCTGCCACAATGCATTTCTTATGTGACTATGTCACTCTCCAGCATCTCACATAACAGAGCTCCATTCTACTCAGGGGCTGACACTACTAGAAGACAAATAATACATTATAATGTCATATTTGAGTAGGAATAGGACTCAAAATGCATACACATTAATATTAAAAAGTAAGACTATATTCTGAGCCCCTTCAGCTTACCTGGATGTTATGTTTCATGCTTTTTGCCATGGCAAAAAGTGGTTACTTCAAGAAACTGACTATTGCAAATCAAAAGGAGAGCAGTTGGCCTTGAAAATTGAAAAGAAGCAGGAAATTTTTAAAGTATTATCATGTGGCGCCCTCACTGTATGAGTGAAAATCCTGATCTATTACAAAATATTTCATTATTTCTTTAGTATTATAAATTCAAAAGGAAATACTTATGACATTCAGAACAAATAAAACAGCCTTGAGAAATATCTGGAAAATGCTTTGTTTGTCTCCAAGCATTAGTTATGCATCCTGAATGTTTACCTCAGTATTTAGAAATACAAAACAAAAACAAAACACAGCAAGCACAAACAGAAACACTGGACAGGGGAGCTAGCATACATTCCTAATTATAGAATTTTGCTCAATTCCCAAAACAGCTGACTATTCTGTATATTTAATAGAGAGAAAATCAAGGAAATAGTTTCACCAGTTAATTAGCGCTCGTGGGAAATTAAAAAAAAACACAAACTTCTACAGAGGGACAAAACAGAGAAGATGGAATTATTGTAAAACAGTTGACAGATAGCAAAATACATTTATTGCATAAAATTACAATAGAATTGCAAACAGTACAAACAGGTGATGGAGCTAAATTACCCTCCACTATCTTTTACTGACCCCCTTGACACTTTTTAACTAGGTTCACATTTGGATATCCTTGTGAGTACCTTACTCAGACATAGCTTCATTGGAACCACTGGGAATCCTTATGGTATAAGCCGCTACCCAACGCAGCTAAACATGATTCCTCTCCTGGACACTGGCATCTAAGCCAGATCAGTGTTTTCTGGTAGGAAATAGTGGTACTCCTTTATACCCCCAAATCCTACAGTTGAAGGCAGCACCCAGAATATGGGAAACCAGGGTTCAAGACCCCACTCTGAGTTAGAAAAAGACTAACAACCCAGGCCTCTCTTCTCTCATGCGAGTCTCCAACCACTGGAGTATGGGATATTCTGGGATAGGTCTCCAATCTCTCCTATTGAAACTAGTCCCAGTGGAGTGCTCTAACCACTTGGAAATACCATCATTTTAATCCTATTGTCCCACTACCACACCTCCTCTGCTATTTTGTGTGGGACCCAATCTGGTAGGTGGCCTCTGAGCATATCTACTGGATTAGACCCCTGCAATGTGTTTTCCTCACAAAACTATACCCGTAAGGGGATTAAGGTAGCTCAGAAAGGGCTAATTAAATTGGTACGCTGCAACTGTGGGGAGGCTTAGGCTTGATTGACAAGCACTAATTGAAGATGGATTGGAGCCCATCTTGGCAGAAGTGAGGGTTTGTATAAAGCCAAAAAGGAGAAAAGGTGAGAACTGGGCTGGAAGAGTATCTGAGCCCAAATGAAGTCACTCTGAAAACCTATTAAAGAAGAAGAATCGATACAAAGTAGGGTGGGAGGAGAAGCAGAATCAGATATTGATTATATCAGCAAAAAAAAAAATAACCAAACAAACCCACACCCAAAGCCCAGGAAGGAAATAAACCAACATGTTGTTATTGCAAAATCCATAACCAAAGAAATAAGATTAGGTGATATTAATCCTGTGAAAGTAGCTGACTGGATTTAAAAAAAAAAAGCATAGAGGATATTGTAAAGGTCAGAAGGCTGAAAAATGGTCTTTTAGTTGAATGTAAACACAAAGAGCAAGCTGATAAACTGCTAAAAACTAAAATGCTGGTGAAAGCTAAAATATTATGCCAGCTATTAAAGTATTAGATGAAAATGAAGGGGGTAATATATAGAGTGCCATTAGAATGAACCAAAAATGAGATAAGCAAAAAACATATTAAATACTTTATCTTCTATGTAAGTGGCTAATTATTAAATGAGAAGAAAGCAAGCCATTAACCCCACTGATTCTCAAACTGGGGGGTCGCAACTCCCCTGGGGGTTGCAGGCAGATTCCAGGGGGGTCACGAGCTGCTGATGCCATTGGAAGCGTTCAGTTCGGTGGCATTTCAGCGGGGACACAGAATGAACAAATTTGAGAACTGCCGCATTAACAGCTGCACTGATTACATTTAAAGAAGGGACTCAACCTGAGAAAAAGTGCTAAGGTTTCAGATATTCAGAACCAAGCCATATATCCTTCCTCGCCTAAGGTGTTATAAGTGCCTAAGATATAGGCATGTAGAAACTGTTTGCAGAGGGAAAAGGATATTTGGTACATGGCAGTGACAGCATTCCTAAGAAAATTGCATAGATAGGACAGTAATCATAGTCCATCATATAAAGTGTGCATTGCAGCAATACAAGCTAAAGAGACACAAAAGACAAAAATGGTTAACATTTATGTAGAATCTCTAAGGAGGCTCTCAAAGCATGAGGGGAAGGAAGAGACAATCAGTTTAGGAAAAAGGGAACTGCAGACTCATTCTATAAAAAGTATAACACTGTAGAAGGAATAGGCAACAATACACAACTAGTGAAAAAATAAAGGTTTATTGTATTTATGCTAGATATGAAAATTTACATCACAAACTGGGGAAAACACCAGAAAAAATTAAATTATAGCAAGAGCAGAGAAAAACATACTTTTATGTTAGCAATTTGTCCGTGGACCATATTTATGAATTTTGAACAAGGCTAATGGCGAAAATGACTGTATGAGGATCTCAATCTTTTGTTGGCATGGCCACAGTTTGAAAGCACATGGTCAAGAACTAAAACGAAAATATCTGGAAATGTAAAATAAGCCAAATATGATATGTATCAGAAAAAAGTGGTTCATTTTAAAAGCTTATTTTTAAAATTCCAGAGTATATTGCCTTTGGGCAAGACTGAAAACTAGGAAGAGGAGTTGTTTTATTTTCAAAAGGGAAAGATTAAATAACATACCAGTAGAGAATGAAGAAGTAAAGCTAGAATGTAATGCTGTTGAGATCCCTATGTGGAAAAGAAATATTTCTTTAAGGATTTAGAATATCTATAACTTATATAGGAAATTAGAAAGTTTGGAGCTACAATAAATATATTAAATACTGTGATAAGCCAACTGATGATAATGGTGCATGCTTAGAAAAGTTAATTGATGAAAACAATCCAGTGGTTTCAAACAATGACATCCCAGCTAGATTTAATGCAGACAATGTTAGTTTTTCCTGCTTAGATCTGGAAATTATAATAGAAGATAAATAAATAAAATATTTGTAATTAATGAAACTGGGAAATATATAAAGAAGAAAGAATGAGGAGTAATCAGTTCCCTGTATTAATGTCTTTTCTAGGGCAAAGTAAGGTTGAAAGTTACCCACCTGGAATTTTAAGAAAGTAACTATTGAATTTGTGAATAATCATTGAGTGAGTGATGACAGAGAATTTCAATAATAATGTAATAAAAGGATTAATAGCAGCAGCTGCTGTACCCATATCTAGGATATTGAAGTAACCCCAAACTAAAAACTAATTTCCATGAGGGAATAAGAAATTTAAAACGGCAGTTAAAGAAAACCTATACAAAAAGCAAAAAATACAATCCATAATGATGATCTAATGAATATACCAGCAAGGATCGAGTGTCCTGTCCATGTGATGTGGCTGCAATAGCCTGGGTGGTTGATATGGAGGCACTGCGTTGCCCGTGTGTCAGCATTCTCCTCTCAATTTCACTGGTTTGGCCAAAAGGAAGGATGGATGTCGATATATATAGAACCAGCTATAAGCGATTGTAACAAGTGGTGCTATCATCTTTATCAGGGTATCAAAGTCCATGACAGGAGCTGGCTCCTACAGCTTGAAGAAAAAAGAGCCCATTGGAAGCAAGCATCTCCCAACCAATTTACATATATTTGCAATAACTGCCAAAGATTATGCAAATCTCAAATTGTACTATGCAGTCACATGACACATTGCAAACTATTTACATCATAGGCTTCAATTCCCACTACTCTTGTACCCAAAAGAATGCCAACAAATGAGTATAAAAGAAATAAAGCAATAGCACAAAGAATTATTTTTAAAAAAAATCAGAGTTGGTGGAAGTACTGTGGGCAGATAAAGAAAGAGATCAAGATAATGGAAATATACAGGCAAATTAGAAGAATGAATGGAATTCAAACTGAATAGTAGCCACATCCCAGATCTTATAGGAACTGACAACATAGTTTGAAATTCTGACAATGAGAAAGCAGAAGTTTTAGCAGAAACTTTCCGAGGAGTAATGATAAAAGTCAAAGGAAGTTTTCCACCAGATTAAAAGACAATTCATTGAGAGTCATGACCTAACGTAGTTGAGGTAAACATGAAGACGTTATACTAAATGAATGGAGTTGAATGTGGGAGCTTGAGAAAGCTATTGTTATTGACAAGAAATTCAAGAATACTTCTCCAGATAAAGATAATCTATTCAACATAATGTTTAAATATATCTCTGAAAGCAGTTTGAGGGTTCTCTGAAATTATATAACACTATATGGGAAATAGAAGTGATACTGGCAAGGTGGAAACATGCAGTAGTAATTCCAATATGAAAACCAAATAAACGGGTCATGAAAGTGGATGCCTGCAGACCAATTGTCCTTACATTCTGTCTGGGTAAAATTGGGGGGAGGAAAGTGAATGAAAGGTTGTTTTCCAAAGAGGCAACTGAAAGCATTATAGATAAGGTATAGATAAGGTTGAGAGTAGTTTTGGAGAGGAAGATGCTCCATTGATCACAATGTTAAATTAAAAAATGAAATACAAAAGAGTATGAAGCACAGGGGTTTCATGATAGCTGTTTAACTAGATATTGAAAAGACATATGACATGCTATGAAGGGAAAACTTATTGTACAAAGTAGATGCACTAGGCATAAGGGGAAGAATTATGAGTGGATTAGAGATTTTTTGAGTAAAAGTACCATGCAGGTCAGAGTTAGGAAAGTTATTTTGAATGTATACAACATTAAAAATGGTACATCATAAGAAAATATCAGCACAACCTTATTTAATATTATGATAAATATTCTTCCTAAACAAATTCCGGGGTAGATGTCACTCTATTCACAGATGATTATGTTCTATGGGTTAGGAATAAGAATAGGGTGACAGCGGCGACACATCCCTCGGCCTGCGCCACTTCCTGCAGCCCCCCATTATCCTCGAGCGGCGAACCGCGGCCAGTGGGAGCTACGATCGGCCGAACCTGTGGAGGTGGCAGGTAGACAAACTGGCCTGGTGTGCCAGGGGCTTTCCCTGAACAAGCGGTGGACCCGAGTTGAAAACTACTGTTCTATGGATATGTAAGGGCTTTGATAAAGAAAGGGAAAATCTTTTTGAGGAATCCAAACATCTTAATATAACAAAAATTACATTGTTATTTAGTAATATTGTCAGGAGTATTAGCAAAAAGGTGTTGTTACATTACTTGAAAGACACAGGGCAGAGTGAGAAACTATAAACTTCTTAGAATTGAGAAATTATAGTTGGTGGCTAGAGAATTTTCAGTCATGTCTGCATCACCATAAAGAAAAGATCAGAAGGGGACAGCAGTGTGGAAGTCTGCAGTCACTCTGGGCCTAAAGAGGAGTGAAGAGAAAATACAAGCCAGAGACAGAGCTCTGGGCTTTTGACTCTGAGGAAAGGGATTTTCCCTGAGGGGCAGTGGAGAAAATAGCCTGCAGAGGGAGGAATAGAAGGAAGCCCAGAGAAAGAGCAGCAAGAGTTAAGATGGTACAGACCTCAGCTGCTGATTCTAAGATTTCTGGCCGGAGCCCGGAAGGGGCCTAGGTTCCCCTACCAGCCACTGAGAAAGTGCTACTGTTTTGAATGGGGAGACTGCCGGGAATGGCACCCAGACAGCTGATCTAGTGAGACTTTGCTACCCTCACAGGGGAATACTGTGCAGTGAGCTGACTGGAGGGCCACGCCACAAAGCGGAAGGGTCAAGCTATGAAGAGGAAGCACAGACTCCCAAAGAGCAAGAGGGGCCCATGGTGCAAGCAACTGAAAGAAGGGAGTATCAGTTCAGGCAGCCACTCCCCAGATGCAGCGACTAGGAGCTGCCCCAGTGGTGAGTGAAACCCATTGTAGACCAACAAGTCAGCTAAGTGGGGGGAATGCCTAGTTTAAGGATCCCACCAGAATTTAGGCACTGTGCAGTTCAGCTTTATGCATACTCACAGCAGAAACTTAGGTACCATAGAGAGTTTACTGGTAGGAAACACAGGCATCTAGAGACTTTAGGTAACTACAAGTTAGATAGAAGGTGAACAGGGAGGTTGAGGATCTAAAGTTTGAACTTATGAGCCATAGTGGCTTAGGTATCTGTATTCTTTTGGAGATCTAGCCATAAAGATATCAGCTTTTCAACCACATTCATGGTGTAAGCTTTCCTATTCTCCTTGGTATCAAATATATTTTTACTCTTAACTCGGATTGCTTCGTGTACTTCTATATTCATGTGATTTGCCCTGTCTCTATGGCTGGTATATTTATTGCTAAATGACATGCATAACCTTTGGATACACCGTAATTTCTGCCAGACACCTTGCACTTCCCTCTGAGTTCTTTTATCCTATACCCCTATTATAGCATCACACCCAGCACTGTCCTTGTTCTTACTAACTTTGTGTCCTGAAATTCAAAGGTCTCATTTTCCCTTTTTATGATTCACTCCATATCCTGGCTGCAGACCTAATTAGATTACTCACTCTTTCCAACTGCTCACCCACCGTTACCTCTCAAATCTTGTTATCTATATTGCTCAGAACTAAGTCATGAATTTCCACTTTTTAAGTTTCCTCTTTTATTTATTGTGCAATGAAACAGTCTCTTGTACCATGGCTTAAAAACCGAGTAGCAATAAGTCTGTCTTTTCACAAGCCATTTAAAATTCCTTCTCCCAGCTAAGAGGCCAAGAGCAATGTTCTGTCACTGGCTGTATTTTCTTGTTACAACTTCTTTCACAGAGTTATGGTCGAACCTCAACATTTTCAGTCATTCTTAAGTTCAAATAAGTACCAAAAACTTTAGATGCTGATCTGAACCTTAGCCAAATTCTCTAGGTCACCTGCATCCAAACTCTTCTGAAACTCTTAGAAGAGCAGGATTTACACGAATTCTCTCTCTCTCTCAGTTGCAATACTAAATAGCACAATAAGAGTCTTTATACAATTCAGCTATGGTACCAGCTGAAACCCAAAAGTGCAATGGCATGTGAAGATGAAGAAAATAAAGTTATACAAAAGCTTCAGTATTTCAAGAACTGTTTGGCTTGAGTTAAGTTCTAGAACTGAAGGAGAATCTTTTCTCCTTTTACTCTGGAATTTTTTTGCAAGTGGGCTGATAAGGATCCTTCTGCTGTCTGTGGAGTAAATCCAGATATTCTTCCTTTCTCACCTTTACTCAGACAACATTATCATTGAAGTCAGTAGGAGGAGTGCCTGAGTACGAACTAAGGGTATTAAAAAAATTTTAAAACATTAATTGCAATTGCAATTAAAAAATGTGGCTGCTCCATGGCTTCTGACTCAGCTTCATGGGGCATGGGTTAAGGGGCTGTTGACTTGCAGTGTAGACTTTCAGGCTCAGATTGGAGCCCAAGCTCTAGTATGCTGCCAGGGGGGAAGGGTCCCAGAGCTCCAGCCCAAGCCCAAATGTCTACACTGCCATTAAACAGCCCCATGAGCCTGAGTCAGCTGACATGGGTCAATCACAGAGGTCCAATTGCACTGTAGATATACACTAAGGGTTTGATGACCTCACCTTAACTCACTCTGAAGAATACTTTATTGCTGAAAGAATGCCCTGAAAATGCCTGGCTAGATGGAGGGGCCTCATCCAACTCCTCTCTTTGGACATCTGCGGCTCCAGTACTAGGATCCCAGAATTGCCTCACTGACTACCTGCCCCCTCTGACATTTAGACCCTTCTCTCACCCCCATGCCACAGTGCCAGGGGCGGCTCTATGTGTTTTGCTGCCCCAAGTGTGGCAGTCAGGCAGCATTTGGCGACGTTTCTGCAGGAGGTCAGCGGAGGCATTTCTGTCCATTGGTCCCGCAGCTTTGGCCTACCCGCCGCCCTAACAGCTACTGGCTGGCCAATCCCCGCAACTTGCCGCCCCAGGCACGCACTTGGTGCGCTGGTACCTCGAGCCGCCCCCGCACAGTGCATCTTCACAAGAAGAAATGCTGTGGTCGTACTGTGTGTTAGCCAACACAGGGTAAAATTCTAGTGAAGACTAGGAATTTGTCGTTTTCCCATGTACTGGTAGGTTGAGGTAAAGATTACGGGGTAGCCTATGACTTACCTCATATGAAGACTACAAACTGCCTTGTCTTCACTAGGATTTTATCACATTAGCAAACATGAGGTAAGAACGCACCTTTTTCTCTAGTGAAGATAAGTCCTTATTGAGGCTCTCACTACTATCTTTCTAAGTCTGCTGTTCTCTTTTCCCCTACATCTTGTGTTATTATGGGTGCAGCTCCTCTCCACAGTGCTTCAACTATTGGTGTCCATTGCTGCCTGCTTGCAGTGCTTTCAGATTAAGTCACATTCTTTCTTTCACATCCTTGTGTTTCATCACCCAGCAATGGTGGCCACTTTGTGAGGGTTGGAAGAGACGCCACATGAAAGGGCACCATTGGAAGCCTTATGTTCCATACGGTCCTGGGACGGGCTGTTATCAGGTCAGGTCTTCAAACATTTCCTTGAACAGCGGACACTGCCTTTTCACTGTGCCATTTAACCATTATTAAAAGGAGACAGATTTTTTGGCAGGTGAAATATTCAAACATGCCTTAAAAATAATATAAAAACTTTAATATAATGTGTGTGTTGTGTGCCACTAAAACACTCCTCATAATGATATTCGTAAGATCCTTAGCCAAAATACCCTTCACATGTAAACTTTAAATCAAACTATAATTTTTTTTCACCTGTGAAATCTTAATCCAAATAAAATACTGAGATAGTGCATATCAGCAGGAATTTAATGGGGAAAGCCTGCTGGTTTGCCTCCTGTTGTTCACAGGGAAAATGGAGAATTAGGATAAGCCAATTTCTGTTTAAAATGCAACAGAGTAGAAATATTCCTCTTAGTGATTCCACTAAGCAAAATAATTTGCCAACCCAAAAGAGCTCATGGTGCTGGAAATAGTAACAACATCTGGTTTACGCTTCTTAAAGTCTCACTCCTCTGCTGTCTTTTCTTTCCCAGCTGCTTTCCCTCTGTTTAAATCGGGTCTTTCACCTAGCAACTGGAGGTCTGCCAGCAATTCAGAAACTAAAAGGAATATAGTATTGTCTGTTTCTAATCTTGTTACAATGGCAAGGACTGCTTCTGAACAGAAAGGAGGAACAAAGCTGTAAAAGGAGGTGCAATGAAATCTCAACTTCTTGGATTAGTTTGTAAAAAATTTCATTGCTGCTGTTGCTACGGTTTCTGCTTCTGAAAACTGAAGTTTCAATTGGTGCAACTGAAGAATTTGGTCTGTTTCCTTTAAAAAGAAGGACCAGGGAGCTCTAGCTAAAGTACAGCTCACCAAGAAGGAAGATCATCAGATTTTAAGCTTATCCCAAAGACTGACAGGTGTTTTCCGCTCATCAGTGAAGTTACAAGGCACGAGAGGAGACATTTAGCAAAGGGTCTTTTCCTAGTGATGAACGATTCTTAAACCTTTCTTTGGTCATCTTTTGATTTGTAGAAATAACTTACAGTTTACATGCTTTTCCTAAAATAAACCTCTGGCCTCTACAAATTCTTCTCAAAGTCTCATAAGAATAAGTTGGGGTTTTTTTCCTTCTGTTTTTGTTACTCTTTGGTTTTGGTTACACATGACAATGAGAAGAACCTCTTCAGAACCAAATCTGAAACTCACATCTTTAAATTTTGTGTATATATTTTAAAAATTTGTAAGACATTCATGTACCATGGTGATAAGAATAGGAGGGATACTTAGAGAGATTTTCATAGTATTTAGGCACTTCTACTTTCAGATGAAACTCAGAACTCAAAAACCAAAAGGGATAAGAAACAAAAAATAAATTTTTGGTTTGAGTTTGGGGCAAAGGTTTGTGGTTCTGGGAGGGTTAATAGATGCATTCTTGGATATGAATAATTCAACGTATAAATATAGCTGAACCCAATTAGAGAGTGCAGAACATTTAACACCCCAGGTGTCAGGCTAAAAACCAACCTATCCGTGTAGAAAATAAAATCTCAACTGTGTACACATCATAATTGAAATAATCAAAGCATTAAGTATAATTACCTCTAAAAACCCAACAAAAAAAGCAAACAGCTAATGATAGTGTAATGATTTCCAGTCTGAGTTTTGCAAATGCAAACACTCATGAAAAAGCCATCTCCAGTGAAAGACACTGCTAAGTGTCCATAGATTTAATGGCAAATTATAAAAAGAGACTTAAGCATGTATTGTTTACATGTATTGTTTAGCAATCTACATTTTCCAGATAAAATCAATTGAAGTAGAGAATAGTAAGATATTACTGGACCTGATCCTACAGACCTTTCTTTGATAAAACTTTGATTAAGGGACATTTAAGTTTTATTGGGGCAGAAGGAATGCAGGACTGGATATATTGGTACAGTATCTAGCACCATGGGACCCAGATGGTTGTGTGCTTCCAGAACACAAATAGTAATCCATAATAAGGACTATACTATATTCAAATTCCAAGTTTAAAAAAAAGAGAAAACTGAAGCATCCAGATAAAATATGGAAATAAATCTTGTTCTTGCTAGGCAATCAGTCTCTAAAGAATCAATTTAAATGCTGTAACTCAGCACTGGACAGTGTTCCCGCATGCACTTACCATTTTAAAGCAAATACATTTTAATTTTAAATGCAACTCTTCTGTCGTGCAAGATACTTAACCTGTGATGCACAAATAGATCAGTGGAGGGAAGCTTCACTGTAACCACCTGAATGGAATCTGTACACCCCTCTAACTCCTACTTTGTTGTCACTTTAGCAACTTTTCTGACTGGTAGTTTTTTCCTTAGCGTTTCAATATTTAACATTCATTCTCAGTTCACCTGCATGACAACATAAAAAATACATGGTTTAGGCCTGCTCCAAAGCCCAGTAAACTCAGACTCCCACTGAACTGGGCCAGTTTTAGATCAAGACCTTTATGAATTTGTGCAATGCATGGAAAGCCATTCGGCTACTTCTGTTCCTCAATTTTTCCCCTCCTCTGATCTCTTTATATCCTAGAAGACGTTACTCTGTGCTCCTTCCAATTTTAATTCACAAATAAGAGAACACATACTCTCCATTCTAACATTTTCTTTAAACTATTTATTTTATGATGAATTCCTAATCAAATTAAATCAAACCTATTGTAATGAAAAGACATACATGTGATATGTGAAATCAACCATATAGCAATTTTTCCCTCCTTAGTCTAAAAGAAATCATCTTACTTAGTTCACATGACTTCAAGGCTTCAAGCTTGGGTTGCTTCAGCACAGCAGCTGGTGAAATTAAATATATTTAATGTAAATGGCTAGAACTAAGCGAGCAACCAGTATAGTGTTTAGCCTTTTTAATGTGTTTTTATATGAGACATCACTAATGGAATTCCAGGGGTTTAATTCTTTTCTGCTTAAAAGCTTCTATTTATCATAGGTTTACAATGTATTAATATTTTTAAATTATAATAATTAGAGATGTTTGCTTAAATACATGAGTTCTATTACTGTTTTTAATAATGCAGCTACTCATCAAGCCCTTTTTCTTACACCAAGAACTATAGAATCAAAATATTTAATGTCCAGTATTTACCAAGTGCCTTTCTTTTGGGTATTATTAAAGTATAGAATAAGGTATGAAAATAACCTCTCCCAAACCTATAATATATCAGTAAACTGCTGCAGGATATTGATTTTTCTGCTATTCACTTGTTAAATAAAGCACAGATATCCATTGCCAAGCCCAAACCAACAGGTGCAAATAGCCCGGGCAATATATCTTTGGAGCAGGCAAAGAATGATTGAGTCATATGTCAAAGGGGAATAAAACCATTTCAGGGGAGCCTGAGTATATTTTCCACTGGGAAATTATTTTCAAAATGCTGGAAATCTGTTTTGACCTAATGCTTATCAAAGGCAAACATGTTTGTTCTTCATCAATATCTTTATGAGTCAGAAATAAGTCATCTCTAGACTAGGGGGGATTTAGCAGTGTCCACAGGGGGAAATGAATGCTGGAAGAAGGTGAGGGACGAGTGCAATACAAAATAAATGGGAGATTGGCTTAGAGAGAATTCCCATGTGCAGGAGTAGGGACATTCCCACAGCCACCTTCTCTTCAACTTGGCATTAATACAAGTGAACACAACTATTTTCCTTTATTTAACTGTAATATTTAGACATGCAACGTTCTACTGAATAAAAGCTAAAAAAATGCAATTTAATCTCCCTGGCTTCTTTTCTTTTCCCCTTCTCTCTAATTTTCTTTATATTGTATGTCTTGATGAATCTTCTCCTGTCTTTTTGAATATCTATTGTTCCTTTGGTATAGCATTGCTGCCTGGAAGCGGGTATTCTGTCACTTAAACATCTCTCTTTCTCTCTCTCTCTCACCTCCCACTATGAGCATCATACTGCAAAAATTAAATACGGGGATCTGGAAAGCTGGTAATTCCTACTTATGCACACAATCAAAGAGTGAGACAGTGAACTTTCATACTAGAAGCTGTATCGTCATCATTCCAAATTTGAAACTTCCACAGAAGTATATATGGAATATAGCTTTGAAATCAATGGCTGCATATGACCCATAGTCCATTTGTCCTTGTCCCCCCAACTGGTTTGGTTGAATCAACTTCTACTTATAAGACTATGCTTTAGTGTATACTGATGTTTAAATGTCTTGTCTGATGTTTTGAAGAAGTTTATCCTGGTGTATTTTCATTGACAAAAGACAGGTCAACATTCGTCTAAATTCTGGATGGCTGGATCCAACATTCATGTAGATTTCTCATGCCTGGAGTACAATAAATCTGAGCAGAACAGAGGTTTATGAGTATCCATTGGATGATGGTATTATGCACCAAAACGCTTAGGCCACAATCACTGACTTAGACTCTGACCTTCATAGCGCTATTCATTGGATTAGGAGAGACCTATAAATAGAATGGACCCCATGATCTATTGCTATGGTTTTCTGATGAAATTCAAGTATCAGCCAAAATTTGATGCATACTCTAGAAATCTATTGTTATTATGCACATGAGCATTAGAGCTAGTTGGAAAACATTTTTTTGGGGGGGAGGGTAGAGAAGAAGAGATTTTGACCTTTTCCCTCCCCCTCCCCCTCTCTCTGATATGGAATGAAACCAAGACTTTCTTACAGAATTTTTTCAAAGAGCAGACAGAGAAAATAGCCAGTACAGTAAAACCTCCATTTAACGGACTAATTCGGGCAAGGGGGTGTCCGTTAAATCAAAAAGTCTGTTATTTAATAATTAAAAAAAAAAAGAGCTGTCGGAGCAGCAGCCCACCCGCCAGAGGGTGGGGGGGGCAGCTCCGCAGCCCACCTGCTGCCGGGACCCGGGTGGCAGCTGGGAGCCGGCAGCCAGCCCGCCCGCTTCCGGGACTCGGGCGGGAGCTGGCAGCCCGCCCGCTGGCGGGACTCGGGTGGGAGCCGGCAGCCAGCAGGCAGGACCCGGCAGCCAGCCAGCCCGCTCGCCCGCAGGCGGGAGCCAGCAGCCAGCCCGCCTGCTGTCTGGACCCGGGCGGCAGCCGGGAGCCGGCAGCCAGCCTGCCCGCGGCTGGGACCCCGACGGCAGCCGGGAGCCGGCAGCCAGCCCGCCAGAAATGGATCAGGAATGCATCAGACTTGCTCAGAAATTTTGTCTGTTGCATCCGAAGTCCGTTAAATCGAGGTCCGTTAAATCGAGGGTTTACTGTAGTCCAGATGCTAGGGCACTCACCTAGGATATGGGAGACCCAGGTTCAAATACCATATACCTGGTGAGTGCCCCAAGTATGTGAGTAATCTCTCCTTTTCTGAAATTCCATCCTGGACCTGAGAAATCTTCCGGTAAAAAGTTTAGTGAAACTGAGGTTGCTGTGAAAAGTTTTGGTTTCAGCAACTAGGCATTTTCTGACAAAAACAAACATTTTGTTGCAAAATTGCCAACCAGCTCTATTAGCATCTACAATCTTAATGATTTGTCCTTATCAAATTCAATATTAACATAACATTAATTAATACCAATATTATATTATAGAATTATTTAATAGTACAACATTTTGTATATTATACCATGTTTGTATTCGTGGTATAATCTTTATACAATCTTAATGCCAATAAAATCACTACTATTTGTGTCAAATCCATGACAATCTTTAAAAATAAATACAAATGTATGGCAGTGCTACTGTTAAAAACTAGTGAGAGCCAAATCAAAACAAGCTTCTGACCATACGACAATCAGATAGACTACAATCTTGTTTCTGATCAAATCCAGATTTTCAGACTGGCCCCTAGCTCTGAAGAAAACACCAGGATTTTGACTAGCACCAAATTTCAGATCTGGATCAGAACATATTACAGCTCTGGTCCATTGGTCATAAAATCAAATAAAGAAAATACATGCAACTCATTCTAATGAATGTTGAATGTCCAATCATTACTAATGCAACTTCCACTCAATTTAATGAGAATTTGAGGAACATTTTGTGTATTTGTTCTGGGTGCAGAATCAGTTCACAAGGATTTGAATTAAAGCCACAAAAGCCAGGATATTAAGATTAAGCTTGTCACTATGTCCTTCCTTCACTCCAGTGGCATAAGCATTACAGGGCTCTCAACACAGACATTGCAGTTAGATAAACTGTGACACTTACATAATGGGGTGAACTGAGGACACATGAAAGCATCCCTTGTTAGGAGATTATTTGCCTTGGTACGTTTGATATACAAACACTGTTTCTCTTATGGAAAGTTCCATAAAAGCTTCAGTAGTGTTTCATAAATTGGATCCAAATCTCAAATGCAATAGGAATCAAATCACACCATTTGCTAAATGATATTTGGTAATTTTTTTTTGTA
Source organism: Sternotherus odoratus (assembly GCA_032164245.1). Taxonomy (NCBI): domain Eukaryota; kingdom Metazoa; phylum Chordata; order Testudines; family Kinosternidae; genus Sternotherus; species Sternotherus odoratus. The sequence continues at coordinate 73,067,930 of JAVMKO010000006.1, read as the reverse complement.
ATTAGGTGGGAGGTATTGAGCACATAGTAAAGGATATTGCATTAGTCACTGTAGTTCATCTCACATCTAAGAAATGAGATGATTTTATAAAATCCTGGGGCAGGAAGGCTAATGTTTGCAACCTTGAAGGACATGAGTATCTATTAACCTATCTAGCTAAATGGTACTTAAGGAATAGAAAGTAATCTGTCATATCATCTGTTGATCCCATACTATAGCATGTGGGCTGGCTCTTCTCTAATGTCTCCTATCAAAGATAAAAAGTTGTCCTTATGCTGTATTTCCCTGTGTAATTCTAATACTCCTTGTACTTCAGATTTAAGGAGAGGCAGACGCCATGTGCAATGGCCTGCTCATACTAAGGCTTGCTCTGATTTAACTGTATGGTTTTCTAACTGGATAGAGCTAAAATGATATAAAAACTGTTTTTAGACAACTCTTAAGTAGTACATAAGTGGTGTTTAAGGCCTTATACAAACTCTCTGCATAAGGATCAGTTTCAAAAAAATTAAAAATTCCAGTGCACCAAAAAGGTGGAGAATTGATACAGTTCTCTCTTCCCCCAACTACATCTGTTGCCTGAACTTCCTATTCTGCATGGCAACAAGGTGCCCTCTAGTTTCCCCCATGGCTAGCTCATTTCTCATATACCTACAAAATGTACTTCTTTGCCATCAATATGCCCCTTGAGAGAATAAACTGGAAGGAAGAGAACAAATCTTTGATAATTTCAGCCAGCCAACTACTAAGAGTTGTGTTAAAATACCTTGAAAAATATAATGAAGAAATCAATAAGGCACCACACTGAGAAGTAAAGCATGCCATATGGGCAGGCATCAGAAAAAACACAGGCTGCTCACAAGTAAGAAAGCAGCCCTGAGGCACAGGTAACAAAATGAACATGTAGGGAAACCAATCAGCAGCAGAAAACAAAACAAACTGAAACTAAGTTACAAGGTGCTTTTCAGGTATGCATGACAAGAAATCAAAGGAGCAAAATGAGTTATTGGCCACCACAATATGGCAACTTTTAACTTGGGGGGGGGGGAAAGCCAGTGAGCAATTTACAAAGAAAAAGGGGGATTTTTACTGAATTACTAAATTAAAGTCCTTTCCCCTGAGAGCTCATGAGATTTGGAACAAAAGCAAGTAACACACCTCTAGGAAATATTTTATTTATTGCATTTAAATGACTTACCTAATCCGTTCTCTCTGTGAGAGATGTCCCAGTGGTATTTATCAGTAAACAGAATGAAGATTCTGGGGGTGAGGGAGAAATTTATAATATTGCATTATTAAAATTCATGCTGGAATATATATTCAGTCAAATTATAAATGCCTTCATCATAGAATCATAGAATATCAGGGTTGGAAGGGACCTCAGGAGGTCATCTAGTCCAACCCCCTGATCAAAGCAGGACCAACCCCAACTAAATCATGCCAGCCAGGGCTTTGTCAAGCCGGACTTTAAAAACCTCTAAGGATGGAGATTCCACCACTTCCCTAAGTAACCTATTCCAGTGCTTCACCACCCTCCTAGTGAACAATTTTTCCTGATCATCATGAGTTTTCAACGATAATGGCCAATGGCTCTGCAATCACATCCACCAACTCCTTTAGCACCTTGAATGCAGCGCATCCGGCCCCATGGACTTGTGCTCATCCATCTTTTCTAAATAGTCCTGAACCACTTCGTTCTCCACAGAGGGCTGGTCACCTCCTCCCCATGCTGTGCTGCCCAGTGCAGTAGTCTAAAGCTGGCCTTATTTGTGAAGACAGAGGCAAAAAAAGTATTGAGTACATTTGCTTTTTCCACATCCTCTGTCACTAGATTGTCTCCCTCATTCAGTAAGGGGGCCACACTTTCCTTTATTTTCTTCTTGTTGCTGACATACCTGAAGAAACCCTTCTTGTAACACTTAACATCATGCTCCTTGAAAGGAAGGACAAATTTCACCTCTCTTATCCATTCAGTTGGATCAAGTACTTTATTCCGTAATTTTTAAACCAGTGCAATTTGCAAACACACACAGGCCTGGCCCTTGAAAATTCCTCCTTCTGCATGAAAGAATAATATTTTGTGTTCTGATTGGAACACTGTGGGGGTGTTTTTGAACAGGAAGCCTCCTTCAAGACAGATTCCATTTTAGAGGGCCACAACTATTATACTTAAATTAAAATGTCAATTTCCTCCTTCTTAAGAGAAAGAGCTGATTAAAATAACTTCTGAAATCAGCTTGACATCTACCTATCTCTAGCGCGTTTTCTCCACCAACCTTCCTAGCAAACTAAAGCTTGCTTTCATGAGACATTATATAATGTCACCTTCTAAAGTAAACCAGAATGTTAATGGGAATGTACATATGTAAAACTGCATATCACAAGGAGAATAAAGTTGTTAAAATGGGCAGTATGTTTCTGTCTTTATGATCACTTTAGTAAACCATAACATTTTATTGTACTGTGTTCTTCAAATAATTGAATCCTTCTTGACAATGTGTAATTCAGTCATGATCTTGCCATTTCAACAGCCCTGTCCGTAGCTGAAGTCCTCCAAGCACAAAAGGATTATAAGTTAAGATAGAACATATGGCTCCATTTTCATCAGTCAACATGATGAGAAGAGAATGGTTAGAGTCATAAATATGGCTCATTGCATTTTTCTTTTCAGTGTACTTTGAAGTAATCTGTTACAGCCCTCCCTATGGGAAATTCAGAATATATTTATTCCATCATTCTTGGAGCTAGAAAAATCAGGGTAGCACAACTGTGCTACTGAGAAAACAATGAACTAGTGGGACATGAAATAATAATGTAGGTGTTTCTGCTTTTCATTAGTAGACTTAATGTTGTGTTGTTTTGAACCAAGAATTTAATGTAAAGGTAATGTAAAATGAAATTTCATTTTAAATACATCCTTGTAGGTGGAATACAATTAATTAGTTCTAATAATGTCCATTAACAGCATCTGAAAGACTGCAATTAAATAATGAATTGCAGGGAGCCTTTTAGCAATAGACAGTATTTTCATCACAACTGTGATAAGTGTGATCCCAGAATGACTTAATCTTTTTCATTTTGATCAAACCTCATGATTCTTGTTAGGCACCTTCTGCCAGCCTGCTTTGAAGTGACTTTTCACTGGCTTTCCCTCTCACAAGGTGCAGTGAACAGAATGGCATTTGCCTGTACAAAAGGGTTGTGTTCCTGAACTCCCTGGAGACCCAGTGAGTAGTCAGAATTAACTAGGGCTTGTCTTTACTCAGTTGTCCTGCTGACATTTTTAACCCACAGAAGTCAACTGAAGTCAAATTGTCACAATAAAATTGTCCTCATTCTCTATAGTGCTTGAGATACCATGCACATGCCATTTTTAGGTCAATATGGAGATCAATATTCCTTTCCCAGTTTTACATTACTTGTTGTCAGCATTAGATTAATGATAAACAATTGCCAAGGCCAACTGTTGTCAATATGTACTGTATTTTCTCTATATTCAGGGATAAGACAGACAGTCTGTGCTAAACAACCAGAACGCACTGTGAGAAAACAAAGATACAATGGAGTGAACTAAAAGTGAAGGTTGACCTTGCGCTTTCTTAGCTCGGCTACACTAGGGCGAGGAGGTAAAATAGGGGCCAACCAGGGCCTCCCCATCCCACCCCCAGAACTGTTCAGGGGAGACCCCCTCCCACTCTGGGCACTAAGACCCAGGCAGTGAATCTCTCTCCCCTCAGCATGTGGTCTTGGGGAACAATTGGGGAACAACTGAGAGCAGCCATCCAGAGACTCTAGCCAGTAGGAGCAAAAGAAGCCAAAGTAGGGACTTCTGGACATTCTAATGAAGACCTTAGAATGTTCTCTGTCTTTCTTTGCCTTGTACTGGTTGGCTGTTTGCATCAACCCCACACCTCCCTCATAGTCAGCTCCACTCTACATTGCCCCTCTTTGCCCTCTTCTCCCATGCCCAGCCCCCTCATTCTTCCTTTCTCTTTTATTTACATTTAGCTGAAGTCCTACTAAATAACTCCTCCCCCCCAAAAAAAAACTGTGGAACTAATATTACTTCTACAACCCTCTCATTATTCACGCTCCTTGCATGCCTATCCCTTCCCCCTACCATGTCTGTCAGACAATAGAAGACAGACATGGTGGTTGTATTTATATTGTAAGCACGTTGGGGCAGGGATCAGCTACAGTTGTGTGTGTACAGCACCTAGGACAATGATCCTGGTCCATGCTCCTATGCACTATGATAAATAATAACTGGCCAACATTTTTTCTATCTATACTGTTTAATGTTTTCTTTTCTCTTCCCTCCTTTCTTTTCCCTTTCACAGTGACCAACAGAGAAGCCTTTGAAAAAAGGTAGTTCACACACTTTGCAACCTTAATACCTTTCTGTTAACACAGGGGTTTTGTGTGTGTATAATACAATTAATATGTTGCAGAAGGTTCAGCCACTTTCCCTACCATTGTCAAATATATTTATATGATATGGGACAATCATTTATCCATATAAAAAGGATAGACTGAAATAAGTATCATTTTATTCCTCAGTCTCTATTTACTCTGTACATTCAAAATGGCTGCATACATACTATGTTAAGCTCCAATTTATTATGTATGTGAATTAATTGTATTAGTGCTGGCCAATTCTTGATTGTGGAAGGGATATCTAAACCTCCTTGCTATTAAATATATTGCAACAATTCTTTATAACAAAATCATTTTTTAAAAAATCCCTTTTGTAATAGGGTAAATTATCAAATCACCAGAACTCTATAAAGGATTTCGATGTATTGGGATTAATTTGTTAAATGAATATTTTCCCCCTCATTACAATAACAATGCATTAACATTTAAATACCATGTTTCATCTGGGTATCTGTATGTTGTTCTATTTGCCCATCTTCTGCATCTGTCACAGTTGTGCTCTTAGCAAGTATCAATTCATTTTAACAAAACCCTAACTGCGGCAATTAGCGTTCTAAAGATAAGTACTTCGCTTTCCCCCAAGAGAATCTGAGGCATATTATGTTAATTTGTTTGCCTGTCTCTATATAGGGAAGCTTGCTTTAATTAAGTAGATAAGACAAGTTTTAATGAACTCTCTCTAAAACATTGGAAGTTTGAATTTAGTTTAGCAAGAGAAATCTGAATGCTCAAGCAATGCTATTTAGGTCAGATATTGTAGTAACATTTCATTTTAAGTGACCTCCAGTATATATGATGTATTATGTGTAGAGCATTGGTGAAATTAATCCTTAATCAGCAGACCATCACAAGGTTTATGCAGACACATACTTTTGGACGTAAGTGTTTGTTAAGTGACACTTAGGGCTTAAGCTGGCCTTATGCAAAGGGATGAAATTCATCATATGGTGTAAAGCTAAAGGGTGAATAAGTGGGGAGAAGAAGGGTTGCAGAGGTAGTTCTATCTGTCTCCTTTTGAAGGAAGGTCCCTCCATGGTTATGAAGCTGTATTCAGAAAACATTATAGAGTCCCATATGTCTTCAGGTGCAGGGGATTGTTCCTCCCCAACCTCCAACAAACGACAGGATATACAAGAGAGCAGGTAGTAGGAACTGTTACGATAATTGGACCTACAAATTTACCTTAATTGAAAGTTCAGCTGTAAAAAGTTGAAGTTTATAGAATGTCACAATAATAACAACAAATGTTGATAGATAAAGATGCAAAAGGGAGACAGATTGAATTAGTCCAAAAACAAAAAAACACACAAAAAAACCACCTGATATAAATTGAAAGACTGTGTTGAGACATGATGCCTGGTAAACTAGAAGAGAGTAGGATCAGAAATCAATGGACCAAAATGGGGGTATTGGAAATTAGGTCTAATTGGCAAACAAAATAAGGGAATAGTCTACTCCAGCCCTCATTGCTTTTTGAGGAGATTAAAAAAAGAAAGACTTGGGGAAATACAGACAGATGGTTTCAAATGTTGGCTGATAAAGCATGAGAGAAGAGGAAGGCATGAGTTTCACCGTCATGGCTGCTGTCCCCACCATCTCCTGGGACCACAGACCTTTGTCCTAATTCTAAAAATGTCATAACCAGACAGAGCCAGAGAAAAGGACCCAGATGACATCACCACCACCACCACCAGCTGCAGCTAACTTCAGACCACCACCTAGATCTGTGACTTCGTAACCACACATGGCCTGCCACGCTCCTTCCCCCATGTGTTCTTTTCCTTCCATATTTTATTTCTTCTCTCTCCTAACTGGCTCCTTTTTCCATCTGTCTAGTAAGAATCTAGCTCAGCCAGCCAAGACTGTAAATTTTATTGCTTTGCTCTAAATCTATGACCAGAGAAAAGTAGCTAAAAGCAATACCCTACACAGACAGATGCTGGTTTTCCAGGTCTTGGATTAGTGATATATCCATGGGCCATGCCTGTGATTCTTCAAAATGAAATTATAAGCGAGAGACGTCAGAGACGGAAGCGGAAGGGGGAGGGGGAGAGGGATGGGATGATATGAAATATGTTTCTTTTCATGTTTCCTATAGCCCCCCAAACTGTATTAAAATTATATAATAAAATACTAATTCATAATCAGTGTCTCCTACATAGAAGCAAAAAAAAAAAAAAAAAGACAATCCTTTTTCTGTAATTTTTAAAAGAACTGTGGTATGTATTACAGATGCACTCCTATTGCCTTGTAATAAATAACGGTAGGCAAGAGACCACGAAGACTGTTCTTAGGTTTCAATTAGGGAATTTCTTCCAGAAAAAAATAACTCTGGTTATACCTATTAAACATACCCAATCTACCCATTGAACATTACAGTAGTTGAAAGTAAACATCTATAAAGTTATTCAAATGACTGAGATTAAGAAAAAATACAAGTACAATAGACCAATGAAGTCTGCATACTTTTAATAACTTACCTAAATTCCCTAGGAGAAAATGAGACAGCCATCATGAACCTTTGAAGTTTAATCTTCACAGTACTTTTATGTCTGGAACAAAAAAGATAATCTTTAATTTACATTTTAATTTAGTATTTTGAATTAGGCAGGGCATTTGATTAACTATGAATGTCCTCTTTTATTTTCTGTATTTTTAATTGTAATACCATTCACTGAATTATTTTTACATAAATTAATCAAATTACCTTTGTTTTGAAAATCCAAGTTTTAAATTGTCTTAAGAAATAGGACATAAGAGTAGTTGATTGGAATCTCTTGGCTGCATCGAGAAACTTTGTCCATTGTCCATTTCCTCTATACAAATAACTTAATCCTTATTGCATTAAGGGTCAAGAATTTTTTACTAGGAATGCCCATTTTAGGAATGGTAACCAAATAATTGGAAGTAACACAATGTTGTTCAGTTATTAAAATGGAAACTTGATATCAGGAATGCTCAATTCTGGTTCTAGGTTCTGCCAATGGCTTACTTTGTAGCCTTGGAAAAAGCCATGTAGACCACCATTTTCACTTCAGTCAAAGTGGTCTGAGTTTGAGAGTTGCTGAGTACCCACAACTTCATTTGATATCAGCACCCAACTTTTAAAATTTTGGCTTTAACTTCTGTGTGAAGCAGAGAAGGAGGGTCAGATTCTTCCTCCCAATACTACCCTTTTGAATCACCAGAATGGCCAAAAAAGAAAATAAATAAAAGAGAATGTAAACTGGCCAGATCTCCCATGTTGAGGATTCTTACAGCTTCTGTGTGCCCCAACATAATGGACATGTTGAGGATGGGAGGGAGCATTACTGAACTTTGGCTATTTTTGGCTGGTAATAGTCCCTAAGAGGCAGATACCAGCTAGTGTACTGTACAGCAGTTCTGAGGTGTCTCTAAAGCATGCTTGGACTAGCACTGAATCAGGAAGCCACGGTCTGCAGTTACTATTTATTTTGTAAATGGTGAAACTGAAGCAAGGAGAGGTTGTGATGTTTAGAGTTAAATTCACATGCCTGTTTCTTCCTGCGTGAATGAAGCCTGAGTAGCATGCTTTGTGCCAGGTACCATGCACATGGTGGTAGATAGAATCCAGCCCAGCATGAATCCCAGTCCTGAGGCAGTTCTGAATCCTATCTGCAGCTTCTATTCAAGTCCTGAGGCTGGAATAGGCATCTGAAACTCCCGCGTGCAGAAGTTTGGACTCACCTGATTTGTGTAACTCTGGACCTAGAATCATGTCTCCGGGACTCCTTTGGCCAAATGGTTCTCTCTATCCTTGATAGCCCTGTGCAGCAGCTCTTCAGCTGCTTAACTCCTTGAAGGAGTACAGTAGTTGTGCTTCTCTGAGGACCCTCCATAACCCTTGTGACCTTGAATGAATTCAACCTCTAATTACATCATGTTCGCAAAACACTCAGAGCCTCTAATGAACAGAGCTACGCATAGGTGTTATTCAACAAATAGAGAGAGTTGGATCCTCAGCTGGAATAAATCACTGTAGTTTCAATGCTCTTTCCATTTAAGTTTAGTTACTTATATTTATAATTATAATTATAGACATGATTTTCATTATTCTTTGTGATGGGACTTGACAACTGAAAGCGAAATCTAATGCCTAATTCCTGAGGACTTCTATCTTAACTATCATGGAATATCATAAAAGATCTGGTATGGTTCAAAAAGTTCAGGATGAATTGAAGCACTGACTTTTAAGTAACACCTTATGCAATTCCATTTATGTGGCACTTGAAAAAATTTAAGAAACTAATATAACGAGGAGTCCTTGTGGTACCTTAAAGACCCAAATAAATCTGTGAGTGTCTAAGGTGCCACAAGAACTCCTCATTTTTTTGCTGATACAGACTAACATGGCTACCACTCTGAAACATTTAAAAAACTAGATTGCCAACTAGATATACAGGGATCATTTCCCCCCTTACTGAAACAAACTGACATACGCAATTTCCACTGCATGGAGGGCAAGAGCCCTTAAGCAGGGCAGTACTCAACAATTCAAGAGAAAAAAATATGAAAAAAATCACATGCATCTGGGGATTATTTAAGTAAGCACAATATAATTATCCAATTAGAATTTAGCCATGACACTGCAGCCTTCACCTCTACTCTTGCAAAAAGACTGCCATGAGATCTTTAATTACCCCAAGCAGAAGGTTTCATATCTGCACATGCAGCACCCATTTATTTTATGTGCAACTTGAAATTATTAGATATATATTTACTTTTTTATTGATTTGTTCTTTCCAGAAAGAAAGAATTAGGGGTCCAGAAAAATAATTACAGAAGCAGAATACATAGACTATTTCTCTGCCATATAAAAACAACATTAACTCTAACAATATTCAAATACTAGTCTGTAAATAACATAAAATAAATGCTTAGGAAAAGTCCCCTTGCTCATAACTACAATCATTTTTCTGATATACAGGTACTAATAAAAGTTCAATTTGCTCGTATTTTATGTAAATAGCCGTAGAACATTTGAACTGAGTGGATTTTCATTAAATAAAAGTGTAACTGGACTTTATTCATGTATAATGATGAATTTGAACTCAAACTATTTTTAACACATGAAAAATAACTCAGACCAAACAAACCAGACAGTGTTATTTACATTTATATTATATTGCAGCTGAGATAAAGATTAAAGATGACACTCAATATTTATCAGCGCTAGTGCCTGTAGCATCAAACTTTGCTATATTCCATAAAAAAGGGTTAATGTAACTATAAGAATCTGAATTTGAATACTCAGAAGTGAAAAATGTAGAGTAAAGCTGAAAGCTCAACCTTAACTCTGCCCTCTTGGGCTTATCTTTTGAAATATGTTTTATTTTTGTAACATGTCCTATTTGCAAATGAATACAATGTACAGCATAATGCAAACTGGGATTTCTTATACAAAGTAACCTACTGTCAATTACATTAAAGTACATAGGCTTGAATGGAAGTCTCAGTGAGACCTACATGCATGTCAAATTTAAAGAAAGTCATTTTAATAGGTCTATGGGTCCCATTACGGATTCCAATTGACGTCCCATCCCACCTTCAGTCCTTTGGGATCTGATAATGGAGGGAGCTGGGTCAGTCTAGTGGAAATGGAAGGGGCAGGTCCAGATCCAGAGAGACCTCACATCATATTCCCTCAGGCCCTACAGCATTTAATCAAAAAGGTGAATATAGTCTGACACAATATTGTCTATATGGAGGCGCAACCTGCACCAAAGGCCCCAGTTGCCACAGTGGCTAAAGGGAGCTTTGCCACCGACTTCAACAGGAGCTGAAACCTTCTGCCATGTACATTGGCCAAACCGGAGAATCTCTACGTAAAAGAATAAAATGGACACAAATCAAGAATTGGAACATTCAAAAACCAGTAGGAGAGCACTTCAGTCTTCCTGGACACTCAATAACAGACTTAAAAATGGCCATTCTTCAACAAAAAATACTTCAAAAACAGACTTCAATGAGAAACTGCAGAACTCTACTTAATTTGCAAACTTGACACCATCAAATTAGGCCTGAATAAAGACAGAGTGGCTGGGTCACTACTAAAACTAATTTTCCCTCAGTTGATATTCACCCCTTCTTGTCAACTGTTCGGAATGGGCCTCAGCCACCCTGAATGAATTGGCCTCGTTAGCACTGACCCCCCACTTGGCAAGGCAACTCCCATCCTTTCATGTGCTGTATACCTGCCTAGTGTATTTTTCACTCCAAGCATCTAATGAAGGGGGTTCTACCCCATGAAGCTCATGCCCAGATAAATTTGTTAGTTTCTAAGGTACCACAAGGACTCCTCATTGTTTTTCTGATATAGACTAAGATGGCCACCCCTCTGAAACTTTGTCTTAAGGCAAATTATTAAGATCAAATGAGCCCTCTCCCAGTCCACCCGCCAGTGCTTTCTGGAGAGCAGGTTTATTGACAGCTGGCATAGAACACTTCTCCAGGCAGTGTGCCCTGCTGCCTAACTACTGAGTCTGCATATGCACACCACACATCTGCATTGTGGGGCATTCTCTCCATGGACAACTCTGCATGGGTGGGTGACTCTTTCAGCCTATGAAAGCAGGACTGGAAGACTAACAGCATTTCGTGATCTCTGAAAGTTATCCTTCCATCATTAAACCATTCTAAAAGCAGGACTGAAACTGGTTTACAATTGCAAATCATAAGCTGTTTTCTGTTGGAGACACACAAGCTGTCATTTCTCAGCAAGAGGAGATGGCCAACACAGTAGAAAGTTCACAACTACTAGTTTCCAAATAAAACCTTCACCTTTAAATACATCTTCTAAAATGCTACTTGTTTTAAAATGGTTCTGATCACTGTCTGCCCAACAGTGACAGCGAATTGTAATTTGGATATATTAGAAGTTCAGTGTAGAACCTTAACATGACTTTAATGCCATGGGAATTGGTTTGCAATAAATGGTTATTTATTGAATCAGGAATTATAAGGATTACATAGGGTAAGGAATACAACATGGGGAACCATCACATCGTCCCTTGCACATGGTGTGTAGATGACAGTAACAATAGTACAGAATATGTCAACAGAAATCAGAGTATCAAGTCAGAACTAACTAAAAATACTAAGAAAATTCTCCAACTCTTGTTTTGTCAAATAAACTCAGATTTCTAAAGAAATGTCTGCCCCTAAATTGTACATACACAATAGGCAAGTGCAAGTCAAGATGTGGCATGCACGCAGACCCTCCTCCTTACCCCATTTCTTACTCAGAGAATTGTAGGGAGGATGTTTATGCTCTAACTTGCACTGGGGACTAATGTGGCCATGGACAGCTCCTAGGATTGGCAGAGTTAGGGGCACATGGAAAAATAAAACATGGTAATCTGTAACCACTTGCTCTGGTGCACCTGGGGATCTGTCCCTTTACCCTTAGTTTTTAGGATTTAAAGGGACCATGTCAGAATCAGCATATGGACCTTTGAACCTTGTTTTGTTGAAACTGCACAGCAGTAAAAATGAAACAGTGCAGTTGTCTCCTTTTATCTTCCAAGCTACATCAAGATTTCTCCTGCCTTCCACTTGACTAATTCTGCTGTTCCCAGATGGTTTGACTCAGCCAGGTTTGCTGTCCTTTTCAAAAGCTGTTCCTTTCTGATTAGCCAAACGCCAGGCACTCATTCGAACCTTTACACAGCATTCACAGGAAATTTCCCCTACGTAAGAATGCAACTTCCATCTAACAGAGTTGTAGGCAGAGCCTGTGAGTGCCCTTGCCCTTCTTTCCTCTTGTGTTTTATTTCTTTTGTGGATGTATCTTAAGTACATTTTGAAATACCACCAACTAGTTTATTCTTTATTCAGGATAAATATTTCTCACAGGTATTTGAGTATTAGTCATTTAATTACACTTTACACTCATTATGTTTTAATGCAAATGTCATTACCATAGTATTTTTTAATAAATAAGCAGCAGATCCACCTTCTCTAGAATGTACCCAAACCCTCTTTCACATTCCAATGGATCCAGCCAGGGCCGGCGACAGGGGGGTACTACGGTTACAGCTGTACCGGGCCCCCTGACTTTAGGGGGGCCCCGGTACACAGCTGTACCCATTGTCGCCGGACCTGGAGAGCGGGGAAGGGGCGGGGAGGTGGCGCGGCTCTCCCCCGGACAAGCGAGCCTGGCCCCAGCAGGAGCTGAGAGCCCGGCCCGGCGGCAGCAGTGCTGTCCGGGGGGGGGGGGAGGGGGAAGAAAGGGCAGCTCACGCAGCTCTCGCTGCCTGGGGGGGGGGGGGAGCACTGGCTGGGTTGGGATGGGGGGGGCAGCTGGGCTGGGGGGGCCCCCATCCACTGTCAGCTGGGCTGGGGGGAGGGGAGCGCTGGCTGGGCTGGGCTGGGGGGGGGGGAAGCCGCTGTCCGCTGGGCTGGGGGGGGCGGCTGGGCTGGGGGGGCCCCCCAAACTATCAAAGTAGGGGGCCCCCAAATTTCTGTCACCAGCCCTGGATGCAGCTCTTGCACAGACAGCCCCCTCCATTGACAATGACAGTGAACCAGTTCTGTGACCTTTAGGCCACACATGCTCAGGAGTGAAGAGGCTGGAATTGGACCATTGATTTTAATGGGTTTTTTCTTTTACGTTATTTTATTTTTATTTTTTTGCCTAAGGACTGCAGAGAGGCAATTAGTGTCCCTATAAGAGTCAGTACTCTGAACAGTCCTACTGCAATAACAATTGGAATTTTATGTACTGTTTGTCTTTCTTGTCTTTAGCATTTCCCTTATTTTAGAGGGGGTAACTGTGTTAGTCTGTATCAGCAAAAATAAGGAGGAGTTCTTGTGGCATTGGTTAGTCTCCAAGGTACCACAAGTACTCCTCATTGTTTGCCCTTGTTTTTAATTACTACACAATGGTTTTTAAGGGATGGAGATGATCCACTTAAGGAGCTATAAATGTTGAGAAATCCTTTTGAAGGATTTTGACTACAATCGAGTAGAGTCATCTTCAGATCAAGGAAGTATTTTTTTGTAGCAAGGATTCCATACCGGGTAAATTTAAGGTCACAAGCTCTTAGCAGTTACAAAAATAGCAAGAAAAGTGGGATTTGCAACCTACAGCTCAGAAATGCAAAAGTGCAATTTAGTTTCCCAGTACTAAAACAAACATTATATGAGGCAAAAAATTGAAATGTAGAGTTGCACACAATTGCATCCATGTAATTACTCTTCTCTATGGGCAAAATGTTGCTAAAAACTAAAAACAGAGGATGCTGGAAAAAGAGCAACAGGTAGATTTTAAGATTTGCAAACTCAATGTAGCTATGTATTATTATAAAGTGGAAATCCCATCTTTAACCTTCTCACTGACTGAAGAATATCTCCATTCACTTGATACGCTTGTCATTCTTTGCGCTTCCACCGCGCCTTTTAACTGAAGTCTTCAAAGTATTTTTCAAACATTGATGGACAGAGAACCTCACTTTACACAATCTTCTGTGAATTATATAAATATTGCCATCTAGAGCTGATCAAAAGTTTTCAGGCAGTTTTCGGTTGAAAAAATACTGATTGGGCTAAATCAAAATGTTGCATAGGAACATGTCAATTCCATCCACACTGGTTTCCTACCACTCTTCCTAGTTTCCTGCTAGCCAGTTCGGAGTGGAAAAAGTTTAGGAAATAAAGATTTTTCACTGCATGGAAATTCACACACAGCTCGACTACCACCTCTGTAGGTTGGAAGACCCTGATCAGCCAAAGCATGTTTTGATGGGACCATGTTTGCATGCACACTTTGTTTTCATATATAGTTCTATGCTTGGTGTAGATAGACCCTGAATGACTTCCACAAGACCACACACAACGTAAGTGATATAGCCAGGAAAAAAAACCAGAATACAACCTCAGGGTCATAACCTTTGGTTTCAAGGTACATTGTATGTCTTAAATTTGCACCACTGCATGCGCTCTTCTAAGTGTTGGGCTTTCTTGTCCAAAAGTCTATAGAGCTCACTACAAGCTAGTGAGTATGTAGGGTACATTGGAAAGCCAGAGAGTCTTTGCAGAATATCTGCACTGCACACGGACCGTGCGTTCGGGGACATATTTCCCACCCCTCCACCCACGCTCCTCTCATTTTAATCTCCACTTCACAATTTCAATCACATCTTCTGATGTCCTTTGTGTTCTACTATCTTTGTTGGCTTTAACAAAGCAAAATCTGTGTGTGCAAGCCTCAGATGAACCTTTTATTGCATATGGAACGTTTCTCCCAGGTGTCAGCAGCAACAACAGCCAAGGCTGGGATCAGACAGGCAGGGGTCATCTGAAAATTAGCAAGCACCACTGGTTTGAACCTCACCAAAATTTCTGAGATTACTGAATACCTCCCCTGGGCACCCTTAATAGCAATACTTCCCCACTTTCAAGTGCTGAGTCTGTGTATGAAATAAGGGGATTTTTTTATTAAAGGAAGAGAACACAATAGCAACTTTGAAAAAACACAGCCATGATATACATAAATGGATAATAAGTAAAACACTTCCCCATGGTAACTTTCATAGTAGACCATTAATTTGGTTCCCTACCGAGTGGTGTGAACATCCAATAGGCAAATTTTCCTTGATCTCATCACTTTCTTCTTCCACATGCACAGTTTGGTATCAGTGGGTGGCATAGTCCAAGGAATCTTGGAGTGCACTTGGCACATGTCCCCAGACCTTGGGAAGAACGGTCTCATCCTGTCTTGAGGCTCTACATACTACCTCAGTTAGAGCTATACTTAGTGGGAGGAGTCTTAGACCAGAGTTCACAGAGCTCTGATATTATTCTCTGCAGCTTTAAAGAACCACTTCTGTGCTGCACCCCTCAGAAATCTGCCCATTTCCCATCTGAGAACCCTCCAAACAACACAGGATCCTCAATATATGGGAATCAGTAATTGAGTTCTTGCCACCAAGGATACACACCTTTTTACTAGAGAGAAGTCCTTCCCCCTTTCTCCATTAAATTCCACAAGTCATCTAATTCTGAGATTGAGAATAGTTATGGAGACTCCCAAAGTGTCAATGGAGAAATCCTGGGTAGAAAACTCATGTAGATGAAGCTCTCTCTGTAGCCGTACTTCCCTGTGTTCACCTATAAATGAGGAAGAGAGTGCCTTCCATTCTGGAGCTTCTGTTGTCTGGAGTTCTGGGGAAATAGCCTGTGCAGATGATGCAACTCTGTGGCCATACTTCCCCCTGTTCACAAGCAAACTAGAGCAAAAAGCTCCTTGCCCTTAGAGCTTCAGGCCACAGGACTCACACTATAAAAAAGATAGACAGAAAGCTTGTTTCCCAGACAGGGTTCTCACACTCTCACAACTGTAACCTGAAGACCTCAGTTAATGACTTTTCAGTAGACAGAATGAGTAATGTTCAAATTGTGAACTTTCACACATCACGGTTTAGACTCCATGCTGCTGGCAAAAGCCGGCACAATTGCACCTGTACCAGTGAGGGCTGCCATGCTTGGGGTTGGGGAAGACCTACTTCAGAGGTCCCACTGGAGGACTGTTGATAGCTGGAAATGGGTCTTATTATCAGAGGATTCATCTGAATCAGCGCTTTCTCGGATGATCCCTACTCACTTTGGTGATGTGCTTGCCCCCATAGGAAGGGTGACTGTGACTTGCCTGCACCCTTATGATTTTTCCTCCTGGTCAGACTTTCCACCACCAGGGAATCTGTGCTAGGCTCTGTACTAGCAGCTCCCAGCATAGACCCTTGATTGAATCTGGCCCTATATTTTTAACCCATAGCTATGTATAATCTTCGTGAATAGCCAGTTTAGAACTCAGTTAAGAATACAAATACAACTATAAAATTGCAACGTGAATACAGTGAATTAGTTAGAGCCATTTGTAGTTATATAGTATTCCATTATAGTTCCAATTTGTAACAGATTCAGTAACCTTCCAATGGCTTTCTTGCTGATCACCACTTATAGGAGGAAATGTATAAAGCAATCAGATAACGCATTCCCATAAAAACTTCACCCCATAAGAAAACCGATGAAAGTATTAACACACTAGTTTAATAAAATTAGCTAATTATAATGAAAGACTAAAAGTGTCTGCTATAGATTTGAAAGACAAAAAGCACTGTGGGATCCAATGGTAGCATTACTGTTTTGATCCCTGATGATAAAAGCAATAATCTCTGACTTTTAAAATTAAAGTGCTTGATTAAAACTTAAAGATCAAGTGGATTACAAACAGCCTTGATAAAAGTAGATCTTTAACCAAACACTTTTCAACAGATTTGTGATGAATATTTAGCAAATTCTAAAACCATGATGAGTTGTTCATAAAGCATGTTCAGCCCTAGTAAGATCGCCATAATGAAATAAAGTACACATTTTTTAAAACACAGAGTCTCTGACACACACACCAAGAATGAGACAAGTGCAATCTTAATTAAATGGACTTGTAGTGTGCAGACATGTCATAAGTGTGATGTTTGCTGACCAGAAATCCCAGCTAATGTGAAATGTCTATAATGTGTATTGAACACAATGTAAAATGTGCAGTTTTGGGATTAACATTTATGTTTATTTTGTCACTTCACATTTCAGCTTTAAATTTGCTTCCTTTCTGGCACAAAATTTTAGTCAAGTTCTCCATCTTATAAATGCCATCTGGGAACGGTCCATGCATGCCTTCTTTCTTATGAATGCCTCAGTGAATATTTTCTCTCATCCTTCAGTCAAATCTCAGACTTGCCTGTGCTCTATCCAAGTGAACAAAAATTCCTTACCTTTCATCTCATACCAGTAATCTCTCTCTAATTCATGAATGGAATAACCCTGACAAAACAAGGAACTCTGAGCTGCTTCAAAATAACAAAGAACCCTTCAACAAACTGAGGCGCGACACAAAATAAGTCCTTCTATTTAATATACTCGTTTTTAATCTTTCCCTTGGCTACCATGACCAAGCTTCTTTGAATTGCCAACTGGTTCTCAATTTTTTGATGAACAGTGAGCTGACCTAAAGAATGGCAGTCAGCTGGAGTAACTAATCAGATTTGTTCACTAAGGACCGGATCCACTTCCCAAAGAGGTAAATGGAAGTTTTTCTATTAATATAAATTGGAGCTGCATTATGCCATAAAACTACAATATCTAGGAACCAGTTCACTGTGGCTCTAACATTCTGCCTAATGTATTAAATACAGTAACATGAGATCCAAAAAGACTTCAGGTTTGTTTATAAAACACCCCTATTTTGATTTCCCAAATACCCTATTTTCATTCTTCTTAACAGTACTTCTCTGTATTAGGATTAAAATATTGCAGACCTGATAGGACACTGGCAGATCAGGTGCCAGCTCTTGCCAAGGTGTTAGGCCTCAGCTGAGCACCAAATTCATTGCTAGAAACCAGATTTTTTCACATGTTAGAATGGTTAGGATGCATCTTGAATTTATAGCACTGTGTTGCTGCATGCATTAATCTCATTATAATATCTATATCACATAGAGACTATTAGGTAATATTTAAGTTTTTGCTTTATAATTGTAAAAAAGGTTTGCTCTGAAACTGTGAACTCAGTCTGGAGGGATGTCTTCTAATCATCTAGGTGGCCTATAACAGCCTAACTTATTCAATTAACATTCACCCAGTTTTAATTATCAACTGGTGCCAATGATTGTGTCAAAGTTTTGTACGCGAAGAATGTAGTACTCAGAACAGGTGAACAGAAGATCATATATTCTGTGCATGACCTGGAAATATCACATTTCTCTTGGTTGGTAGACCTTATTGCGACTTAAAGATCAAGTTATGTTTTGATAAAATTGGTTCCAGATTTTCTAAACGGGTTCTATAATTATGGACGTTCACATTAGCAAATGCATCTTAAAGTAGGAGGTCCTTAAGAGTAGATTGATTTCTTACCTTCCTCAGCAAAATGGACACACTATAGATAATCTAAACTTAATCCCTTCCTGAAAATTCACATTATTTGTCATTTAAATAGCAATAATAGAGCACAAGCTGAGTACAGCTTAAGTTTTCTCCCTATGCTTCGATGTTCCTGCAACCTCTTTATAGAGGAATGTTTCTCACCCAGTCTTTAACTTCCTCTGTCTCTGATGCGGAAGTCCCAATCTCTTTTCAATCTTGGTTGTAGTTAACATGGTGCACCTGTTAATAATTACCCCACCTTAGGGTTTAAGCATCTAATATCTGGCAACTCAACACTAAAGCCCTGTACCCCTATGCAAGGTCTCAGGAGGAAATGCTAGTCTAACTGATTTTAATGGGAGTTTTGTCCTTCAGTTTCATCACCCTGTAAAAATGTACTGAAAAAAGTATGCTTTTTTAAAATGATCAGATTGTCTTTAAACAGTCATAGTTTGATTGTCTTATCTTGAAACAGTCATAGCTTTAAAAGTAATGAAACAAAAGTGGTATAGGCAGCTATCTAACAGATAGGATTGTTTCCTGTGCCCTGCATCTTTATATTCAGAGAAAGCTCCTAGTATAGGCACCTACCATTTTGTAAAACAGAACTGGTGTATCATCATTACAGAAAAGATACACACCTTGTGCTTTCTCATAGTCACTTTACACTTTGTTCTTTCTTGTTTTCCTCCATATGAAATAAAACGAATTCAGCTTAGCTTTACTATTTCAGTCTCAGTGAGAATTACAAAACAGGCCATGTTTGAAATTTATCCTGCTTTATGGTTTAAGCCCCTACCATCTGGACAACTTAACATAGGAGCCCATGGTGCTATTCCAATTTACATCAGGTGAGAATCTGTCCCTCTGGCTTGAGCTTGTCTAGAGTTATGTGAATGCAAAAATTCTAAAAGTTTAATGTGTTCCAATAATTCAAAAAGGGCTGAAGAAAGTGTGCTTGTATGTTGCTGAAAATTTCACCTTTGGAGTATGGTAAGCATGGAAAATATGGCCTAAAATGAATTTGAGAAAGTTTTAAGTAATCAAAAATACAGTTTGCAATGGAAGCTGCAACTCCATCCCTATCATTAGAAAGCCCCATTCACGTCCAGCATTGAGAAAACATTTCCCTTTAAACTAAAGTAATGTAATTAAAATGGCTACACTTTTAATTGATACTTATGTCATAATAATTATATGCAACAGGGTCACAAAAGTTAATAAATATATTTTAATAGCCAGGGGCAATTTCTCATCATGTGCCTGACAGTTGCTAGCAGATGTACCAGGAAATTTCCTTCTACATAAAGAGCTTTACTCTGAAGAGCTGCTGAGTATGTCATTTCACTATTAATTGCTTTTCTTTCTTTCTTTTTGAAAAACCCTAAGGGTGGAAGAACTACTGGCTAATGAATTCTAGGAACAGCAGGTTGAAGTAATTTCAGATTTTCAGCTGAGGAAAAAAATAACCTGCATACATTAATACTACGTTGGTAACATTGCAGTAATTGCATATACAATGCCTTCAGTCTACAATATGATACAGGAGATTATTTTCTCACCATGAGAAAGCAACAGTAGTAATTTGCATGTTCAATTTAGCCCTTATTTCTTTCCTACTATTTGACTCAGTCTTGAAATTAATACATGCATCCTCTAGAGATGAGCTGAATAGATTTAGAAAAAACAGATATTTTCATATTATAGCTTTAATCTTGCAGACGGGACCTTTCAGGTTGATTTTTAGAAGTCGTTAGGGCTCAAAATAGGTGTGGAATCTACCTGTGAAAATCAAATGTTAGGGACAGGGTCTAAGAGTGCTCAAAGGCTAACTGGACAGATTATTCTGCTATCCAACCTAGCTCAGGCTTTGGTGATAGCCACCATTTTGAATTATGGCATTCTTGGTGGTGCTATGTAAATGTAAAATATATAAAGTATACTAATTTTACAAAGTTATATATTTTTAATTCTAGTAATCACTTCTGGAACTAACACTCAAGAATGGATACTATAGAATTGCTATTGTACATACCTTGTTGTCATATCAGTATCTGTATCCAACTCATTAGTTATGTGCTTCACTAATCTTGAGGATACTTGAGTTTCCAAACGTCTACTGTATTGTAAAATTTGTAATGGATTGAAGTTACCAGAAACTGATCGTGAAAATTCTTCCAAGAGTAAAGCATTTACAGAAAAAAATTAAAGGACACTTGGCATAAAGAAGAACAAGTGCAATGCTAAATGGACTTAAATAAAAATACATGTATAAAATCTAGACTGGCAGCAATGGGAGACTACTTATGCACAGGAAGCTTGTTAAATAGAGGACTTAAAGCTATAGTATGTTTGCATAATTGCTATGGATTGCTTTTAACTATGTTTATACATGTATAAATTAAGTAACATTTCTCAGTTTGGTTTAAATTAAAATAGCTATCTCAGTCTCAGATGCTATAATGACTGATTTATAATGATTTGCCATGACATGACAAAACACCAGACCAGATAGACCAAACCAAACCAGGAAAATTGATCATATCTTTGTTAGATTTTTGACTAAAGCAAAAGAAAAAAAGTGTTAATCGGAAGGGACAGAAATAGGGAGAGGGAGATTGCATTTGCAAATATGCTGTGTGCTTAGAAATACTGTTGTACTAAAAATGGGCAAAGAATAAGATGAAACAAAGTAATTAACTGACCCTCTTCAGGTCTGTCTCCCACTTGTTCCCAGACAGGAAAATCCTACTCCGTGTTCATTTCATCTCTGACTATTTTATAACAGAAAACAAGAAAAATTGAAAATTAAGTCATTTTAAAAGAAAAACTAATTAAAATGTTTCAGTCTGTCAATGTTAGAACTTTCCCCCAGATTCTCCTCTGATATGAAAATTTTGTGGATAATATAAAATTTTGCAAAGCATTGCAATTTAGACAGAATTGCATTTTTCAACTGAAAACTGTTTCATCAGCTTTTCCAGCAGCTGTGGTAAGGCATTCATGGTGAAACATCAGCTTTTTGCAGTTACAGTATTTTTATTTAGAAAACATTTTTTTAGGAACGGAGATGAAAAAGCTAAAATGTTTAAATGTTTAAAATGCTTCAAACAAATAGGAGTTGATGGTTATTTTTAAATGTTATCAGATTTGAACATAACATCATTAGAAATGACCAAAATGTCAAACACAAAAGACCAGGACTCACAATGGAAATCAATCTGAATTATGGAATCAATTTCATTGTATTAAGGCTCTTACACCATTTTCATAACTATCTAATTGGACCACTTTCCAGTAGCACTTTAAGCAATAAGTCTAATATCAGTCATGTGACTTGTTCTTTTTCCTTTCTTCTCTTCAGAGAAAACTTGTTCAGTGCACTGTTTTACACACCCACACCCACACACACACTATTAATGAAGGCAAGGTCAAATAAGTGTGTGTTGCACTTCAGGTGAGGTGGTAAAGTCTGTGGCACTTCTTAGTTGCTCTGGAAGCAAATTCCAATGTCTTGGAATAGCCCCTGTGAAGGCTTAATCTCTTGCACAGATTACTTTTACCCTTGTAATACACAGTTCCATTATGTAGCAAGGGTAAAGCAGGTGTGATATGCTAGAGATAGCCCCTGTTTCTGAGGAGTTGTCCTGCCACATCCTGTACTAATTGAAGGATTGAAAGATTAAAACTGTGTTCTTCTCTCTGAACTTGTCTAAGCTTTGTCCAGTTTTGCATTTAGCTTACTATTAATAAGATTTATTATTTACCGTATTTTTCGCCATATAAGACGCTCCGGCATATAAGACGCACCTAATTTTAAAGGAGGAAAATCTAGAAAAAAAAGATTCTGAACCAAATACTGTAGTAAAATATTTTATATTTTATATATATTTATCTGGTGACGGGGGAGCTCAGGTTCTGAAGAAGGAAAACGAGGAGTAGGGGGTCTGGAGCAGAGGGAGGGAGCCGGAGGGCGGGACGTGGCGAGGTGAAGCCTGGGGGAGGGAGATTTGCTGAGTGGGAGCGGAGGGGGGAGGACGGGGGGGGGGGGACCAGAGAGCCGGTGAGGGGGGACGGGGGGAGCAGAGCTGACGGGGGGGGGGGGGGGAGGCACACAGCCAGGCGTTCCCGTCCGTGTCCCTGGAGAAAACCCCAAAGCCCCGGGCCGGGCCGCTCACAGCGCGGTGCTGGGCCCCGGCACCGGAGCGCGCCGTGCCCAGCCCGCCAGATCTCCCCGGGCAGCTCCCGGCTCGGTGCGCCGGAGCCCCGGGCCGGGCAGGAGAGCCGCTCTGCAGCCGCTTCCAGGCGCCGCCCCCCCCCCCCCCCCCCCGCACCGGAGCGCGCCGTGCCCAGCCCGCCAGATCTCCCCGGGCGGCTCCCGGCTCGGTGCGCCGGAGCCCCGGGCCGGGCAGGAGACCCGCTCTGCAGCCACTTCCAGGCGCTCCTCCCCCCCCCCCCCCGGCACCGGAGCGATCCAAGCCCAGGCACATGGACCCGAGCGCACTGAGCCGACACTGCCCCCGGCGGATACCGGTCCCCAGCCCTTCTCCCTGTGAGCGTATCGGGCGCCCGCGGAGCCAGCCCAGCCCTGCCAGTCGCCTCTCCGGAGTTTCAGCACCCGGCGTATAACATGATACCGGCGTATAAGACGCCTCCCGAATTTTAAGAAGATTTTCCGGGGTTAAAAATGCGTCTTATACGCCAGAAAATACGGTAAGTACCAACATTAGGTAGCGGATACAGTTCCTGCCTGGAGGCTTTTATAGACCTGACAAACACATATCTGAGCAACTTTATTCACATGGAGTAGCCGCTTTGAAGTCGACGAGACTTGTTCTGTGAGCAACGTCTGCTTATGGTAAGTGTTTGAAGGATTGGGAGTTAAAGACAAAAATACATTGGGAGACTCAGAGGACAGTTGCTGTTTGGACCTTGATTTTGCAAATTCTTGAAGTCAATGGGACTACTCACATGAATAAAGTTAAGCATGTAAATAAGTAAATAAGCATGTTAACAACTTTGTTTTTTTCTAGCTTGTATGATAAAAAAAAAAAGCAAGCAGACATCTGAGTTATCCAAGACATGACAGCAACAGAGACATATCCAAATACGAAGTGAAATGGGGCCTCAGATGCATAAGGAGAAAGGGGTACGACTCTAAGGGGAGGGGGGGGGGAAGCCATCAGGAAAGATCTTGGAAGAGGATTATAAAAAAAATAAAGTGTGAAAGCTCTAACCATACCACAAAAAAACCCCTAAGACTTTTTAAGATTATTTTTATGATGGTTCTAAAGATATTCAAAATGCATACACTGACTAGGGTCTCATCCTGAATGTGTCTGCTGCTTATATTTTACTGTAGGTTTTAAATGTAATTTGCTTCTCTTGAATATCTTACTTCTAATTTGTTGCCTGTTTAGCATGAGCTCACTTTAACCCTCATTTCTTTTTAATTAAAACTTTGTAGCTTTCATGGCTGGGATCCTTTTTTATCAATTTTTTGAAGCCATGTGTATTATCTGTGCCTGGAATATAAACCAAATATATACACTAACTTACCTGTCTTCTATTAAAAAAACCTGCTGATGCAACCTGGAAGTATTAAAAAAAATTAATTGGATAGATTCTTGATTAGGTGTCCTATTTTCTAATCTTTTAAAAATATTCTATACAGGGGGGAAATGGCACAAGGAATACCTCACACAAGGGCCAGGCATTATTACAGTCTCTGTGCTCCTTCCCAGTAGCCAAAATTGCAACGTGTGTATGCGTCTCTACAGGTGGGGACATGAGGGTGTTCACTCCCACCTATGTACGGGCCAGCAGATCAGACTCAGGGAATCACACACTGAACCATCATAAGAGACATGCATACAATATGTGTCTCGTGGCTAGAAAATAACAGCCTACTACTGCTACCACTAATAGCGCTACTCATTTTGCTCTTGTAATCTAGGTCTGTTCCATGGTGAATGATCCCTGTGAGGAATCTCTAGGCAATTATCACCAGATGTAGCTGGGGCTTACCATGGGCAATGTCACACCATCCCATAATGGGACAGTGCCATCAAAGCAATTTAACCCCTACACATCTATTTGTACATGCAAGTTGAGCTTCCTTTCTGAAAATATGGCCTTAAAGTAATAAGCCACTGTCCCCCCCCCCCCCCCCCCCCACACACACTATTGTTTCACTGCCCTCGACAGTGATATCACAAATACAGGATAAGGATTTCAGGCAGGCAATGAACACTTAAAAGCAAACAAAGATCTCTTTGTAATGCAAATCCTCTTAGTAATTAATAAAGATCAGGGAAATAAAAATAGAAGAAGGAATGGGATATGTCAGCAGGATTGTGTTAAGATATGATGTTTTTCAATTTTTTCCAGGAGTCATCAGCTTGTTTTTAATTGTATGTCTTATCATCCTAGGCCAGACTTTGAAAGGAAACACTGCAAAGAGCTTTAGAGAGATTATTGCATCTTGTCTTATTCCATTTTCTTTCTCTAGGCCTTCTGGGCCATTTTTCAGTAGATATTGTATGTAACAAGGGTCATTCTTAATGCACCATATTGATGCTATCTTTGTAACATCCTTGCCAATGTGGACCTTCAATTGAACTGTATTAAGACATGTCATGCTCAGGAAAGGGAAGGATTGGTAGTCAATGTCGGGCAAGTGCAACACAAACTTCCAAGTAAATTGTAGCTTTGCCAGTGCACCTCAGCCCTGTCATGAAAACTCCCTAATAATCTTATTCAAGGTCTCCCTTGTGCTGAGATTGTTAATAGTGATGAACTAAGCTAAACAGTTTCGTTTTTGGCAGCATGTATGTAGCTTCTACGGACAAGAATACCAACACTACCAACCTGATTTGGCTTGGGATTTAACTAGAATGTGTACTTGTGTCTCCTGCCTAAAAGACTACTGCAGTAGCTTCTTTTACTACCTGTAAGTCTCTACCTATGCATCCTCTTAGCTACAGGTAAGCAAATCAACAAATAAAAGGACACTTCCTTTCCCCCCCCCCCCCAAAAAAAACCCCTGGTCATTTTTAGAACCAAATCTTAAGTAAATTCAATGAACCTTTGAGTCAAATTAAGCAGAAGTTAAATCATCCTCAAAAATTAAGTACTTGGTATTAGAGAATACTACTTAGCTTACATAGAGAGCTTTTAAAAAAATGTATATGTCACTTTAAAATGAGGGGGGATTTGATAGCTGCTTTCAACTACCTGAAAGGGGGTTCCAAAGAAGATGGATCTAGACTGTTCCCAGTGGTAGCAGATGACAGGAGTAATGGCCTCAAGTTGCAGTGGGGGAGGTTTAGGTTGGGTATTAAGCAAAACTTTTTCACTAGGAGGGTGGTGAAGCACTGGAATGGATTACCTAGGGCTCATCTTCACTACAGCGGTCCGGGATCGATCTTCTGGCGATCGATTTATCGCATCTCGTTAAGACGTGCGATAAATCGATCGCCCGCAGCTCCCCCGTGGACTCCGGAAGTCCAGCTTGCCAAGAGGCACAAGCTGGAGTTGACGGGGGAGCACGCCGCTGACTGCCACCGCCGTGGAGACGGGAGGTAAGTCATCGGCAGATCACATAGCTGAAGTTGCGTATCTGCCGTCGATTCCCCCTCCCCCCCGCTAGTGAGGACAAGCCCCTAGAGAAGTGGTGAACTCTTCTTCCTTAGAGGCTTTTAAGGTCAGGCTTGACAAAGGCTTTAAGGTCAGGCTTTAAGGTCAGGCTTGACAAAGCTCTTGCTGCCATTCAGGGCAAGAACATTGATACTGAAGGCCTCTGTTTAATTCCGCCTACACAGTTTTTCAAACAGGCAGGGTTGGGTTTTTTTGTTCATTGGAGAAAAACATTTTCTGCCTGTGAATAAATCATTCTAGCAAGTTCTCCCTCTGTTTTCCTCTGGGAATCCTTCTCATCCTCAAGACTGTCAAATTATTTCTGCCTTTGAAGTGTAGTTTAGCATGAGTGTCACTCTTCATCTTTACACATTTGTTCTTTGAAATGCAGTTAGGTTTGTGAAAGGCCAAATGGCACAAACTAGTTCTTCATGCCATGAGGGAAGCACTGCTGGCCAACCACAGAAGCTGTGGCTACATTACTGAGCTTACAGCAGTACAGCTGCATCAATGCAATCAATCAATCTCAAAACAAAAGGGTTGAATACAGGTTGTTGGCGTAGGCCTTCCTCCAAAAGAGGTGTACAAAAGAGTTTGTCGATCTAAGTTCTTCCATTCTCATGAAGAGACTTCTCCACCTTCTATCAAGTCTTTCCTTCTTAGGGAGTGTGGCTATGTAAGGACTCTTGTTCAAGCATGCCTTGCCAGGTTGACCCAGTAGCCCAGGACTATTAGTCCCAGTGTTCTCTCTGAAGTGAAGGAGAAGGGAACTCCTGGACACCCATCTCCTGGGGACTTCAGGTTCAGACCTTGAAGAGCACCAATAGACTTGGTTTCCTTCCCGAGCCCTCCCTGGGGCCACCTTCTTTTTCCATCAGCAATGGCTTCTCCGGTCCTACAGGTCTGATCTGAATGTGAAACCCTTGGAGTAAGACAGCATTGTAGCATTACCAGCCACAAACATTTCAAGATCATGAATTACCGCAACCCCTGCCCTCAATTTTTGGGTTTAAAAGTCACAAGAGTTAAAAATCAAAACAATGTATTTTGGATGCTTTATTTACCATTTAAGATACATGTAAGTCATGTTTTCAAGCTTTATTCCACAACTATGAGGGACTGACTTTTTTTATTTTTATGAGCGCTGAGATGCTCATGAATCCAAGACCTGGGGCTTGAAGAAAAGCATGAAACGAGGCATGCAATAAAATCATGAAAGTTGGCAACACTCCCTGGTCAGTATACCCCTTACAATTCCCCTGGTACTTCTGTTCACTCTTTTCTTTGCCTTCTGATTACAAGTGTCTTATCTCTCCCCAGCTTTGTAAATTGCTCTCTCCCTGATATAGGAAAAATAGAGATGGGTTATTAAGACTGCTTTTCCATACAACAGAACTTCCCCGGTGGATAAAAACTGATCTGAACCCTCTCCCCAAACCTACGCTAGGACTTTAAAAAAACCCAACACATTCAGAAATGTTCACATGGCAGTTTTTCTCATGTGTAGCTCCATTTTCTTCTCCTGGTTGGGGTGGGAAAAGAGATGTGGAATTGGTATGAAAGATGTTTATTTTCATTGGATTCCTGGCCTAACTAGAAACAGACAAATCAATAATAATATGAGAAAATGTCTTTCCAACCCAGGTTTTTCAAACCACAGAAGTTCTAAGAACACACAAATCCAGACTTTTGGGTGCTCATTCAAAGCACACAGTTTGAGGTTCACTCAGTTTGGGTTTTGTTAGTTTGAAACTGGGATAGTCTAAAACAAAACAAAACTTACAATCTCAAGACCTATCAGTGAATCTTTTTCAAGTCATCTAGTTAAATTTCTGTGCTGGCATCAGCTAATTTTCTACTGCTTCCTTTGGAGGAAGTATGTTAATGCAGTTTGGTACTTTTAATTATGTAAATATTTCTCTATGGCAACACTTGGTCACAATTATCTTGTATCATGCAATTTCACGTTGTCAATTTACTATTAATGTTCATTCCTTTTTCAAAGCCCTGGAAATTAATGCCTCTCCTCATTTCCTAGAGTTGTAAACTCATTTATGAGCTGCAGCTTTCAGACCCAGAGCTGATAGGAATGCAGAATGTAAAGGATTAAAGGTCACATTGACCTAAAATAAATATTTTAATTTGGAATAAAAGGTCTGTCAGATAGCACCAGGACAATATAATAATGGCTTGAGACCTCAACACACCATTCCCCTGAGCACATAATGCACACGTTATTGCACTCTTATGAAATTAAGGGATAAAACCTATGCACTCTATGAAAACAGAAGTGAGTGTTATGAAGTTTCAGCCAGATTATTATACAGTACTGTACTTGAAAAATACATGTATTTATTTTTTAAAAGGGATTACTGCTGGAAAGCACAAAATATTTTATTTCTACCCCCTTTTTCTTTTCTTTTTTTTTAAACTGTAAAAGGAATTTGTGGCAAACAAACATAACAGGTTTGCTCAAATGCTTTCTTTGGATGCAGAAATAACTGATGTTTCATGTCCTGGTTTTTCTAAGAATAGAGGCACAACAACTGCTCTGATTTTTTTCTCCTTTCTGTTCTGTTTGCAAACAGAAATAAATAAAATAATAATAATAATAATAATAATAGTAATAACACCAGTTCAGCCTCAGTGGTGACAGAATAAATATATTTCATTTACAGTCAGCATGTTTGAGAATATGAAGACGATCCTCAATTTTCAGGTACTATTTGCATAGACCACTGGGCAGCTGCACCAAAATTGCTATGTTACTGGAGGCTCCCTTGAGATTTTATTTTACCCTTTTATCTATGAGCAGAGCAAGATAATTGATATGGTTACAAGAAAAATGAACGACAAAAGAGAAGAGCTCTAAACTACATTTTAAAACAGTTTGGTTGATGCATTCATAGAATAATTTAGCTGGCATTTAGCTTTTGTGTTTGTTTTTTATATCTCACAGTGCCCTTTGAGAGGATGACACTAATAACTAACACTAGTGTGTGCTGTTATTTTTTGCTTTAGCCTTACTATTTTAAAGAATTTAGATCTCAAAAGCTAAGTGCTGCAATTACAATAAAAAAAAACCTCTCTCTTCTGAGAAGAGAGTAGATCAACATCAGAGAAGAGGCTGTTTTCTTATTGGCTAGAGTGGCAGTGATTAGCCCTTAGAAAAATGCACACATGAAAAGGCTCTATTGCACTAACCAATTTTCTTTCCTTATATTTTTTCTGACTTTTAGGAGCCAGTTCTTCAACCACTGCAGATAAGACTTTTACCATTGGCTTTAATGAGAATAGGATCAGGCCAGTAATGTAACTTCTCCTTGAGAATGCAAGTTAAATATATTTCAAACTACTGAATCATTTAAAAATAAAGGGCTAGGTACTTAATGATATTCTGGCTGCTTTGTGCTGCACAGAATTTTAATCAACTGAAAATCTGCCTTAATGGGGCATTTCAAGATTCCCCTGTCCTAGCCAGGTCTATGCTTCCTGCTACCTACTTGGTGTAGGGAGCAAGCAAGATGGGTTGTGACTACAGAGTCCCAGCAGTTGAAACAGCTTCTGGAGAGGCCAATGATCACATGAGCAGAAAAGGTAGCAATGATCTACCTTTCTTCACCTCCTTAGATCTTGTGGTAAGTTCCAACTTGGACATAAAGAATGCCAAGTTTCTGTTATTACAGGGTGGAATCCCAAGGATAATCAGTTCTTCTCAACCCTCTAGTCATATCATATGAGCTACTTTAAGCAATCCTGGAAGCCTCAACTGCGAATGACACAATGGCCACCATTAGACAGTCATTCGCAGCACAGGGTCTCAGATGCAACTATTATTGTCTGTTATAAATATAGGGAAATACTGCATTCTATTATATAAATACTGCTACATTTTATCATGATATGGCACGTGGGATAAACATTGGCTTTTCAGTGGCAATCCTTCTGGTAACAGCAAAGGCATTTATGATGACTTTCTGAATAACAATTTCAAGGATACTCGGCCTACAACTTTCAAGTAAGGTCAGTGTAATAATGTTTGTTTTCTCTGTGTTTTGCTTATTAGTATCCACGTGTAGTGGCTAAATAACATTGAGGATGAAAAACAAAATTTACCAAAGCAAAAGTGTTCAGTGCTAAATGTTTAACTCTTTACATAGTAGTCCCCGTTGCATCTGTTCATTAACACTAACCCTCAACACGTGTATAGCGTCTTCCATCCAGGATCTCAATGCATTTTACAAACATCAGTGACTTCAGCCTCATGACTGCGACTTATCAACTGTGACTTATACCTACCATACAAATGGGGAAACTGAACTATACAAGCCCTTGTGCAATCAGACTCTGAGTCTCAAACTCATTTGCCTAATTCTGCTCTCAGACACAATGGAGTAAATGGACGATAACTCCACTAAATGAGTTACTCTAGATTTGCACTACGATATCTGAGAGCAAAAGTAAGCCCAATGTAACAGCATCTTTAAAATCTAGTTTAGTGTTCTTTCAGATTAAGACAAATGCACAGTGGAAAAGCATAGGTGTTCATTGTGAAAAAACAAAACTATTTTCTGAGGTCTTGAGCAAATGTCACTGATATTCACTCACTTAACAATGCTTACTTATTTATATAAATACCAGAATAAGTTCTTTCCCTCCCTTCCAGTCTCAGATAAAGAATTCCCAGCTTTTTACCTTCACCAGAAGCAATTATCTTAACATTAAAAATCAGGACTGACAGTGCCCTGAAGATAAGTGTGCAAAGAGGATCTTTTATCCACCTTTCCCCCACAGAAAGGGGGATAAGCTATCTCTAGAGAAGTGTGCTCCCTTCCCTTGGACTCTGAAGAAACCTCTCTCGGGACTGGGGATCTGCATAAGAATACAGGAGGGTAGTGGGTGGGGTGGGAGCAAGGCCAGGCATCATTTTCACTATTCTTCTGCCCCCGCCCCACCTCCCAATAGTGTTTAACACAGCTCATGGTGGCATTTCTGCAGCCCTTCCTCTATGGTGAGAATACCTTTAAGAACCATTTCTAAAAGCAGCTACTGGAACTTTGACACTGCAGTTTAATTGTAACTATGCTCTCAAGGGACCATCGGAGAGTGAAACTCAATGTGGAAGCATGGGGCCTCCTACCAAACTTCTGGGATTTGAGTGACCTCCATGGTCTGTCCCAGAGTGAGGGAAACCCTCCCCACACCAACAGGTAGCAATGTATCTCAGGAAGAAAATATTTCTGAAGTTTTAGCCCCCTCACTGGAGGTTTTCACACAAGAGATGGTGAAGCACAACTATAATGTGTGCTAAGATGTGTTGGATGTAGAGTACCATATCACAAAAATCCACATTTAAAGAAGCAAAAAGTTTGTGTGTTTTCTGTGAGGCAATCCATTTTTTACATTTGCAGATAGATACCATATATACTGCAGTGATGATACCATCTAGATTTTATAGCTAGCTCCTGATTACTAAAAGGGGAATAGACTTAAACATCAGCCTGCATAAAGAGAGACATCTGAAGATTTGCCAGAATCACCAAGAATTATTGTACATGGTCCACTCCAATACTATCATTGTCCTCAGGGCCACCTACTCCAAGAATACTTCTGGTGTATAGTATAAACTGTGCTGTTTCCCCCTCTTTCTTTTGTGAATAAATGCCCCAAATCATCACCTCTTTCTTTTCTTAAAAAAAAAAATATCATTGTTCAGATTGTTCCACTGTTCAGTGGAAACTCTTGCCAAACCCCAGAGCTCCAGCCAAAGTCTTAATTAACAGATTCCCCCCACTCCCACCCTGAATTTTAACTTCCAAACTGTTTAGCAGTCTACCCTGACCCATGTCCCTTTAAACCTGAAAACTCTGAGTATCTAACTATTTTAAAACCAACCCATGAGTTCATAAGATTTATTTGAGGGGACTAGTTTGCTTAGAAGATGACTGTAGTGATGAGCTATAGAAAATTTAGGAGCTAAGTTACATCTACGGCTGTCAGAAACCAAAGGCCGTTACTATCTGACTGACATTCAGTTTTCTCTGTGAAGGGAGTCTGGAGGTCTCAATCCAGTTGCCAACAGAAATGTATCCACATCTTCAAACCAGTCATAATGGGCACAATTTGAAATTTTTAAGTATTGTCAATTTGTATTATTGCTTGAAACCTAAGAAGAGAAACCAATGGCAAATTGGGCTCGTAAACTGTACTATCCTCTCACCCCCTCAAGTGTGAAACCTGTGGGACAAAGGCAGGGACATCATTATCAAAGCATTATGGGGAAGCTAACATTTTATTGTCTATACTTCACTTCTTCTGAGAATGAGAGGACTTCACTCTCCATGGTTGTCACAATGGCAAGAGTACTAAAGTCACAAAATAATAGAAAGTAATTTTCAGGTGGCACATCGCTGCTATCAGTTATTAAATGAGAATAGGAAATTAAAGATTGCTCGGGACCCTGTACAAACCTATGTATCATATAATAGTTCAGTAGATTCAAAGTGAGTTTCCCATCATTTCTGTTGAGATCAAAACACATTTATTGTAAATAAACACTGAATATTTCAGTGCGTGTATACCTCAGATTTCCCTTTTAGCTCTTAAGAATAGTACATTTTCTTCAGGTTTCTTCATCATTATGTAGTATCAACAGGATTTCTAATGGTCTTCCATTCTTGAATTTGCTTTCTATCCCAAGGTTATTTTACCTCATCCCTATGGATGTTAGCTTTGAAGAATTATATTCTAGATGACAGTCTAGCAGATGGGGTGCCACTTCTGGATCTGTCATTTTATTGACGTCTCCATTGCCTTTATTATGACAGAGAATTAAAATAAAATCTGAAGCCTGCCATCATCATAAAATAATTCTTTTCATAGGGGATTTTCTGTCAGAAGAGAAGGCAAGAGAAACGTCCACTGTAGTCTCGGCATATGTTTGTTAAAGAAAAATCTGGATTCCACAGGACAGAATACTTAAATAACTCCACAAAATGATGAATAGCAACAATAATCCATTTTACAAGCAACAGACAGAGTTATGGACAGGGGTATTTTTTGGTACTTCGAAACTCTTCAATTTGGTTTCATTAAGCTATCCGCACTTCTAATTGCAAACTTGTCAGGTGTGGCAATATAGATTCAAGATTACATTTTCAAAATCTACTTTACACATTCTCAGCAGCACAGCTACAGAGCTTGTCATGAAATCCTGAAACTATGCATAATGGTAATTATTTAACAAACAAATCCGATGGACAGAATTTCTTAAATAACGAGCCTTGAGAATTAAATAAAATAATCAAAGCTGTCAAGGTCAAGAGCTTGTCAATGTGGACTGACCAAGTATACAGACAGTCTGATTATCTTAGCCTTTGCCACAAGAGGTATTGTTGATTTAAGATACTAACATAGAAGCAAAGACTTTCCCTAGGATTGACAATAGCGCAATAGCTTTAAATTCAGGAATATCAACCTTTCTGAACAGAGGCAGAGCACCTCCTTCTTCCTGTCATTAGGAATAGGATTACTACATCAGATGGCCTGGAAGAGTCTATGCAGCCGTGGTACAACAATACTCTCACCTGGTTTCAGCAAGTCAGGGTGATGTTACAAACTGCTGGTGTCTTCCCAGACTTCAGTTTATGGACTGCAAATCAGATCTCTTCTTGCTTGAAGAAGGGTGGGCCTACCAGAACTTCCTGTCCCACTTCAAGCAGAAGAGGGAAAGTAAGTGGCGTATCTTGTAATGATCTTCCCATTAATACAACTGATCTCGCAGACTGTAGCTGATGCTGCCACCTCAATTCTTCAGTTCATACAGAAGAGTGTCACCCTGCCTCCCCTACACACTGAAAAGTTTAAAGGGTGCAGAGATCATGGCTGGTGACAGCCTATTCTAAACTGGCTGCCTGAGTCGACCACCAGAATTTCCTTTCTTAGATGATGACTTGATGAATTACTAAGTCAAATCTATCTGCACCAGTTCAATTTCAGCAGCTTTTCTGGTTCAGACATATTAGGATAGAAATCCAGCTAATTACAAAGTGCCTATACCAAGGAATGCTGCTACACAGTCAGCTTCTGTTTACACAATCAGGATAAAAATGTGCACTTTAGCAATGTGTATCTTTCATTTTGAGCCTGAAGCTCCAAAACTCATTCAGGTGCATAGTCGTATTGAAGACTACTACTGCATAAGCAAAGATTACCCACATGAATATGGACTGCAGGATCTGACCCTGGGTTCTTCCAATATTATTGTGTTCCTTACCTTTTGCAATATGAGCTTAATTCCACTCCTGTTGAAATCAATGGCAAGAAGAGAACACTTCAGTCTCACTGGTCACTCAACAACAGTCCTAAAAGTGGCAATTCTTCAACAACAAAAAACCCCTTCAAAAATAGACTCCAACGAGAAACTAATTTGCAAACTGGACACCATCAGATTAAGCCTGAATAAAGTCTGGGTGGGGTCATTATGAAACCTAATTTCCCCAATACTAATTTCCACCTACTGTTACTCACACCTTCTTGTCAACTGTCTTAAATAGGCCACTCTCATTATCACTTCAAAAGTTATTTCTCTTCCCTTGGTATCCTGCTGTCAATTACATTGTCTCGACTTACTTCACACTTGGTGAGGCAACTCATCTTTTCATATATTTATAGCTGCTTCTGCATTTTCCACTCCATGCATCTGATGAAGTGGGTTCTGGCCTATGAAAGCTTATGCCCAAATAAATGTGTTAGTCTCCAAGGGCTTGTTTACACTGGCACTTTATAGCCCTATAAAGCTTCCAGGAGCACTATAACTCACTACCCATCCACATTGGCAAGGCATGTATTGTGCTATAAGCCCACAGTTATACTGCTCCTGGTAATCCTCCCTCCCCTGAGGATTAACAGCTATTGCGTATTCACTGCTCCATACTATCGCAACTGTGAATGGGCATTAAGATTACTATGCTATAAGTGATCTCTGGTGACGCCTCAGCCATATAAGGCAATTGATGTCTCTTCCCTTTGTTTTGAACTTGGCAGGAGGAATGCGGAAGTACCTTTTCAGAGTTTCTCTCTTAACTCAGCAGATAAACACTGCTAATGTTTACAGAGGGAGCCTGTGTGACCGAGAAAACTAGCAGGCTCTGAATTTCTAAGGACACTCACTGACAAGACTCTCAGCTGGTAGAAAATCCCCTCGCTCTCTCCATCTGCATACACACTACACGTTCCCCCTTACCCCCCTCGTTTGAAAAGCACGTTGCACCTAGCTGAATGCTGGGATAGCTGCCCATAATGCACTACTCCCTGTGCCGCTGCAAGTGCCGCAAATGTGGCCATGCCAGGACACACTATACGTATTGCTGTATATTGGGACAGCTATAACCAAAAGCGCTATAATCCTGTAAGTGTAACCATGCCCTAACGTACTAAAAGGACTACTCGTTTTTGCTGATACAGACTAAACACAGCTACTACTCTGAAAACTGTGGAACTGGACTCCAGAGCAAAATCACTGTAGAGCTGACAGAGGAGGGGCCTGATTTGCTTCTATGGAATTCTCTTTTCTTTGTGATGGATAATGGAAATGTACATTATTATTTTGGATACAACATGAAATATCAGTTCCTTTGACACCTCTTCAAAAGTGCTATACATAAAATTTCCACAGCACAGACTTTGTGGGAAAAAATGGTTGATCAGCTCTGAGTTCATGAATAGAGGTCCTTTAACCAATTCAGGGAGAATAGTATATGCTGACTCTGGACTTCCACAAAAATACTCAGACTGTGTGCCAAAACTGTGCTTCTGCTTTTACAGCTATTGTTATTCTTGAGGCCTCATCCTGCTCCCACTTGGAATTAACTGAAGTTTTGTCACTGAGGCTTATGGGAGCAGGTTCAGTACTAACTAGAAAAACACTGATGAGTTTGGAAAGGAGGAAAGTGAACTGGCAGGTTTTCTGAGTCAGAGTCCCTGCTATCAATTACAGTGCTCGTATTGGAAGGTCCCTCCTCTTTGGCAGGATTCTCACACCCTTTTGGGATTCAGTCCACCTGAGATGAAAGCAATAAACTATTTGGCACACGTTTATATTTTTGTAAGAGAGGAGAATGTAACTTTTTTCTAACACAATAAAATAGCCTTTAATGTAATTTAATTACATAAAGTACAGTAAGTGAATTTCTTGTGGTACATGGCCCATTGACTAATGCTAAAATAGATGCCTTCATAAGCATTCAGTAACAGCACATTAAATTTAAGACCTATGAACTCACAATTCAAACACTCACCTAGCACTGGTTTGACACTTGAACATCTCTAAAATGTGCTTCTCTGCACAGCACAATTTGCTGCAGAAAATCCTTACTGTAATATTGGTAATCTCTTTATAACCTCATCTTTTCAATGCCAATGACTCCAGCATCTAGGCCCAGTTCCAGGGGCTAACAACCATGGCACTGTACCCTTTCAGGAGTCTTCCATTCCCCCTGATTTCACCCCCACTTAACAACTACTTGCTAACAAAATCAAACATAAAAATTCAAAAAAGTGTCACAGCACACTATTACTTGAAATTGGCTTATCTTCTCCTTTTTCCCATATAATTATAAATAAATCATCTGGAATATAAATATTGTACTTATATTTTAGTGTATAATACACAGAGCAATATAAATAAGTCATTGTCCATATGAAATGTGTACCCTGTTGTAAAACTAGGCAAATATAGATGAGTTGATGTACTCCCTGGAAGACCTCTGCATACCTCGGCAGTACATATAAAGTAATGCACATTGGAAAAAAATGGCTGCAATTATACATACAATATGATGGGGGCTAATTTAACTACAACTAATCAGGAGAGAGATTTTAGAATTATTGTGGGTAGTTCTCTGAAGACGTCCACATAGTGTGCAGCGGCAGTCAAAAAAGCATTCAGAATATTAGGAATCATTTAAAAAGGGATAGAGAATATCTTATTGCCCTTCTATAAATCCATGCTGTGCCCACATCTTAATACTGCATACAGATGTGGTCTCATCTCATAAAAAAGAAAGACATACTGGAATTAGAAAAGGTTCAGAGAAGGGCAACTAAAATGATCAGGGGTTTGGAACAGTTCCCATATGAGAAGAGATTAAAGAGATTATGACTTCTCCGCTTGGAAAAGAGGAGACTAAGGGGGATATTATAGGGTGGTGTGGAGAAAGTGAATAAGGAAAAGTTAATTTACTTGTTCGCATAATATAAGAACTAGGGGCCAGAAAATGAAATTAATGGACAGCAGGCTTAAAACAAAACAAACAAAAAAGGAAGTTGTTCTTCACAGCCAACCTATGGAATTCCTTGCCTGAAGAGGTTGTGAAGGCTAAGACTAACAGAATTTGAAAGGGAACTAGATAAATTCATGGCTAAGAAATGGTGTGCCTAACCTTTGTTTGTCAGAGGGTGGAGCTGAATGACAGGAGAGAGATCATTTTATCATTACCTGTTGGGTTCACTACCTCTGGATTACCTGGCATTGGCCCTGTCGGCAGGATGGGGCTTTGGTCTAACTCAGTATGGCCCGTCTTATGTTCTTATCGCACCTCACTGTTTAAAGGAGCACAAATGAGTAATTGATTCATGTTAGTGAAGCAATTGAAAGTCAAAGGCCTGATTCAAGTCACTGAATAGAGCTAACAATGGAGGGAAAAGGTGAAACATTTCCCCCCACATTTAATATTTTAGAAACATTTAACCAGTCCCATAGACCGACTGAAAATAGGACAGAATTGTGCAAAATTTCTATCACATTTTTTAAAAATTCAAAACAGTCCAGTGAGTTACTATACACCAGTGTGAGTGAGGGTACGGTTACACTACAGGATTATAGCGCGTTAACCATAGCGCTATATCGTGGCCACATTTGATGCTGCTGCCGCGGCACCGGGAGTGGTGCATGATGGGCAGCTATCCCAGCATTCAGCTGGGTGCAACGTGCTTTGCAAAGGAGGGGGGTGAGGGGGAACGGGGAACGTGTACGGAGGGAGACAAGTTCAGGCTGTCACTGATTTCTCTCTACGGAAAAGTAGCAGGCTCTGAATTTCACTCAACACAGCTCCATCGGTAAGCAGTTTCACTGCTTAATTGCTTCTGTTAACAGCAGAGTTCTGTAAGGGAACTTCCGCATTCCTAATTCTGTTTGCAAAACAAAACTGAACAAGTGAAATGCCTTAAATGGCTTCCTAATTGCCTTAAATGGCTCAGAGGCGTGCCAGAGATCCCTTATCGCATAATGACTGATTACACTGGCCCTAACACGCTATAGGGCTAGCGCAAAAAGCCTTATGACTCTTGGAGAGGAGGTTTACAAGTTGCTCTTTAAAGGGAGACTTTTTGCGCAAAATGTGCATTGACAGTGTTAGGAAAATGTAACTTAGAAGCAACTGTAATATGAATGCTGTGTAGCATGATTTTAAAATAGCCTTAGACTATATTCTCACTCCTTGTATATGAACTCTCAACCTCTAGCCTGGCATGCATCTTAAACTCATGTTTACTCTGCCACAGCTGTGCAGGCATCATAATGTCTGAGTACCCCTAAGTGTCCTGAACCTCCTGTTTACCAGATAGGTAAATGGAATAGATTAATACCGAACAATGGATGTGATAGCCATTAAGTGTTCCCACCTGTGTAAGTGTATTGAAAGCCCTCCTCCCTTATTCACACCTGAGTATAAGAAAGGCCTCAGCCTTGCATAGAGTTGAGTCAGTTGTTTTGGGCTTTAACCCCTCTGGCTCCTATTGCTTGCAATAAATCTTGTTTTCCAGAAGCCTACTGAGTCATGCCTGTCCTTTGAAGGAAATATTGGGATAAGCCTCCAAAGGGACGAAGCAGTTTTTGCAACAACAGTGTGTATGGTTAGAGAGTTATAGTGCTCCTGGAGGCTTTTTGCGCTATAAAGCGCCAGTCTAACCATGCCCTGAGAGAGAATCAGGCTCCCTGGCTGTTGTAAGTGTGAAGATTATCAGAAACAAGATAAAGGGGCCCTGATCCTGCACAGATTCGGGCACATGAATAAACTTTATAGACTTCAATGGGACTACTCAGATACGTACATTTATGCACATGCGTAGGTCTATACAGAATCAGAGCCCCCAGGATTGGTATTATTATAGTTGTCTCTCTATACCTTACCCATAGACTTTTTTCTGCTGCACATATTTATTTACTAATAGCTACAGGCATTTGCATCAACATATGTATTAAAAATATATTTTCTTCTGTAGCTCATTGAACTTGTTTGGTATCATATTGTTCTACTTGAGAAAATGTTCTGCACTTACAGATTTTAACCTCATCAGCAAATTTAGAGATACAGTAAACCCTCGATTTAACGGACCCCGATTTAACGGACTTCGGATGCAACGGACAAAATTTCCGATGCATCCGAAATCCGTTATTCGGGGGCTGCCGGCTCCCGCCCCGGGGAGCTGGGCAGGAGCTGTCAACCTGGCTGCCCGGCTCCCCGCAGAGGGGAGCCGGGCGGGCGGGCTGACAGCTCCCGCCCGGCTCCCCGCTGCGGGGAGCCGGGCGGGGGGGTTGACAGCTCCTGCCCGGCTCCCCGCAGCAGGGATCCGGGCGGGAGCTGTCAGCCCACCCACCCAGCTCCCCGTGGCGGGGAGCCGGGTGGGGGGGGGGGGGTTGACAGCTCCCGCCGGGCTCCCCGCAGCGGGGAGCCTGGCGGGCGGGCTGACAGTTTCCGCCCGGCTCCCCGTTGTGGGGAGCCGGGCGGGCGGGGGGGGGGGGGGTTGACAGCTCCCGCCCGGCTCCCCGCAGTGGGGAGCTGGGCGGGGGGGGGGTTGTCAGCTCCCGCTGGGCTCCCCGCTGCGGGGAG
Organism: Sternotherus odoratus; assembly: GCA_032164245.1. NCBI lineage: Eukaryota > Metazoa > Chordata > Testudines > Kinosternidae > Sternotherus > Sternotherus odoratus. The sequence goes on along the minus strand of JAVMKO010000006.1, from coordinate 73,028,025 downwards.
CTGGGCGGAGGGGTTTGACAGTTTCCGCCAGGCTCCCCGCTGCGGGGAGCCTGGCGGGGGGGGGGGGGTTAACAGCTCCCGCCAGGCTCCCCGCTGCGGGGAGCCGGGCGGGGGGGTTAACAGCTCCCGCCGGGCTCCCCGCTGCGGGGAGCTGGGCGGGGGGGTTAACAGCTCCCGCCGGGCTCCCCGCAGCGGGGAGCCTGGTGGGGGGGGGGGTTGACAGCTCCCGCCCGGCTCCCCGCTGCGGGGAGCCGGGCAGGCGAGTTGACCTCTCCCGCCGGGGTCCCCGCTGCAGGGAGCCAGGCGGGGGGGTTGACAGCTCCCGCCCTGCTCCCCGCTGCGGGGAGCCGGGCAGGCGAGTTGACAGCTCCCGACGGGGTCCCCGCTGCAGGGAGCCGGGCGGGGGGGTTGACAGCTCCCCCCGGGCTCCCCGCTGCAGGGAGTCGGGCGGGGGGGACGGACTAATTCGGGTGAGGGGGGTGTCTGTTAAAGCCAAAAGTCCTGTTATTTAATTATTTTAAAAAATTATTAAATAACGGACTTTTTGCTTTAACGGACACCCCCTCGCCCGAATTAGTCCGTTAAATCGAGGTTTCACTGTATTACTGATTAAAGAAATCCTCCTTCTACTTCACATGAATAATAAAGAGCAATTTTCCAGGCCCTCTGCTAAAATGTTACCATTAGTTTTCTGTGAAAAGCTCTACATCTTTTTTTTTTTTGTTAAACCAAATGAGCCACATAAAAGTGTCTTTTATTCATCCTTCCCTTTAAATCTGCTCTGATCCATGCAGCCTCTCAATCTATGGTAGTTTCCTGCCTTTTTAAAAACTGTATCATCCCTTCTTGAAGTAAAGGCTTCAGATGTGCTTAACAGTACATTAGTGAGTCAAGCACCTCTCAGTATGGGGCAACTTGATTTTTGCCCCCTCAAACACTAAGCGCTTGTATATCCTTCCATTTGTATGTGCATAACGTTTGGTGCTCGGGGGTGCAAATAAGCACCCCCCAGGGAAACACAAGTCACACTCACCTAAGCGCTGATATGGACAGCGCTGTGTTGATGGGAGAGCTTCTTTTGATGACATAGCTACTGTCTCTTGCAGAGGTGGTTTTATTATGTTGATGGCAGAGCTCTCTCCTATTCGCACAGAACGTCTTCACAAGACATGTTACAGTGCCGCATCCGCAACAATGTGGCTGCGCTGCTGCAGTGCTTCTAGTGAAACTAGCCCTTAGGCACTAAGCACTATTAATTGCTCTAATTAATGTATGTAAGTGAAAGAATAAATATTAGCAGGTAGGATGCAGCAGAGCAGTAATCCAGCACCTTGGGAGGTTTGAAAAGATGCATTTGCTTGCAAACGTCCTGGTTTTAAAATAAACAAATAGTCCATATGCTCCATTGCACAAGAAATAGCTTGGAAGGAGGCAAAATACACTTGAAAACAGAATACCAACAAAACAGGGGCCTAACAAGCTTCTACATACAATGCAATCACTTTTGTATTGAAACTAGGTTTTAAAAAACCACAAGGTGCTTGAGCCAAAACCCCTTGAGAGCAGATTTGGAAAGTTGCAGAACACTAGTGAGGCAGGATCTCAGCAGATCCTCCAAAGCTAACATGACAATTTAAATCAGCTGATCATCTGTCCCATGTCCCTAAGTGTCTGCTTGCAAGTAAGCAATAGGGACTTTTGAGTGCTTGGTATTGCTGGCAAAAATGGGATCCACAATTCACTACCAGTTGCAACAGTGATAGGTGTAATGTAGAAAGAGCTCGGGTATATTTCTCATTGTGTTAGACTATATCAGGGTACAAATGTCTTAGCCTTGTTTAAATGTATGGCTTCCCCCATTACTACCATCAGTGGTGGGTTATGGGTCCCATTTTTGCCAAGGTAGATGCAGCACTTGTCAGACGTGAAGTGTGAACATCAAACTGTTGTCAGATGGCCTCCAAGTTCTTGAAAGTCCACAGCCATATTATATAAACACACCATGGAGGGGTGTTTCATTGCTGACAGCAATTTTATTGCCTTGGGAAGTAGTAAGTTATGCTGTACGTAAGGGTGTCATACATATTAATGGTTTCCCCCCAGTCCTGCCACATTTCTAAAGACCACACTCAGAGCCATTCCTACAGGGATACAGGGCCCAGAGGCGACAGTGACATTCCGGGACTGACCTTGCCAGGGGCAAGTAGGTGAGGCTGAGAAAAGCGGTGCCTCCCTAAACAGCCAGACGTGGCTCTGCCCACACTCCTCCCTACCAAGGCCCCACTTCAGCGGTGCCTTCCTGGGACTAGAGCGGCTATAGCGGCACCACTGTGTGCTCTCCCTCTAGCGATCTGGAGCTGAGGAGGCTGCAGTGGTGCCACCGCATGTTCTCCCTCACTTGGAAGGGGCGAGGCTGGGATAGCTCCCTCTCCCCCCCCCCCCCAACAGCCAACGGTTTACCCGCTGTCTATATGGTGCTGGCCAATTGCACTGGCCTGTGGGGCCCCCACAGCATGGGGCCCAAATTGGTCACCTCCCATTCACTGGTCCCTGGAGACAGCTCTGACCACACCCGTTTGTATAATATTGCACTTATTTTTTTTTCCTCCTCCCTTCACACACCTCACAGGAGGAGTGAGAGAACTGCTGCCAGACACTTTCCTCTTAGTCTTCCCCCTTTCACACGGGTACAGATTTGAGGAATGGGTAATAGGCTACTTAGATCAATCCAAGAAGTTATTCTGTTTGAGGGCATGCAGGACAGAGTTTCAGAACTCTCCCTAAGTCCAAGACATCATACGTCTCTCATTATAGGCTACCCCATGCTGTTTCTACAGGGCAGAAGTCTAGAGCCAAGCACCTAAGCAAATAATTGCTCTGTTTGGTGTCCAAATTGAAAAACTCAAACCTCAAACCGACTTTGGTTTGTTCATTTTTCTTACTGCAATGAAAAAATGAAAAAAAAAATGGGTTTAATTAAACATTCTGAACATTTTATATCCGCATTTCCAAAATGAAATGTCGATGTGAATCGACATTTCATAAATGTTAAGTTGAATCACAAGTTAATTTTTTGAACTGGCATTTTAAAATTAAATGGCAAAATGGTTTGTTTTGACATTTCTGAAGATTAGTTTATGTCAAACTATTCACCAAATTCACAAATCATTTTGCTGCCCACCCCACCCAATGCATTTTTCCAGATAATTTTACCAGCTACCCAGTTCTAGTAGAAACACATGATCTTACCACTTCATTTATAACATGGCCTGCAAGGGCAGATGTATCCTCCGCCTCTTTCCCAGGCAGGGCTTGTGGAGGAATCAGGATTCCAGATTCTATTCCCCAGCTCCCAGATACACATGGGGAATATCTGTGCCATCCCAAAACACAAGCCCCAGTTCAACTATCCAATTCCCAAAACCTATGTGGAAAGAGGAGTAGTGAGGCACAGCCCTGCCTCCTCTGTGCCCGCTTGGTAGTGATTTACATCCTCAAGGATGCTCAGAGGTAGAAGTCCTGAACTCCTCTAAGGGTAGGGGCTGTTCTAGCATTTGGTCGTGGGAGGAGAGGTCAGCATCTTCTGAACTCTACCCCAATGGTTCAGCCATATAAAAATCTGGTCTGCGGTTTCTGAAAGGGGAAGAACTAAAAAGACTGAAAAGAAACGGTGACATATTCAGGAAAGGGTGGGAAAAAGTGCAGAGATTTTTTTGAGAGATAAAAGCTGCTGTGAATGAGAACTGAAATCAGTGAAGCTAGCCAAGTGCTGCTGCAGTACTTCATTGCAACGGAGAAAGCCTCTGGGGGCTGCGGGTTTGGTCGGTTTCATTTCTACGACAGCAACAGAGGGAAGTTCTGAATGTGCACTGATATGGTTTAATGGTTAATAGGCTGACTAGTGAAACAATGCATTGCACATTTTAAGCCAAACGTTACCACTGCAATAAAAACAGCCAGAGACACCGCTCTGAACTCCCATGCCAATACAGCATTGCTACAGCCATAAATTAGGAGGATGCTTTAAAGAGTTTCTGGAACTGTACATTTCTGTCCCCAGTAGCATTTCTTAGGAGAATCATAAGGGTGGGAGGGAGTTTAAGGAAACAAAAGAATTAAACAGCAATGCAGAACAGAAAGCTTTAGTAAGCAGCATTAATTTCAGGCTCAATTTATTATGAAAATCCTCAATATGCAAATATTTATGTGACATTGATCCATACTAAATCATTTAAAGTATCTGGGGACATTTTTGTAGGAACGCTACAGGCAATTTTTCACCTTGTCTTCCTTTTTCTTTTCCTCTTCTGTTGAATAAGAGAATCTATATAACGTTAAGAGGATGGTTTAATTTTACTTTTATGATATTTTAAATCATAGATGGTAATTTATACTGTATTTTGGAAGGGGACTTTTTAAAAACTAAATTCCAGGGCTGTTTCTGTGTATCAAAAACAAAAAAAGCTTGCTATTTTCTAGTTTGTTAGGAGGCCCAAAATTTTCAAACATGGGTTTCTAAAGTTAGGCACCAACATCCATGAGTCCAAAATCCAAATTATTTTGAATAATTCAACTGTAAAGCTGCCATGCATAACAGTAGCTACATGAGTCTTATTTTAAGTGGCTATCATAGTTTGTCTCATGTTGATTTTTTCCCTCCACTTTGGCCCCAGTCTGTCTAGTCATTTGTGGAAAAGTTAACTTGCTTTTGTTTTGAGAAGCTGTTGACAGCTTGATTTAAAGAAAAAGCTTTTACTGTAGTAGACGTAATTGTGTGATTTTTACCTTCTCTATGACAAGTGCTGTATATTTCCATTAGTTGTTGCACTTTTCCTGGCTGCAGCGAAGAGACCTTTTTCCCCAAAACTTTTGTATTTGGCACTCTGACACAGTGGCCTTGGTTACACTGGCACTTTATAGCGCTATAAAGCCTCCAGGAGCGCTATAACTCTCTACCCATCCACACTGGCAAGGCACGTATTGCGCTATAAGTCTGAGTTTATAGCACTCGTGGTAATCCACCTCCGCACAGGGAATAAGGGCTGTAGCGCTACCGCTGTAGCACTACAGCGCGAATGTGGACACCCATTGCACGTTAATTAGCCTCCAGCCTGGCCCATAATTCCCATTTGAGCCACTCTGCTCATCAGTTTCAAACTCTTCTGTCGCGTTCTCAGGTGACCACGTCAGACCCACCCTTTAAATTCCCAGGGAAATTTGAAAAATCCCCTTCCTGTTTGCTCCAGCCAGGCGTGGAGTGCTCCCCAAGTAACCATGTTGCTTGGCCATGGCTCCACGTGCCATGCCTCCTCGCAATAAGTGAGCTTCTCCGTGGAACAATAGTGAGGTGATGGACCTCATCAGTTGTTGGGGGGTGGGGGGGACACAGGCTGTCCAGTCTCAGCTGCAGTCTAGCCACAGGAATTACGATACATATGTCCTGATATCACGGGCCATGGCGGAAAGAGCCCATGACCGGGACATTCTGCAGTGCTGAGCAAAAGTAAAGGAGCTTAGGATTGCCTATTACAAAGCCCACGATGCAAACAGCTGTTCTGGGGCTTGTGACTTGCAAATTCTACAAGGAGCTGGATGTGATACTTGGTGGTGATCCAACGTGCACTCCATCGACGACCCAGGACACTTCTTCCCAGCCCACCACTGAAGCGGGGGCGGGGGGGGAGGGGGTGAGAGGAGGCCGAAGAAGAGGATGGAGAGAAGCAGGATGGAGAGGAGGAGGAGGAGGCGGCAGCGACCCAGGGCACGGAGGAGTCACAGGACACATGCAGCCAGGAACTCTTCTCAAGCCCGGAGGACAGCCAGAGCCAGCCACAGCATCCAGCGGTTGCGGGGGGCACGGCCGCAGCAGCGGATTGCACAGGTACAGCTACTTTTCTATTGGGAAGGCAGGCAGCTTGTCCGTGGTGGAAAGAGATGCTTGCCACATGCTTGTCTACATGTGGAATAGTGCATTGATGTACTCTATCACGTCACAGTAATCGTCATCAGTAATTTCTTCAAAGGTCTCAATAAGAGCTCTTGCAATGTGCCTGCGCAGGTTTCTCAGGAGAGCCAGCGTGGTCCCTGTCCCGGCCATGGTCACTAGTCCCCGCCACTGTTCTACGAGCGGTGTGTGTGTGTGGGGGGGAGCATTGCTGCATAGAGGCAAGCTGCACACGGCCCAGACCGAAATCCACATCTCATTAGAATGCCCTCCCTTTCTTGCTCCGTCACCCGCAGTAGTGAGAGATCTTCCAGCACGAACACCTACACCGAGAATGTTGGGACAGTGCTCAGAGTACAGTTCCTGCAAATGTCCTCCGCTCCCCCCAAGCCATAGGACAGCAAGGCAGGGAAACAATCATTCCCCCTGCATCCAGAGACAACTCACCATGGCAGGGGCTCTGTTGCTGAATGTGTGCTGTAGCTGTGTGGGACAGGCAAACGGGACAGAGAAACATGGAATGCATGGGAATCATAGCACTGTCTGTTGTGAACAAGGGAATACTCTGTTTTAACTTTGCACTGACTTTCCTTTTCCTAGTTTCATCCTTGAACACCCCATCAATGTCAGTCTTATCTGCAGCTGAGAAGGATTCGAAAAAGACCATGGAAGAGCAAGGAAGATCTTTTAAAACAAGTTATGCAACAGGCTGCAATGGAGAATTGCGTTGCACAGGAGTGGCGGGAGAATGAGAGCAAGTGGAGGGAGAATGAGAGCAAGCGGAGGGATGAACAGATCCAGTTGAGGGAGATGGCTCGCGAGCAGCACACTGACAAGCTGTTCACATTATTACAGCTGCAAGTAGAGACTCTTCAACGGATCTCTGCAGTTGAGGAGGAGAAGCAGCACCGTGCTCGCCGCCCCCATTGTCGGTTGCCCCCTTCCCCTTCTGGCCCTCTGGCCCCTTCAGACCACTATCAACAGCTGCCTGGTTATTACCACCCACGGCTGCCTCCAACCCCCCTATCTTCACCGACCAACCCACAGACCCAGCACCCTTATCCACTGCACTCAACCCCTAATAACAAGCATAATCATCCATTCAGAAGGACCTAGAAATCTGCCACCCCTTCACACTTGTCTAGAAAAATACCTTGACAAGGTCAACCTCTCATTGGGTAATCTGCACCACATTCTAGACATAGGCCGCAAGTTATATGGGCCCAGTTCTACCAATATTTGTGCTTATATTTTACATACGTTGTGATGTGAAACAATATCTCTGTTCAAAATTGTCCACTGAGCATCAACTTGAAGGGCACACTCAACCTTTTTTCTTGAGATAGCGCAACCCCGCAATGTGAAAACAAGCTAAATAATCAGGAAGCACAGGCTTCCAACAGTCTGTATACTCAATGACCATGGTGCGGGACTGTGATGTAGACCCTCATCATTTTGTGTCATCATTTGAGCAGATGGTTGAACGTCTGTGTAGAATTCAGCCACTGTGCACTGTTGTAGCTCTTAGAAATAAGGCCATGATCCAGTTTCATTTAAAACATGCAACTTCAATTTGGTGGACGGTTTGGGGTATGATTGTGTTTAGCACAGTACTTATTTTATACTCTTTAAAAGTAAAGTATATAATTGATTGTATAAGCATACAACAAAATATAATGTATTGAAACAAGATAATGCTGCTTCTGACTTCCCACTTAATTGACCATTGTAATCTTGTGGTGCTGGAGCGCTGTAGATTCATTTTATCCCTGCAATAAATTCTCAATTCGCAAGACCAGTCATAATAATCAACAATGGATAGATTCTTAATAAAGTTACTCAGAGAAAAAGAAAAGGGTAATTCGTCAGCGTTGGCCTGAGTTCGACACCTGGCTTACAAACTGAAATTATACAAAAGAAAGGGGTGGCAAATCTACAAGATAACAGGGGTTTCTAGCAATCGTGGCTATCAAGATTCACATGGTTGGAGTACAATAGAAAATTAGACAGAGCTTTTTGCTTGGTCTGCAAAAACTGTTCTGAAAAGACCTTAATATTTTCTACAAAGGCCGAACCAACAGTTATTTTGTCCCGATTTCAAGGTTGGAGACACGCAATGCATGGTTTTACATCACATGAAAAATCCTCCTGTCACAAGGAAGCCGTAATGAAGTACGCTGCTCTGCAATTGCAGGTATCTGTTTGTGCACTGTCAGCCAGTTATAGAAAAGAATCAAAATAAGCTAGGAATGCTCTGCACAAAATATTTTACCAATGATCAGTACCTAGCGCAACAAGGAATAGCAGTACATGAACATAATGAGATTGATTCAGATTTGATGCAGCCCTCATTGCTACACAGTACAGATTCAGGGGAACAGAGACAGTGGCTTAGTCACACAAAATGTAAGTGGCTATCCCATGAGGTTATTAACAAAATAATCAAAATGATGGCAATGATCGTGCTAAGACATTGTTCAAAAGATAAAGGCTTCTAAGTTTTATACCATTGTAATGGATGAAACTACTGATTTGTCAATAAACGAACACAAATTTTTCTTTTAAGTTTCTTTTCTAGTGAACACTGGGAGATTTGAGAAGTTTGAGTTTCACCAAACAGACACAATGGATGCTGCTTCTCTTTGCAAAATATGTTTCTCAGGTGTGATTTGTACTTTTCTGATTGCCGCAGGCAGTGTTACGACAGAGCCAGTCATGTGTCCAGTAAATTTACTGGGGTCCAAACGAGAATGAAGGATTGAAAGCCAAGAGCAGAATTTGCACACAGTGCTGTACATTCCCTTAAAAACTTGTCATACAGGATGCCCTGCATAATATTTCAGAATGTCAGGATATATTTTCAATGGTGAAAGATATCAGTGCTTTCAGGGAGTCACCAAAGTGTGGCAGCAGAAGAGGAGCCTTCGTTACAACCACTGTGCCCAACAAGATGGGCACTAAGGATCAGTAGCATTCAGTCATGGCTCAACAACTACGAGGCCATGATGAACTGCCTGGATGAATTTCGTCTCCAGATTAATTTGGCTCAAACTGCAGTGGATTCTCAAAGCAACTTCAACCTTTTTCAACATACCTTACACTAACAGTTCTTTTGAAATCCATGGGTCCTGTAGAAGAAGTGAATGCAAAAATTCAAAGCCAAAACATGTCACTGGCAAACATTATGAAGAAAGGTGGCCTGTTGCAAGAGGTGTTGAGCAGGATGCGCACCAATTCATCATACAATCACCTCTGGGAAACAGTAGAGGAGACAAGAAATCTTTATTTAGCTGATCCTATGCTCATGAGAAAATGCAAGCCATGAGACTGCTTGACCACTGAACCCTTCTTCACGCCTTCAGTGTTCCCAGAGTATTTTCATCAAATATATGGCAGGGTCATTGATGCTTGCAAAGTTGTCATTGAACAGAGGTTTTAAATTGAAAGCTTATATTTTCAGTAAAACTGGAGAAGCATATAACTGATGCAGTAAATGGCTCGAAACAGGACATTGTCCCAATAAGTGAAGCTTTCCATGGTGACATTCACAGAAAGGCTCTCTTCATTTAGAAATGTTGAGTGATATTTGCGACCGAGAAATTGCCTGCTTAATTGGCTGAGCTAAGTGAAGCAATTTTAAAACAAAATGAAGGCTTGAGTGACATGTTGTCAGAAGTTACAATTCTCCTGAAATGGTTCTACACAATTCTGACTATAACCTGCACCACCGAGCAATCATCCAGTTGCCTGTGCAGACTGAAAAATTATTTACAGATGACAATGGGCCAAGAATGACTAAATCACTTGGCATTTCTGCACATTCATAATTGTGCATTGAAAGTCTCCTGGATGACTTCAAGAGCTGAACAACAAAAAATTGTTTGCTGCCTCCTGAATGGCAAGTGTTAAACTGTATTTCTTCTGAAATATACATGCTTTATTCATGTGCTTTATAATATTAGTATATGTTTTGGAGTTAAAATTTTGTCTGAATGCAAGCTAAATTATTTTGATGTACCCTTTCAAGCTGTATCTGATCATATGCCATGTTTATATGCAGTCCGGCGTCATTTAATTTATTCACATAGTAATTTTATTTAGTGCTCTCATACTTTTTATTTATGGGACTATAACTGCCATTCATTATTGTATATCATAATTCATTTCATGTTCTGTCTTTGTTGCTGCTTTAAATATTAACAATCCTTGTTGTTTTGCACTTAAAATGTCGGTTTAATGATTTAAATGCAGTGTTTGCACAGTCAGTGCAGCAAGACACAGAATGGTTTCATTTTTACCTGAAAACAATTAGAAGTAGGGTGTTGATTAATTGCAGTTAACTCACATGATTAACTCAAAAAAATTAATCACAATTAATCACACTGTTAAACCAACACAATACCAATTGAAATTTATTAAATATTGGATGTTTTTCAAATATCTATTTTAATTATACAGAATGCAGTGTACAATGCTCACTTTATATTATTTATTACAAATATTTGCACTGTAAAATGTTAAAAGAAATAGCATTTTTCAATTCACCTCATACAAGTACTGTAGTGCAATCTCTTTATTTTGAAAGTGCAACTTACAAATGTAGGACTTTTTCGTAACATAACTGCAATCAAAAACAAAACGGCGTAAAACATTAGAGCCTACAAATCCACTCCGTGTTTCTTCTTATCGCTAAGAGAAATGTTTGTTTACATATATGGGAGATAATGCTGCCCACTTCTTAATTACTATGCCACCTGAAAGTGAGAACAGGCGTTTGCATGGCACTGTTTTAGCTGGTGTCACAAGATATTTATATGTTGGATGCACTAAAGATGCTTATGTCTCTTCATACTTTGGCCATCATTCCTGAGAACATGCTTCCATGCTGATGACATTTCTTAAAAATAATAATACGTTAATTCTACATTTGTAAGTTAAACTTTAATGAAAGAGATTGAACTACAGTACTTGTATCTGGTTAATTGAAAAATACTATTTCTTTTATTTTACAGTGCAAATATCTGTAATCAAAAATAAAGTGAGCATTTCACACTTTGTATTCTGTCTTGTAATTAAAATAAATTAAAATTAAAATAAATTAATAAATTAATTAATAAATAATTAAAATAAATTAAAATTCTTAATTGTGTGATTATTCATGATTTTTTTTTATAACTTGACAGCCCTATTAAAAGAGAATAAATTTAATTTTAAGTTTAGAAAGTGTTTGCATTTGAGGGTTATTGATATAAGAGTGTTACTTGTTTCTGTATTCAAAAGAGACATGTCGTGATCATGTATAGATAGGAACAATGTACTCAAACACAGTATGTCATACATTAGTATTAATAAAGTTGATATTTATAGTTAAATAATTCTTACAATAGTAATATTGTGCAATAAGAGAAACAGTCCATTTTTACATTACGATAAAAATATATATATTGACTTACAAGGTGTGGAGGAGCAGGACTTGGACCTGTTCTGGGCACTGTCAAAAATTATACAAACCTAGCACCCTAATCCTGATCCTAAACTCAAAAGGTGATCTCCTCACCTGCCCAGTCCATGACTTAATCACTTGTGCCAGTCAATGTGGACAAAACAGGTTGCATTTTCTGAGGCTGGTGGCAAGTCACAGCAAGCAGAAGTGTCATATAGCCCCTTTTGTCTTCTTGGTATTTGTATTTTTGGCAGGTAAACATCTTCATCTCTAGTTGCTGTGACTATTTATATGTTGTAGTCACTGGCAGTAAAAGTAGTTAGTATATTCTACCTGGAACACTGTTTAGCAGAGCAGGTTGAAAAGGTTCCCAAGGCCATTTTGCCAGACAGTGGCATTTTAAGAAGATGGATAGGGAGCCAACCATTCTCTTCACAATAAGATACCACAGATCCTTGTAATTACTTTGTTTCAGTGGATATGGTGATGAAAGAAAGTTACACACTTGAAAGTGCTATGCACTGTTGGTTTTTTAAATATTTTTTTATAAGATACCACACAGTTTGATAAGGTTGGATTCTCCACCTCCGACCATTTTTAAAATCAAGATTTGATTTTTTTTCCACCTAAAAGGTCTGCTCTAGGAATTATTTTGAGAAAGTTCTATGGTCTGTGTTGTACAGGTCAGACTAGATGATAAAAATAGTCCCTTCTGGCCTTAGAATCTATTAATCTATAAATATTCTCTTATTCTATTTCTTCTCACAAATTTTGAAAGGGTATTAAAATAAAATATCAATAAGTGTTCTTATTCCAGAATAACTATAAAATATGCAATTTTTCCTCAAATAGCTATTGCACTTTAAATTCACACTCTACCTAATTCAGGAATAATATTCATATGTAAACAAATCCTGAGGATGGCAAAATCTGGTTCTAAATCAGAACGCATCTTTGAAAACTGAGGAAATTTGACTAGTGTTTCTGCTATGTGTTTTATAAAGCAATAGTTTCTCTAAGTATTTTTATTTACTAAACTTGTAAACATTCCTGTCTCGCATACCTGTCATCAGAATTGTAAAGTATGCATTTTAAGCAGATGGAAGGTTTTGTTTCCTGACACCATCATATGTGGATATTCTATGCAGTGTGGGGAAATCAAATGTAAAAAAAAAAAATCTGATTAAAAGAAAAATATATCTGCTACTTAACTTCTGTTTTAAAAACAGTGGGTGAAATCCTAGTCCTTTTCAAGACCTATTTAAAAGCTAGTTTTATCATAACCAGAACCTGGGAATTCCATGGCCATAGAATTCAATCACTCTCACCAAGTTGTGCTTCCATTGGAGGAGAAAAAAGAAAAGAAAAGATGTTCTAGTTCTTACAATTCTTATTTGTCAAGAGAATGCAAAGTGATATACGGATTTCCTTGTGTCTGTAAATAATAGCCTGCAACAATAGCTTTGAACTGCCTTATTCATCTGAAAAGGAGTGTTGATTGAGTTTCAGAGTGAACACGTCCAGTTAAATTTGCTCCAACAATTCTCAAAAAGCCCCCCCCAAAATCCCACGTTATTATATATTCCTTATCTCAAAAATACAGGTCTTCATTCAATTAAAATAGCTGCAGTTGTTGTAGAATTTCCAGCATAATACTGCATAATTCTTGGATTTTTCTGCATAAATTAGGACAAATTTGCAGTTAAGTACACATGGGACTTGATCATAACAGCCTGATTCTCTAGCTGAGGAAGCATTAGCATTTCCAGTGTCAATCTTGCTTCTAGAGAAATGAGAACAAGACTTAAATCTACAGAAGTGACAAAGAGTCCTGTGGCACCTTAAAGACTAACTAAAGTATTGGGTATTAGCCCATGAAAGCTTATGCTTCACTTCGTTGATGCATGCAGTGGAAGTATCATGGGGCAGGTATAAATAAGTAGGCAAGAACCAGGTTAGAGATAACAAGGTTAGTCCAATCAGGCTGAACCAACTTGTTATCTCTAATCAGGGAGGGTGAGGTATTCCTCTAGCAGCTGAACTGGAGGTGTGAACAACAATAGAAGAGAAACTGCTCTTGTAGTTAGCTAGCCACTCATAATCCCTATTCAGTCCTAGTTGATTATGTCAAATGAATTGCAGCTCTGCAGTTTCTCTTTGCTGTCTGGTCTTGAAGTTTTTGTACTGCAATATGGTGACCTTTAAATCTGTAATTGTGTGTCCAGGGAGATTGAAGTGTTCTCTTACAGGTTTTTGTATATTGCCATTCCTGATATCTGATTTGTGTCCATTTATCCTTTTTCATAGGGACTGTCCAGTTTGGCCGATGTACATAGCAGAGGGACATTGCTGGCACATAATGGCATATATTACATTGGTAGATGTGCAGGTGAATGAACCAGTGATGGTGTGGCTGATCTGGTTAGGTCCTGTGATGGTGTTGCTGGTGTAGGTATGTGGGCAGAGTTGGCACTGAGATTTGCTGCATGGATTGGTTCCTGAGTTATTATGGCATGGTGTGCTGTTGCTGGTGAGAATATGCTTGAGGTTGGTGGCTTGTCTGTGGGCCAGGACTGGCCTTCCTCCCAAGGCCTGTGAAAGTGAGGGATCGTTGTCCAGGATGGGTTGTAGATCACTTTATCACTTGTTGTACAGGACTCTGTCACTTCTGCAATTCCAGACTAACATGGCTACCTCTCTGATCCTTAAATTTACAGTAACTTCTGAGGGTTTGGGTTTTTTTTAACCCAAACAGATATAGGGCCCAAGACAGGAATTTGGATGAGCTTTTTCAAACATGAGATGATTACAGTCAGTGCGACTGGATAGGTGCTCAGCAATTTAGAAAAAACAGGTTACTTAGACAATATGGATTTAAGCATTTAACTTTAGGCAACCCGTCTTGAAATTCTAGACCATAATCCTAGTGTGGAGTTGAGGTCCTGTACAATAATCTGGTGAGCAAAAATGCTGAGATTCAGGAAACTGGGTTCTTTCCCCAAACACTGCTACTAACATCCAGTGTTGTAATGGAAAACTCAGCTACTTCATCAGTACAAAGGAAGCTAAAAATGCTTAGACACTAGGTTATGCCATGGCTGAAAATTTGCAAAGAATTAATTATTATTATTTGTATTATAAATGTAAGATTTTACCCTGTGTGGGCAGGATGCGACAAGGACTGGAGAACTGAAATATGATCAAAGATGGACAAACCTAATGGACTAGAGGAAAAAAGCTAATAAAAGGAGAACAAAAATTAAGCATTTAGATGTTAAAAGTCTTCTTTTACTAAGCATCTCTGAAGAGGGGGAAGGAGAAGAGGGAATAGGAATATTAGAAATCTAAATAACTTAGGCTTACTCTTTTTCCATCTCTCTCTCTCTCTCGCTCTCTCTGGTTCTATTTCAGAAAGCCTCAAAGCAGTTTATAAAATGTATTTTATTTATGATGTTTTGAAAAGAGAAGGAAAGACTATTGATTTTAACTTTAAATAGAAATTTAAAAGATAAATCAACATGAACAAACATAATGAGAAGAGGGAAAGTAGTCACAAAAAGAGGATGATGGGATAAGCTACTCAGGACCTCCGGATATAGAGTCTTTAAATAGGGGAAGATTGTATATTCAGTATCATTTTGGGAACCATAAATGCAGAAGACAGATGATTTAAAGATGATCTTGTGGTTACAGCCCAGTCCTGGAATCCCTATTAATATACATTTCACATTATATTTTATATAAATTGTATCATGAAGCTTCATAGTTGAATAGTATTGTGTTTGCCCCTGTTTACTCATGTTAAGTATCCCATAACACTTTATAAAGCTGAAGTCAGAGTTTTGTAATTTGTAATACCATCCTATAAATATAGCCAATTTAAATGCTTATTTCAGATGCATACCTTTTGCATAAGGTGAACATGGTAAGAGACAAGAATTCTCCCCCAAAAAGAAGGATATGCATGTTTTTTTCCATGATGTACTGCATTCTCTTTAGACAAATTTAGCTACATTGTTATTGTTATGAAAAATGTTCAAGAAACCAACTGCAAGTGAAGTAAATCAATTCAATATAGAATTAAGCAATATATTATACACACACACACACGTTTTGCTCACCAGTGGTCTGATCTGATCCAAAGCCCACTGAAATGAATGAGTGTCTTTGTATTCACTTCAAGAGGACATTGGATGAGGCCCCATCTGGGTTTTACAATATCATTAATCTCCAGTGTTATTAGAGCTGATCAAAATTAGCAATTGTCCCATGGGAAATTTTTAAGATTTCAGCATTTGGTTTTGCCCCAAATTGTGACAAAAAGGCAAAAATTTGGAATTTTCTATTAAATGAAATGTTCTGAAAATATTTCATGTTGACCTTATTGAAATGTTGGTTTCCATGCTATTGTTTCAGCACTATTGTTCTGACTTATTTTAGAATTTATAATACAACATGAAGTCAAAATACATTTTGATCTCATTGAAATGAAAGGTTCTGATAATTTCCTCATTTTAAATAAATACATTCTTGCATAACATTCCAATTTCATCAAATCAACATTTTTCTGAGGGAAAAGTGTTCTGTCAGAAATTTTTTGGCCAACTCTAATTATAGCTGCAGTGGCACTGAAACAATTCACTAAAAATTATGTTGCCCTATAGCATGACATTCCTAGAACAGTGAATGAAAACTGAATCCATTACTAGAAGAGTTTTTTAAAAGGGAGCAAGAGATTTTGAAGTGTATTGTATTCATGTCTGAATGTTTTACAGTTCAGTTTCTGAAATCTGCACACACATCATGCTTTACTCAAGTTCTAGGATTTCTCATATGTCTGAAGGATGAGCATGGCATCTTCCTTTATTTTTTTATTTATTTTTTAATCAATTCTAAACGTGACATCAGTGAAGTTTCACAAATTTATTCTCTCTTTTGGTTTTATTTGTTGCAACAGTCGTATATATTAACCAGTGCCAACAAATAAAGAGGAAATCAAGAACGTATATAACCACTGCAAATGAACATAACAGAAGAATTGGAGCGAGTGGTTGCATACTGAAAAATGACTAAAATGTCACCCTGTCACCTCAGATATAGGGTATATCTAAAAAAATTGAGTTGAGGGTGCGACCCCCCCCCCAGCCTGAAAACACATACCTGTGCTAATGTAGCCATTGGGGGAGAAAGGGCAGTCTCCCAACAACGTACATAGGATGGGTACATACTTGGTGGCTAGTCCCTCCCACAATTCTCAATGAGTCTCCTATATTCTGTTTTTAATAGGATGAGCTGGGAAACACACCCAGTACGACACGTACACGTACTCATAGCGGGCTGAATTCTAATTTCATTTATTCCTGCATATCTGATCCCTGCGTACTGTACACTTCTCTGGTTGAAGTAATTCCAAAATGTTCTCACATATTTGCTCAAATAAAATACAAATAATTTACTTTGGCCCCAATTAAGGTGACCATTTTAGACAGGACCATCCCTTTTTTAAGTCCTGTCCCAGCTGTTCAGACTATTTTGGCAAAGGTGGGAATTTGTCCCATTTTGCTCTTGCCAACTTGATCAGTTTAGACAAATGCCCAGTTTTGTCTAAAAACTGAGATGTGGAGAAACATGCTAGTGGGCAAGTGGCGATGCCAGCTCCAGGCAGCGGGGCAGGCAGGATTTGAGTGAGAAGTGACACCAGCCTCAGCCCCCACACAGTGGCTCAGGCCAGCCCACATAGGGAGAGGAGCTTGGATGAGCAGCTTGGGCCAGCCCCACACAGGGGTGAGAAGGCTAGGGCCGGCCCCATGCAGTGTCCCATTTTCCCTTTGGAAAATATGGTCACCCTAGCCCCAACTGATCAGTGACAGGCTTCAATTTAGGCACATGCTTAAGTAGTTTGCTGGACCAGGGTCTGGTTCACCCCATATCTGCATCCATATTGTTTTCATTTTCCTTCCATGTACTAGCAAATGAATGTACCGGCCGATTCATTGACCAAAACAGCACATTTTAAACTAATGACAGAAAAATGACAAAGCACATTTGGAACAATATTCTCAGTTGAAATCCGGCTCTGACAGGCGCTGTGGATCTCAAACCCAGGCACACTAGGTCAGACTGCTTATGTAACAGGCCCAGACAGGTTCTAAGAGTTCTGCTCATCCAGCCAGGGAATAGGAATCCATTCACTAGGACTTACACTTTCAATCAAAATCAACCAAAATCATAGCTCAAATATCCAACTTGGGTTACTGAATAGTTGTAAAACTTTTCAGACCAAGAATTATTCACATAAAATTTGATAAGTAACTCTGAATAATGAATGCATTTGAGAAAAATCAAACTGTGCACAATTTGTGAGCAGAGAAAGGATACATTTGTTGAATAAGTTATTCATTCCGACTCACAGTGTTCTTTTCATAACTGGTTCATTTACCAGGGATGGAAAATCAGTTTTTCCTACTGTGTGCTCTGTAGAACCAGTTGAGCTATGAAAGAACAAGCTGGTTTCCACTCTGCCTCCAGCATGATTAACATAACGACCACCTTTTACTCCAGTATCCTTATTGTCGTGACTAATGCATAAAGCAGATGGATTGGGGATCGATTCTCAGACGCCAAGTGGAGCTTGCAATTAGAAAACAATGTCATTTTTTCTCTTGCAAACAGAATACATGTATTATGGAAGTCACTAAGGGAGAATAAATGTGAAACACTGAAGTGGAGATTATTATTTTTTTCCCGGAGCCTCATTTCTCAGACCAGAGCTACATGCAAACCATTTTCATTCATCAGGCTGAAAAGTGGCAGACTATTAACATATCTCTGCATATTAGGGTGCATACTCCCAGTTGCAATGTGAAGAATCAATGGGACAGATTCTCAGCCCTAATATTGTAGCTTTGTGCCAGTCTGGTGGCAAAAGGAGATGAACACCTGGTTTAACCAATCTGCTCTGGATGTCCCTGGCAAAGATATTCCTCAGTGGCATGGCTCCTATTGGGGGTGGTGGAGAGGGGTGCCAGTGATCCTCAAAATATCAGTCTTTTGAGGTTATAGCCAGCTCTGAGCTGCTCTAAACTTCAATGGTGTCTGGGCTGACAGATCGGAGATTCACAAACAGCTCTTCACCCTCGCCCTCTTTCATCTATTCGGTCCACATCATCTGTGGACAATAATGTAGCCAATGTTTTTCTTTTCACCTTGATTTGTGTCTATACTGTAGCTAATCTTTACATGATAGAAGTCTCTCACATGGTTTAATTAATTTTAATCCTCCTTATCCAACTAGTATGACCAGGAGTATTGTCCATTAAGTTAATATAGGAGAAAACATGAAAGGCTGCCTTCAAAGCACAACACAGCTCATTCATGATAAATGTATAGTACTTTCAAGTACCCTTTGCAAATAGTAAATTAGAAATAAGGCTGTATGGCTTGAGAATGTCTGCTACTGCTGCAATGCAAATCCATTTAGGTGTGTTTGAAACTGGGTCCTCTCGGAGAGTCAAGATATATGTTTGCCTGAAAACGAACTGGTTATTTTTAAAACTTGCCGTGTGCATCAGTTACTAATGTTCCTAAGTGTGCATTAGTCTTTCATACATTGAAGGATGGTCAGATAGTTAAGGCAACAGCTGGGAGTCAAGAGATCTCAGCACTGTACTCAGCTGAGCCACCAATTTCCTGTGTGACCATTGGCAAGTCACTTCACCTGTCTGTGCTTCAGTTTCCCCATCTGTTAAATGGAGTTCATAAGCATTACCTTGTTCACTATTTGTGAGGGGCTCAGGTTTGTGGTGATAAGCACTCAAAAATGCACGTAAGTAGATTCTGGTGTTGGTCTTTTACATTGGATATTAAAGTTGCACCACTAGCACGCCACTTGCACAGCTGACGGTTTTGTTCATTTAAACGCATGCTGTTCTTATGAAGGACAGGTGTGATAGATGTTGAGAAGATGAAATTCTACACTAGAGTCAGTCTACACCTTACACAGTCCAGAGCATCTATATAAAAAGGTAAATAGTTTAAGGTTGACTGTCAATTTGGACCAATGATTTCAGATATTGGATTCTTCAGTTGCTTCCAAATACTGTGCACCATCAAGCATTAATACTGAATTAGAGAAAGCATCCTACTGGGTTTTACAATAGGTAGTCTGCCCCTTTCATTCCAATCCCTCCAGCAAATTCTTTTATTTTTAAACTGTGTAGTTGGATTTTTCAACATGCAGGATAGAGGATTTAGTCAGGATGAAATGTTAGTTGTCTTGCTAGAGTAACTTGTTCTTTTCTATCCCTAGTGTATTTGTTAAATTGTATCAACCTCAGGAGCAAAGCTGTTATGAAGACCATTTAAAATCATTGGAAAACTTGACTTTAATATGGACCAGGCTTATTATGTATTATTATTTCCACAAGTTTTACAGGAATCCTTTTCATGCATTCTTACTCAATTCAAACCCAACCAAGGGTCTCACCTTTTAAAATTTTCTCAAGCAAGACAAAGCTTGCTTTTAGAGAGTAAAGACTCAGTACTGGAATAAAAGCATCTAAAGCTGTAGGCTGGAATTTTCAAAGAAGCCGAAGCAGTCAGACAACCAACTCCCATAGACTTTCCAAAGAGAAGTGGGTTCTCGACTCCCCGCAGCTCCTTTCACACTTGCAGCAATAGTCAGACTGTTTGAAGGTCCTGTGGCAAGGTTGCATCTTTTTGCTACACTTGTTTAAAACCTCAAAAAAAGAGGATGCTAATATCGTCTTTGAATCTTTAGTATTATATTCTTCCTTCAGTTATGTTACTGAAACATTGGCATTTTCAGTGTCAACATATTCAGAGCAGAGGTCATGACTGTATTTACTTTTTATAGGAGGTTATAATATGAAACTGTTGAAGTTGTACAGGATCTAGTATCAAGCAGTCCACTGTATCGCTCAGTTGTGCTCTCTCCTATTTAATTCCTTCTTCACTTTGGAGTAAGCATTCTAGGGACATTTTATCTTTGGGGGCATTGTTTTTGTCCTTTGACTTCAGAACTTTCATTTCTCATCTCATCTTTCAAGGGCTCGGGTTTTGTTTTTCTTCACATTTCATTTTTCCTTCTGTCCCACTTCTCTCTGAATAAGAGGGCAGTGTATAGACAGACCCAGGAATTCTTTATGTCCTGTCTTAGAGGACTCTTTTTTCTGTCTTCAGTCTTGGGGCTCTCTATTTTTGGTTTCCTTTTACTGCCATGCAGGGCACTGATCTTGAATCTTATGTGCCTTCCTTACTATCTGAGGTTTATCACCTGTTCTTTCCACCAGAGAAGCTGAAATGAACACTCCCAACTTCAATGTGTGAAACTTTTCAAACACACTTTAAAAAATAAGATTAACTTTCTATAGTTGGCTGCCACTCGCACAAGTACTTTGGGTTACTTTTAGCTGTTTAACAGAGACATTGCCTTTAGATTTAGTTTGAAATTCTCTGCAGCTGTCAGTGTAATTTACACAGATTTGCACTTCAGCTTTTTTTAGAAGCATGCTACATTTGTTCCTATTGTCTCTCCACTTGTTGATCACAGGGAAAAAAATATTTTGACTAAAATGTGTGAAAATAAAATAACCTTTTCTTTTTGGCTGAGTATTCTATTTCTACATTTTCTGATCTTTATTTACCAGATATAAACTCTTGATTTTCTTCAGCAGACAGACTGACAAAGAGGCCCGATCAGCATGAATTCCTTGTAAACAAGTCCTGTGTGTTCTCTTCCATTATTAGTGGACCAACTGTTCTGATTGGGTCACAAAATAATACTTGATTTATAAAGAACAAATGGTTTAATATAAGAAAGAAAAATGTAACTGTTTATTGAATGAGGAATCAAAGGAAATGTGATTACATTTCTTTATTTGAACAGCTGTCACTCATTTCTTCACTGCATTAATGCTATAAAAGGTGATCTTTATGTACTACCTATAGTGACTCAAACTCGTGTATGACAACAAATCTGCTCTGGTAATGTTAGTTTCCTCCAGCTTGTAAACTTTGTCTTGTTTAAACATAGTACAAACACCTTTATTTCCACACCTGTTGCTATTTGTACAGACTGCATTCAGCCTGGCATCCTCCATTTGCAAGAAAGCAATAGCATGTTATTTTCCCAAGACTTGTCACAAAGTTGATGCCGTTTTTTGATAAGTTTGGTTAATAATTGGAATAATAGGATTAAAACCTTTTGTAAGGCATTTGACTTAGCACCACACAAAATTCTGATTAAAACATTATACAGATTCAAATATGGCACTTAGCTAATTTTAATCTAATTACTTTAATTGTAAAGCTACCACCAGTAACTTTGAACCACCCAGTCCTCTTTCATGTCATCTTCTCAAGTTTGTTGGACTAAACACCACATTATTCAGTTTAACAAAAATCAAGTGAATGAATGCCTGTACTCAACAAGGAGTCTTGATGTTCTTTTATGTGAGTCATCTCTTCTACCCTTGCTTGTTAATAAAGCAGATAATGAATAACTGCTCCTGCTTTATTGTATTGTAGTAGATTATTCATTTTTCATTATAAGTATAAATCTTAATCTTCCCATATTTATGGTGCTATTTAAAGCAAACAGCCTCATTTATTTCATAGAAGTAGAGGATCTTACTGATTTAACACATGATATGTTAATCTCTCATTGTGTTAGAACCTCTTTCATTAATACCTGTTGCAGTTCTGCTTAAGAACATTGTAGGAAAATGTCTTACTGAAGCTGTGTAACTAACTCTGGGTTGCTGTAAGTTTTTATCTTGTGTTATGCATTCTTGGAAGCGCCACTGGGCCTCACTCATCCTTGTCCTGTATATTTTATAAGTTTGTTTTACCCCATATGTACCATTTCAAGGCAAGGACTTTATGTTTAGATGTTCTGTTCTTTCCTGACAAATAAGTAAATAGATAGAGAATAACGTCATGTTTTTCACCTGTTAATTTGCATGAGGCCCTTCTTGCCTCCTCCTACTCCATGTAAAGAATCATATAAAAAGTCCTGTAATGATGTATGAGGAGAAGCCATAATTTGAGAGCTATCTCTGTGGCTTCACTTCGCTAGCGAATAAACTTTTGTATTCAAGCTTTCTCCAAGGCCTGCCTGTTCTTTGAAGGTAAATTGGGACACCTCCAAAGGGAACGAGAAATTTGTGCAACAACATCAATTTAGATCTGTAAGGTTTTCTAATGAAAGTAAAATACTTCACCCTAATATCAATGTTTAAAGCCACTAGACCAAATCACATCCCATGCTGGATAGTGGGCCGATAAGGCAGAGACAGGCCTATTTCTCCTACTCCCAATTGTGCACACAAGGCAGCAGCAGAACAGAATTCCTTCCTGGCTCCCAAGAAAGCTTTGGAAATAATGGGGGGGGGGGGGAGGAAATCAGACCCCTCAAGAGGTGATGAAATTCTGCCTCAGAGAGCACTCTTTACATTCTCTCTCTACATAAAAGAATAAATGAACACAAATCAGACATCAGGAATGGTAACATAACAAAAGGCAATAGGAGAACACTTCAATCTTCCTGGACATTCTATAACAGATTTAAAAGTAGGCATACTTGAACTAAAAAAAACCTTCAGAAACAGACTTCAAAAAGAAACTGCAGAACTAATTCATTTGCAAATTTAACACCATTAATTTGGGCTTGAATAGGGGCTGGGAGTGGCTGGCTCATTACAGAAGCAACTTTTCCTCTCCTGGAATTGACCCCTCCTCCTCAATTATTGGTAATAAACTACATCCACCCTGGTTGTATTGGCCCAGCCAACACTGGGTTCTCCACTTGTGAGGTAACTCCCTTCTCTTCATGTGTCAGTATAACAATGCCTGCATCTGTAATTTTCACTCCATGCATCTGAAGAAGTGGATTTTTCATCCAAGAAAGCTCATATCCAAATAAATCTGTTAGTCTTTAAGGTGCCACTGGACTCCTTATTGGGTTTTTCTTTTTACATTTATTGTATCTAGAATACTATATGCAGTACTTGTCCAAAATCTTACTAATTTTGCCTTAGGTAAATAGATAAGGACACCATTATTTGCATTTAGAACACTGCAAATACCAATTTTAAATTTAAGATTTCTATAAATCTTAAATTTACTCTGGAACTCAATAAGTTTTTAAGGGTGACCACAATCATTTTCAGTACTTGAGTTGTTCTAGAGAAATGTCAGCCAATAATTTAGCTAATATATCACTATGGGTGATAACTGTTTACAAACATTTTGAGATGAATAATGGGGATAAGCATTTAAGATGGTACAAAAAATCATAAGATACAACTGAGCAAAGAAAAAAGGGCAGGTGAGGCCTATTAGGGTACGTCTACAGTACAAAATTATATTGAATTTATAAAATTAGAACTCTCTAAACAGATTGTACACATTCAGTTGTGTGTGTCCCCACTAAACACGCTAATTCAGCAGAGTGCATTCACAGTACCGAGGTTAGCATCAACTCTTGGAGCAGTACACTGTGGGTAGCTATTCCTCAGTTCCCGCAGTCTCCGCCGCCCATTGGAATTCTGGGTTTAGCTCCCAGCGCATAATGGCGCAAACACATTCTTGCGGGTTTTCCTTGGCACACCTCAATTGCCCCTCCCTCAGTGCAAGGCACATCGGATAATCGTTTCATGCCAGATCTCAGCAAGTATGGAGCCCACTCAGCTTGCTGCAGTTGTGACTATTCTAAATAACACTTGCATTATCCAGCGGTATTTGCAGAATCTGTCAAAGCGGCAGAGGAAGCAACGACAGGGCGAGTGTTAATGTGATTGTCAGGGGGGCCACAAAGAGGATGGAGAAAGGGTTGGGGGAGCCTGATGTCCTCACACAATATTTTGAGACTATAGGAGCAAGGGCTTGTGAGAGGAGGAGAGACTAGTATAAGAGTGACTGCAGAGGCGGTATCAGGTGGGAAGTGCCAAATTTGCACAACTTTCTGGAAAATAAAAAGTGGTCTAGCAAGTGAACCACATGACCAGGAAGTCTGTTCCATTCCCATCTCTGCTAATTATCTATGACCTGAGACATAAAACTTCTCTGTGCTTCAGTTACTCCACTGATAAAATGGAGGAAAATATTGTTACAACAGCAATGAGTGAACCTTACCCCTACATGATCTCATTTCTTCCTATGCCATCACCCTGCCACAGGAATACCTATGAAGTTGAGTTCTAAGAAAAGCTATTGCTATTGAGCCGAAGTATCAAAGGACTCAAGTTTAACTTCTGTTTACATAACCTGCTGGTCAGCATGGGTAATGTATCCCCTGTTTGCCCAGTCCATAGAGAATAACATTGTAATTGGGGCCATATGAGTATGTAAGAGAAATAGACGTTAGACACTTACATCCCTCCACATTGAAAAAAATATATCTACCCTGTGCTACATTTAATTGAACTAACTCAGGGAAGGTGGTGTTAATGTATGAATTGATTAAAGTTATGGATGGTAAATTTGATGCTGTATTAATAAGAAAGTTTCAGCGCAAAGGGAAAATCAATTAGATCTTGTTAAAGATAATTAAAATGGATTTACTTTGGTCAAAAATTTGATTAAATCCAATTTTTCAGAACATTTGCACGCTGGAGGCTCTGGAAAATAGAGTGCCCATTTGCTGAATATTGGATCTGTAGAAGGGAAAAAATTCACCTGTCTCTGCATATTTTAGTGGTGGAAATTTTAAGGGAACCTTCCCTATAATAATCTAGAAGGGTCCTTCTAAAAGGGACAAGTGGCAAAGTTTGCTTGTTTTTCACTTTACGATTTTTTTACAACAAATTAAGAGGAGGAAAGGATGTTTTCTTCTGGTAGTCCACAATACTTCTGTTTCCAGACTTTACTGGAGAAACAGGCTCAAAGATTTCATCTAGTTTTAAAAAGTGAATTTATTAAAACAGGAGGCATTTCTGTCATTTTTTCCCCTGCTAGGTTATACATCATTGTAGAGTACAGGAAATAAGTCTTCATTGATTTACATAAAATAAACCTCCTTATCCAAAAAGATCCAGTCACTTCAATTACATTTGACCAGAACAAAAAGATTTAAGAGGATTTAGAATTGACTGAAAACTCACATCTTATTTTTTAGAATTAGTATTATTATGTATGCAGCTGATGTAGGAACAGGTTTCTGAACAGTTTGCTGGAGATACTGCTGAATAAGGGCTTGTTTCGATGGATAGTGTTGAGCAAACTGAAGTGTAAGGCTTCAGCGCACCATCTGTGTATCTTTTTACAGCACACTAGAGTAGTGTCAGTACACTCTAGGGAACAATTAGTGTGCAGTAACAGAGTCCACACAGACAGTACACCCCAGATTACTGGGCAGTAAATGTTTGTCTAGACAAGTCCTTAATCATCTGTGTGAATGTTGTCTGTTACTGAAAAGTTGATCTGTGTGTCAAGGAAAGCCAGCTATATATTTTATACCTTTCCAAAAAGTACACTTCCACAGCTGATGAGATTTCTCTCTCTACTTTTTGTACAGTCAGATTCACGGTCTTTTTGCTTCATGTTAAATTTGGCCCTTTTCCATTATGTATCAGAGGGCTTGTTTCTCAGCCCTCCTAGCCCTTGTGTGGTCATTATCAGTGCAGAGAGAGTGAACAGTACTACCAAATCAAACTGTTTTCCATTCATTTTCCATTTATCTTGCACTGGTATAAGTGGCTACGCAATGTCTCTATGAGCTGAGCAACTCAGATGAATCACCACCATCCCTTCATCACCGTTGTCCTTTCAAACGGCTAGACTCCCATTCATATGGGCAAGATCAGGCCTAGACCATGAATTTTATTGTAATAGGTGCATATGCACTTGTTCTGAATAATTCAGACTATAGTTGCTACATACATTCCTAATGAAGTCTTTGTAGAGTATGAACAATTAAAGAAAATGAGTAAAGACAAAATAAGGTTGCCCTGGATCTCTTATTTCCTATACAATAGATGGATTGTCAGATATTCCTCCAGGTTAATTATGGAGAAATGCATATTGTATTATGCCAATGCATTGGATCCTCAGCAATACATAAGCATAACTCCATTGACTTTATGATGCTATGAAATGTATACCCCGCCTCAAGATAGAATCTGTGGATGTTAATATAACTGAAAATGTGGTCCTACCCGTACACAGTCATATCTTGTTGCCTCCACCTGGACCACTTCCTAGAAAAACTATTCATTTTCTGAACCTGCTTTTAGTGGTCTATTTTTTCCCCCCATACACCAGCCTGTCACCAGAAAGGACCATTATTGATAATTTGAATCTGACCCCCTGATGTACCAATGACCAGAGAATTTTACCCAATCATTCCTGCACCAGGCCCAATAGCATCTGGTTAAACAAAAGAACATCTTATTTAGAAAGACATTCGCACTTGATTTAGTGGCTAGAAGCATTGGAGAAGATGTGTTCCTCAATAGTCTTCATAAAAAAAATCACGATTGAGTACTTTTATTTCCTTATAAACGATCCTCAGAAATGAAAATCAGTAATAGCTGCTGCTAATGGGGCTTGTTAATTCAAGCGTTTACAAAGAGCTTTTAAAACCTGTTTTGATTTTGAGTATTTAAACAGTCTCCTGTTTGTTCATACACTTCATGACTACCTCCATTATCCTCTACAATTACAAGCAAGTGTTCCTATAAACTTATAGCTATGCAAAAAATGTCCGACCTCTAACTTTCTAGTCCGTCACCTAATAATAAATAGAACCTTCTAATAACTGAGCTTGTTTGGATTTTCCCTCTCCCTCCATCAGAGATCTTTTATTATTGTAATTTAATAAAAGTTCTGATAGGAAATCTACTGCCAGGAAATCTAGGACATGCCAAAATATATACTGAATTTATTACTTCAAGTATATGGGAATTGTGCCATCTTCTGCCAAGATGGAACATACTTGGTTATCATTAGGCAGCTGTCTTCCTATGAGTTTGAAAAGTGCCTATCACGTTTTGGGTGCTGCTGCAATCTATACAGAGACTGCAGCTACATATATGCTGCAAAATGGTGTCACTTTTTGTGTCAAACTACAGAGACAGAAATGTACTGCAGTCTCGCTTCAAAATTTTTTGATGGGGATACCTCTGGGTCAAGGTAGGTTTCTGCAAAGCAAAGCAGATTTTTGACAGTACTGTATCTTCTTGCCTATAATAGAGTAGTGTATCAAATTATTTGTTAAAAGATGCCACCTATCCCAAGCTCACAGAAAAGTTGCACCACTGAGTACACAAATGAAAAATGCAACATTGAAGGACCACGTACGGAAAAACACTATGAAAGTGACCTTGTGGAACTTTCTGTTGAATTGAATGCTGTGTTACAGAAAACTGAGGGACAATAAATCTTCAAAGATCAAAAGGTGGCCTGATTCATTATTTTATGCAACTGAATTGTTTTCATGTATAAGTTATCATGCAAAAGAATAAATTGAAAACTCAGATATCAGGAATTATAACATTCAATAACCAATGGGGAACACTTCAATCTCCCTGGACACTCAATAACAGACTTAAGTGGTAATTCAACAAAAGAACTTCATAAACAGACTCCAATGAGAAACTTCAGAACAGGATTTAATTTGAAAACGGGACACCATCAAATTAGGCCTGAATAAAGAATGGGAGTGGATGGGTCACTACAAAAACTAATTTCCCCCTGTTGATATTCACTCCTTGTCAACCTTGATTATATAAGCCTCATTAGCACTACAAAAGTGATTTTTCCTCCCTGGGTATTTATCCCTTCTTGTCAATTGTTAAGGTGGAAGTGGGTTATTATTAATTGAATTGGCTCATTAGCCCTGTCCCCCGACTTAGTAAGGCAACTCCCATCTTTCCATGTGCTGTGTTTTTGTACCTGCCTCTATATTTTGTACTCCATGCATCTGATGAAGTTGGTTTTAGCCCATGCCCAAATAAATTGGCTAGTCTCTAAGGTGTCACAAGGACTCCATGTTGTTTAAGCTATCACCTACTTCTTGTAAATAAGTTTTTAATTTACATTGCTACAGAGGAGTAATTAGAAAACTTTAGATGGTTAAGATGAGGTATCTTACAAAGCAGAGTGGCAAACAAAAGGATTTTTTATAATCTGGAAAAAATGGCATAAATAAAATCTGAGAAAAGAATGTAGATCTGGCCAGGGTCATCAATATATTCACAAGTCTCTGGAACACAGAAAAAAGTCTGCGGTGATGCTTTGCCAATGAGCTGTAGCCTCCATTATTTTTCACTTTTAATATCTAGTGACATCCAGGAAACTGCTCCCTTGTTAAATTACACATGCATTTTGCATGGCTTAAGTCTCACTTGCTAAGTTTTTTGTACTTTAATTATTTGGATACATGCAAAAATATCAACCTATTCCAATTAGATTTGTGGTAAAAAGTATCTGCTCTGGGTGAAGAGCACAGTTGGGTTAATTGAAGTTCTATGGCTGCTTTGCTCTGAGTCAGTAAAAAGTATATTTCTAGCAGTGTTAAAATGTGCTTAAAACATTTTCCAGGAAGAAAACACACACACACCTGGGTAATAAACATGAAATTCATCTGAGAATCTTAATATAATCATATATATATATATATGCCGGGACAGAATCCAGGCATCTTAGTTTCAAAGGACTGCTATAACAAACTCAGCATTAACAAATGCAAGAATATACCATATTAAAAGGCCCTCCAGCCAGGTCTTTGATACATTACACACTCGTGGACCTTCAAAGTCCTTATTTGCTTTGTTGCCTTGCGTTTGAACTTGAGCGTACTGCTGCTATTAGGAATGAGTGTTCCTATGTGGTGCGGTGGTAGCTGAATTGTTTAGTCAGTTTAAACTAGCAAACCAGCTTAAGTCAACTGGGAACAAGTGTTTGTAGAAACTGGCTATTAGGTTTTAATAGTACATGTCCATGATTTGGGCATAAATGGAAAATAGTAATGGGGAGGAGCTGAATTGGTCTCATTTGTATTTTTGGGGAGGCTGCTATCTTGTGCTCCAGAAGCTAAAGTTTTCAACCAAAAAAAGTCAAGCAAAAAGCATCTCCAAAATTTAAACTGACTGCAAAACATCTGCCTGCATCTGCAGAAACCCTGAACAGCTCTGGACTTTGACTCTGAAACCAAATGGTGGCATAAAGATAAAAATGCCAAAAATAAAGATTATGATGATCTGCACAATCAACTGAGTTGGATCTGATGTAAGTGTCTAATAGCCAGAGATTGGCTTAAACTCCCCATTACACCATTAACTTCCTGTAGTGGCATAATAAATAGGAATCAAGATGGAGTATTTTTCATTTTTCTTGATATCTGAAAACAAGGATTGCTATGAGAGGTGATGTTATAAACCTGTCATTTTGTTAAATAGGGAATTGAGTCTATTTCAAAACAATTCTTTGAAAGTCACTTTCCTGCCTCATGCATTTCATATATACAGTACACAATGCAGCAATTTGTGGTAAGGAAAAAAGAAAAATCAGCAATGGCTAAAGTTAGTTGTATGCTGTACAAATGAAACAATAAAAGAAGAGGAAAAAAACCTCCTCTCCCATTTATTTTTTGGAAGAAGTCCAAGTCTTTTCTCTATGCACACATAGCATCTGCCTGCCAGCTCAGCATCTGCTAGCCAACCACATAGTGTACCTTCTGACTCAAAGCAGTCATTCAAGCTCTCCTCCATAGAAGAATGCTCAAAAGTGTTTTGTAAAACAACTGCATGAAGATAAATCAATGTTCGGCATGAGAGAACCAATCCACAGCACAGCCTTTCCTTCTTTTAAGATCTCAGATGAGTTTACATGGAGGCATCCTCTCTCACAGTATCTTTTCTTTCCAGTCTCCAATATGGATATTAGAAGACTCTTATTCCCATTTGAATTGTATGAGTTTTACCATAGGAAGCAGGGATAGTGCCATATGCCAGGAACTATGCCTGTGTATGTTCTACTGCTTGCATTAAGCATGTGGGATGGGCAGGGAATCAGAATCTAGTGGATAAATCTATTTATGATAAACCCTTTACCCTGCCTCATTGGCCTTGGTCCAGCACCCTTGAGTTCAAGGGGAGTTTTGCCTTAGAGCTTGTCTACACTTACCAGGGGGAAATCAATGCATGGTGATTGATGCATCAGCGGTCAATTTAGCGGGTCTAGTGAAGAGACCCACTAAAATCAACCTCAGATCGCTCTCCCATCAACTGTTGCACTCCAGCTAAATGAGTGTCTCCCATTAACATAGCATGGTGTGCACAAGGAAAAATTAGTGGGTGCTCCACACCCAATGGGAGCCAAGCTCTCCCCCCCCCCCCCATCTTCTTCTCCCTGTCCCCTCTTGGGGCATGCTCTCCTCGCTCCTCTCCATCCCTCCCGGCACTTTCTCCCCCCTCCACCGCCTAACAGCTGTTTAGCGGTGCTTAGGACTTTCCAGGATGAAGCGGGAGGAGCGGGTATGTGGCATGTTTGGAGGCGGAGGCAGAGCAGGGACAGAGAATTGAGGGGAGTGGAATGAGGCAGAAAGGGGGCTGGGTGGCAAAAGGTGGGGTGAGGGCTTTGGGGTGGGGGTTGGGTTAGGGTGGTACAGGGGCAGGAGGGGAAGTCAAGTACCCACTGGGCAGAGGGGAAAATCAGCACTTATGGTAGTGTGGATCCCACAGTCAGGAGGTCTAAGTACATCAACTTTGGTATTCATGTAGCTGAAGTTGTTTAACTTTGATCAATCTCCACCCCTAGTGTAGACAATGCCTTAGATTAGAATTATATTAGAGGTAGATGAATAGCTTGGGTGTCTGAAAATGCTGAGTACATCTCCATGCAATGACCACTTTAAAGATCCCATGGCTGTCACTTGATGTTTATCAGCAGAATGGACCTCTGTTCTTAGTCTTATCTCAAAAAAACATACCAGCCCATGCTGAGTTTATCTGGCTCGGATGGATTAATGATTGAGTCTGACCAGCTAGGATTCTAACTTGAGTTCTAGTCAAACACCAACCTGGCATAGAAACAACTACACCATCCCCAATTTGAAAGTAGCATTAGGACAAAAGTATATGTATGAGTACCCCCCCCCAAAAAAGGATCCGACCCCCATTATGCTAGGTGATGTACAAACATAGTAAGAGTTGATGCCCAAAGATCTTACAGTCTAAGTAGTCAAGAGAGTCAAAGTGCAGAAGAAAGGAATTATTCCCCATTTTACAGATGGGGGATTTTCAAAAAGCATCACCCACAGGGAGATAGATGCTTAGTACTTTTGAAAATCAGAGTAGGCACCCACTTTTAAAAATCTGTGTCAGTGCTAGTAACTAAGCCCAGATCTCGGAGTCTTGAGTACTTTCTTTTCTTTGTCAAAGCCACACTTCTTGCTCTATTTCTAAGCATGCATGGGTGTCAAGAATTGGGAGCTTGACTCCCTGCCCTTCCCTAAATCTAAGGATTGCATTAATAAAGAGAAAACTTGAGTTGTAACAGGTGTCAGGCCCCCGTATGAGATTATGTATAGTCATAGTTATGTGCATAGCTGTGGCTTCTGAGGACCCTCAAGGGCATATATGGAAATAATCTTTGTAATGTTATGGCAGTTTGAGGAAAGTTCTACATACTGATATAACCAAAGGAAGCTGCAGCATTCAGAAAGATTGTTTGCAAAATGAATGGCATAACAGCCATGAACCATTATTGTATGAGGAGAGTGTCACATTTAAAGGTTTCTCAATAGGCTAATGAGACATGAACACACACACACACAGAGAATGTTCCCTTAGCTAGCATTTTGGCCAGGAGCCCTCTAATGGTCCCATCAAGGATGTCTGGGTAGGATAGTTTGTTACAATGTCTTTGTTAGCTAGCAGAAGTTATCGCTCTTGGTGGCGAGGATTTGCAAGGTTTATCCCCTAGGATGTGCTAGAGAAAGTCATTTTTGGATCAAACCCAGTGATGCATTCAATGAAAATTAAGGTGGACTTTTTGGGGTTTCTTTAAAAAGTAAGTTTTGCTATTGTGCTGCCTGGGCAGATTGCTGAATAAAAAGTTAGAGTTGCATTAGTGCTCCTTATCTGTATTTGCAAGCTGTTCATAAATAGCTAGCTGAATGATCTAGGATTTTCATAAATATTCACTACATTTGTATTGAAAAAAAAATCTTAGTAGTTGCTAACCAAATTTATAGTGACTATTTTCTCTGAAAGCATCATTTTCAATAGCAAAAATAAATGTAGGAAAAGCTTTTTGATAAAGGATAGCAGACCTGGTGCCAAACTATCAGCTCTGTTCACAAACCAGCAAACACTCCAATATGCTGCTATTCAAATTCTATCAAGTCATTCAAACACTTTATTAAAACCTCATTTTCTTGTCCCTATTTTGCATGCTTAAGCTAATTAGGTCTAAAACAGAAATACTGATGAGTGAAACGCAAATGATAAACTATCAATCTGTCTTTCCTGCTATCTCTCTCCAGGGGATTGGAAATTCATTGTTGCTGACTAAAAGCTCAAAACACAGTACAATTTCTTTGGCTTGTTGCTGCTGTTTTGCTTAGATTGAAATAAATAGTTCAGGCAGGAAAGCAAGTTGCAGGGAACTTAATCAAAGCAATACTTCTCCGATGTTTAGTATGAAGCACCTTTAAATGCTATCAGTCAAATCACTTGATCTCTCACTTGAGGTACTTAGTAACATTCAAGTTGTCCATGAGAGCACTTTAGAGTACACATGGGAGATAAGAAGGGGTGCAGTTATAAACTAAACATTTTCCCAAAGAAATTTGTGTCTGTAGGAAAACCCATAGTCAGACAGAGTCATATCAGCTGGTACAAATCAGTGTAGCTACATTGAGGTCTATAGTGCTACACCATATACACCAGCTGAGCATCCAGTCTGCAATATCCAGAAAATATCCACAGGAGGATCCACAAAAGCTGTGAGTGATTCTGAGACAGAGTTAACCTTTAAACTTTTTTAAAGCTTTTGAATACTTCCTTGTGTTCAGATAGATTTTTTTGTTCTACTCCCATTTTAGTGGGTCAAACCTTTAAACTGTTGTCTGCCAACAATGTGTGTACCCGATGGGCGGGATATTCATCAATATGTTCAGATGGACATGCACTTCAGAGATTGCATGCATGCCTGTTTATTTATTGTGTGCATGTTATAGACCAATATATATCCTTACTTTAACGGGCAACTTTGCCTTTATACAGATTTATGTATTATCATAATACATAGTCTCATGCAATGTATTGCATTTTCCTAATAAAACTAGTTATTTATGAATTTAAATGATACAAAGTAGGGTGAATATCAGAAAAAACTATGGAAAACCTGTGATATTTTCGGTAGAAATTGATTTAAACTGAAAACAAAGGGGCTTACTCATTCTGTAGGTCTGACCTCCATTCCTTGTTCATAGAGGTATTTTAATACAGTCAAATGCAAAGTTACACATTTTGTTCAATGGGCCCATCTTACCAAGCGATCCAGATTGTTCCATATGACTGCCCTGTCCACCAGTCTGTCATTCCTAAGTGCTAGCAGCAGTGATTATACATTTACTTTTATGAAGTGGCATAGCTGAGCTTAACACCGCTTGAGTCAAATATACAGTAAATTTAACTGTGAGGATTCTATATAATCCATCATTAAGTCCTTCTTGGGATTGCTAACATCCATCAGACTACGGTGCTTGTAATACTGTTGGAAGAGAAAAGTGTTGTCCTTCACCTGCATAAAATGGACTGATTAGGTCAGGCAGTCATCTCTTTGGAGTTTGGTTGTTTGGTTTTATTTGTGGGGGGTGTTAAATTGAGGTACTACAAAAATCCAATGCATGCTCTCTTTTGCTGCTTTATGCTATCTGCCAAGCCAACAAATAAAATAGAGCCACACACAAAATTAGTAGTAGCAGAAGCCAGAGCATGTGAAATAGGAGTTCTCAAAATATCCCCGAGACAGAAGGTTAAATTCACCTCTGATGCAAAGGGCCAGCTCAAGGGCATCTGCACCATTTAGCACTATTCTTAGGGGCTGGGCAAAAAGCTATCCCAACATGCCTCCCAAAAGAACTGCAGAAGGGTCTCAGGCTAAGCCTGCTTTACTCTTGTGCAGCTCCAGTGACCCCAAACATGGCATCCAAGTAGCAAGGAATGACAGATACCAGTCCATAGGATGGATTAGCAGATGTAAGGGATATAGCCACCACGCTCTCCCATCCTGGGACTAGATTGGGATGTGGATAGAGACCATTTACAACCTGGCTGGCCAATGATTCGCCCTAGGGCAGCACGATTTGCGGGCATTTCAGCGGCGATACAGGCTCCTCACAGGGCCAGCGAACTGCCTCGGGTTGGGGGGGGGCACACCTCCCCTCCTCAGCAGCATTTTGGCTTTGTCGCCCAGGGCAGCAAAAAAGATCATGCCACCACTATGCTCCTATGAGCATATCACTGGTGGTTAGCTTAATATCTTTTGATGTCGAAACTGAGAAGAGTCTAGAGACACTAAAAAAGCCCACTCTGAAGGAGAAAATAAAGTTGTGGGGAGAAATAAGAGTCATCTGCTATTCCAACAATACTACCAGTAGCTACCATAAAGGGAGGTTTGAAGTTTTGGCCAATCTGTTTGAATAATTTGTGCTTCAATTTATTCTAGAACATCTACTCTAGGTTTCCCTGAGTAGCTTGACTGTTAGATCAGCAACTCCTCCTCTAATTTTTAGAGTTTATTATGGAATGGCTATTCCTAATTAAGTCCAATGTAGATTAAGGCAATTCAGATTCAGACACTTATTCTGAAATAAGTGCATCCACACATCGTTACTTAAGATGTAAATAAAATAGCAGAGGTAACAAAGTCCTGTGGCACCTTAAAGACTAACTATAAAGTTTTGAAGCATAAGCTTTCGTGGGCCCACTGCTTGCATCCAACGAAGTGGGTATTAGCCCACAAAATCTTATGCTTCAAAACTTTATAGTTAGTCTTTAAGGTGCCACAGGACTTTGTTACCTCTGCTATTCCAGACTAACACGGCTACCTCTCTGGTAAATAAAATAGTTATTCCTATCTAAATCCAAATTAATATCTCACTGTAAACAAGCGCTTAGACTGGGCTGCTTAGTGCACTTGAACAAATTATGCTCTGAAATATATGGAAAGGTGACTCAGTGGTGAAGTGGAATAAAGTGGTAATGACGTGATTTAGTTGTACCCAAAAGCATGTGGGAAGGAAAAGGCTCATGAAAAATCCAAGTGGCAGTCAGAGACATCTCAGTGGAAATCTAGGGAAATCCTTATCAGAGGGAAGATAGTATGTTATGCAGGGTGTAATGGAGAGTTAACTGCTCCACACTCATTCTTTATCATTTACTACTTGTGTTGCAGTAGTGCCTAATCTAAAGCCCCATTGTGCTAGAAGTTGTACAAAATAGGCAAGAGGGAGATCCAAGAAATCAGTGAAGCACAAGGAAAGAAAATACTGGTTATTAGTAGTATCCAAGGTGACACACAGTGGAAGAAAGAGGACGATGTTTATATTAATGTATTACCACCGATGTACAAATGCTGCTTGGGTGAAATGTGTATCGTATATGAATTTATGAAACTTTTCTGTGTTTGCGATACACAAACATGTTTGTGTTCCTATGTAACACCCACAAGACCTATTTACATCAAAACCAGCCAGCCAGCCATGAGTCTATACGCCATTAAGGAGAATCAGCTCTTCCAGTAGGCCCCTCCCAAGGAGGACTCCGAGCATATGGACAATGGAAACTTGCTGACTCAGCAGGGCACACAGAACATGTGATCCAAGACTCCATCTTTGATCCAGTAACTTTCCATGAACATAGACAGAGTATAAATGGAGTCTGACATCAGCTTCATGCCTCTTTCCCGCACCACAGTTCTGGACTGCGTTTTCTAACCAAGGAAGTTTTCAACATTGAACTGAAGACCCCAGATCTTTTGAGCAAGACAGCAGATTTAACATCACTGCTATTATCCTGATCTACAGACTCTGAACTCAACTGTAATACTCATGATTCAATTATTTTAATATATGATGCTGTACAAAATATATATACACAAATAAACCTTTAGTTCACTAAAGGATTGGTTACATCCTGAAGTATATATTGACCTGAAGTCTAAGACAGGATCTGGTTCTTTAGAACTGGAAATGTGATTATGGTTACAGGATTCTGGTTTGTGTGGGTGGTGCATGAGGGGCTGGAGGACCTAAAGGGGATGGTCTGTGACTTCATACAACTAGCATACTATTTTGAAAGCACACTTTTGTTACTTGCTTGGTATCTGATCACAAGATTTTATCAGTCTGGGATGCATGCCCTGTATTCTGGCAGTCTGACCCGAGACTGACATTCTTACTGGTGTCAGGCAGCTTGACAGAGGCCAAAGCCTAAGAAGTGGTGAGCATATGACTCCTACTGGCCTATTTTGCTTCAGATCTTGCCATTTATGTAGTTTTGCCTAAGAAAGGAAAGAAAAATCAGAGT
Organism: Sternotherus odoratus; assembly: GCA_032164245.1. Lineage (NCBI taxonomy): Eukaryota > Metazoa > Chordata > Testudines > Kinosternidae > Sternotherus > Sternotherus odoratus. The sequence goes on along the minus strand of JAVMKO010000006.1, from coordinate 72,991,079 downwards.
CCATACCTCAGGATTTGGCCCAATTAGAAACAAGGATGCTCAGAAAGCATTTGGCAATTTGTAAGATAGGGCTGCAAATCTGCATCATGGCAGCACTGATTTCCAGATGATAAATGTCTCAAGGTTATTCTAACTCCCAAAGGAGGGTGACAGTGAAGTGGCAGAGGGGATAAACTTTGAGCAAGGAGAAGCTGGCAGCACAACAGTGTAGTAATGTGATTGAGAGCTAGAAGATAGAGTAATATCACAATTTCTTAGAGCCTCTTGTAACCTTAGATGCATGACAAGATTTAATATGCATGAAATTGGGAGGAATAAAGCTTTTTAAAGTGTTATATAAATTTCTACTTTATTTCGTATCTGAATCATTAATGGCCACTTGCCACTACATTTCTGAATTTCACAATCTGTTCTGTACCACATCAAGAGATTGCCAGCTTTTCAGGGGCAGGAACTGGCTATTTGTTTGGTACAACTATTGTATTGTCTATCCAAGGCATTATATACATAACAGCAATATTATATAAATAACAGCAACACCACCATGGAGGTGGAACTGGAAGGTTAAACAAATTGTCAAGACTAAATTCAAGTACCGTAGATAAATAGTAACTGATTCTGAAAGTTGAACCAAAAGTCAAGCTGAGATCTGTCAGAGCACTGCTTCAGGATAAATTAGGCTAGAGTCCATCATGAGGAGGAATATGAAAGATTTTGAAAACCATTTTTCCTCAGTGATCTGAGGCCATTGATTCTAATACACTGGATATTGAGAACTCCCAGTGTGAAGTTAGGTTCAGTTTATGATAGACAAATTTCTGGGAGGTCATATTTCTATCATAACTAATACCTCAAATAATATTCAGTCATTCAGCACTTATCTGGTCAATCCAGATCACCAGGGTTCCTAGAAATCCATTTGTTAGAGAAAAACCATGGAATGTGTGTTTTTGTAGATAATCTTTAGTTTATATTTAGTATATATAGTGAAAATAAAACCATACAGTAGAACCTCATTTATCCAAGCCTCCATTTTCCAACTCTAGTATTAACTGAACTGGGGTTTGGGCTGTCAACTGTCCAGGGCCGGCGACAGAAATTTGGGGGCCCCCTACTGATAGTTTGGGCCCCCCCAGCCCAGCCGGGGCCCCCCCAGCCCAGCCGGGCCCCCCCCCAGCTGACAGCCCAGCTGCCCCCCCCCAGCCCAGCCAGCGCTCCCCCCCCCCAGCTGACAGCGGCTGGGGGGCCCCCAGCCCAGAACTGACAGCAGCGAGAGCCCGGGAGCAGCGTGAGCCGCCCTTGCTGCTCCCCTCTCCTCCCCGCCCTTTCTCCCCCGGACTGAGCCGCTGACGCCGGCCGGGCTCACTGCTCCGGCCGAGGACACACGCGCTCATCCGGAGGAGAGCCGCGCCAGATGACTACGGGTAGAGCTGTACCAGGGCCCCCCTAAAGTGTGGGGCCCGGTACAGCTCTACCCGTAGTACACCCCCCCCCCCCCCCCGTCGCCGGCCCTGCAACTGTCTAGGGCTGGAGCTCTCCAGATTAAATCCAGTCTGGCCCAGGTTCCACTGTATATCAGTAAAACATTACATACATACACTTTGTGACTAGGGAAACCTAAAGTTCGGGATTTCATTTTAACAACAGAAAAATAGGCTTTTTAATCACAGAAAACCAGGATCCCTGCTGATCACTACAAGCAGCAGCCCTGGAAGGACAGTCTCATAGTTAGCAACTTGGGCTGGGAATCAAGAGGCTTAGGTTCTACAGGCTTCCTTTCTGACCCTCGCTAGTCACTTAAAGTGACCCTTTCTGACAGCTATACTGCTATCTGAAAGGGTGCTATTCTAGTTAGAAGAGACAGCTATGAATATTATAACTAAGAGTAGAAAAATAATTTTCCCTACTTACAACTTTCAGTTTGTTCAGCCTGTATTTTTGAGAGCTTTGTATATGGCTGATTACAGCAGGAAAGTTAACTTTGAAACAAACCCTCCCCAATTTTTCTAACTTCAGAATCACCATTCTCAGGGCCACTATAAGGGAGGTTTGCACAGACAATGTCCTAATTGTCCTTTTGCTAGTGTGACAGGTTCAGGTCAGATGGCTACAGAAGAGTGATAGAAGGCAGATATTAGTCCCCGATTAAGCAGGTCTCTTTTCCCTGGGTAAGGTAACAGGGGAGGGTCCAGAACTCCAGGAACTTGCTGGAACCATATAAGGCAAGTAGGTTAATTAAGAAGCTGCTAGAAGCAATTAGGACAGGCAGGCTAATCAGGGCACATGGTTTTGAAAAGGATCTCACTTCAGCAAGTGAGGTGCGTGCAGGGAGCTGGGAGCGAGAGGCATTAGGAGCTGAGAGTGGGAAGGTGTACTGCTGGAGTACTGAGGAGTACAAGCATCAGACACCAGGAGGAAGATCCTGTGGTAAGGACAAAGAAGGTGTTGGGAGGAGGACATGGGGAAGTTGCCCAGAGAGTTGTAGCTGTCACGCAGCTGTTACAGGAGACACTCCAAACAGCTGCAACCCACAGGGCCATGGGCTGGAACCTGGCATAGAGGGTGGACCCAGGTTCCCGCACATTTCCCCAACTTCCTACTTGATGCTGGAGGAGTTGACCTGGACTGTGGCTTTCACTCGAGAGGAAGATCTCTGGCCTGTTCCCCGACCCACTAGGTGGAGCAGCAGAGACTGTGGGGATTGTTCTTATTCCTTTTTCCCATGCTAGCCAGTGAGGAGGTTAAGCTGAGTGAATGGCAGATTTGAACCATGAAAGTGGCCAAAATGAAGGCTGCTGTGAACCTCTGAGGTGAGCAAATCTGTCAATAAGCACAGGACTCTCCAAGGCAGAGGGGGAACTTTGTCACACTATCTAGAAGACATGGAGCCTACTTTTCCATTACAGAACACTCCCTTGCATTCTGCCACCATGTTTTAGATACAAAGCCATCCTAGATAGCCATACAAGCATCAATTCTATGCAAGGGGGAAAAGAAAATCACCCAACTGTGGTGAGTGAGCACAGTGGCTCTCACCCCATCACACACCCCTTATGCAGCTGGCATAAGGTTTCCTGATCTGCTGATTCCTGGCTGTTTTATTGGTCTCAGAAGGCCATTGGCAGTTGTGCAATATAGAGCAGATGTGAACTCTATCTAGTAGTAGTTTGGCATCCAACCAGCCCAATACTAATTGAACAGGCTTTATGCCCTCCCTCCACAGTTGTATCCTGTAGTCCTTAACCACAATACAGGATTGGAACCATGTCTTCTACAACTGTCAGTCTAGCATCGTAATCCTTTACATTGCTATAGAATTATCACTACTTTACAAATGTCAGCAAATTAAGCTTCACAACACCCTGTGAGTAGGATTATCTCCATTTAGCACTTGGAAAAATGGAGACTCAGAGGGATCACCCAAGCTAACATAAAAAGTCTGCTGCAGTGCTAGGGACAATAAAACCCATCTCACATCTGCTGATTTCCAGCTTCTTGCTTCAGGCAAAGCCATTCTTGGTCTTAAATTACTTGAAGAATGCACTGAAAGATCTACAAAACACACTTCATTAAAAAAGTACAAAGAATATATTAATGCTTTTAATCAGATATACCAGGAAGCTAAATTGTATAGGAGACTTTTTTTACCCTGAATTGACTTAATGAACCATTGTGTTTTATCAAGTGAACAGGCATGTGCATCAGAACAAAGCAAAGAAATATGTACAGTGTCTTAACTATTCTGGTAATCAAAAGACTGCTCCTTGTAGCGCTTTTGCTGTGTAAATTCAAAATGTTTTCCAGTCATTTGGAAAGTGTTACCCGGCAGAATTAGGCAGCCCCTGCTTACAGTCCCATGCTTCCACATGGGACTGACTTCTCAACCCAGGTTATTACTACAAATAGAATGTTTCCCAAAGAAAGAAATCCAGCATAAAAAGATGATTAGTTACTCTGCATGGCAATGAATGCCAAATTTCCCTTGAGTCCTTGGGAAGTCAAAAGGTTTCTCTATCAAAACAGAACTGGAATTTTGTAAAATCTGTTTAAAGAGAAGATCTGCTGCTTCTCAATCTTTTGTCATCGCTAACATTTTTAGAAATAATACATCTTTAAGGATGGTTCAGTTATAAAGATCTCCTGGAAACTGCTGACAGTTTTCTGCTGCAAAGGAAAATATACATAAATTGTTGTGATGAGTTTGGTCACAGACACCCCTTCGGGATTGTCATCTGATGTTCTGGAATTACCTCTCATCCTGTTTTGCCAGCTTGGGACTCCAGGACCCTGTATTGTTGAGCTAGACACACTACCCTGCTGCGACAGACACCCAGGTCTGGTCCATGCCCCCAAAGCTGCAGACTAACCTAAAAACTGCTCAGCACATCACCTATCTCCAACACTCAGTTCCCAGTGGGATCAAAACCCCAAATAAATCTGTTTTACTCCACATAAAGCTTATACAGCGTAAACTCCAATTGTCTGCCCTCTATGAGAGAGAGCACAGCTGTTTGCTTCCCCAGGTATTAATCACTCTGGGTTCATTAATAATAAAATCACTTTTGTTTGTGATAAATAAAATCACTTGTTTATGTGGTTTTGAGTAATACAGAATAAAGTAAGTCACCAAGCAAAATAAAGCAAAAAAAAAAAAAAAAAAAAAAAAAAAAAGCACCTCCATAAGTTTAAGCCTAATACATTACGAATCTGTTTACAGGTTAAAAATCTCACCCTCGGACATGTTCCAATAAACTTCTTTCACAGACTAGACTCGTTCCTACTCTGGGCCCAATCCTTTTCCCTTGAACAATTCTTGTTGGATCCAAACATGGAGATGTCTCATGACTGGCAGCCCCTTTTATCCTGCTCCACCTACTTTTATAGCTTTGGCACAAGGTAGGAATCCTTGTCTCTCTGGTTCCCCACCCTTCCTTCTAGATGGAAAAGCACCAAGTTTAAGATGTATTCCAGTATCATGTGACATGGTCACATGTCACTAAGACCTCATTCTTTATTACCCACATCACATACATAGGAAGACCTTAAGGTTCTAATGGATTTATTTACCTGCGACACATACCAAGTGGTATGGCTACAGGGCTATGCTTTAGACCCCTGTTAGTTCCTTGAATTCATCTCCTAGGTGACAGGCCTGGCTTCATACATCTTATGTTGGGTAGAACCACATGGTCCAGCTACTCAGACAGATTCTCTCGGCTTCCTAACTGCACTAACACAAGTCCAACTCTGTTTTACTACCTGTAGGCATTTCCCTAGGAGCCTATGACAACATAGGTTTGCAGAGCTGCAGAAACATCTTTTGTTTTGGAGGTGCTATCTATTAATTCCTCAAAAAGGTACAAAGCAAGTAAAGCCAAGGGTAAAAATGAAGGCCTATACACACACAGGTATTGGTTACAAAAGGTGTAGGTTCCCTCAGCACAGCTCGATGCCATCTCCAGCAGGGAGAAATAGACTACTCCTGTTGCAGTCTCTACCTCTCCCCTTCTTTGTGTGCTTGCCAGCAAGTCAACTGTTCACTAACATGCCCTGGGCAGCCTCACCCAGCTTGATCTCCCTTGAACCCCATCTTGAGAAAAGCTAAGACCAACCAGATGGGATATCCTCCAATAATCAACTTTCCCCATTGTTTCCTTCGGGCCTCTTAGCTATGCCATTGTTTGGTTTTCCTGTCGGTTTCTTAAGAGCTTTTTTTAAATTTAAAACTCCTGGTTAATATGAAACAGAACCTGTGGGACATACACTCTATTATAAAGACTTCACAACTCATTATCCACACCAGGCTATTACTGGTTTATTTATGCAGTAACAAACAGGTGTGTGGGGTACTTCAGAGGCAAATAAAGACAAGGTATTTGGCCTGAGGTTCTTTTCCTCTAAGTTTAGGACAAGAGCCAACTTAGTGTTCTAAATGCTGACCATTGTGGACCAAAGATGCATTACATTTAATTGGTGGCTCCCTTGGTTTCTCACTGGCTCCAGAAAGTCCTTGAGTAGAACTTCTGACTTGCCTTTTATCAAATGTGTTATGAAGTGGTTACAGACCAGAGTTTTGCGGATATGGGATTAGGGTTGATATGATATTGGGTTGAGGGCATCTGTTCTTCAGGTTCCAATAAGATGGGGAAATCCTGAGCTCTCAAGTTGAAATACCATGACAAACTACCATGCTGGATCAGAATAGGTGATAGTCCAGTATCCAGTCAGTGATGCTGGCCAGTATCCGATGTTTCCAAGGAAAATGCAAAAAATCGTGCAATGGACAGTTATGGGATAATCTGCCACCAAGAAAGTTTTCCTCAGTATTAGAAGTTGGCTGATTTAAGCACTAATTTATTTTCAAACTCACTCATTTGAGAGAGGTATTTAGGTTCCTATACTATTCCTGAACTAGTGAAGCAATATTAAGTTCAGAAGGGATTAACTATATTTTCATTAGGCTATTGAAAGAGTTCCAATTATGTGTGAGAGAGAATGAATGGATACTTGCACAGATAAGAACCCATTTTGCTTATGCAAATTCAGGTTTTCTAACTGTTTTTTATGGGGGCACATTGTGAAATATTGTGGTTATATTTTTTCAGAGCCCTTTGACAAGATGACCCTATTGCATTTTGATTATCAAAAATATTCAGTCTGGTGGACTCTCTACCCTGCACTCTGATATATTGACTCAGGGTTTTGGATTTCCTCTGATACACAATGAAAGAAAAACTACCTGTGTATAATATGTCCATATTTTCTACTTTGAATTTTCAGTGTAGAAAACAAGTTTTTAAATAAAATCATGACTATGTATAAACTTGTTTCTCATTGTCTAACGCAACAGGAAGCTTAAAATGAGGTAATGCAGCAAGTTCAGAGATGAAAAAGACTATACACAGTCGAACTGCATATGTTATGATAGGTCAGTAGCATCCCAAACAGAAACATTAAAGAGTTTTTTTTTAAATCTTGCTTTGTGAAGCTGAGAATACAAAAATACTAAATTAGCATTTAAAAAGTCTTCCAGCTGCCTGAGATATATTGAATGCTATTTCACAGTGCTATCAAGAACTTGGAGGATTTGGATTTACAGTTGCAAAGGAAACATTGGTTCCTCAGTGACACAGATAGCTTTTTGAAAGCCTTTTAATATCAGTTAGAATTATGGAAGATGATGGATCAGTTCAGCACTCTTTCACCATCTGCTAAATAAACCCCCGTTTGAATCTTATCTTGAATAAAATCTATGTAAAGTGCCTTGTGTGTTCCATGTATCTGAAGTGACCAGCTTTCACTTAAGGTAAAAGATTTTATGTGGACCACATCTGAGCCAAAGTGAGGTTCAAGTAGTCAAAGACCAAGTAACATACCTGGAACGATGGAGCAAGTTCACCACTCTCATTGCATAGACTACTGAAAACTTATTCCAAAGTTCCAAGCTTCTCCTTTTGCAGTTAATAGCACAAAACCAAAATACTTTTCTACAAATCTCTCCTTCGTGAAAAATACAGTATTCAGGCAGTCATTCCAAGTCCAGACTGTGCTCTTTTTATAATAGTCTTTCTATTTTGCATTTCTATGAGTTATGCGTAGCAGGATTTGACCAGACGCTAAATGGATCCCAGATGTCTTTTTTGTATTATAATCAGTTTTATGACACATTTATGCCAGCCATATATTACCAGAGGACCCTTTAGATAAATGCTAAGAGGTGTTTGTAGAGAGAAGAGACTATTCTTCCATTATAGCACAGGCAATGTACATTGGAAATGTCTATTAATCCTAACAGGTGTTACAAGTGTTAATCCACTCATTTAATGAGCAGAGAATAGCTCCCAGCATCTTTTATATCACTAAATCCATGCTGAAAACAACTAGGAATCCAATCAAAAACTGAAAAGCAGTGATGGGTGAACCTCACAAAAGGTTTAAAATTCTGTTCAGCTAAAGAAGTTAAATTGCTGCTTATCCAAAGCAGAACTTCCACAATCTGCACACGCTGGCTGAAAATCTCACAAGAACAATTTGTCACAAGATGGGTCTCCCCCTACTTCCAGGTGGGCTAGAAATACTGGGACAGTTTGTCTCACTGTATATTGACATTTCTAGTCCAAGCTGTATGAAAGTAAATTCTGCCAATTAGAGGGTGTTAGTAGACCTAGAACAACATGAACAAATAGTTGTCCCCTCACCCGCACAGCATCTTGCTGCAAGTTCTTCCCAAAGAGCATGTTTCATCAGCAAACGAAACTGGATTACCGAAAACATCCTATGCAGCATGTGCGACTAAGACTGACCAGAACAAGAATTGTTTCAAATTTTCAAAAATTATTTGCTCCCCACTGGAACAAATCATACCTGTCAAAGTATTTCCATGAAAAACAGAGGGCCATTACCTGGGATTTAGAGGACCCAGGTTGAGTAGCTGCTCTGCCTAATTTGGAGGTGTAGAGGGGTGGTATGGCCCCCTGCTGGCCGGGAGGGAGATAACCCCTGGCAGATGCCAGGGGGGCGGAGCCAGGGCCTGTCAAGCCCCGCCCCCAGAAGGTTAGGGGCCGACCCGGAAGTATAAAAGCTCTGCCTCAGAGCTCACTTGAAAGGCAGACACCGGAGAGGCCAGATGCTCCGGAGTTGGCTCCAGCCAGGGAGCTGCCATGCCTGCCGCTCACCCGCTACCTGGAGGAGCTGCTGGGCCTGCCGCCTGCCTGCTACCTGGAGCCGCCGCCAAGCCAGCCGCTCACCCGCTACTGGAAAGACCCCCGAGACTGCCGCCCGCCTGCTACCTGGAGGAGCCGCCGGGCTTGCCGCCCGCCTGCTACCCGAAGGAGCCACCGAGCCAGCCGCTCACCCGCTACTGGAAAGACCCCCGAGACTGCCGCCTGCCCGCTACCTGGAGGAGCCGCCAAGCCAGCTGCTCACCCGCTATTGGAAAGAGCCCCCGAGACTGCCGCTTGCCCACTACCCGGAGGAGCCGCCAGGCTTGCCGCCCGCCTGCTACCCGAAGGAGCCGCCAAGCCAGCTGCTTGCCTGCTACCCGAAGGAGCTGCCGACAGAGCCCTGCCCCTATTACCCGGAGGAGGACTTGCTGGACCTGCCCCCTGACAGTGACCCCGAGGAACCCATGAACCTGGAACCCTCGGAGGACCCAGGAACAGCCCAGGTACCGTGGGAGGGGGAGTTAGGAAGTAGCCCGGGGGGAGACCCTGAGCCGATGTCAGTGTGTTGCGGTCAGGATCCCCACTGACTGCAGCGAGCCTTGTCTGCTGCCAGGGCCCTGGGCTGGGGCACAGTGGAAGTGGGTGGGCCTGCGCCCCTTCTGCCACCCCTATCACTGGGTGGCAGTCACCCCCTCGACCAGGCACCTGGCCGATAGACTCCTGCTATTGCTCAGTCCCTGCCTAAGGGCCTGAGCCCTGACTTTGTTGTTGCCCTGCCCTGCTCCAGGGCAGGGCTATGGACTAGTGCTCAGCCCCTGCCCAAGGGCCTGAGCCACGACTGTTGGTTGTTGCCTGCCCTGCACGGGGCTGGGAGCTGTTGAGCTACAACAGCTCAGCCCCGCTGGGGCCTGAACTAGGACACCCTGGGTAGTTGGCGGCCCACCTGACCTCGGGCTTGGGCCGCTTAAGAGACCCGCCGGGTATTCCCCAACCCGGCAAGGGACCCGAACGAGGCGGAGCGGTACCCCACCGCCCTGCGAGTGGGTGATCCCGAGTACCGCGCCCCTACCAGAGGCAAGGACTTTTCTGCACCTACCCATTGTAGACCTGGGAAGCCTTCCTGATAGAAGTTTCAATGGAATTGAAACATTTTGATTCAAGAAAATCAGCTTTTCCTATCCAAAAAGCTATTGTTCAGAAATCCACAACCAGCACTACAGGGGATATTCAGAAACAAATGCAAGACTAGGTCATTTCTGTTGCAGGAAAAGCATTCTGAGCTCTGATCCCACAAGGACTGACTACTCAATTCTCATTTCTTGTAATGAGAGTTTAGTATGGTAAACATGACAATCAGTGCCTATTAATGAAATGCTTATTTCTTACACAACACACCTGACGTCATGCTTGGCTCTGAATTGTGGCCGGAGCTCTGTTTTATGGCTCAGAAAATGGAACAACAAGAACTCCCATTTGAAAATCAAGCAAGTTAAGTAACAGGAGAGGTGAGGTCTCTGGTGTGCAGTTATTTTGATTTCTTGCATTCCCCAAAACAATCGCCCACTAGTTATGTTTTAACTGGTGTCCTGCCAGAATTAGTTCTACTATTTATATAGCACCATTGGTGTGAATGGCAGTTTACAGGCCGATACAGAAGCTCCTCACAAAAATATACAATTCAAACCTATCATGTTGTTGCTATTACATATTTATGAAGCCCCAACAATATGCTGATCACTATTAGACATAGAAGTTTATCTCCAACAAATTTTAGAATTCCGATTTGGGTTCAGGATCTCATTAGAATGTGTGTGGTTCCCAGGGTACATAGTGAATCCCTGGTACAGTCAGCAGCACCAGCTGTGCACCATACTCCCTGCCGTTCACAGCTGCACTGCTGTGTCAGAGTCCTGTTCCCAAGGATCCATTCTTAAACCACAAACCTGCAAACACACATGAAATTAAGTCTACATACTTTTAGTCCCACTGTTGACAATGGGACTGTCAGTGTCAAAAGTTAATCAGATGTATAAGTATTTACAAGATTGTAGTCTTCATCCTCCCCTTGAGGGGAGGCATCTAGTCTCTCCTACCTCATTAAGTTCCTTGCTGCTGAATGCCAACAAGATTTCTAACAATTCTAACAATTTCTAACAATTCTAATTAAATTGTGGGTTTAATTAGGCCGACTCAAACACTGGGAACTAGACCAATACAATCATGATAGACCAATACAATTTACATGGATTGACCCATTTGGTTAAGTCACAGATGAAGATGACTAGGGTGACTGATTTTTAAAATAACTTTTGATTGCAGTCATGAATTTTAATTAGAATTAGGTCAGAATATACCTTGGAGCCAGCCACTAGTCACAACTTTGGGAAGATGTAGACATGGGTTCTGTGTCTGAGGTTTTGCACAACAAATTGCGTCCAAACATTGAAGCTGGTCATCCATGACCTTTGGGAACATTTAGATCTGAACCCTTACAGCTCAGACATCCTGCTTGAAGGCTTACAGCATTTTACATTTTCACAATATCCCTTGTTGTTCAGCAGCTGCTACAGCCACTGGAGCGAAGTCTTGTAGTTTAGGCAAGAGCCTATCACTTCAGTTGATTATCTGAAGTTTCATCTACTTGTGTGTGGGAAGAAATTGACTTGATTGCAGTCCAAGTCATATGCAATATTAATACACATTCAAAGATACAACTTCAGGAAATGTCCTATTAAGGCTTACCTCTCTAATGCAGAAGTGGATAGTTTCAGAGAAAAGAGTGTATAATGCCTTCCCTTTGACTGACTGTCAAAAAGGTTGACATTTAGTTTTGAAAACTGCCAATATTTCAGCATCTCTGGAACAGACAAGCTGCCAGATTTCCTTTGGGGAGGAGAGACAGAGAGAGAACTTTGCATCAACAGCATAAGTGAGATTGATATCGGACCAGATCCTGCAATATTTACTCCAGCCTTACACAAGCAGATCACTCACTAAGGTTTCTAGGATTTGCCTCACTGACTTCAATGGTAATTTAGATGGAGAAGGATTTCAGGATTTTGCACACAAATTAAACTGAATATTTCACAAAGAGTCACAAGAACAACATTCATTGTAAACAGTAAATACCTGACCAATAAGTCTCAAGGCTCAGAACTGTTTAAATATGAAAAGTGGTTCCAAAGAGGATAGATCTAGACTGTTCTCAGTGGTGCAGACAGAACAAGGAGACTCAAGTTGCAGTGGGGGAGGTTTAGGTTGGATATTAGGAAAAACTTTCACTAGGAGGGTGGAGCACTGGAATGGGTTACCTAAGAGGTGGTGGAATCTCCTTCCTTAGAGGTTTTTAAGGTCAGGCTTGACAAAGCCCTGGCTGGAATTATGTAGTTGAGGTTAGTCCTGCTTTTGAGCTGGGGGTTGGACTAGAGGACCTTCTGAGGTCCCTTCACACCCTGATATTCTATTATATCAGTGATCACTGCAAATGCATGCTTAGTTCAAGGATGGCACATTTAACCATAGGATATGAAGAGCTGCATGAAATGTATGTGCTCAAGTGTATTGTGAATGGCTTATTAATTGGAACTGGTACCTAACATGGGTAGTTTTAAGGGGTCACATATTTCATTATAAGTAGATCACTGGCTGTTCACTATAAATGGATTGGACAGGATCAGTGTAGAAAACTAAAGGTAGATGAACTACCATTAGTTTCCATTCCGAAGTTAGTAGAAATTGTGGGCTAGATACTTAATTGTACAGACTTACAGCAGCAGGTCCGTCCACAGCTTTCCCTGGCAGCCTTGGGGAGATGTGGAAACCACTCTTCATTGCCATTCTGACCCCTCTTAAACAGCCTTCTGAAAGCCCTAGGCTTGGGAAGGAGGGTATACTCCAGAGACTCCTAAGGCTACAGGGGGATTTAGGTGCTTAATGGCCACTTCAGGCACCTAACCTGAAAATTTAGATCCTCAGAAATTCCACTCCGCTTTAAATTCCTTAGGTGCATAAGGTGCATCTACACTACACTGAGTAGGGGTGGAATTCCCAGCTCACGTACACACACTCAACTAGGTCTTAACCTAGTACACTAAAATAGCAGTGTAGCCATGGTATCATGGGCACTAGTGACACAGGCCAGCTGCCCCAAGTACAAATCGCACAGATACAGAGTCAGGGCAGTTAACTTGTGCCACTGCTCATGCTGCTGCAGTTAAACTACTATTTTTAGCATGCTAGCTCAGATGAAAGCTAGCATATAATGTCTACAAGACAAGCTTCCACCCTTGGAATCTAAAAGAAGTCTGCCAGTATGTGACCCTTTCTTGTGACTCCAGAATGAGTCAGTCACCCCTCTGCCCTAAAAGGAGAGGAATTTGGTGGTGATCCACTATGTGACAGTTCCCTAACACCACTCTGATAGCTAGCCAAACTTCTTAGCACATTGCCATTCATAACCTTATGTTGCAGGTTAACCCTTGGTGGTCTTCAGTTTCAACTGTCCAGAAAAGTCTCGCTGCAGCATCCAGAAAGTCACCAGACACCCATAAAGTGAGCTGGCTCCAGAGAGAATACACACCAGTTTGTTGGCTTAGGTGAGGATGCACCCTCACTAACAGCAGTGATGAATTTAGAATTAAAAAAAAAGTTTGAGATTCAAGTGATACTAAGAGAGAACAGAAAAAAATATTACACATGGGGGGAAAAAACTTAACAGGATACAATCCTTGTCTAAGGCAGTTCTCTTGCCTTCAGCTACTTTAGTGTCACCAATCCCACATGGCTGGGAATCCACTGTCAAGGGAATGGAAAGAGCTATGTCCTCTGTTCCCTCAGTAATTTAGAGCAAGAGACCATTAGTCCCCAAAGGTCATCTTTGCCTCAAGAATCAGGATGACCCCCTGAGGCTTTGACTGAGGTGTGGCCTTCAGTGTGCGATGCTATGCTGTTTCTGCATCATACAGAGGGTTATTTACCTCAGATGCAGACAAACTGCCCACTGTCTCTGGCATAACCATGCTCAGTTTACATTAGACACACCAAATCAACATTCCTTTGTTGAAGACACACTTGTTTTGGAGGGCAGAATTGACAAACATGTTAGGAACATATTTCCAGCACAGAGACATAACTCATTGCATGATATATGTACAGAAGGTATGTAAAATTAACACAGAGTCATCAGCTTCTATGTAAAATCATACAACACTCCTTGCAGATAAATACTTTGACAGCAAAGTGTTAGGAATTACAGAAGTGGGCCCTCTGCTAGCTGGCATTGAGGGGCTTTTAGGGTCTCACAGTGGACATTAGACACTGGGCCTATTCATTGGAGCAGGGACTTGAAGCAGACTCTGACATTCCAGAGAAGTGCCCTAACTGAGAAAAGAAAATAACCATTTATTGAGTTTGTCAGCAAAACAGAGGAACTGCCACTCACAGCAAAAACACTCATTTATAAGTGAAGACCTTCCTTTGACTTATAGCAGTGTATTTTCCTCTCAAAGTAGAACTAGTTTGCTTAAGCACATACCAGGAAAAACTCAGGGAAGAAAAGCTATTATTCAGGGTGCTTCTAACTCGGCTAGAACTTACTGTTGCCTAATGCTTCCCATAACACTATTTTCAGTTGCCCTTAGCTTGTCTGAGTTACATTACTTGGGTTGAAGTTTCCTCATGCGGACTTCTCTTTTCAATAGTTTAATTCTGTGCAACAGTAGAACCATTGTAGCTGAAAGCAGGTGAAATATGTTTTGCCCATATTGAAAACATTCTTATAAGTGGTTTTAAGAGAAACTCAAGCATCTCCCATGCTTTGGAGCAGAAACTTGAAATTCATCAGGGGGTTCATTCTGATGCCAGGAGCGTGCCTTTTCCTAGCCTCAGGAAAATCTGCCCAAATTTGGCTAATTGTGAGCCTATGGGGGGAAAAAAAGAAGTTTCAGGTCACTCAAACTTTAGTTTTGGATCTAAGTTCTCCTAAGATTATTCACAGAGCATACTCCAGCCTTTCAGAGCAACTAGTTATAGTTACCAGACTGTCTTTGCCATTCCCATAAAGTGACTATGCACCAAACCAGGGACATGGCCATTGAACAGGACTCCCCCTTCAATTCATCCTCCTGGAAAAGGCCCCTGTGGTGCCAGGCACAGGAATGGAGAATAGGGAGATTGTCCTTTTTGTGCTCACTCTTGCTACATGGAAAAGCAACAGCCAGCCTGATAAAAGGGGGAAGGGTGGAGGGTGTGATGGTTGGGAGGGTTGAATAGGAGCAAAAGGCAAGGGGAGCATGGGTGAATTGGATGGGTGCACAAGGCAGGGCTACTTCTGGGGTTGCGCTTGTCCCCTACTTGCTCAGAGCTATGCCTGAAGTCAGTCAACCCCAGAGTTTTTATAGGTTCAGCTGCTGCCTCCTTACTCACAATTCCTTCTTAGGCAGGAAATGTAGACTCCTGTACCAATACCCCAAATCCTGCCACCTTCCCCAGCCCTTACATAAAGTAGAATCATACTGATTCCACCCTTGTTTCTTTAGGTGAGCAATCTGGCTCTCCGCATGAATGTGAAACCCAAGCATCTACACTCAGATCCATCCTACATCTTCATTAGTTGCCTGGGATCAAGAGTGTCTGACGTGGTGGTAGGGGGAGGAAAGTGAGACACTATTTAGATTTCCTAGCCTTCTTTCAACCATGTAGTAGAGCAAGACTAAAGGTGAGAAATCTGAGGACACTTAATAAACTTTAATCAAGTATTAAAATTGTAGCATTTGCACTGGTGCCTGAACTGTTAATTACATCTATATTTGTAGAGTGACCATTTAAACCCGGACCGAAATCAAATTGAGAACAATGGGGCTAGTGGCTGTTTTACAAAAGTTTTGCTGGATTAGTCTCAAAGAAGATCTGAAGTAGGAAGCCAGAGATTCCATCCCACTCCAAGGGCAACACAAATAAAGAGGACTTTTTAATTGGATGTTAACTATCAGAGAGCCAGTGGGATTGGGCAAGCACCCCTACAGCAAGTGTGGAGCAGAGCATCCACATAGATGGCTCAGATTCCTGGTAAGCCTCCACGAATCTACTGGTTCTGGGCAGTGAACATCTGGCTCCTATTACAGGGGTCAAAGATAGTCTGTTCCTCAAAGAATCCTCATCTATATAGGTTATTCCCACACAGGAGAGAATGAGACACTGAATGAGAATGAGAGACTTCAGGATTTGACCCATTGCTTTTGGATATGTATGTGTAAATGGCTTTTATATCTATTTGAAGTCTAATTGTGTGTTTATTTTAGGAGATAGGATCAACAAAAGAAAAAAAAAAAACTGTGTAAACTGTTTTTGGCCAAGGAAGCAAGAAAATTTCCCCATTCCTACCATCCATGCAAGCACTCCATTTAGTACTAGACCATGGCAGTGACAAATTTGTCTATAATTTGATCTGAAAAATACTTCAATTTCAAACAAAAAACAAGTTCTGAAAAATCAATACTGTTTTAGCTGTGAGGTTAGAACAAATCTGGGAAGAACACAAGAACAGCTAGATAGAATGTAGAGAGAATCACAAAGTCAGGATTTCTTGATGAGGGTAAAGTTACCAAAGCCAGAAAATTAATCTTTTCATGAAAAAAAAAATCATTTTGAAAAATGGGTGTATACACACACTTGCTAATGTATCTAGCCAGTATAGGCACTAGAGGCCAGGGTAGCAACAAGAAAAGAAATTAAGCTAAATTTGAAAAGTTCTTAATTTAACAGCTTCATTAGAAAGCTGTTATCACTGATCATTGCTAATTCTTTTCAATTTCTAACCCTGAATTAAACAAGCAGGCCATATTAAGGTAATCCAAGTGTTTTTATCTGTTCAAGAAGAGATTACACCAAAAGTCTAATAGTTTTCCATTAGTGTTTTTCATTTAGAGTAGAACATGATTTTGGAATGATTTCCAAGAGGGTTAAACTAGGGCACCTCATTGCTCAGGCCCTTCATCAGTTGCTTTCTGGTAAAGCCCCACTGAAGTCAGTGGAAGACTCCCATTGACTTTAATGGGCTTTGGATCAAGCTGGTGACAAATACCACCATTGGCTGTGGGACTAACAGAATTATTCTGAGCAAAAAAGTGTTATATATGTATTTAAGAGTAGGATATAACCACTGCGCTGAACACTACATCATTATTGCAGTCTGTAGTGATTAGGACTATAACTGTAGAATATTACTGGCAGTCGCCTTGTCTAAGATGGCCTTAGAACTCTGGTTAACCCAATTCCATCAAAACTGGAATTCCAACATTGTTTAGATCCATCATAGGGGAGGCAACAACATTTAACACAAATGTTAAAAGCCACAGTTTTGGCTTCTAGGGCCCAGTCTACACGATAAATATTTGTAACCATACTCAAGAGGTAGGTAGCACAGTGAAGTTAAACAGTAATACCATTATATTTTTCAGTTACACCTAGAGATCCCAACTGAGATCAAGACCTCCTTGTGCTGGGGGCTGTACAGTGAGACAGTGTCTACTTTGTAGAGCTAACAACTGAACCAAGAAGTGCAGAGGCATGCAATGGCTGGGCTAGGCTTAGTGGCAAAAGCAAGAGCAGAACCCATGTTTCTTGACTTCTACTCCAATGCCTTATCCATTGGACTGCATCATTGCCCCACTGCCTTAAAATGGTAGTATAGCAAGTTTTATAAGGTATTGTCTAACCCTGTCATTCTGGGGCATCATGTTATGGCATGCTTCAACTGGGCTAATACACACAGAAGAATCTGTCCGTTACATCTGTGTATAGAGAAGTTACAGTGAAGAGTTAATCCAGTTTTACAATGTCATTGGGTGCTGAATTTGGCTCTGATCTTTAAATTGCCTCATGTTCTATTTCAATTTCTTAATATGGACCAGAGTTCTGCAGTTTTCCTGTTGCTGTGTGGTCTAAGGAATGTGAGATAGTGTAGAATTAGATATTGATCCTATTCCACAGGTACTGATTGGGTCTGGCACAGATAGCTGCTGCAGAATGTGCTGCCAGATGTGCTAGATGTAAGAGCCCTCTATCTTTGTAATTTTGATCAGTGACAAATGCGAGTGTCAACATCATCCTCTCTCTAATACTATCACTTGCAAAGGCTCAAACTTTCTTTCCATTATCTTTAGCAAGAAGCTTTTCAAAGATATTTAGTCGAGTAACTACTGAGCAATTGCTCTGATCTCTGCAGTCTCAGCTCTTGATCAGGGGAATAGCAACACTGCTGTGAAGGACTATACAAACATTGTTATTCGATTCAGTTGTTTTCACCATTCACAAGATCAATACTGCAGTTATTCTACTTGCAGATGGACTGCAAATTATCATCATCAGTGTTTTCTCCATTTTACTATAACATGTTTCTGAAAACAATTGATTTGTATGTTCACTTTAAGGTATTGCAGGAGAATTATGCACAAAGTAGCATTGAAAAACTCAAAGTTGAGCAGTTTTTCCAACAAAACCTAGCAATTGCAAGTGTCATACGTGTTGCACTCCTATACCCAGACCATTAGACCACAACTCTCCACACTTATTTGGTCAAAAGTGAACAAATGTATAGAGTCAAGATTGCAAATAAAAATTTTCATATAGGAAACCCCTCTTCTGTATTAATTTGTTGCAGAACTCAATTATTCTTCTAGGTAGAGCTCCAAGCAAAGGATAGTACACAGGCCACTCCCAGGATGGGTCAGCAGAGGAGACTTAAGGTACTACTTTGCTCCTAGGAGTTAACCTGCTGCTAGGCTTTTCCGATGGCACTGGCCTATCTGTGCTGACTGGCTCATTGGAGAAGCAGAAGCAAGGCTCTTCCCGTTTCCACCTGAATGCCCATACCCAAGGTCTGGCCACTTGAACAGAAAGGTTTCCCTACTCCTCCCATGTCCCTTTGTGGGCAAGTAGTCCAAGCCACAGATATGTACTACATTTGTCAGTCTCATGGATATATGACCATGACCATATTACAGCAGCTGTGATAGATAAGGAATATTGGTGAGCAGTACATGGAAACTATTTTCAGGAGTTAAGATACAACTTACAGAAGAGTAAGTGAAACAGTATTAAGAATAGCTCCCTCCTGAGTGACTATGGCCTCTCTATCATACTCTGTTTAATCAAATTTTAATGTATACACACTTTTCACAGGTGAGTGAGTAAAGCAGGCTTTAAAAAGCCACATGTACTGTGGGCTGGACTGTGCTTATTTGCTGGTGGCTAAAAGCACAAGACCAAATTTCCTTCCTCCATTATGCACATGCCTATATGTTTGCAGAATTGAGCACACTATTTTTTCCAGTACATTTCACTGTGGTTCAAAACATGCAGTAAGTCAGCCAAGGCGTGACCCAGGCAAGTTGTTTTTCCAATGTCATTTTTGTACATCTGAAGATGTGAAAGCTAAATACCATTTTCTCACTCTTTTTGCGAATGTGTTGCATTAAAATAAGCCTAACATGTTCCATACGGTCTTAAAATTCAAATCCCGAGGCATCTCACTCACATCCACCTACATGATAATTTATTTATAATGGAAACTAACAGAAATAAATCTTTGCAATACTGAAACTATAGATTAAGACTTCTTGCAACAATTGCAGAGATAGTTCAAAGGATTCTATAAAGGACAGAATTCTATACAGGTTTCTAGATAGCAGGTATCCTTATTATATTCTGTAAGAGACTGGATATCAAATGTAAGAATACCAGCTAATTATATTGATTCCCATAAATTTTAATCCAATCAGTTATTTGGACTACATTAAGAAAGAAGCATTGGAGCAAACTACCTCTAACAACTTTTAATAAATGATAGGCCTACAATTAGTACAGATACATTAGACATGGTCAAAACGCCAGATCTAAATTTCCTTAACTTTGGATTGTTTGAAATGTCGATCCCAGTTTGAGTCATTTGGGAGATATTATACATCATGTGGCATATTTTAGTAAACAAGAATGCAGGAGAATTATGACAATGTAAGGTTCTACAACTCTGTGCTTTTGAAGCTGAGAATTTTTTTCCCCCACTGTGTAATGATCTTTAAATCACTATACAATTATGGTAAAGAGATGAAATTTAACAACTCTTGCAATCAAGTTCTGCAATTCAACTTAACTACTCATTAATGCAAAGCTTCTATACTTGAAAGCCAAATTTTGCTTTGAGTTTACATCTTAATGCAAGAGAAAGAAAAGTAGAAGAAGCTTAAAAGAAAAGAGCCCATATATGCCTAGAATTCACTTTCACATAAAATTTCAGAAGGCAAAGACTTGAAGCACTTCTACTTAATCCTTTGGGAAGTCTTGGGTATCTGAATGAGATGCCACATAACTAAGTCATGCAGGTAGTGGTGCTAAAAATGTTACTCAATTCCATCTTTCAGATCCCTCCCCTCCCCCCATATTCCCTTTTTACACTTACTTATTCATATACAAATCAAGTGTAGGATGGGAACATACTTAAGACAAAATACTGTAGGATACTAGACCACAGATCTTGCTGCTTGTTACAGGAAAGCCAGTCTCTCTGTTCCTAGCTCTATCACAGACCACCTCTGACCTCAGGCAAGTCACTTGACCTGATGTACAGGAGAGTTTCTGATCTATAAAATGGAGATGATACTTTTGACCCCAAGTTTACCATCCAAAAGAGCAAGGATGATGATTTACTTTATATGTAAAGTGGGGCCCTGTTTTCAGCTGGGGCTTCTGAGAAGCACTACTGCACTGTATAAGGATTGTCCTGGGGCAGTCATATTTAGTAACCAGAGTTTCGGTGGAAGCACAGGACCTGTGGACAAGGTCTCTTTACCCGCCATCCAATACCAAAGATCCCGATAGAGCGCCGCACATCTGAAAAAGGGTTGGTGGACCTGATACTTCCTTTATCCATCAGTATTGAAAGGCAAACCTTTGAGCAGATAACATTCCAGGAGAGGGACCTCACCATTTTCTGCCCGGGGTGTCATCTCACACTGTCAGGTTTTTAGAATGTGGAGGACATCACTTACCCAACAGACTACTAATTATTCTTAGTAAGTCTTCTGTCCATTTATCTGTACAAGTCTGTTTGTCTTACGTGGTATTCTTTGAAACAGTGCTGATCTTTTGTTTCGAGTTCGTACAACACTTAGCTTAACAGGGTCTGGGTCTATGAGTGGAGGATATATTTCTCCCTCCAAGTTGGTATGAATTGTTTTTGAAATGAAAAATCTTAACTTATGCAAGAGTAAAAGCATTATTTTGAATATCAAACTTCAGCCATTGCACATTTGTACAGGAAAATTAGGAACTTCCACCACAATATTGGACTGTAAATGGTGAATTAACTTAATTGCTATATTTTGCTTCACAGAAAACCAATGAATGATGCAACAGTGGGCACTGGGAGAAGGAAATGTTAATTTGCAAGTCACTTTTTATTCAAGAAAAAAGGGGAATTGAAATCACATCATCTATATGGGATAGGACTTGTCTAATTACAAAGATCTACATAACCATACTTTGCAATGATAGTCAGGCATTCATTCTCTCCATCCTAAAAGTAGCACATGATTATGGAAATGAGATGCAAAGAATGATAAATTAAGTTATATAAAATTCATCAGAGATAAAATGGAAAGATTAGGATACACAGTAAAGTTCAGCTACCATCAGTCCTACAGAAAGGAACAATGACACAAAGGGATTATTTTTTATTATTGACACATCATCTCTTGCTGTCCTTAGTGGAACTAATATTCTCCCATCTTCCTTTTGGTTTTCTGGTTATTTGCAGTTGGAAGTACATGACCCAATTTTTATCTGCAATAAATTCAATAACTATTAAAGAGTTGGTTTTAATACCATTTCCCTCTACTGTTAGAGTATCTCCTCTTGTTACATCATTTGTTCATTATGTTCTGAATCTTCTCTGCAACCATTTCAAGCCACTTCTTACCTGATTGAGGGTGGTGGGATTAGCATATGCTAATTTTATTTCATCACCAGCATGTCCATCTGTACTAAGGGGTTCATTTACATTATATGACTATATAAAAATCTAATAGTTAATTAGATAGTAGATTGAAAGTGCTCTCAAAAAATTGTCTTTAAGAACAAGTTAACCCTGCTTCAGAAGATAGAGGATGTGTATCTCCACCTGGACTAAGACCAGACACCCTCCCCCCGCCCCCAATCCGCCTCGTGAGTACAAATTATACTGGCAAAACTGGTCTGCATTTTTGTTCTCAGAGGTCGAAGTACAAAAGCCAGTCCAGTTGGCTGAAAACAGATCCCCTGATGTTAACTGAAGTGAGAAAGAATTAACAAATTAAGTGAACTCAGAAAGAAATAGATCATAAGAGTAGTAGTGAAAATTTATCCACAAGGTGTTTTTTTAAAAAAACTTATTCAACATGAATACACAGGACTCCTATATGCCAACATGGTTTTATTGACCCTTTTCCTCTGTGAAATTCAACTAGCTACAATAAAATGTCTTTTCATATTAAGAAATATCACTCATTTGATTTTTCAGATAAATAAAAACCTGCATTGTTTTGGATTGTAATGGATTTCAATGGCTCCTGATAACATGTGAGATTTGTATTACATCTGGCTTTTGAGCAACTTTCAGTTTTATACATGGTTTGTGAATATTACCATATTCTCCCCCTTCTGATTGTGGCATCTCCAGGCTACACACATCTCAGCACAGGTTGGTTGCTCAATGTCACCTGCTTGCTTTCGCTTCAGAGATGGTTAACAGGTCAACTTTCTACAGATATAAAGGTAACACTTCCTATTCTTAAATTAGAAAGCACTATAAAAAGAAAAACAATTAAGAACCTTCTCCCATGCGAATAGGCTTACCTAACATCACCACCACCACCCCAACTCTAACATGGGCTCTGGCAGGAGCAGTCCTTCAACACCCCATCCACAGGATTCCCTTTGGAGTCACAAGGTCATCACAACCTCAGTTCAGAACTAATTCCTAGTCTCATGAGACCCACTCCTTTCACCTCTACCCTAAGAACTAGGGCCCTGTCTATTTGCTGGAAAAAGGCAGCAGCCTTGAGTCTGTTTAAAAAACAACAGGGTATTTAGCCAAAAATCCTTTGCCTGTTGGTCCCAGAATCCAGCCTGAACTAGTATATGTCCACCTCTCCAGACAGCAGCTTCAAATGACCAATAATGGAAGTAGTACATTAACATCCCCCTCCTATTGGAGAAGGTACATAGAATGACAACATACACAAAATTATTTCAATAGAATGTACCTTAAATGTATTAATCCTAATTCAGTATAGTTAAAAACTTAACAGTACTAAATTATCTTAATTCCAGAAGGTTCATTCCAGATATTGTCAATCTGTCACAATATGCTGTTTTTTGAAGAGAGGAATGTAGAACATTAAAGTAAATTGAAGTTATAAAACGAATTCAGAGCTTATGGTTTTATGGCTGAGAGGTGTTCTCTTTGACACAGGGATCCTGCCATACCGACAGTCAGCAGAGACTTTATACGAATCTTAGGTAGCTTAAATCTTTCTTATAAAAAGGTAACAAGCACGAAAGTTATTATACTCTGACCATCATAAGTATGAAAGCATCTCAAAATTCAGAGTGGACAAAGACATGTTTGTAATTAATAAAAGCTTTATCAGTAACAATTTTTGCATCAATATTGAGGTTTATCTTCCACAAGAAAATTAAGAAAAGTTGCTACAGCTGGGCAAGAATAGTGAATCGGTATTGAAGACATCCACCTGATGTATACAGATGGGGCCACATCAATGGAGTTTCTCATCTAATCTGAGACTCCCACCACCCTGTCCAAATAGTTCTTGTCTCCCGCCCATCCCCTGACTAGTCATGGCTGTGGATTTTTTTTTTTAAAAAAGGCTTATAAATTGGCCAGATTTGGGCAGTTTTCCCCCACAGGAACACCAAGAAGCACTTCCCTGACATGAGGGCAACACCTCTGCCCAATTTTGAATCCCTTCTCCAAAACATAGGTGAAGTAGACTTTTAAAAGAGTGATAGGTTTTGTTTTTATCATGGGCAAAACAATGTCCCTCCTCTCTTCCCCCTGACAGCATTCTTAGAGAAATGGGCAAACTATTTTTGCTAATGCTTCTCAAGACAAAGTTCTGCCTGAGGCAGCCCTCAGCATGAAGATTTCTGCCCAAATTGTTAGTTTTGCGAAGTAACTGGAAACCAGGTCTTACAAGCAAAAGCATGGGTAGTGTAACCACCGCCACCAAGAAACAGAAAAGTTACGTATGCAGGGTGAAGGGCATGCTTATGATGGGTATATACTGTTTGGTTGGGTTTTTTAAAGTCATCTATCGACCATGATAGCAGAGAGAAAAAGGTACACACTTCACCCTTGTGATGGATGGGGATCTGGGTTCTCCCACTTGCGTCATGCCTTGTTCATTTACTATGTCTTTAAAGCATTTTTATCTCTATTCTTTATTTCACCACTGCCCTTTTATGGTTCTCTTTTCAGAATCACTGAAACCACTGTGCTACCTTCCTCCTAAGACACATACCTAAACTTCTGTTGTATAGACTCTGTCCTGCTGTGCTAAGATGTTAACACAGCAAGCTGTTTCAGCTCTTGAACAGCTTACAAGCCATTCTTTTTCAAAACGCTTTTAGAAAGATCCTCAAACTTGCAAACAGGCTGAGGAACAAGATTTTTAAAAGGATTTCTATAGCACTGCTGAAAATGCAGTTATTCTCTTTGAGTTCTGATTGCAGAATTAACTTTGTATCCATAAAAATACATGCCACTTCTTCTGTTGTCTTAGGGGAATTGTTCTGTTTTGTTGTTGTTGGTTTTTTGTTGTTTTTTTTGGGGGGGGGGACAGGGAGGAGGAGAAGAGACTGATTCAGTTGATGTCAATGCAGACCAGGGTGGTAGGAGATCCTCCCTGTCACCACCATTCTCATTTCCTATGGCATTTAGAATGTGGCAGTGATCAGCATGAAGGCTTCTGTGAAACACAGTCGCAATGGCAGCACCACTACAGCAAATAAAGCCAACAAGTGACCCTAAAACCTGCTGAACCCTTTGACTATTGATACCAGAGTATTTGGTTGAAATCACACCTCCCCACCCCGGTATGTCTACACTACATTCCAAGGCCAGGCAAGGATGCTTGACCTATCACACTAAAATAGCAGTGTGGATGGTATGGCACCAGCAGATATTTATTTTGGCTAGCCATCTATGCTTGGACGGGGTCCAACCTTGGGTGGCTGGGCACATTTATGCTTAGGTGTTGTTACATGGGTTTTGGTTGGCTCAGGGAGTCTAGATGAAATATTTTGTATGTAATTCCATGCACATAAACTGCTTGCCACATCATTTAAAAAAAGCTTTAACAAAGATGAAGACCAGAACCTGCACACGCTTGTTGTGGTGACAAGTACCGTATTTTTCGCCGTATAAGACGCACTTTTTCTTCCCCAAAACGGGGGGGGGGGGAAGTTGGTGCGTCTTATACGGCGAATATAAAAATGCCGGGCCAGCCCTTTGCGCGGCGGGGAGGGGGGAACCGGGACGCTCCCGGCAGCCCGCCCGCGGCGGGGAGGGGGGAACCGGGACGCTCCCGGCAGCCCGCCCGCGGCGGGGAGGGGGGAGGGGCGGCGGCGCAGACGGCGGGGGGGGGGGTAGGCGGACCCGGCAGCCTGCCTGCAGCGGCGGGGACGGGGACGGAGGGGGGGTAGGTAGGTGGATCTGGCAGCGCGGCGGAGACCAGGGGGGGGGCAGGTGGATCCGGCAGCGCGGCGGGGATGGGGGGGGTGCAGCTGCGGGGACTAGGGCAGGGGTGCAGCCGGCAGGGGGGGGGGGGGGGGGAGTTGGCACTTTTAAAAACATCTGTGGCTTTTCGGCGGAGGGGGTTCAGAATCTTTTTTTTCTAGATTTTCCGCCTTTAAAATTAGGTGCGTCTTATATGCCGGAGCGTCTTATATGGCGAAAAATACGGTATTTGTTTATCAGTAAGAACTCCCCTTCATAATTAACCTGACTCATTCTACACAAAGATGAAATTCATCCAAAGGTCTGACATCTTATTTACTCATCGGAAAGATCCAATTTCAAAACATGTTTTGTTTGTTTTTTGTTGTGACATGCCACATTGATGTGTTTCCTGATTTAGTTTACTGTAATTATAATAAAAATTTCCAGAGCAAACTCAGGTTTATAAATTCAAGATTTTCCATGAGTTTTCTGCTACATTGGCTTAAAGTCTGGGGCTTCTCACACACCCCACCTGATAAAATACTCAGGAAGTGGATGCAAAAGGTGCACAAATGCAGGCAAAGTGAATTTGTTTAAGGATTCAGAGATGAAGGACATGTTCACTAACCTCTAGTCTTCAGACACACTGTATAGAAAGTACATAGTGCAATATATTTATGTATTTCCCATGTAAATAGCCAAATACTGAATGGCAAGTCATGAAGAGCAACCAAGCAATGAAGGTCATAAAAACAAAAATTATCACTATCACCCTCAAAATGTAGAATTCTGAAGAGGTCAAAACACAACAATAAGAGACACCACTAAAGCAACACCATTCCTCCATGAATGATACTATGGAACACAGACAACTTCAATTGGACCTCAAATAACTGCTTACTAGTGTGGGACAGGGTTTGATGCCCTACTTCAAGGAAAATAAAGTGATATTAGAACAAGATGGTTCCTGTCCTAAAGAGGGTAAAGTATATTGCAAGAGACAGATGGATACAAACAGAAAATGTTTCTTAGGTGTATGTGATCATAAAGAGATGATCCATGCTCAGAAGTTCAGAGAAGAGTTACCCCCATCCTCAAATTGTCGGCCAACATGGGGTGAGAAAATGTGTGCACTGCTTGTAAAATTCACCATTCAGTGGATGCTTTTACAAGCTATGCTGAGATACACGCTGTATAGTAGAGCAAACATGAGCTCAGATAAGAAACCAGAACAATTAGGGACAAGAGGGTATTATATTCAAGAACAAAGTGTTTTGTGTGTGCTCTGGTGGCAGTCCCTGCACATGGTCTAGGGAATTTATTTTGGACTGACAACTATGGCATACACCACATGTGTAGAGATTTAAGTACTGTTATAGCTTTACCTGGAAAAAATCCAAAACATCCATACCAGGAATAGAAATCTCTGCTGAAATGCTGGACCATCAACTGAAAACAGCAGATTCCATCTACTTAAAAGCACACTTGGGTAAAACCTATTATAGCAAAAAAGCTGTCAGTATCAAGGACAGTAACATTATGTGGCTGCCGGTACAGAACAGATTAGGAAGAGGTGAATGAACACTATATATTGGAAACTGCTAGCCCGTTTGTAGTGCTTAAATTGTGTCAATGCCAGAAAATATCTTTTAGTCTGAGATGGACAACCTTGCTCCTGCAATACAGATTGCTATTCTCAGTTGCCCAAGCTAGAAACAATACTCCAGGCCGAGAGAAGTTACTACAGAGGAAGAGTTATAAAATCAAAATTTAGCCCCATTTTAAAAAGGGTCAATTCACTGATGTCAGTGAATGTTGTACTGTCTGAAATGGATTCATGCCACAGCAGTGAATTATGCCACTTGTGCAAGGGGCAAATCTGGACTTCAAATTATAATCCTTTATCTTTTCATCGGCAAGAGACTATTGTAGCACTAAATGTGACTATGAATCTCTCTCCACATTAGCACATTTAAAATCTGAGCAGCTTCACCTAGGCACTTGTATATATTTTTGTAAATGCGTACTTGTTGGAACCAGATTTGAGACAGTACAGTACACATGAACCTAATAGGCTAGGACAAGTCAATTCACTTTTTTGATGCCTAAATGAAAGCTCCTCCCAAAATCTGGCCCTTGGTACATATTTGGCACCATGTATCAGATGTGCTAAATTGTTTTGCTCCTTAAGAATTGTGTAATAAACAGACTGTCAAAGTTACAGAACTGAACCTGACCCAAATATAAAGAAAGACTTAATTTTTGGAACATGTTCACATGTGAGTTTACTGGTCACATTCACTCCCCTTGTGTGTTTGCTATTTATGAACATAATAGCTACCAACTTTCATTAGCACAGTGTTATACAGAAAGCTAATTTCAATATCCCATGGGTGAGTATTCTTTTTTTTAAATTTGCACATGAGTATTTTGGTTGCATGTGTTACAGGCTCTTCTATAGTCAAGGATCGCAGACAATTCCATGAGACCATCTGACATCACTAGAAAGCAACACTGCTTGGATTTCAAACAAACATTCACAATTATACATATTAAGTGTCTGAACAGATAAATAGTAAGTCAAAGTGCTCACAAAATAGTTTATAAAAAATGGACATGGGTTGCTAATGGGATATCACTCACGTCTACAATACTTAGAAATTAAATGATAATTAGAAGGCATTTCAGACTTTGTTCTTCAGAAAAAATTATAAAATTAAAAAAAAACTACACACCACATAAGCCTCTGATGTTACTCAATATTACTGCACCTCCTCTAGGTCATTCGAGTGCATTTGAATAGTTTTATCTGCCTAGACTGCAAGCTCCTCGGTATAGGTACCATTCCTTTCTATGTATTTTTACACATATGAACACATTGTGAAAAGTAGCAAAAAAAGAAAAATACATATTGCTATTTTATGTATTTTAGTGGGCACTGGCAACACTATGGGCTGGTCTCCACTACGGGGGGTGGATCGACTGCAGATACGCAAACTTCAGCTACGTGAATCACGTAGCTGAAGTTTGCGTATCTGCAGCCGACTTACCGCTTGTCCTCATGGTGGCAGCGGTCGGCGGTGCGCTTCCCCGTTGACTCCAGCTTGCGCCTCCCGGCAAGCTGGAGTTCTGCAGTTGACGGGGGCGCCGCGCGCTATCGATTTCTCACATCTTCATAAGACGCGAGAAATTGATCGCCAGAAGATCTATGGCTACCCGCCGATTCGGTGGGTAGTGAAGACATACCCTATAATTAAGGTTAGGACTAGCTTATTTAACAGATGAATTTTCTAGGTGCTCTAAAAGCAAGCATGTGGTGACTCTCCTGAAAATAACTATGCCTCATGGGGGTCAGGGTAGAGTTTCCGAACTCTCCAAGCTCCTTGGTATAGGAATGGTACCTATACCTATACCAAGGAGCTTGCAGTCTAGGCAGATAAAACTATTCAAATGCGTTCGAATGACCTAGAGGAGGTGCAGTAATATTGAGTAACATCAGAGGCTTATGTGGTGTGTGTTTTTTTTTTTTTTTTTTTGGAAGAACAAAGTCTGAAATGCTTTCTAATTATCATCATTATCAGAGGTCCAAAATTGAGGTTGTTTGAGCAAGAGCTTCCAAGTATTTTTAACTCGTGAAAGTGCTCAACCAACAAGTTGTGGTCATAGTCTATATAACTGTAACCATTGTCCCCACATTCCATCTTTTTGTTTAACTCATTTGTTGTGCCTTATACAACATTAGATCCTGATGCTGTAAAGACTTAAGGACATTTAACTTTATGCAGTGCGAGTAGTCCCATTGACTTGAATGTGGGAACTCACAGTAAAAGTACTTGAGCCAGTGCATAATTCTGTAGGATCAGGGCTTTAAGATTACATGCTTTTTGTAGCAGGGAGCATATCTTCCTATATATATTGCACTGAGCACAATGAGGTCAAATCTTGATTATGGCTTTGGAATGCTACTCTAACAACTAAATAATTCATCTCTGGAAACTTTCCCTTTTGGGCCAAAAAACTTAAAGGCATATAATGGGATTGAATCCTACAAGCGTGAAGAAGCGAGAATGGAAGAAGCAGAGGGTAGGGTTCTACCAAATATTTAATCTTCAGAATGCAGGGCATCATTTCAGAAAACTTCAAAGGCGGGAGGGAGATTTGCTTCCACCTCTTTGGTGAGGCTGTACCTGCTTCAGGAGAGTTAACTGGGCATTCCTATCCTGGAAGGGGATGAGGAGGTAGTGAACTGGCCCTATATGGGGTGGGGAAACATGACAGGCATGGGCATCAGAGGTGAAGGACCCTCCCCTGACGCACACAGGCTTCCCAATAGAGCCCTTTCCTTGCTAGCACGATGGAAGGGTGGACAGGACAAATTTTGATGAGGGCACTGTGAGATGAAGTGCCCCCCACCCCCATTGCACCCTTAGTGGGAGGCTGGGGGGGGGGTAGAAGGTGTCACTGATAGCTGGCACATGGATTGGGACCCAGTTTGCTCAACACTCAGTTCTTGCCCAGGTTCCTGCCACTTTGTCCTATCTGGCCATCAGGGACTTGGAGGAGGCTAACAGGGTCACCAGGAGACCCAGCCTGCCTCACAACCACCCCCATAAGCCTGAAAAAACCAGTGTAGTACCAGCTGGCAAAGAACTCTGAAAGGTCAGGGGGGCAAATCTAGGTCTGGGAGGCAACTCCCCCACCCCGCATAGCAAATGGTGTCCCATGCAGATTGACTTAGAAAACAAAAGCAGCCAGTCAGCAAGTTTTTTTCTTAGGGGGCTACTATTTATAACAGCAAAGTAACAGTAGGCAGTTATAGACTAAATTTGATCCCGAAGTATTAGGAAGAAACTTCCTTGGGGATTGTCCTATAGCCTAAAACCATATTTCCCTTGGTAATATGAGAACATTTCCTGGGATATTTTTCTCCCTGTCTCTAAGTGGATATTCTTATAGGCCATTCCATAGCCCCTACGTAAGGAGTGAGACAAGCTGAATTTCAGTATTTCTTCATAGGACTCCCTGTACCTTATCATGGTTGAGCAGAAAAAGGGATGACAGGTCTTAGGGCTCGTCTTCACTACGTGTGGGAAGGATTGATCTTCTGGCGATCGATTTATTGCGTCTCGTTAAGACATGATAAATCAATTGCCAGCGGCTCCCCCATCGACTCTGGACGTCCAGCTCATGAAGAGGTGCAAGCTGCAGTCTACGGGGGACCACGCCGCCGACTGCTGCCGCCGTGAGGACAGGAGGTAAGTTGGCTGTAGAGACATCGATTTCAGCTATTAAGGTAGCTGAAATTGCGTATCTACAGTCGATTTCCCCCTCCCCCCTAATGGAGACCAGGCCCTAGAAGTCTAACAATTAGACTTTGTTGCTATTCAGAGCCATGCGGTCCATAGCAGACCATTTCAGAAAGCTAAAGAAAAACCAGTGAGACTGTTTTACACTTTTAGATAGAAAAATCTGTGTGTATATAGCACCATCTTCTGGAATTGTAGAGTGATATTTCATGCTAAAGATCAGTCAAATACTTCTAGAATTAAATATCACACCCACATAAATACCATCAAGATGAATGTGTTCCAAATGAAGTATTAATGAATTGTCACCTATTCTGAAGAGTTGCCAAAAAAAATAATCAGGGCTGGAATGTCAAGATTTATACTCCTTGTTAGAGCAGACACTCAAAACCCACTATGCTCCATTAATTACCTTAATAAAAAAACTGGTCACCTCATAATAACATTTTTAAAGATATATGTGGCTACTGATGTCACTGGACAGAAACTGTCCAAACACGTTGGGAAGAAAGGTTAAAGGATCATAATTTAATGCAATTACTCCATTTCAACATTACTGCAAAAGAGAAACTGGTCTCATTATGAGCCACTAGGCAGTAACCTTATTGACCTCATCATCAACATGTACTCATTCAATTACCAAAAAACAGTTTCTTGGTTAAATGAGAAAAGCACATTTAAATTATGCAATCACTGCTGTATTATCCACAGAGGGTGAAATTCACCCCCAGTTCAGGCAGCCAGCACAAGGCCCTTTGTGGATTACATACACTGAACACTGCTCCCCAAGTACAGAACATAAGAACTGGATCAGACGAATGGTCCAGCTAGCCAATGTATCCTGTTTTCCAGACAGCAGCCAGTGACAAGTGTTTCAGAGGAAATGAACAGAACAGGCAATTATCCAGTGATCCATCCCATTTAGCCCATCTCCAGTTCCTGACAAACAGAGGCTAGGGACACTTCAGGGCATGGTTTTACATCTCTGCCAATTGTGGCAAATTGCCATTGATGGACCTAGCCTTCATGAACTTACCTAGAGTTTTATTAAACATTCAGCAGATGTTTTCAGAGAACTATCCACAATGACTCCAAGATCTTTCTTGAGTGGTAACAGCTAATTTAGATCCCATTGATTTATATGTATAGTTGGGATTATGTGTTTTCCCATGTGCATTACTTTGCATTTATCTATTATATGCAACATTCTCTCAGCTACGTCAGTAGCTCCCACAGAGGAGTACTGAGTCTAGTCTCCTGTGACAATAACAAGACTGACTATTGGGGGCCCATTGTCTGACTGATGAAACATGAGCCAGGACTCTGAGAATTCTAAACTGAGATCCAGCAGAGTCACATTATGTGCACGGACACTAAGCCAGAGGTGAAGACAGATTTGTATTACCTTAGTTTCTTACTACTTTGTGTTTTTTTTTTCAAACTGACAATGAGACAGGGCTAAATGGTGACACCTCATTCACTGTAATAGAAGAGCACAGTTATACCTTCCCAACTCCAAGAGGCTGGAGACAGGCCATCCTTGCTTCACCCTTTGAAGGGGTTCAGCATGCCCTCACCAAATTATGCCAGCTTTGTTAGTCAGTGAGGAGAACACAACCATCCTTCCTTTCCCCATATCCACAAGTCTGACTTTGCTCCCAGTTAAGGCAGTGGGCATTTTGAAAGGTACAGAAGCACACACCAGGCCAGTTTCATTAAAGGAATATAGGACATACAGATACTATGTTTTTCAAGCAAAAATGTCTATACAGGTTATAGAAATTTACTCACCCAGTGGTGGTTGGGCACAGCTCTCGTCCCCCTGCCAACAACCACACCAGTTGTCTGCTTCTCAGTACTCTGATCAGATCACATTCAGTCTCATTTTCAGAGTCACACAGTCCCTAATGACTTCATACCCGATCCAAAAAGACTCCAACTCCACATCCAGTGTTCTTTATACCCCTTATCTCACTAGTCCTTACTCCTTTTGTCTCAGGGAGTTTCCACACCATCTTCATTGGTGGGAAGTAGGAGAACCCAGACTCTCCCTACACTCCAGGTTCTCCAGAATCCTGGTAGAGAGCAGTTAAGATCTGCTTCCTTAGACCCTTTGTTATTTCTCTGAATTATTTATTTCTTTGGCTTGAAGCTAGGCCCTTTGCCCCAGAACCTTTCCGGGCTCTACAGACATTTTTTAGGGCTTATAGCAAACAACACTTCCCTAGGCTTTCTTGAAAACTTTATTCCTGCCTTTTTACCCAGGCTCAGCACAGGAACTCTTCACTCCTATAGCTTCTCTAAGTCATTTTTCCAGACTGTGTCTAACATTTCCTTCTCAGGAATGGTTAGTAAAGCTCAGCTATCTTCCTTCTACCCTAAAGTCTTTCCTTTATATTAACTACACAGCTCCATTCCAGCTGGATCTTATTCTTAATTGAGCCTGACACACCCTTTTGTTGCCACCAGGTGCCTTAACTGAGGTCTCCAGCTCATTTAAATCACTTTCTGTACCAGGGTGGGACTAGGTATTACCCATCACACATGTGTTTATTAAATCAGCACAATTCAGATTTTGTTAGACTCTTTGTACATTGTCAATAGCAATATGGGAGTTGGCTTTCAAAAGAACATTCAAGCTGTGGCATGACTGGCATATTGGAATGTACTTTTAAAATAGCCCTTCCCAATTACACTAGACCTGTACTTCTAGTTTTGGGGTTAATGCAAATCCAATTTAAGGGCTATCCACATGTAACAGACAGTGTTGATTTCAATGAACTTAATGCTTGTCTAATAATATACTATTCGTGTCCAGGATATTTTATTACCAAAACAGAATGAAGTACAGAGATCACTAAAGTGAGTAATTAATGAAAGTTAATTGTTGCTCAGCACCAATAGATAGCTGTATAGCTGAAGGACTTGAAAAGGATCTGTGATAAAGAGCTGCTAATAGTTTTAGCAATTTGCAGGGGGAATCCAAGTTTCAGTCTAGGAATTACTAGAATGATCTAGATATGAAATTAGGAAAGTAGGTGCAATCCATGAAGATACTTAGGCTTTGTCTACACTAGCACTTTTGTCAGCAAAACTTTAGTTGGTCAGGGGTGTGATTCACCTACAAAACTGTGTTGGTCAGCGGTGTGATTCACCTACAAAAGCGCTGATGTAGACAGCACTACATCAGCAGGAGAACATTTTCTACTGACATAGCTACTACCGCTCATTGAGGGTGTTTTAATTATGCCAGCTGGAGAACTCTCACCTGCTGGCAGAGAGCAGCTATATAGGAGAGCTTAGAGTGGCACAGCTATAGCATTATAACTGGGCCGCTATAAGGTCCATGATGCAGACATAGCCTTAGTCCTCAAGTCCTATTTTTGGGCATCACTGCAATCCACAAAATTCCTGCTCAGCTCCACCTAATCCTGTAGGCACCTCTATTGTTGCCGCTGACCTTGCATATTACAGTCTTACTCAGAGACCCCAGAGGCCTATCTACCATGTAATCCCAGAGCAATTCACAAACCTGGAAAGACAGCTATTTGGCCACCTAAATCCTGTCCAGTAGTTGTGCTTAGCGGCCATCCCTGGCTGTTCTGTGGAGTTAGGTGGCCTCTGAGCACACCTATCAGAGTGGGCCCCACACACAACTTGGGCAGCAAAATTCTCTCCAGTTCATGGATCAGAAGCAAAGATAGGTTTCCTCCTATGACAGAGCTTAGCCTCTTAGAAGGTCTGCATCTCCCATTTTCTGCCTTAGGAGGTTCCCTGCATAGCATGTTGCCTTTTGTGGATCATGGTCTAAGGTGCCTCTCTCCCCACATTTGTTGTATAGGAGCCTAGGTGCCCAACTCAGAATGTGTAGATCGCAGTATCATTTTCTAGGGGCCCAAAAGTTAGGCAGCAGGATGCTGAGTCTCAGCATATAAATCCCTTCCTGGACCTGGGCGCTTGTCCCTAACATGATTATTCTTTTTTCCCCCCAAACCAAGTTTTATTTTTGCCATGTCACCAAATGACTACACGTCTGGAACAATTTGGTATGAGAGCAGCATGCGATGAATGAAAGAGCATTGACTGAAATTGAAATAGCCTCTTACTCTTTTGAAGTGGTTACTAAAGACATATACCAACCCTTAAGCCTGTCAGTGTTGATTGGTTATTATTTATATAGAGCCGTTCTCTCACTAAAAGTTTGCTCTAAGGCCTCAAATTCTGATTTAAAAGAAAGAACTGAAAGCAATCTTTTACATGCATAGTGATGGTAATTTAATAAAGCAGTAAGTGCACCCAGTCATTTTTCTATCTAAGCAACTGTTATTATCTAGAATCAAGCTATGACTAGAAGAAATCTTACAGTTCATAAAGCCCAATCGCCTGTAACTAGTACAGGTTATTCCCTTACACTATTATCTTGAGTGTGTTAGCCTGTGCGTGGGGGGGGGATCCATCTAAATTACGCAACTTCAGCTATGTGAATAGCGTAGCTGAAGTCGACGTACTTAGATCGACTTACCGCGGTGTCTTCAATGGAGTTAGCTGACTGCTGTTGCTCCCCCATCGACTCTGCCTGCACCTCTCGTGGCAGTGGAATTCAGGAGTTGACGAGAGAGTGCTTGGAGGTCAATTTATCGCATCTAGACTAGATGCGATTAATCAACCGTCTCTGGATTGATCGCTGCCCGCCGATCTGGCAGGTAGTGTAGACATACCCTTAGCTAATCTCTTTTGGAACACTTTCATCAATAGGAACTTAGTTACCTCTATTAGCAGCTGATCTAGTCTCCATGGAGATTTTGATTATTTGTGTTATTTACTGGGTCTATTTTTAAATATTAATACAAATGATGAGAAAAAATATTAAAACCAAAGTCACTAAACAAGGTCAAATCACACTTCCACTTGTAATTAATAGGTGAATTTTTTTTTATCTCCAATAGTTCCCAATTTTTGTTAAACCCAGATGCCGTTGGAGGGTTTTCTTTTCTTCCAATGAACTACAGTAAAATATCTGCCAGCAATTAATAAAGCAGTCACTATTCTGTAACCCTTATTCATTTGGGGCCTGATTAAACTTTCAGACTTTTCACTTTCTTTATTTGGAGTTGAATCAAGTTGAAACTTGGATCCAATGAGACTTGGATCCATAAATTGTACTCACATGAGTAGTCCCATTTACTTCAATCAGACAATCTGCTTGACTAAGGACTACATGTGTACTATGGGAGCACGTTCAGGCCCTGTATATCTCTGTGATGGATGAAAAAAATTAGTCGGTCTTAAATAGGGATGTTTTGGAGGGATGCCATACATGCTACTTTTAAACAGATTTTTAGCTGGTTTAAATAGGCATAGTGTGATGGACTTATGATGATTTCTACTGGCTAAAGTTCTGATCTTTTATTCTCATAATTCGAATGGATCCCATTAATTGATACCTATAGTCTATGATGAATGTTTTCTATTTGTATGATAGATAGATAATTATAGCTAGCTTTAAATACCGTATTCCTGGGAGCCTAGTGGTACAATCTTTGAACATGAACGAAGCAAAGCAATTATTCCATTGATTTCAATGGGCTTTAGATCAGGTCCTTTGTTACTAGGGATGGAAGAATTCACTTTCCCAAATTTCAAACCCATTCTAACATTATGGGCTTGAAAGTTCAACTCAGAAATAAATGTTAGTATGTTCTCATGAAATAACTTGAAAGAGAGTAAAAAGTGCAGAGAAAAAAAAATCCAACGGGGAAAAAAAATATCTATCAACCATGCAGATATTGGCCTGGTCCCCACTAGGGCTTAACGTCAACTTTAGCAAGCTAAAGTCGATTTAAGCCTGTACCCGTCCTCACATGCATGCCCTTAAAGTCGATTTAAGAAGACCTTAAAATCGACTTCTGTACTCCTCCCTAACGAGAGGAGTAGCTGAAATCGACCTCTCTCTGGGTCGATTGTGATCTAGTGAGGATGCATGTGACTTTAAGCCTCTGACCTTCGGAGCAGCTCCACAGACTCCCCCCCCCCCCGCCCGCCCGAGCAGCCCCGTGCCGGACCCCCGCCCGCCCGAGCAGCCCCGCGCCGGACCCCCCTCCCCGTGCAGCTCCGTGGACCCCCCCGCCCGCCCGAGCAACCCCGCGCCGGACCACCCTCCCCGTGCAGCTCCGTGGACCCCCCGCCCGCCCGAGCAACCCCGCGCCGGACCCCCCCGCCCGCCCGAGCAGCTCCGCGGACCCCCCCAGTCCGCCCGAGCAGCCTCGCGCCGGACCCCCCCGCCTGAGCAGCTCCGTGGACCCCCCCCGCCCACCCGAGCAGCCCCGCATCGGACCCCCCCGCCCGAGCAGCTCCGCGGACCCCCCCCCACACACCTGCCCGAGCAGCCCCGCGCCGGAACCCCTCGCCCGTGCAGCTCCACGGAACTCCCCGCCCGCCCGAGCAATCTCGCGCCGGACCCCCCACACCCGAGCAGGTGCAAGTCTACTTTAGAAAATCGACTTAAGGGAAATCGACCTACTGCTGTAGTGAAGACATACCCATTGTGACAACCACTAATCCCCATTGATCAGATTCATACACTGCTAATTGATGGACCTTTTAAATAGAAACTTGATCTCTCCTACTACTTTGATCTCTCCTCCTACTACTCTACTAGTAGATCTACTACTACTACTAAATCTACTTACTACTTGATCTCTCCTACTACTTTTAAATAGAAACTTTGATCTCTCCTACTAACTTCACTAAATTCAAATTAATCCACATGAACTTTCACATGTGAGATGTATAAATGGACAAAATTTCTTTGAAGATTTTGGGGTATATTGGACCACGCATTTTTCCCACTGGCTTCATGGTTGAGAACCACCTAGAGACAGTGTAGGATAAATGAAGATGTATAGCCAGGTGAAGAGGGGAATAGGAGAGATTAATCACATGTGGAGGTGAGAGTTCAGCTGGATAGAAATAGAGTCCATCACTGCATAATTTACTAAATTAATTGTAGTCCCACCAGTTTCCCAGGTCTGGCAAACCTACGAAACAGTGTATCTATTTACAAGAGGGACATTTTTTTTAAAATGTGAGTTAGTAAAAATGATTAGAAACATCATTTAGCACAGAGGTGGACAAACAGCCCGTGGACCACATCCAGCCTGGCCCCTGAGATCGCCGGTGAGGCTCCCCCTCTGCAGCCGCCACGTGAGTAGCGCTTTGGGGGACGGGGCTGCGTGGCCGCGTGTCTGGCTCTAGTCACCGTTCTGAGTGGCATGGGGCCAGGGCCAGAGGTTGGATAAGGGGGCAAGGAGTCCCAGGGGGCAGTCAGGGAACAGGGAGCGGTTGGATAGGGCAGAGGTTCTGAAAGAGTTGTCAGGGGATGGGGAACAGATGGGGGCTTGGATGGGGTGTGGGAGTCCTGGGGCACTGTCAGGGAGCTGGGGTGTCGATAGGCGTTGGGGCAGTCAGGGACAGGGAGGGGGAGTAGGGGCTGGGGTCCCAGGGTGGGGGTGGTTGGGGCAGGAGGTCTCTGGAGGGGGCAGTCAGGGGATAAGGAGCAGGGGGGCTTAGATACAGGGGTGGGGTCTCAGGGGATTGGTTAAGGGTGGTGGGTCTCTTGAGGGGGTAGTCAGGGGAAGAGTGAAGGGGGTTGGATGGGTTGGGAGTTCTGAGGTGGGCAGTCAAGGGACAGGAAGTGGGAGGGGGCAGATAGGGGCATGAGGCCACCATGCTATTTGGGGAGGCACAGCCTTCCCTGCCCAGCCCTCCCTACAATTTTGAACCCCCACATGGCCCTCAGGCCAAAAAGTTTGCTCACCCCAACTTAGCACCTACTCTAGGCTCAGTTTAGCACCTTAATGAAGAAATAGATTTAAATTAAACTGATACAAACCAGATTTACATCCATTTAAGAGCGTCCACACAGGGGTTAACCCCAAATCAATTTTTAAACAATTTTAGTTAAAATCAAATCACTTTGTAAAGTAGACAAGGCAGATCCGCTGTCTACATAAGAAAGCTTCACTAGTTTACGCTAAAAGTTAGATTTTAGTCGAACCAGCATAACCCTGTCATAAGGGTGGAGGGTGCCTTGCCTGGGTGGGGCTATGTTATCTGAGACAAGTGATGTAAGAGTTTCCCTGCATTGAGGGAGGGAGGAGACTCAAGCCCATGAGGAAGGGAGGAGCTAAAAGTCAGTTCCATCTTGGCTGGCCTCGAGGCAGGAAGCAAAGGCCAAGGGGGGGGGGGGAGTTCATCTCTGGCTGTAGAGATAACTCAGCTTTTCTTCTCTTAAACTTCTACTTAGCTGATGTGAGTAGAACCATTTGATTCTATTAAGTCGGTGCCTTTTGGGGTGTTCTTTCCGTTTCAGAAGGGAATTAGGAAACCCCAAATTGTGAAGTGTCTGTATCTCTGTTTTAACCTTTTTCTTTATTAAATCTTCTAGTTATAAAACCATCTGGTTTATTTCCCTTAGGGTTTTCTCTGCTTCCAGTCTGGGAAGGGAGAAGGGGAGGGAAATAGGGACCAGGGCAGCTAAGTGTATAGCTGGGGTGTGGAGACTGTCTCTCCTTACCGTCAGGTTAGATGGGGGAGGGGGAAAGCAGCCTCCAGGAGCCTGTCTCTTCAACGAGAGGAGAGGAGGCGGGGAGGTAAATAGCCTTCAGGTGTCTGACTTTGGCCCTCGGGGAGGGGGGACAAAGATAGGGTGGGGAAGTTCGGGGGCCCCCCAAGGTTTTGGAAGTATACCCAAATGGTGGCAGCAATTGGTAACCCCAAAAACCCCACTGGTAAAAAGGGGGGTGTTTCGGGGTGTAGGACTTAATTAGGGCTGGGAGCAGCTAAGTTAAGTGGTTTGGCTAGTAAAGAGTCCCAGCTTTTGTGCTCAAGAGCATAAGGGTTGGGGTACCAGAAGCTTACAAACCCTTTGTGGACATTCTAATGTTGGTTTAAGAGGGGCTTATTTTGGTTTAGTTTAAATCCATTAGGAATCCGTTTAAGATAAATAAGCCCCTCTTACCCAAAAAAGGGGGTCCAGACAGAGATTTGCCCTTGTTTGACCACAGTCACTTTACAGAACCAACAGAGTCCTGTGGCACCTTTAACAGATGCATTAGAGCATGAGTGTTGGAGGGTGAATACCCACTTCGTTTGATACATGCAGTGGACATGCATCCATTGCATGTATCCAATGAAGTGGGTATTCACCCTCGAACGCTCGCATCTGTTAGTCTATAAAGGTGCTACAAGACTCTGTCGTTTTTGCTGATCCAGACTTTTGCAGATCCTGATACTTTACAAACCCAGTGGGAGTTGTACGGCAACTTTCTCCCCAAGGGTATGTCTTCCCTACAGCATTAGTTCGATTTCCTTTCATTCGATTTTCTAAAGCAGACTGTATAAAGTCGATTTTGTGCGTCCCCACAAAGCACAGCAAGTCGACAGTGTCTGTCCTTATAACTTTTGCAAGCGTCGACATAGGGAGTGTTGCACTGTGGGTAGATATCCCACCGTGCCGGGAGTCCCCAGCAGGCACCACCTTTCAGGGCAGCCAGGCACGCTCCCCAGGGGACCAGTCCCATGCCCGCCCAAGCAGCTCCGCGGACCCCCCGTGCCCACCTGAGCAGCTCCGCGGACCCCCCTGCCCGTCTGAGCAGCTAGCTCCGCGCCGGCTCCCCCCCCCCGCCCAGCTCCGCGGACCCCTGCTCGGGCGGGCGGGGGTGGTCCGCGAAGCTGCTCGGGTGGGCAGGCGGGGGGGGGGGGGGAGCCGGCGCAGAGCTAGCAGCTCGGGCGGGAGCCAGCGCGGACCTGCTCGGGCGGGCACGGGTGGGGAGCCGGCGTGGAACTAGCTGCCTGGGCGATTACGGGGGGGGGGTCCGCGGAGCTGCTCAGGCGGTGGTGGGGGGGGAGCTGACACGGAGCTAGCTGCTTGGGCGGTCATGGGGGAGGGGGGGCGCGCGGGGCTGCTCAGGGGGGGAGGGGCGCGGAGCTGCTCGGACTGGTGGCTGGTCCCCTGGGGAGCAAACGGACATTGCGGAAGTTCGGAGGCTTAATGTCACATGCATCCTCACTAGTTCACAATCGACCCCGAGAGGTCGATTTCAGCGCTACTCCTCTCGTTAGGGAGGAGTACAGAAGTCGATTTTGAGGTCCCTTTAAATCGACTCAAAGGGCATGCATGTGAGGACAGGTACAGGTTTATATCGACTTATCGACGTTAAGCCGTAGTGGGGACCAGCCCCGAGACACTGTCGCCTCCCGGCGCCTGGCTGTCCTCACAGTGCGTTTGTGAGGAGGCCTGGCGCACAAGCCCCTGCCAGCTCCAGCCTGTCCCGGAGACACTTTGATCCCATATCCAGAAAGCGCCTGCAAAGCCGGCTGTAGCCGAGCTCCCCGGTCACAGGCCAGCGGGGGAGCCCGCCCGGCTCGCTCCTCTCCCGGAGCGCGCAGCCAGCTTCCCTCCGGCCTTTGTGTCTCGGCAGCCGGCCCCACCCGCCCCGCGGCAGCGGCGGCTCCGGGGCTGCAGGTGGCGCCGTGTGTCCCGATCCCAGACCTGGGCGGGCTCTGCGGCGCGTCCCCGGAGCCGGGACCGAGCGAGCGAGCGCCAGGCGGTCCGGGGCCCGGCATGGGGCTCTGTCTGCCCTGCTTGGGGGGAGCCGCCGAGGACGTGGTGGAGACGCCCGACCCGGTGAGTGCGGCGCCCCCGGGAGCCCAGCGCCTCTCCCCGACACGCCCTGGCTGGGCCGCGGGCCCCGCGCTCCCCGGCCCCTCCGCGCTCCAGCTGGGCAGGGGGGACCCCCACGCTCCGGAGCAGGCGCCCCCGCCGTTCAGCTCCTCCCCCGAGCGGCTCTTTGCCGGGCTAGCGCTCAGCTCGGTGCTGCTTCTATTTGTGTCGGGTTTGAAATTGCCCAGGAGAGAGGCGACTTCCCAGGGCGCGGGCTCCCCGGCACTGCGGGGTTGAAATAACGCGGCAGAGCAGAGGCGGGGTAATCGCACCTGCCCTGGTCCTGCCTAAGGGCTGAACCTCTCTGGGCTGGGATCGGGCAGCCCCCCTGGGGGGAGCCGTGAGAATTGGTGCCTCCCAAAGGTGCGCCCAGAACGTACTCCAGTGACATCCACGCAGATCCCATCAAAAGACTGCGTTTTATCTATTTATTTTGGGGGCAGAGAGAATTAAGCCCTCGATGTATAATTAAGGGTTAAATGTACCCTTTAATTTTTTTAAAAAACGTTGATAAAGCGCTATGGCCCTGCAAGATCCAGGCACCTTCAAGGTTTGTTTTTGTTAAGTACATTTTGCTTTAAAGGGACACCATCAGTTTGAAAAAAATAATTTTGTAAGAAAATTTTCGCCTTAATTTAGGTCTTACTTGTAACTGAAGGAAGTTGATGGGCAAACAGTTTCTCATTCTGTCTTGTCTGCTTGAGGTATTTGATAGCTCTTGGTACAACAGTTGCACTCTTCCCCTCATACAGACCGGATCTTGCAAGTATTTGCACATATGGGTAGTGTCATATGAATGTTTTCCAGTCAGTTTCTTCCTGGATTGGCAGGGAGTAAGAGGGAACAGAGAAATTATAAACATCAACAGAAAATTCTTAAGAACTAAAAAACAAAATCCAAACATACTTTTAAAAATTAGTTTGTCAAATTAAATATCATTTTAAAATCTTTTAAAACATTGAAAATCCTGTTATTTATTTTTTACTGTCCAAAAGTCTAGGTGCTCTTCTGTACAACTGTCCTTCTACTAGCAGATACTGCAGGGTCAGTACCTCACCACACATCATGTAACCAAGAGAACAAAAACCATATGGTACGACCCCTTCTTCTTAGCATGTGTGCAACATGCTTCATGAGGCATGTGACCAGGATTCGTCACCAAATTTGGTCCACTACTTGGATCATTAGTTTCCCCAGTCTGCATACTGACGAGGAGAGTCACGTGAATGCTGATCCATGCCCATAGGTGCCAACTTTCCCCGACGCCGGTGGGTGCTTGTGCCCCCCCTCCGCCCCAACTTCACCCCTTCCCCACTGTCCCTGCCCCAACTCCATCCCCTCCCTGCCCCTATTGGACCACTTCCCCAAATCCCCGCCTCCTCCCCCAAGTACACCATGTTCCCCCTCCTCCCAGCCGCACACAACAGCTATTTCATGGTGCAAGC
Organism: Sternotherus odoratus; assembly: GCA_032164245.1. Taxonomy (NCBI): domain Eukaryota; kingdom Metazoa; phylum Chordata; order Testudines; family Kinosternidae; genus Sternotherus; species Sternotherus odoratus. The sequence goes on along the minus strand of JAVMKO010000006.1, from coordinate 72,948,168 downwards.
ACTGGGAAGGAAGGGTAGGGTGACCAGATGTTCCGATTTTGGGGTCTTTTTCTTATATAGGCTCCTATTACCCCCTCCCCATCCCAATTTTTCACACTTGCTGTCTGGTCACACTAGGGAAGTGGGAGAAGCAGGATGTGGCGGTGCGCTCGGGGGGGAGGGGGAGGGAGAGGAGGCGGAGTGGAGGTGAGCTGGGGTGGGGCGCTGCACCCACCAATTTTTCCCTATGGGTGCTCCAGCCTCGGAGTACCACGGAGTCAGTGCCTATGTCCATGCCCCCACTTAAGCCTGAAACCTCTAACATGGACTAAAATTAACACAATTTGGAGTCTGTCAGTCACGGGTGTCCTCCACTTGATGTATCTGCAGGAGCACAGAGAGATCTGGAGGGACCATCTCTTAAGAGGGAGAGGGTAATTCTGTCTTTATGCCCATATACTTGGTCTCTCTGTTACTCTCCTGTTTGTTATACATACCCTCCTACTAGAAACTTTACTAAGACGGTGAACTCATTTCACGTATGCCATTTATTTCTGACATGGGTACCAATCTTCCTAGCATAGTTCCCTGCATCCTTGTGGAAATCATGGGCTTAGGGGCCCATGCTAGCTGACCTGATTGACGTGATTGTTGGATCAGTATCACAGTTGCGATGTAACTGGTAAGGAAGTAAATCTGCTTTTGTAACTCTGGAAAACAGTGGAGCCTGGTTTTAGTGAACTTGCATTCAGTGAAAATCCAGTTATAGTAATAGCTATTCTAATGACAGTTGTTTTATAAATGTCACTATCAGAGGTTCCATGGTGTTTGTTTTTCAAATATTTATTTCATGAGCCCTCCGGGAAAACAGCAATCTCAGTTTTCTTTTCTCCTCAAATGACAAGAACATCTTTTGCACTGTGTCCATTTCTCTGCCATATAAATACCTTCTTATTTTATGTTTCATCTTAGAGTGATTTTTTTTTGCGGTAAAAATGCAAGTCATCTGAAATGTGGCCTTGTAATGGATATATCTGCATAATATTAACTACTGTTACTCAAAGACTGGAATACATCATAGCAGCAATAACACTCTATCATCTTAGTAACCAAAAGCATACTGTCCTTACTTTAATACTTAAAACAGAGAGAAGAAGCAGCTGCCATTTGACTTAAGTTCAGAATTTGATTAAATAACTTCCATTGTTCATATGAATGACAAGGAACAGGCGTGGGGTAGTCTATGCATTATATCATTTAATCTTTTTTGAAACTACTATATTTTCATTGTTAATTTCTTCTGCTTTCTCTACTACAGTGGAATATAACTCCTTTTTTCAAATTTTCTGTAGGAAAGTAAAAGAAGACAACTTGCAGAAGCCGCAGAAAAGAGGCAGATGGAGGTAACATTACATTTATTCAGAAACTTATGTAGCCACTGGTTTTAATATGGAAAATACCAGAGGTGTCTCTGCTGAAATGCAGCTGAACAGCATACATGGACTATAGGCAAGTGGAATTTATCATTGCACTTGGCTGTCATGTTACTAATTTGATGGGTATAATGTATTGGATGGGTATTTATACAATGATGTCATGGAACATTGGCAGGGATTTTGAAAGGAGCTTAAGATAGTTAGGCATCTGACTCCCATTGAAATTCAAATGGCTATTAGCGCCGTTGAAAAATCCCTGCCATTATAAAATGTGAATGCAAAGCCGGAAAGTTCTTTTAAACCAGAGATTGGCAACCTTGGCACGTGGTACCACAGGGTAACTACCCTTAGTGGGCCCCGCCGATTTGTTTACTTGCCGGTTTGCCGATCGCGGCTCCCACTGGCCGTGGTTCGCTGTCCCAGTCCAATGTGGGCTGCGGGAAGTGGCGGCCAGCACCACGCCGCTTCCCACAGCCGCCATTGGATCGGGAAGCGAACCACGGCCAGTGGGAGCTGCAATTGGCAAAAAAGAAGTAATAGTTGGAAACGCATACAGAAGCCTAAAGCAATAGAACTGTAGCCTTATTTGCATCTTACCAGACTTTTTTTAAACACTGCGTAATCTAAATTCTCTATATTGTCTAGATGAATTTCAAATATGCAGCTGAAATCTGAAGATAATGAATGTGTGTATTGTATGAACATTGTTGGTGGTTCTCTGTATAGTTTGTTGGCCTTTTGCTGGTATAGGCTTGTTCTGCTTCCTACGTTTAAAAGAGCATGATTCATATTTGAGTCATGAATAAAAGCACTTTCTAAATTACTATAGCAGCATGTGAGTAATATTTAAAGGCCTTTTTATTAGAACTTTTTTGGTTTGCTTTGGACTACATCTTAATTAAAAAATAATATTTAATACATTTACAGTGCTTTGAATCTCCAAGTACTTTCTAAGTATGTATACTTGCAACAACCCTGAGTGGTAGGTAGATAAATACCATATAGGAAGAGAGATAGTAGATCGGGGTGGCCAAGCTGAGCCTCAGAAGGAGCCACTATTTACATTGCCAAAGAGTCACAGTAATATGTCAGCAGTTCCCCGCTCCCCGCCACTCCTAGTGCCTCCTGCCCACCGGAAGTCCACTGATCAGTAACCTCCCCCCCACCTTTGGATCAGCTTCATGGCATGCAGGAGGCTCTGAGGGGGAGGAGGAGGAACAAGGGCACAGCAGGCTCAGGGGAAGGGGTGGAGTGGGGTCAGGGCCTGTGGAAGAGCCAGGGGTTGAGTAGTGAACACCCCCGGCACATTGGAAACTATGGGCTGGTCTTCACTACAGGGGGAGATTGACTGCAGATATGCAACTTCAGCTATGTGAATCATGTAGCTGAAGTTTGCGTATCTCCAGCCAACTTACCTGCCGTCCTCACGGCGGTCGGCGGCACGCTCCCCCGTTGACTCCAGCTTGCGCCTCCCGGCAAGCTGGAGTTCTGGAGTTGACGAGGGTGCCGCGAGCGATCGATTTTTCGCCTCTTCACCAGAGGTGAGAAATCGATCACTAACAGATCGAACGCTACCCACCGATCCGGCGGGTAGTGAACACAAGCCCTTGATACCTGTAGCTCCAGCCTATACAGTCGGAGCCTATACAAGGAGCTGCATATTAACTTCTAAAGAGCCGCATGTGGTTCCAGAGCCACAGGTTGGCCACTCCTGTAGTAAATGATGGAAACAGAAACTAAGTAAAGCTCCTATTCTGCAAGAATGTAACTTGACACAAGAGTAGAGTATTGTGTGTGTCCGTCCATCCATCCTTCCATCCTAATATACTGTTCAGATCACCCCACTTCATCTTTACTTCATATTTTATATTGCATCAACAGCTTAATGACTGTCTTCATGTTCTTACTCCATCTATGGTCTCGCTGTGTCACAACTCTGCTCTGACTGATATCAGTCACCATCACACTGGATTTGTGCTAACAGTCTGTTCCTCTTTCCTCTCAGCATAGATGTATCCTTATTTTTTCTGTTGCTCACATGTAGTGTTATAGCTCTTAAATTATGAACTAGAAGTGCATTACAAATTCTGTAAAGTTCAGATTTCAAAATAAGAGGGGAAAAAGCTATTGTGTACAGCCTTGGTATTCATGTTTTAGAATCTTATATCTCTCTAATTTAGTTACTTATATGGCTCCATCACCATAGTATCTCAATCTTTTAATGTATATATCTTCACAACACCCCTATGAGGTAGGGGAAAGTACTATTAACCCTATTTTACAGATGGACAATTGAGGCACAAATAGTGACTTGCTCAGGGTCACAGAGGATATATGTGGTAGAGGAATTGAACCTTGGTTTCACACATCCTAAGCTGTGCCCCTGACCGCTTGGCCATACAGTTCTGCTGCATGTAAAATTCCCATTGACTTCTGTGGTAGGGTGCACATAAGGACTGAAGATGTGGAAACTAAATCCATCATATCCCCTCAGGAATTATTGTAAATTGTAATCCGTCTTCTTGGCTAACAGCTCTCTGTTAGCCATAGGAAGCCCCCTACTTGCAGGAATCCATGTGGTAAGTGAAGGTGGGGCAGTGGTTCTACACTAAAATAACAATTTTGGTTCTTGGTTGCAGCTGACAGCCTGAACCATCCTTTTTAAGTTACAGTTCAATCGGTGAGGGCAAGAATAGGGAGCTCATATCAACTGGAAAAACTGCAGGATCAAAGTACATGGGAATTCTTGAAGGGGAGTTTAATTGTAAAACATTTAATTTTACAATTTGAATACAAACCAAATGCATTTACTCATTAAATTATGCCCAGCTGGATATACAAATAAAAATGAAAGACTAACCCATTGCAATCACTGACAAATACTGTGCAATGTGTAAACACACTAGCATGTGTTACATAGTAGTATTAATTAGTGTTTCAATATTGCTTCCAAATAGAAACCCACAAAATATAGTTGCCAAGATTTTATTTCTTTGGAAGGAAACTGGACTGAAATATTTTATCTTGGACTGCAATCTTATTTTCCTAAAGGCCACCTCGCGGGGTGTTAAGAACCCATATGCTGTGGAGCAAAAGAAAAAGAAACAGGAGGAAATGGAGAAACAAATCTCATCTTCAAGCTCTGGAGGAGGAGGAGGAGGACTTAGAGTAAGTTTTAAGATTTACTTTGTTAAATCCTTTTTTAAATGTTTGGTTTTAGATTTAACTAGCTTTATTAGTAAGTTCAGTTTTGTCTGTATACATCTTAAAGAACTATACAAAATAAAGTAAGCACGAATAGAAAGAGGTAAACTTAACATGTCCCAAACGGAAGTTTCTTTCTAGATCCTTCTGACCCACTTCCATTCTCAGCAGTTATTAACAGTATCACCCTTCTCCCAGTCACTGAAGCCAATCGTCTGAATCCTATTTAATTTCTTCTTTCCTGACCCACTTATCAAGGTTGTGTAAAAATTTTGTAAATGCTTCAATTCCTCTCAAGTTTCTAAGATGCAACCTTTCCTTTTTATTCCCAGAGCAAAATCTTATTCAGTCTCTTTATCCCACATTGACTATTGCAGCTGCCTCTTCTTAAGATGTCTCTAATACCCATTTGATCCTTCCCTCCAATCCATTCCAAATGCAGCTTTTAAGATCATTCATCTTCTTTCATGTTGTCTTATTATATCACCCCTTCCCCCCTTTGAATTCTTCCACTAGGTCTCCCTTTTGTACCACAAAGCGCAAGCTACTTTTCCTAACCTTCAAGGCTTTTCACAGCTCTGTCTTTCTCCACTTATCCACTCCTGTCTCTTATTGCATTGCTTCCATCCTCTCTGCTCCACCATTAATGCTAATGTTGATTTCCCATTTATCAACTTCTCCCACAACCGCATTCACACCTTATTCCAAGCTGCTCCCGGCACATGGAACACCCTTACTTACCGTACTTGTAAGGTGGCAACCTCCTTCAAGAACTATGTTTTTACCTCTGTGCTTATAAGAAATTATCAAATTAATAATAAACAGACAAGGAGGCAGTTATGTACATTTGGTGTACATCTGTTTTTTTCCTCTACATATTATATATGATGATTTCCCTCTCCCTTATCTTTTTTAATAAGTTGCTGCTTTCCGTTTAGGTGGTAAACTCTTTTTGGGACAGGGATAGTATCTAGGACAGAGGTGGGCAAACTATGATCCATGGGCCACATCCGGCCCGCAGGACCTTCCCTCCCAGCCCCTGAGCTCCTGGCCTGGGAGGCTAGCCTCCGACCCCTCCCCTGACCCAGTGCCGCGCGATGGCGTGGATGGCTCCAGCCAGGTAGCCCGGCTGTCTGTCCTGGTGCTCTGGGCGGCATGGCTGTAGCACTGCCAGCCACTGGTGCTCGAGGTAGTGTGGTAAGGGAGTTGGGGAATTGGATAGAGGACAGGGGAGTTTGGGGTGGTGATCGGGGTGTTGATAGGAGTCGGGGGGACAGGATGGGGAACAGGGAGGTTAAATGGGAGCAGGGGTCCCGGAGGGGCAGTCAGGAGTGGGAGAGATTTGGGGCTGGTCAGGAAGAAGGGGTGATTAGAAGGGGCAGGGGTCCTGGTGGTGGGGCACAGTCAGAAATGAGAGGAGGGGTTGGATGGGGCAGAGGTCCCAGGGGGAGGCAGTCAGGGCAGGAGGTCTGGGGACAGGGAGGGGTGGATGGAGCAAGAGTCCCAGAGGGTGGGTCAAGGGGTAAGAAGCAGGGGGGGGGGCTGGATAGGGGGCAGGAGCTGGGCCATGCCTGGCTGTTTGGGGAGACATACGCCTCCCTAACCAGTACTCCATGCAATTTCAGAAACGCAATGCGGCCCTCAGGCCAAAAAGTTTGCCCATCTCAGATCCAGAAAGATGTGCATCCTCTTGTTGCACATCAAAAGTATTGATGGATTTGAATGAAATACATGGACTGTAATGAATTACTGAGTTTACTGCATACATGCAACTTTGTTTTATGTTTTTAGTGGCAGGTTGGATAAACAGGTGTGGCATTTGAAAAGAAGAGGGTCAAATACTGCCAATAACTTGCCAGGTTCTGCAGTTGAGTGGCACTTATTCATTGTGTGGCTTTTGCTGTTTGCATATGAAGATTCAACAGTACTTTGCCATCGCAGTAGGGCAGAGGATAGAGGTCTACGCGAAGAATATTGTTCAAATAGAATGCAAAACAAAGGTGGCCAAAACTTGTCATTTTTTAAACGTCTCATGCTTCAGATTTTGGGTGGGGTTGAGAGTGGGAGAAGCACAGTTATTTGGGAATTAAGTTAGTATTTAATGGTGATAGAGTGAATGTATTATATTTCTGCTCTTGAAACTAACTTATGCACAGCTTGGGTAACGTTTAGAGTGTATGGGTTTTTCTTTTGTTTTAGTGTTTATTTAAAGTTTTGTAATGAAGTTTGCCTCTTTGTAAAAAAAAAAAAAAGGTCATCTTCTCTAGATACTTATTGTTAAATAAATGTGCTGCTGTTCACTTCTTCTGTACTAATTATTGGTTGATCACCTGTGAATTTAGTGCCTTTAAAAGGATTTTGGAAAAGCTTGGCTTCTGCAAACTAAAATGTTGTGAAATGTGCTATAAAAAAACCCCTTTGAATTATAATTGCTTTTCATGCTTTTACTGAGGTAAATATTTTATGTGGTCTTATGCCTGTTCTCTTTTAACTGATTTCCCAATTATGGATTTCTTTTGAGTACATAATTGTATTATATGTACTGGAAGTTAATGCTGTTAGCTAAATTAAACGTTGCTGGCTATGTTGTTCTTTTTTGCAGCACAAGGGGGGGGTGGTGTACTTCTGAAAATATTTTAAAAAGTAGAAAAAGAAAAGACCTATTAGGTCATTTCTGGATTAGTTTATTTCCTAAAAGCTTCTGTACTACTTGGGTGGCTTAACTATATATAGTACAATAATATTTGCCAAGTGCTAGAAGCACTTTTACTGCTCTTTTGTATCAAGGAATGTCTGTAATCCTTTTCCCAAATGTGAAACTGCTTTTGATTATTTACAGCTAACTAAACTGGTGTATTATGAACTGATTCCAAAACTAGAAGTGACCTCAGAATACTATTGAGTAGATGAGGGAATTTAGAAATGATCCTGTTGAGTAAAAAATACAACTTTTATTTTCCCTGGAGGGCACTATGTTTGGCCTCTTAGTGCCCTAGTGACTCCATTTTTGACCCAGGTTAGACTGTGGAAATGTTACTTGAATTAAATCCTCTGTCTTTTCCTCTTAAATCCAAAACTCTTGTCTTAAGTCCACTTTCTTGAAAGAACTAGCTTTCTGGCTTCTGCCTTCACAATTCACAATAGCAAATGAATTCTTAACAAGAGTATACTACTGTTAGTTTAGTGACAAAAAGCGGTGGCCTTCGTAGACGATACTGATACCTCACATTTACTTTGAGTGTGGGCATTTGCCATATTTAATGTTTATATTCCTGTTTTACTGAATTAGACCACAATGGAAGACGGTTATAAAATACAGTGTGTGTAATATACAATGCAACTTTCTGTCCAGGATTTCTAGTAAAGTGAGTATCCTGCAGTGACACTATGCCAAGACAATTGGTTGTGTCATTAAAGTGACACTTTAATGGTGGTGGTGTTGGGGGGGTGGGGGTTGGCAGGGAAAGGGAGTTTGTTGAGCAGGAATTTCTGAAGGAATTTGTGCTACCTGGAGTTAACCTCTGCATTCATGCACTTAAGACTGCATTATGGATCAGTAGTCAGCCAGGTGACAAATGTAACTAAGTGTTGTGCTTTTAAGTGTGACACTATTCTGCCTACCAGCTTTTAACTGTTCTGTAACTCAACTTTGATTTATTTAAATGATTACCATACTTAGGGTAGGTCTTCAGAAGATCAATCTTCTGGCAATCGATTTCTCGCGTCTTATGAAGATGCGAGAAATCGATCGCTCGCGGCGCCCCCGTTGACTCCGGAACTCCAGGTTGCCGGGAGGCGCAAGCTGGAGTCGACAGGGGAGCGCGCCGCCGACTGCTGCCGCCATGAGGACGGACGGTAAGTCGGCTGCAGATACGCAAACTTCAGCTACGTGATCTGCAGTCGATCCCCCCCCCCCCCCCCAGTGAGGACCAGCCCTTAAGTTTGGTACAGTCCAGTCAGGATCTAAGGTGATGGGACTGCAGGGTCCCACATCTCAAAAGAAGGGCATTACCCATGAGGTCTGACCCTGGAACTTTTCTTTGTGGGGATTAAGAATAAGGAACCAACTTCAGCCTCTTTACAGCCTCAGATTTGTTTAGGTCATCTCTACATTGAAATGGACTTTTCACCAAAAGCCACAATCTTGAAGACTGCTATAAAACACATTGTTGGGTCAGGGTGAAACCAACCTTAACCCAGAAGCTCATGAAGCTTAGAAACAATATTTGTTCCCCCTCTTTCCCCCCCAAAAAAAGTCTAATTTAAAATCAGTCAGGCTGCAGTTCTGATGGTCTTTTGATAAATGTTACAGCCACCAGTGAAGAAATCTTCAGTGAAAGATCCTACAGAAAGCTGGTCGTAAGAGGCTGAATACAAGCCTCCATAAGTCTTGTGGAAACTAAAAAAGCTTCAGTACAGTGGGTTTACAAATTACGATTTTGCATATTATATAAATGCCCATGAAACTTTGAAAATACTGCTGTCCAAACTGCAGCGCAAGCCTGAGCCTCCTTGAACAGGAACACAAAAAGATAGACCTTGAGTCAAGTATCCCAATAGCAAATCTACTGAACAGAGAAAATTGTGAAGTAACTGGTAATGGGACAAAAGACATGTCATAATCTTACTAGGTTCCCCAAATTCTTAAATTACTTCCACTTAGACTGTCAGAGCAAACCCCTTTTAATAATTCAGCCCCATGCAACCGGATCCTTCTCTGTTGGATATGAGTATTCTTTCTTAGTCAAGGACCCAGCAGGGAATTCTCCATGAAGACAAATCCATATCCTGACAATGTCTCTGAAATCCTGAACCCCGATCTCTCACCATCTCTAATGTAGAGTGAGCCTAACCATCAGACAAAGGCCACATAAAAGCCAAGAAAAAGATGACAAAAACTTATTTGTAGACAAATTTTAAAACAATAAATTATCCAAATAAAAACCAATACAAGTATAAAGATGGGACTGCCATCTGCACAGGCATGCAAGAAAGAATCGAGAGGCACTTGGAGGGTTTTACTTCCCTTCCTCAGTTGGTAGGGAACATCACCATCTTATAAGGAAGAGCTGCAAAGACAATACCAAGACTAGATTTTGTTTTTAAACTGACTGTACTTTTAATATATCACTTCATTTTAACAAATACAGTGGATATAGTTTGTAAGATTAATGAAAATCTAGTAATAGGAAACCTCAGGTATTTCCTGTTGAAGTTTTTATGAGAAATAGGGCCAAACTTTTTTTTTTTAAATGATATTTTACAAGTTAGCTGAGTGAGAATTAGCAAGATTCTGCCATGGAAACTTAGTACATTTATAGCTAAAAAGATAGAGGATGAATTACAGTGCCTCATTCCAAGGGCCAGTTATGTGCTAATATATTTGGAGATGAAATGATAAATTTCTTGCCTGTTAATTTTCTTTGTTAGCAGCTTCCCTCTGAATCTATTACTTGTTGGCTAATTCCCCCTACCTGTGGAATTTGGAGGCAGTCCAGTGTTGTTGCTGGAGCCTCCAGAACTAATCTCTGCCCTTCAGCTCAGGTCGCCAAAAGAGTTTTTCCACAGCTGTCGAAACTCTCCAGCAACCAATTATTAGCATTAAGACAACTAGATAAAACACACAAGGTTAATTTAAAGACAATATGTGTCTGTCTACCTTTAGAGAACATTTTCATGGGTTGAATTTGAAGAGATTGTTAAACAGAAAGAAAGTTATAAGGTAATACGTTTTATTCTGTTGCACAGCTCCTCTTCTCATTTGTTACTCATGGGAAGTAATGAGAAGTGCATCCCAAAAGTAAGGAGGGAAAAGATAAACAGAGTTTTATTATTATAGTAGAATAATAGGCAGGACTGAAAGTTCCCCTTCATATAAAACAAGAGCTTTGTAAACCTAATGATTTCCCCATGATTTCTTCCAGATCTTCCTTTTCACACACTCCCCCCTTTTGATCCAGTTAGAGTGTAGGAGTTCTTATCTCCCTAATTCGAAACAGTATTCACATATTCTTTAGGGCTCTTATCTTCATAATTACCATTAACCTTAGCCCCAGAGGTTAAATCTAACAAATTTCATCCTTAAAGTTATAGGCATTTCTCCAGTTGCTACCAGCAGCACACACCATGGGTCATAATAGTCACACCACAAGCTTGGGCTTGGACAGGCTCCATTTTTTGTTAGTGTTGATTCAGAAGCTGAGTTAAAGGCTTGGCATCCATAATCTAACTGGTTTTAATAATTCCCTGTTGGCATCAATGTGTTCTTTTCTGTACTATAATTGTTCCCAGCAATACTTTTAAGCAGATTCCTCCCATTTTTGTATTTAGTCTTGATATTATCTGATCCTCCCAAGTTAGTTTGTGATTCAACATAGTTCAGAATTTTACATGCTTAGAATTTCTGTATGTCTACACAGAAAAAATACATTCCATTCTTCCCCAGTCTTTCTTTTGTTAATACAAAGGGAATGATCTTCACACGTGAGATCTTAAATCCCCAAGTGTCTTCCCATTCTAAAATCCCTGAGTGCCTCATTGGTTCTCTCCACAGCAATCTTAGTCTTCTATGATTGACCCTTATAGCACAGTCCACAAATAGAGTAATACCTATTCCCGCCCATATATTCTGGAGGGGTTCATTCATTAGAATGTTAAACAAGGTAGGGTAGCTAACATTCTCTTGTAGAGTGCCATTAGTTAAGTTTATCAATATTCAACAAAGCTGTCCCCACTTTGACTTGCGTGGTTCGGTCACTTCAGTCTCATTCGCCCTTACATTCTTCCTGTTGTTCTAATTGTGGCTAGTTTAGACAGCAGCTTTCATTTCATAGCATGTCATGCCCTTTTCCCATGTCCAAAAAGACAACTATCAAACTCTTCCTTGTGGGTTTTGTATGTATGATTAGAAACAGAAAATATGATCAACTGTGCATCTTCCTTTCCTGATTCCACTTTGTGCACTTTATGTTTTTGTAAATATGCTACTAATCTCATTTATCATTCTTTTCATAATTTTGCCCACAAATGATGAGGGCAATAAATTTATATGCATCAGGTCTTGTGTGTAATTTTCCAGGTTTTCCTGTCATATTAACCACTGCTTGCTTCCATTCTGCTGATAGTATTCCTTTTCCCTGTATATATTTTTTTTATTGAAATTCAATCTCAGACTCCCTCTCAGCAGGTGCTTAAGCATTGTAGTACATATGCTATCTTTACCTGGGAGCTATATTTTTACTTTTGCCTTTACTTTTGCATTCCTGTATGCCAGGGGTCTCAAACTCAAATGACCACGAGGGCCGCATGAGGACTAGTGCACTGGCTCGAGGGCCGCACCACTGACACACACACACACCCTCGCTGCCCCGGCTGTGCCCCCACTCCACCCCTTCCAAGAGGACTAGTGCACTGGCCCGAGGGCCGCACCACTGACACACACCCCGCCCTTGCTGCCCCGGCTCCGCCCCCACTCCACCCCTTCCAAGAGGTCCCACCCCTGCCCCACCTCCTCCTCTGAGCATGCAGCTCCCCATTTCCTCCTGGAAAGCACTAGGCACCACCAACAGCTGTTTGGCAAACAAAGCAAGAGCAATCTAGGAAGTCCAGAGCTAGAAACACACGCGGCCCAGCCAGGCAGCAGAGAAGCCTCCACTTCTGGCCCCTCCATCCTGCAAACTGCTATGGGGGAACCGGGGGGGGGGGGGGCAGGAAGCTTGGCGGGCCGCAGGGAAGGGCTTTGCGGGCCTCATGTTTGAGACCCCTGCTGTATGCTGAAGTTTTTATTCAGTATGTCATTCTGCATGGCTGGGTAGAATATGAGCTTACAACTTTCTTCAGCAAACATTCGTTTTTGTTCTCTAAATTCTATTTATATCCCTGCCAACCTTTCGGAATGCTTTTGCCCAAACATGTGCTTTTCCTAAATTAGAACTTTCAACTTTATCATTTTCTATAACCCCAGGTATAGATTTGTTTATCCCATTAACTTTTTTTATATATTATAAACAAAACCTTGGAATCTGTTCATTTTTGCACAGTACTTTCTCGAAGTCTTTCTCTGCCTTTTTAATTTTGTGCCACTACTTTACATCCTTTATAGTTTCTTAAGTCTTTGACATTTACTGTAGTTTTTGCTTGTTTGTATGCCTCATTCCTATATTTAATCACTGCTTTACAACCTTCGTTTGACTGGGGAACTGGATTTCTGAGTTTGTGGCAATTCAACATCTTACCTATAGCTAGGTTGGTGGCTGCTAGATCTTTTATAATATCATGAATTTCCTCTACATTATCATTTATACAATTGAATCATAGAATCTCAGGGTTGGAAGGGTCCTCAGGAGATCATCTAGTCCAACCCCCTGCTTAAAGCAATCCCCAAATAAATCATCCAACAGATTTTTGTCCCATATACCTAAATGACCCCCTCAAGAATGCTTAAACCACTGAACTATCCCTCCCAATTAGTACTTAGATATTCATCACACATTCTTAAAGGGTTCCCAATTTGTTTTAAGGCTCCAGGTAGGAATTCCTTCAGTGTTGTAAACATTACCTGGATCTTGATATCTAATTTGCATATGGAAGTGATCACTTCCGATTTCACCTTCTTCATAGATTTCCCAGCTACATTTATTTGCTATATTGCTTGTTGCAGTTCCTAGATCTAATAATGAAAAGCTTCTATCCACTGAATTAAACCAAGCAGGTTCTCCAGTATTGAGCAACACCAGGTTTTGCATGTCTATAACCTGCTCCAAGCATTTGCCATTATTAGTTTTCCTGCTTCCCCCTAATCATTATGGCTATTAGGGTTTCCACAAATATACAGGCCTTTAATGCCATGAAATTACAATTCTAGATTAATATGTTTACAACCAATGTAAACTAGACAAATTGATATAAACATGTTATTCTTCAGAGGAATCTCAACAGCATTGTATTCAAAACTTAAACTTTGTACGTCAGTGTAACCAAAACCTTCCTTTATAAATACAGGCTCCCTTCTCATTATTTCTCTGTCACATCTGATTACATCATATCCTAAGAATCTAAACATAGTTTCCCACTATGTTTCTTGTACACATCATGTCAGGTTTGTTTTAAATTTGAAAAAGGTGTTTAACTCCTGGCCATGTGTTAAACTACGTGCATTCGAGGAAAAAAAAAACTGTTAGAACCCTGTTTAAACTACCTTGTTGCATTCCTCTTAAAAATACGTGAATGTGGTCTATCAAGAGATTGCCTATATGCAGTGGGAAAGCATTTGCTTTTGTTATAATTTTTATTCTTTTTCTTCTTCCCTGTCTGTAAAGTGCAATCACTTTTCATAAATGCCACAACTTTTTTTACCAGCAGGTAGTACATCTTCATCCATTACCCTTTTTCACTCCTGCCATGAACTGTATCTTGTTACACTCATATCTCTTTTCCCTCACCAGCATTTTCCTCCTCCACATTCAGCTGTTATTATAAGATGTTGTATACTCTCTGTTCTTCAGATAGATGCTTCTATCCTGTTTTCCTTATCCCTTCCTTCTTCTCCCTCATTTTGCAACATAACTTCCAGCCTTTCCCTGTCAGCTAGTATTCCTAGCTTTGTTTAGCCAGCCAATCCAAACTCCCCTGAGTTCTAAGCCCTAGCTCTCAGCCTCACCTAACCTATAGTCATGTAAAATGCCTTATCCAGCTAAGCCCCTTCCTGCTCCTGCTTCATGGTTTATAATCCTATTCTAGCTTCTCCTCAGATGGGCTTCATTTGCCATTAGGCAAAATCAATCCCTGATTCCCTTCCACCTGCAGTGTATAAGGTTAATTGACCCCTTCTGGCCCACATTGACTCAATCAGGATCTATCCGGGGTGGATACCCCATCATAACTACTTTCATGTCATTATGTCTTCATATTTCCTTGTTGTTTTCCCCAGTATAGGAACTTTTAGCATTATGTTTTGTGTATTTATTAGACTAACTTCCTCCCATGCAATAACAAAAACACTTAGGACAAAGATGACAAGCATTAACTAAACAAATCTATATAAAAGAGTGGCAACATTCATACCAGGCAAAAAACTAGGCCAGTGCTTTGGTACAAATATTATCCTGTCCAAACTCACCCACTACCCAAAAGTATAAATTCTTAAATTAAACTAGAAAACCTCTTACTTTTACCATTCAACAATTCTTCATCTTTGTATTTTAATATCATAATTCAGCATTTGGATCATTCATACCATGCTAAGTTATTCATTAACCTTTTTTTTCATTTTAATGGGGAACGTGATAAATGTTGATATGGGTTTCCAGAGAACTTTTCCTCAAAGTTCTATCACCATAGTTGAAAATTATTAGAAGACCTTTTCAGTTATGTTACCTGTTGCATTTTTGATAGGTACTTTTTATTTTAGGGCCTTGATGATTAATTGTTCCCCAAGAGATTGCTATGCTAGCTTCAACAGTTAGGGTTGAGGTCTCTATACAAGCTCAGTTAGTACTTCCTCTAATGTTTACCCCCTCACCTGCAAGTTTACATGCACAAGATATCCATTTAAGACTAGTGTTGGCTATTCATGAGTGTAACACTGTTTTCTTGTAGCCATCAAGTTAAAATCCATTTCTCATCACAAATCACATTAAAGGTTTGACCAGGACAACCCAAGACATCTCACTCCAAGGGTACCTCTACACAATGAGCCACTGTAAAGTAGGCTTTCCCTACTAATGGAACAAAAAGCCTTTAGTCTGAAAGGCTATAGCTGAGACTTTGGACTTGCTGTGCCGTGTATCACTACTCCTATGGTCTATGGTGTCTTTTGGAAAGAAGTCTGCTTCTGAAGGGATGACTGTCTTTGACTAGTGGAGCTACTGGTGCACCAAAACTAGGCACCCCACATTTTGGGAAATGTCTTTTTTTAAATAAACATTTTAGCATTTGTCTTAATCAGATGTCCTCACTTGGATCTTATGCTGTCCTCAAAGGCAGCACCAGCAGGAAGACTTGTATCTAATAATGTATTTCTTGTAAGCTACTGACCAACAGCCTGTCTTGGAAAAGTCCTGTATGCTGGAATGTGTGTGTGGGGCAAGGCGTACTTCTTCCCCAGGTTATTTACAGCAGGGAGTTAGTACATTATTCATCCTGGCATAAGGACCACACAATAGGATAATGGCACACACCTACCTCAGTTGTGCAATTAGCTTGCTAGATATCCCAGGGAATCTGAAAGGCTGCCTGCCTTGTCCCCTGGCCTAGTTACTATGGAGGCAAGCTTCTTCCATCAGGGCTTTACTCAGTCAGAACCATTGTGAACATGGGAAATGATTTCTCACTTACCTCCCTGCAATCCCATGATGCAGCAGCTTCAGGGGGGATGGAATCCTCAGGCACTTCTGTTCTGGTCAGAAGCTGCCTGAAGTGCTCCTAAGGTTTTAATGTGGAACCACTCTATGGAGGAGAGTGGGGGAGATGGCGTCCTGTCTTTCAGAATCTGAGCCCGTTTAGCTGACAAAGTAAAAGGTCCTTGGGCTGAAAGACACAGAAGGCTCCATTTCCACCAGGCTGTAGCCTGGCATACAGCTGCCCAGGAGGCACAGGCTTCTCCACATGCCCAGACATGCTGCAGGGTATAGGAGCATGACAGAGTGCTGTGTAGGAGACATGTCCCAGCAAATACTTCCTCCCCAAATCACTAACTTGTGAAGGACACACTTGGGAGTCTCTGGGAACACTGCTTAGATTTAAGCTGAGTTTCTGTAGGACAGCTCATGCTCAAATGGGGGGCAGAGGAGTCTCACGGGGAGGCACTGCAGCAGCAGATCCAGGTAGTTGAAGTCACCATGCTGCTATTTATCCAGGGCTGGCCTTACCATGAGGCAAACTCATGTGGCCGCTTCAGGTGCCAGACTGTGAGGGGGCGCCACTAGGCCTCAGAGTGTAGAAAATTGTGTCAGCTGCTGGTGCATATGTATTCTCTCTGCTCTAGCTGCACAGAGATTGTGGAGTGCTCTGCTGGACTTGGTGGGCATGCGGCGGAGGGCTCCCGAGAACTCGGCCAGAGTGAGAGGCAGCTCAGCCAGTCGTAGTCGCCCGCGCTGACCGTTGGGAGTCTGTCCCAGAGCACTCTGCAAGCATTAGCATCGGTTGGAGGGCATAAGAGACATAACAGGCAGGCAGGAGAAAAGGTGAGAGGGAATAACAGAAAGCAGCAGGAGTGGCATGGAGACAGAGGACGAGGAGCCTCTTATGTACCTCTCTAGCATCCCCAGGAGCCTGGCCTGATTAACACCAGCTTCTCAGGGAGCTTCCTGTTTCCTGCTGCTCCCTGAACCCACTTGAGAAGAACAGGCAGTCAGCTGAGTTGTAGGAGCCAGTTAGGCCCTTAAGATGCTGATATCTTCCCTCACTCAGGCCCTGCTATTTGTCCCCTTCAACTGAGTGTTGAGAGCCACTGTAGCTGGCACAGAACAGCAATCATGAGTGAAAGAAGAAAACACCCCTCAGGGTCAGCATTCAAAAAAAGCAAGCAAGCAAAGGAAGCTTTCCTATCTAAGCAAAAAGGAGCTCTCATGAAAAACATAGACACAAATATTCATGGTGAGCCTTCTGGCCCCAGTGAGGATGTGAATGGTGAGGAGATGCCTGATCTTCCAGTTAGTCAGAGTGCAGGTGACTTGGCAGCTACTGCAGCATCCATATCTCCATCTCAAATGGATGTAACCATGCACATTCCTGAAGAAAAGTGTAGGTCAGAGAAGAGTATGTTGGATGTGCAAGGAACAGCCGCTGCTGAGTTTAGTTCCTTTAGTCTAGAACTAGATGATCCAGGACTGTGGACCCACTGGAGCAGAAGACAGAGGGACTTTCTTGTACTGCATGGGCCACAGCAAGTGAAAAACTTCATGTTCCCCAAAGACAATGAAAATAGAAGTTTCCATCCAACACATTACTGGTGTGAAATCCCCAATGGTGACAAAGTGGAGAGGTCATAGCTTATGTACTAAAAAATCCAGAATGCTGCATACTGTTTTTGTTTCAAACTCCTCCAATCTAATGTTCCAGCCACATTGGGTTCTACAGGAACAAAAGGACTGGAAAAATCTGGCTAGAAATCTGCACCCTCTTGAGCAGAAGCCTGAGGGACCTCCTGCTGCTATCCTGTAACCTCTATCAATGTTGCTCTATTTCCCTGGGCCACTTCCCAATGGCCACAGCACCTTTATCACCCTTGGCTCAGGGCCTCAGCTGCTCAGTCTCAGGCACCAACCAGTTCTCTGTCCAAGGTGCTTTCAGTTCTCTCAGCCCTCCAAGGATTCAGTCCTTACTCCCTAGACTCTAAGCGGCAACTAACCCTGCTCCATCCTTGGCTCTTTTTATGTGGGCCTGCTGGGCCCCTTATTGGGTGTTCCTCACAACCCTTCTCCTATTGGCTGCTTCCCACGCAGCCTCCCAAGGGTGCTATTAACTCCTTCTCTGCCAGTTTGGGGGGGACATCCCATCACACTAGGAATGGAGCAGGGATAGGGATCATAAGAACAGTGGGCACATCCAGTGAGACAGGCTATGCGGGAAGGAGGCAGCTGTGACTCTGCTGGTGGGCTGAGGCCCATTGAAAGGTGGTGGGTACTCAAGAAGCTCTGGTACCCAGGAGCTTTTGGGATTTGGGTCTTACAGGAGGGAAGCAGCCTTTTAGTGCCGTGGGGCCCCCGGGCAGTTAGCAATCCCTCAAGTACTGACAGAGCTGTTTTTACGGTGGGAGGCCAGGCAGCCTGAACTAATAGGGAGACACCCAACCTATCCAGGTAGAGGCCAGGGCCAGGCCCAGCCCAGTCCAACAACCTCCCCCTCCCAAAGGCATCTACCCAATTACACGCCACTTCTGGCCAGTTCTGAACCCCAGTGGCCCTGTGGCTTGCCTTTGGTCCAGCAAGTGGGGGAAAGAGGATATGGGATTTGCTTTGATAGGTCCCAGGGAACATGCTTTCTCCAGGTCCACTGGGAAGGCATAATAGCCGGGAGAAGTTTGAACCCTAAAGTCAGGTGGAGGGCGGGGGGGGGGGGAAGGCAGGTACAAAGGATAATGGGGTGGAGTGAAGATAAGTAGGAGGTTCCTCATCCCCAGTAGAATGTATGGGAACTCCAGCTTGGGCAGCATAAAGAGCACACACGCATGGGTACCAGTGGGAGAGGATAACTCCCGTAATGGCCACCAGCCATGTTGACATCAGTCTCTAGTCTAAAACACCAAAAAAACCCTGCATCTTCTCACACTTTCCGCTCCTTCTGCAACTACCTATAGGAGGCATTTTGCAAGTGCCTTTATATCATAAAGAACTATGTAGTTTAGCTTGATGCAGATCCCCCTCAGTCTGGGATAGTTGCTGATTTATTTCCCACCATAAACAGTTTGCCTATCAATCTTGCTTTAACTTACTCTGGGAGTTTGAATAAATGCTTCTTCTTTTTCCCCATTGTAGGAGTTTGGTTTCCTGCAGTTTTCCAGGACTAAAACTTTCCCAGCCGATTACAGTTTGATTTGTGGTGTGGTATGTGACACCCGCAACTGGCCCAATTCACACAGCCAGCTGAACTGTATATCGAGTGGGCAGGTGTTAATGGCTTTATGCCACCTTTGTAGCTCTCAAATTCAACCCCAGCATAACTCACCTCAGTGCTGCTCTAACCTATGCTGAGCTGTCTGTAGTTAGAAGATGTCTTGTGGTAGCCATGTCGGTCCCAGGGTATTACAGAGACAGGATGGATGACATAATATCTTTTATTGGAGCAACTTCTGTTGGTTCAAAAACTTCTCTTTCTCACCAAAAGAAGTTGGTCCACTAAAAGATATTACCTCACCCACCTTGTCTCTCTATAGTTAGAAGATGCTGTTCTGGCAGCCAAGAATAGCTTGAGCCTAGAGATGCAAAATAAATCTTATACCACATGTCCATAATTGAGGACTGGTGCTCTTCTCTGTCATGAAGATTTTGTGATACTTGTAATACATTTGATGTGACGTGTAATAAATTTAAAGAACCCAATCTAGGAAAATCCTTTAATGATTATTACTGCCTGCCCCAAAATAACTAGCATGTAAGCAGTCAGAAGAAAGATTTTTAAAATGAACAATGAGCAGGTTAAGCTCTCCATTGACTGACAGCCTGCAACTTGATGTATGTCTGCATTGCAGTAAAACACCCACAGCTGGCCTGTGTTGTTGATTCAGGTTCACAGGGTTCAGGCTGTGGGGGTATGAAATTGCAGTATAGCTGTTTGGACTCAAGTTAGAGCCCAGGCTGTGGGATCCTGCGAGTGGGGCGAGACCAGAGTCCAGAGCTCAGTCTCTAGCAGAACCTGAATGTCTATACAGCAATTTTGTAGTCCTGCTGTCCAAGCCCAGGAGGTGGCCAGACAGCAAATGTGAAAAATCGGGATGGGGATGGAGGGTAATAGGAGCCTATATAAGAAAAAAAACCCAAAATTGGGACTGTGCCTATAAAATCAGGACATCTGGTCACCAAGTCAGCTGACCGGAGGCAGTCACAGGTGTTTTATTGTAATCTAGACATACCCTTATTTATTTATTTTTAAATGACATCGTCGCTTTTTAAAAAATGAAACTTGGACACAAACACTTCATTTGAAGGGTTCGGTCCTGCACTCAGCTCATTTGCAATCAGGTCTCTTGCTGTGATTGCTAAGAAAATGTTTCCCTTCCGATGTGCAGTATTTTTACACCTGTGTGTCACCAAGGGAGTGATCCTGAGAGCGGCTGACCACCCATGGCTCAATAAGGGTTATAGTTGCTCAGCTCCTTTCAGAGTAGGCTCTCACTGGGGGTGGCTACGTTATTACTGAGTTACTGCTGCTGCAAATAGTTACTCTCAGTAGAAAATTATTGAAAATAAGTCACATGCAACTTACTGTACAAGTTATCATTTCTAAATGTAAGCAACTAAGCAAATGTGCTTTGTCTCTATTTAGTAGATACATATGGACAATGGGGAAAATCCTGGGTCCATTTAAGTCAGGGGTGGGGAACCTCCGGCCCGCGGGCCTTGTACGGCCTGCGAAATCATTTTATCCGGCCCGCGGCCACCGGCCGCGGGTGGCTCCGTGCTGGGGCCAGGAAGCGCCACACGGCCAGCCTCTGCCGGGCGGCGAAACAAGGAGCCGCGGGGAGCCGACGGTTGGGGGGGGGGGGGGGAGAGACCTGGCTGGGTGGGTCAGTTGGGGGGGGGGGAGGGAAGGAGGTTTGGGGGGGAGAGACCGGGCTGGGTGGGTCAGTTGGGGGGGGGAGGGAAGGAGGTTTGGGGGGGGGAGAGACCGGGCTGGGTGGGTCAGGCAGGCGGCAGGACCCTGGCTGGCAAGGGGCCAGTGGGGGAAACCCCAAAGTAGTGCAGGGCTAAGGACTCCACCTGCCACTGCTTTGGGATTTCCCCTGCTGGCCCCTTGCCAGCTGGGGTCTCAGCTCCCATTGCCAGCCTGGACTTCGGGGGGGGGGGAGGGGGAGAGAGCGGCCCGCGGATGACTTTATAAGGGTCAAAATGGCCCTTGGCGGAAAAAAGGTTCCCCACCCCTGATTTAAGTTAATGGTAAAGGTCCTACTGCTTTTAACGAGGCCACTCAGGCTTCACCCTGACCCGCTGAAGTCAATGGACATTTTTGCTGTTGATTTTTAGACTCAGCAACTTAGACTTAGGCTGTTGAATCAGACTCATATTTCGGGATTCCAATTTGCAAATTTAAAGTGACAACCAACGGAAAACATTGATTGTAACTTTAAAAGCCTATTTAAAAAAAAAACTCAACTAATTAAACTTTTCCTCCTCCCCCCTCCAAAAATGAGAAAGTTCATTTAAAGGGATTTTCAGCAGAATCCATGTCTTGTTTATGTCACCTGCTGAAAATTTCGGTGTGTATCAATTTCTGTTCGTCAGTATTCACATTTTGGTTGCACATAGCAGCAGTACGGAAAGGTGTGTGTGTGTGTGTGTGTGTGTGTGTGTGTGTTTACAGTGGGGGATCATATGTTGCAAACAATAAATGAGACAATAAAAACTTTTATGAGTATTTTAAAAAAGTTTCTGTTTATTTCACTGCTAATGAAACAACTGATTTCTGCTCAAATTTATAGCCATTCAAATAATCCTATAAAATGATTTTTCTAGGAAGTTACAAGGCACAGAAGTCACCAAATATAAACAAGGAAAAGTAGCCAACCCCCCTCCCCCAACAATCCCTATATATATTTTAGAGGCATGTGAATGATTTACAAGAATCTGAATTGCTCTAAAGAGTGGGCAATGGATCTTTTCATACTTGATCCAATTAATTAAAAAAAGGTATGGCTAGGCTGTGCCTTTTAGTCAAACCCAGAGTAAGGGGCTGTATGAAAGTGAATTGCCACAAGGGAAGCATCAGGTGGCATTCTGACTCAAGGCTTGTCTAAACTAAAAATGCTACAGCATTACAGCTGTGCTGCTGCATCTGCGCTACTATAGAGTTTCAGTGTAGACACTACCTATGTTGATGGGAGGGAATCCACCTCCCCGAGAGGTGGTAGCTAGATTGATGGAAGCCTTCTTATGATGAGCTAATGCTGTCTACATGGAGAATTAAGTTGGTTTAACAGCACTGCACAGGGGAGTGGATGTTTCACACCCGACCAACATAGTTAAACCAGAATGCCCATGAATACACAGTCTGCACTGTCATTACCACATCCCTTTGTGCATTGTAGTTTACAACCCCTGGTGCAATCAACCATTTCTATTGATGGGTGAGGGAGCAAGCCCCACTCGTCCCTATTGCTTCTTATATCCTCCCATCATTGGGCGCACATGTAAGGATCAGAAGGATTCAGGCTTGGATCTACAAAGGAACGTAGGCATTTCAATGGTCAACATTGCAAAGACTAACTTTTAGGCACCTAGAAAAATCACTGAAATCCACAGTGAATCAAAGTTAGGTGAATTTATAACAAAATTTGAGTTTAGGCACCCAAAGGATTAGGTGGCAGCCAAGCAGGTTTTGTGTATTACAGTGGTGTCTGCATTTAGGATTTAGGTGCCTGAATCTGGGGCGTAGGTGCCTACAACCGTTTGTGGATCTGGACCTTAAAGCTGGATTTATCAAAGTAGTTTAAGGATGTACAGACTTTTTAAAGTGGCCTTTTTAGGGAACTAACACACAATATTTTTTAAATTATTGCTTAAGGGAATCTTGCAACCTACAAAAATAGTCCATTTTAGTTTGTAGGCAGAAAGTGTTAGAAAATAGCTTTTATCACTCTGCACACTCAACCTACACTCTTTTCCATTTAACCTAAAAACAGTCATGGACTCAATATTACAGGTTTTTCATACAAATATATTGTACTGCAGTTTCTTTCCCTTTAACATGAACCACATCCTTTAAATCATTCTAAGTCTACATTCACATATTTAAGAGTAATGATTTGGCTAAAAATATATGTCTATTTCTTATCTGATTGTAGTAATTAACCTATCAAGGATAATTTGCTATAAAAGGAACAGTACTAGAAATAAATAGTTCTACAGTTCAAAGATCTTCAAACAGGTTGACATTTTTACTCTGTTAAATTTTCTGAAGTCCTTTCAAAGCATAAACTAAATTTACTACACTCAAGAAGATAATTTGGACCTACATATATATAGTCCCAGTCAAATGAGAAGCTAATTTCACTTAATCTCCTTCTTGGTTTTGTAATGGGCAGAAACAACCAAGTAATTGTCTGGATTCATGTCCTTGATGGTTGGAGACTTGCTCTGGATTGGAGAGGTTTTCCCATCCACCCGAGAGATCTGCATTATTCGGCATGGGTCATGTTTCAGCAAGTACCCTGCGAAAGTCTCCCATCCTCCTCCTACACGAACCATCACGTGTTTGTTGTGCAGCATCTGAAATTGCATAAAAGACAAAATCTTGAAGGGCTACCATCAAGTTGAAAATCACATTTCTGTTTGAACACACTGTGCTTACTGTAATTACAATTGACATCGTTTTCAGCCTAGTTTACAACGAGAATGGGAAGAAGCAGTAGCATCTGGTTTGCACTGCAGGTTAGTGCAAAAAAGGTGGGGCACGAGCAGGGAGGACAGAAAAGTAATTGCACATAAAGAAAGGGAGACGCAGATAGGTCAGATTTTTCCATTTTAAAAAAATATTCACTACACGTTCTTCTAGCCTTACTGCAGGGGGTGATGTTGTTCTTCAGATGTTTCTTGATAAGCTCCTTAGCAAAACTGGATGGTTTTTAGCTGCATTTGTTGAAAGCATATTTAGTAACAATGCAGCTTTTGATGTTGTAAAAACTGGCTTCTGATTTAAGATAGTGTGACAAGGTGGCTCCTCTGCTCCCCTGTCTCAAGTCCTTTGGGGGGCTGCTGCGGCCCTGGCACCCTTTCTTCCTCTCTCAGGGTCAGGCTCCTGCAAGCTAGGAAGGCTAGGTCCCCCCTGGGAGGGACCCTTAGTTCTCTTCTCCTACTTGTCAGCAGCCTCTCTGCCCCTGCTTCTTCCAACTCGCCCCTCACACCCCTCTACTTTCGCCAAATTCGCTCCTCTATCTCCTACTGCCTCCAAACTCACTCCTCAAACACACTCTGCCTCCAACCTCACTCCTCAAACTCCCACACGCCTCTCTGGGGAAGAGTCTCTTTTCAAGGGCTCTGACAGCCTCCTTAATTGGCCTCAGCTGGCCCTGCTTCTGGCTGTGGCAGCCCTGCTCAGCTGGACCCGGTTCCCTTGTGGTAAGCTTTCTAATTGCAGGCCTTCCTGGCAGCTGTCTGCCCTGGGTCTGCCACATATCCCCCCCCCCTGCGCAACACCATGGGGTTGGGCTACTTGGGTCGCGGAGCAGTGTATCCTTGATAGCCCGTCTGCATTCCCATGCAGGGGGCCGGACCGATGTTGCACGCGGAAGTGGAAGGGCTGTAGTGAGAGGAACCATCTTGTAACCCTTGCGTTGCTGTCCTTATTTCGGTGCATCCACTTCAGCAGGGCATGGTCCGTAACTAGGGTAAACCGTCGACCGAGTAGATAATAACGGAGGCTCTCTATGGCCCACTTCACCGCCAGGCACTCCTTTTCCACCACGGCATATTTCCGTTCTCTGGGCAAAAGCTTCCTGCTGAGAAATAGGACTGGGTGGTCTTCTCCATCCCTCATCTGGGAGAGCACCGCCCCCAGCCCTACCTCAGAGGCGTCTGTTTGTAAAATAAATTCTTCTTTCCAGTCTGGGGCTATCAACACCGGGTCGGTGCAGAGGGTGGTCCGCAGGTCCCCAAACGCTGTCTCGGCGGCGTCCGACCACTTTACGATGTCTGGGCCCCGGGCCCTCGTTAAATCAGTTAACGGGCAGGCCCGGGTGGCGAAATGGGGAATGAATCGTCGGTAATACCCAACCAACCCTAGAAACGCTCGGACCTGTTTCTTTCGGATTGGTCGGGGCCACTTCTGGATCGCCTCCAGTTTGTTAAGTTGGGGCTTCACTACGCCTCTCCCTACTATATAGCCGAGGTACTTGGCCTCTGCCAGTCCGATCGAGCACTTGGGTGGATTTGCGGTCAGCCCCGCCTTCCTCAGGGTGTCTAAGACGGCCTCTACCTTCCGCAAGTGCGTCCCCCAGTCTGGGCTATATACGATCACGTCATCCAGATAGGCGGCCGCGTATTGCCTATGAGGCCGCAACAATTTGTCCATGAGCCTCTGGAAGGTGGCAGGGGCTCCATGCAACCCAAAGGGGAGGACCGTATACTGGTACAACCCCTCCGGGGTGGCAAAGGCCGTCTTTTCCTTGTCTGCCTTGGCCAGGGGGATCTGCCAGTATCCCTTGGTCAGGTCTAGGGTGGACATGAACCGGGCTGCTCCTAACCGGTCAATCAGTTCGTCTATCCGGGGTAGCGGATACGCGTCGAACCGAGAGACGTCATTCAACCTCCGGAAGTCATTGCAGAACCTCACCGTGCCGTTTGGCTTAGGCACCAGGACCACGGGGCTGGACCACTGGCTATGGGATTCTTCAATGACTCCTAATCGTAACATCTTCTGGACCTCCGCTCTGATCTCCTTCCTCTTTGCTTCTGGGACCCGGTAGGGCTTGACGTGAACCTTTACCCCTGGCTCCGTGAGGATGTGGTGGTGCACTTCAGTAGTCCGGCCCGGTGTCTCTGAAAACACGTCCTGGTTACGCCGGATCATGCGGACCACCTCCGCTCGCTGGTTCGGGGTCAGGTCCGGGGATATCCCCACCTGGCCGGGCGGGTTGCCTTCCTGGGGCGGCGCCCCCAGCGCAACCACCAGAGCGTCTCTCTCCTGCCACGGTTTTAACAGGTTGACGTGGTAAATCTGCTCCTGCTTCCGGCGTCCCGGCTGTCGGACCTTATAGTCCACGTCCCCCACGGCTTCTACTACTTCGTATGGCCCTTGCCACTGGGCCAACAACTTGCTCTCCGCCGTGGGTACCAGCACCATCACCCGGTCTCCCACCTGGAACTTCCGGCTTCTTGCTTGGCGGTTGTAATATGTCCTCTGGGCCTCTTGTGCCTTCTCGAGGTGTTCCCTCACTATGGGGGTGACCTGGGCTATCCTCTCTCTCATCCGCGCTACATGTTCAATGACATTCCTCCCTTGGTTTGGCTGTTCTTCCCAGTCCTCCTTGGCGATGTCGAGTATGCCCCGAGGGTGGCGTCCATACAACAGCTCGAACGGGGCAAATCCCGTGGAGGCCTGGGGCACCTCCCTTACAGCAAACAGGAGGTAGGGGAGTAGGGTATCCCAATCCTTTCCGTCCCGACTCACTACCTTCCGCAGCATGCTCTTCAACGTCCGGTTGAACCGTTCGACCAGGCCGTCAGTCTGGGGATGGTATACCGACGTCCTTATGGTCCGCACACGGAGTAGGGAACAAAGGTCCTTCATTAATTTGGACATAAAGGGGGTCCCTTGGTCAGTCAGGATCTCCTTTGGTATCCCTACTCGGGCAAAGATCTGTAGCAGCTCCCGAGCTATGGTTTTGGACAGTGTGTTCCGTAAGGGCACAGCCTCGGGATACCGGGTGGCATAGTCCAGCACCACCAGTATATGCCGATGGCCTCGGGCTGATTTCTCCAGCGGGCCCACCAGGTCCATGGCGATCCTCTCGAATGGGACCTCAATGATGGGGAGGGGCACTAAAGGGGCCCGCAAGTGGGGCCGGGGGGCGTGCAATTGACACTCCGGGCAGGAGGCACAGTACCGCCGGACCGCTGCATGGACCCCTGGCCAGAAGAACCTCTTCATGACCCGATCGAGGGTCTTCTCCACCCCCAGGTGGCCCCCGAAGAGGTGGCTGTGAGCCAGGTCCAATACGCCTCTCTGTAGACTCCGTGGCACCAAAAGTTGCTCCACCAACATATCGGACATCGGGACTACCCTATACAGCAGGTCCCCCTTGATTATATAGTACGGCCCTCGGCCCTTACTTTTCCCCTCTACTGGGACCCCATTTACCTCCACCACTTCGCTACGGATATTTTGGTAGAGTGGGTCGTTGGCCTGATCCTGCCCAAAATTCTCCGTAGCCGGGCCAATTGGCCCCAACTCCGGGGTCTCTACCTCTGCCTCTCCTTCGGGGACCACCTGGGGGGCACTAGGCCCGGCGTCGGTCTCCCCTCCCTCTCGCCTGGTCCTCCTTCCTTGGGGGCTCCCTCGTTCTCCCACTAGTGCAGCCCTCCTATATTGGGTGAGGATTTTCGTCCCTAACGCCTTGGCTGCCCTCCTCTCCCTCCGAGACTTCCGGGACCCCCCGCCTACAGAGAATAAATCCGGGTCAAATTCCCGGAAAGCTGGTGCCCCGGGACCCCTCAGCGTCACCTCCGGGACCCCGGCACTAACTCCTTCTGTCCCCCGCCCGGGGAGCAGGCTGTCAAAGTCAGGGAAGTCTCGTCCAATGAGGACCGGGTAAGGGAGCCTCGGGACTACGCCCACCACTACTTTCGTGGGGTGTCCCAGGACGTCTAGGCTTACAGAGACTGTGGGGTAGTAGTTAATATCCCCATGTACACAGGATACTGCCGAGCGCTTGGCCCGGGACAGCTGGTCCTGGCTGATCAACATCCCGGAGACCAGCGTGACCGCGCTCCCTGAGTCCACTAGCGCGGTGGTCTTAATACCATTCATTTTAACGGGTCGGGTATATCTATGGGGAGCCATCGCAACCCCCACTTGATTCACCAGGTCGCACGGATCCCCCATACCCCCCAGGCCACATTCCATGGGTTCGGCCCGGTTTGGGCACTGGGCGGCTAGGTGTCCCATTTCCCCACAAGCGTAACAGCGCCTCCCGGCTTGGGACAGCCCCCCAGTTTTCGGGCTGTTCGGCCCTACCCCCCGAGTCCCGTTCCCCCGGTCCCCAAGTCTGTCCAAGCTCTCCGGCCATCCCCCAGCCTCCTCTTCTTCCTCCCTATAGCGGCTTGGGGTCTTGGCCATCCGGGGCTTTGGTCTGGAGGCTGGCCTTCTGGTTGCCCGCAGCCCCTCCGTGGTAGTCCGTGACAACTCCTGGGAGGCAAGGTGTCTCTCTACGAGGGCTACCAGCTCGTCGTAGGAGGGGGGATCGTTCTTTCGGACCCACCCCCTTAGCTCAGGTGGTAACCCCCGCATATACCTGTCCAGTACCAGGATCTCTATCATCTTCTCCGGGCTGTGGGTCTCGGGCCGTAACCACTTCCGGGCAAGGTGGATCAGGTCGAATAGCTGAGTCCTCGGGGTCTTGCCGGCCTCGTATCTCCACTCGTGAAACTGCTGGGCCCGCAGGGCTGGCGTCACTCCCGCTCTGGCCAGGATCTCAGCCTTCAGCTGGGGGTAGTCCGCGGCGGCCTCAGGCGCCAGGTCGAAATAGGCCTTCTGGGCCTCCCCGCAGAGAAAAGGGGCCAGGATGCTTGCCCACTGTCCTCGGGGCCAAGCCTCACGCAGGGCCGTTCTCTCGAAGGCAAGCAGGTAGGCCTCAGTGTCGTCGCCTGACGTCATCTTCTGCAGGAAATGGCTGGCCCGTAGTGGCCGGTCGTCAGGCCCCCCACGGCCCATGGTGCTCAGGGCTTTCATCTGCCGCACCACCTCCTGCAAGGTGGCTCGGTCCTGGGCTGCCTGGGTTATCAGCAACTGGTTGGTCTCTTGCTGGATCCTGACAGCTTCCTGCTGGGCCGCAGTGGCCTGGACCAGGGCCTTCACCACCTCTTCCATCTTGGGGGGAGAAGGGTCCGGCCACCAAGTCTATTTACTCTCTATCCCACCTCTGACACCACGTGTGACAAGGTGGCTCCTCTGCTCCCCTGTCTCAAGTCCTTTGGGGGGCTGCTGCGGCCCTGGCACCCTTTCTTCCTCTCTCAGGGTCAGGCTCCTGCAAGCTAGGAAGGCTAGGTCCCCCCTGGGAGGGACCCTTAGTTCTCTTCTCCTACTTGTCAGCAGCCTCTCTGCCCCTGCTTCTTCCAACTCGCCCCTCACACCCCTCTACTTTCGCCAAATTCGCTCCTCTATCTCCTACTGCCTCCAAACTCACTCCTCAAACACACTCTGCCTCCAACCTCACTCCTCAAACTCCCACACGCCTCTCTGGGGAAGAGTCTCTTTTCAAGGGCTCTGACAGCCTCCTTAATTGGCCTCAGCTGGCCCTGCTTCTGGCTGTGGCAGCCCTGCTCAGCTGGACCCGGTTCCCTTGTGGTAAGCTTTCTAATTGCAGGCCTTCCTGGCAGCTGTCTGCCCTGGGTCTGCCACAATAGAGAAGGGGCCCTCGCTCAACAAAGGATCAATATCCAAAACAATCTGCCCTGCCCAAAATTGTTAAATGAGATGTGGAGTTAATTTCTTTAATAAAATGAAGCACCCTTCGGTGTCAGTGATATGATTTAACATTTCTGACACATATTATAATGTACAACAGTAACAGATAAAGTACTGTGGGTCTAAAATGAGGAACATCTAAAATAATGATGGTAGCCTGAATCTGTTATGGAGATGTCTGATTTCAGAAATAAACAGCAAGTGAAAATACAAATGGAGGTCCAGAGGTATTATAATAAATATTATTAATTTGCATTCCTGTTGGGTCCAAATTAACCACACTATGTGTTATGCTTGTAACCTGGATTTAGGAGATACTTGGACATTAAAAAATAAGCATGTTGCTTGTCTGGACTCACTTGAATTAACAGAGCTGTGCTGAGAAACTAGGACACTGTCTGTCTGCACCATGCCTGGTTCTAATACTAAGTTATCTGCCCCTTATTTTCATGAACTAAGTATGAATATTTAATATGTTGCACTCTTATAGCTGAATTGTTATTATTCTTTGTGCTGGTGAGCATGGCATGTGATATAGGCTGTAATCCAGTATTAAGTGGTGGAACACTGCAATCTTATTTGTTAAAAGTCTTTTCTTTTTCCTGATACACAGTGAGAAGTGTAATCCCACCCAAGTAAATTGTAACTTCTCTAATGTCTTCACCTGGTATTTCAGATGGTAATTTCACACACACTTCTTTTCATCTCATTTCCTACATAGCATAGTAAAACAAATGGCATCTGGGAATCATAAACCAGCAAGTTCTATGACAGTCACAGCTTAATTCAGGTAATGAAAGGTGCTTTGATGAATACACTTCACATAATGCTAGACATCTTTCATCTTGGGTATAACAAATTAGAATTCTGGTTTGTAAGAATTGTGAAAATTCCTCAGCATGCTTATGTAGTCTAGATAATGAGACTTGGATTAATAGCTGTGGGATGTGTGTGAAATTCACCTAAGGGTCCACACTATTTTGAGGACAAAAATGGGATGTAAATGCTACAAAGGCCATGTGCTGGTCCTCTGCATAGGGGTAAATTTTCCCCAATTTGTCATTTAAACCAGTAAATAGAACAGTGAGGAGAGGGGAGGGAGGAGGAGAGGAAGTCAAGATAATGAAATGTTACACTATTCATTAGTTTTTCACACCCATAGCCTACAGTAGCTTTTCTTTTGGGGTCATAATTCTATTTAAAAACATCATATGGAAACCAAAGAACAAGTTGCAAGGATTTCTGAAGTGTCAAAGGTAGGCTACATTTAAACTGAATCTAGCTCTCAATTTGAATTAGTAGCTGAAGACAGAAATTAGAAAAGGTTGAAGTATTTCATTCAAAAAATGTTTTCAATTAAAATGGCCTTTTTTTCTAAACATTTTTCTTTCAACATTTTACGAAAATGAAAAATGAAAACAATAGTTTTCACAAACTGAAAACAATGAAAAACTTTTCATTTTGAAACTTTCTGAATCAAATAATTTCATTTGAAAATTTTTACTGAAAATACTCAACTTTCTGATGGACTCTAATAGAAATAGAACGTTTCTTTACTCCAAGACCTGGGCAACATTTTGGACCTGACTCTGATCTCCCTTACACTGTTCTTACATTGGTACAACTGCATTGACTTTGCTCAAGTTACGCTTGATTCACACTAATAGAAAGGGGAGCAGAATCATATGATCTGATTTTTATTAAAGTTATTCAATGCCGTAGATGTGTAAATTACTGGAGTGGGCTACATGGTCCGAAACAGAAGTCAGCCGAACTTTGTAAAATTCTATCACATCTGAATTACATCTGGAGTTTTTCTGGATTTAACCTACTTGTGAGATCTGAATCAGGCCCTTAATGATCACCAAAAAAAAAAGAAGAAGAAGAAGAAGAAGAAAAGGTTTTTATGTAAGGTTGGAGAAACCCCAGCTCAAACTGTAATCCAGCCTCCTAGGAACTGGGTAGACAGCTCTGTCTCTTCAGGGGCTTCCTCCTGGGTGAGCGCTCTCTCCTGTCGGCCCTGGCTACACAAGAGAACTTAAAGCAACACATTTT
Source organism: Sternotherus odoratus (assembly GCA_032164245.1). NCBI lineage: Eukaryota > Metazoa > Chordata > Testudines > Kinosternidae > Sternotherus > Sternotherus odoratus. Next base: position 72,916,660 of record JAVMKO010000006.1, on the reverse strand, counting down.
ACAGCTTCACCGATGCAGTTGCGCTGCTATAAGCTCTCTAGCGTAGCCACTCTAAACTGCCGGGAAAGAGCTCTCCCAGAAACTTAATTAATCCACCCCCAACAAGCAGCGGTAGCTGTGTCGGCAGGAGATGATCTTCTGCTCACATAGCACTGTCCACACTGGCACTTAGGTCAGCGTAACGTATGTCGCTCAGAGGGGTGGCTTATTCATACTCCGGAATGACATAAGTTATACGACATTAATGGTAGTATAGACTGTGGCAAGGTGCCTTCTTTGACTCACCAGGCTTGAGTCTTTTCTGCTCTGGTGAGGCCAGGGCTGTCCAGACAACCCACCTAGAAAGCCCAAGGGCAGGCTTTCCCTTCCGCTAATTGCTCTTTTATGGCTGGGTTTTCCCCCTCTGTCCAGGGAAAGCTGCCTCCCTCCTGGGAGAGGTTCCCTGAGCTGCTGCCCCCAACCTGCTGGCCGCCTCACTTCCTCTATCTCTCTCTCTCCCCCCTTCCTGGCCGGGGTGGGTTTAAAAAGGACTCTGGCAGCCTTTTAATTGGGCTCAGCTGATCCTGCTTGGGGCATTGGCAGCCTTACTCAGCTGAACCCAATTAACCTGCAGTTACCTTTCTCACCACAAACCCCTCTGGCAGCAACCTGCTCTGGGTTTACCACAAGACATAAACCTCCAAGGGCTGGTCTTCACTACGGGGGGGGGGGGGGAGGGGGAGGATCGACTGCAGATACGCAACTTTGCGTATCTCCAGCTGACTTACCTGCCGTCCTCACGGTGGCGACAGTCAGAGGCATGCTCCCCCATCGACTCCAGCTTACGCCTCTCAGCAAGAGTCGACGGGGCGCCGTGGGCGATCGATTTCTTGCGCCCAGAGGCGAGAAATCGATCGCTAAGAGATCGATCGCTACCCGCCAATCCGGCGGGTAGTGAAGACGAGCCCCAAAAGCCTCTTGAAGTCAATGGACTTTGGACCTGGGTCTTAGTCCCAGATCTGGTTCACTGCACCCTTCTATACTACTGTGGGAGAGAGTTAACTCCTTGTCTGCTGGTGTTTAGCATGATGCTTCTACCCTTTGTCTCATATTGGCCCTCATTTCAAAAGCAATTAGTATCTGGATTTTTGATTTTGTTATACTAGAGATGAAAAGTTAGCAAAACATATATTAAGTTCATCCCCCTGCCAATGCAGGGTTATTGCATAATTTATAGTGTTTTTTTGTAATCTAACTTGAAATGCTTCTCCTGCTTTCCCCTTAGAGACTATCCCACAGACTAATAAAACTCAATGTTGTAAGTTATTTCCTGATAGTCAACCTAGCAGGACTCTACAGCCTCTTTTTGTCTTTCCCCTGGCTGCTTTCCCCGTTTTTTGTATTTTATTATAATTTGTTATGACACAGTGTTATGCATTTACTACCCATTCTTTCACTACATATAAATAATGTTTTGTTGCCTCCAAAATGTGTTCATTGTTTTGCGCTATGTTCTGCCAGGGAAAATTCCAATAATACATATATAGTCATTATTGTCATCTCAGTTACACCAGAATAACTCTTCTGGTTTCAAATTACTGCAGATTCAAACTTGTGTTAATAAGTCCAGAAGCTGGCAATTTGATAAAACAATAAAGCACACTGCATTCTTCTCATTTAAAAAACAAACAAACAAATAAAAAACAATCTTTTCTCTACATGCTACAGATGAGGATCTGATTAATTTCTTGTTTGAGACATTATTGTTGACCTGATTCAGTGACTCTGTTGGATGAAAACTTTAGAAACAGTAAGAATTTGGATCCAGCAAGGTTAAAGCTTATTAGTCAGACTTCAGTGTTGACATGAAGGAATTTTCATATTGCTACCAAGTGAATTAAAACTAAAATGAGAAAACCTTTATGATTAAATCATTTCCAGGAGATGTTTAAGAATGATATAAACCTTTATTATTTGTTGTTTCCTATGAAGCATAGCTTCCACAAGAGAGTTGTTTTCTCCAGAATCTGCATTTGAATTAGTACAGAAGAGTCTATGTTGTAGTAGAAATATGAGAAAACAGCATCACAAAGGAATATATAAATGATGTACCACTGTAGTATACATTATAGTTATCTCAAGAGGTCACATGAAATGAATGCACAGAGAAACATTTGCAGTATGAATCATGTAGACTGAACTGTCATTACGTAAGACTTTGGAACTACAGTGAAATATACTGAAAATTGATGTGTGTTTCACATAAATTAATGTATAGAGAGCTTTAGGGCTTATTAAAGAGATATTGGGTCTAAACCCGTACCTCATGTAAACATAACTCAATAAATAGAGCTATGCTGGTTTAAAAGAGTGGAGGGTCTGGCCCAGTATGCTATTCTCTAAACTATATTACAGCTATATTTAAGTATATACAGTAAGCCCTCGATTTAACAGACCTCGATTTAACGGACTTCGGATGCAACGGACAAAATTTCTGAGTAAGTCTGATGCATTCCTGGTCCATTTCTGGCGGGCTGGCTGCCGGCTCCCGGCTGCCGCCCGGGTCCAGGCAGCGGGTGGGCTGGCTGCCGGCTCCCGGCTGCCGCCCGGGTCCAGGCAGCGGGCGGGCTGCGGAGCTGTCGCCCCGACCCTGTGGCGGGCGGGCTGCTGCTCTGACAGCTCTTTTTTATTATTATTAAATAACGGACTTTTTGATTTAACGGACACCCCCTCGCCCGAATTAGTCCGTTAAATGGAGGTTTTACTGTACTTTGAGGGGAGAAATTACAGACTCAAGGGCGTGATCCAAAACCCATTAGAGCCAAATGGAAGGAATCCCACTGACTTTAATTGGAGTTCTATCAGGCCCTAGAAACCAAAATCAGCAAAATTCCACCTGGAGTAAGTTGGAAACCTCTAGGCCAAATTTAGTGGTGACAGAAATAGTAGTGTAAGATATATGTTAGGCACACATTGGTTATAAAGTACATGGGGGCTAGTGACAGAGGGTTACTTGCACCTATCTGGCATTCAGTGGTTGGGCAAAGTGAGTGAAATTTATACATTGAAAAGATGGAAGGCTGTAAAGCAGGAAAAGCAACTAATAGTGGGTGTGTATGATTCTAGGATAAAGATCACACCCACTTCAACTTATCTCAACTGAATATGGGCCACTCTGTCAAATTCATTCTTGTCATGCTATCAAGGAAAGGAAGGAATGGTGTCCTTAGCCTCTGTTTGTCAGAGGGTGGTGATGGATGGCAGGAGAGAGATCACTTTATCATTACCTGTTAGATTCACTCATTCTGGGACACCTGGTATTGACCACTGTCAGTAGACAGGATACTGAGCTGGATGGACCTTTGGTCTGACCCAGTACGGCATTCTTATATTCTTATCTGAGGGCACAACTCTCATTTGCCATAATTTACCACTAAGTGTCCCATTTTGAAAGGCACTTAGCACTACAGCTCCCATGGATGTCTAGAATCACCAATTTTTACATAGGCAAGGAGACAAATGCTCTTGGCACTTTTTTAGTGGTGGAGTAGGTAGGATGGCTAAGCGTGCATCATGAAAGGAGTGCATTCCTGCAGCAAGGTTTTACTATATGGTTAAAATATTTTGATATAATAAGGTATTGAAGTTCCTAGTGCCCTGCTAAACAGCTACAGCTTTGTACCTCAGAGGTGGCTGCATTTTAATGGTGGACGAAATGATCCTTGTGCATTGTTGGTATATCATTGCTAAAACAATGGGGCTACTCACATGCAAGTTAATTGCCTTGTGGTTGCAGGATTGGAACCCCAGAGCCTGATCCTGCAATGTGATGCAATCAGGAAACCCCCCAACTCGCTCCACAGAAGTCAGGGGAGCTCTGCAAAGGCATGAGGGTTTGTCTATGTGCAGTAGACTGTCAGAGCAGAGCACAATTTTGTAAAAAAAAACAACGAGATGGATGGAAAATGCTAAAAATTAATTAGGGGATGGGCAAATTATTGAAAAGAGAATTTTTTTTGTGAATTTATATCTTTTTACAGTTTGCAAATTTTGTATGAACAGATCATGATTTCCATGACTCTTTTCTTGTTCAAATTAATTTAAAAAATATTTTATTATAAAAATATATACTGCATAATATATTATGCAAATACATTTCAGCCTATGGATAACTCACAAACAGTTCATTATTCACAGGAATTATTTTAATATAATATTCAAAGTTCCAAAGTCAAATTGGTTTGATTAGACACAAGTAATTTAGTATGTTTCTGTTGCCTCACTGGCTAAGCATAAAGTCTTAAAGTTAGATTTACAGTGCAAACATTTTCAGTTCTGAATTCCAAATCTTATTTTTCTGTAAACATTTTTGCCAGTAATTTAATTTCCTAGAATACTCATGAAAAGCAAACCTAAAAGAAGTGAAAATGCTATCAATGAGAATTCATTTAAAATGTGAATGAAAAGTTGACTTATTTTTTCAGTATTTGTTCAACCCTAATATTAAAATATTATGGGTTGTTTGATAGAAATAAATTTCCATACAAAACACCTTAAATTTCTAAGTTTTTCATAGTAATTTTTCAATACTAGGATTCACGTAGGAGATGTAGAAGTCAATATTTGAAACCAAAAGACACTAACATAGATCTGGAGTAACTCCAATAGCTCCATCTGTTTTATGTATTTGGGGTATTATATGATTTTAAAACATCATGTGCATTTTCAGCAGTCCATAAAAAATTTAAATACCAGTTGGATTTTCTAGTGTAAAATACCATGCTCTTAAAATTATTAGACTAACTTATACTCAAAATAGTACATAGAAAGTTGAAATTTCAGTTATCATTAATGCAGTATCATACTGGATGTTTATTTATACTTCATCACCTGACATCAGATATTTTTCCCCCTACTAGTGTATTGCACTCTTTTCAACAAATTCTCTTAATACATTCAAATAAAGAAGTAGCCTTTTAGAAATTGGTAGGTAATTGTTGCTATGTTTTAATAGCTTTAAGAATGCCTACTCATCAAAACAGGAAAGCAAGAAAATGAAAATACCCAGCATGAATATGAAAGAAATACTGAATGGATACTAACTGAAATTGCTAACATTTTTCCATAATATTTTGAACAAAACAGATCATTTGAAAAGATTATGGGACAGATTTTTGCTGATGTAAATCCAGAAAAACATCACTGATTTAAAGACAGAATAATGTTACTGAATTAAACCAAATGGATTAGTTTGTATTTATATCTGTGTAACTGAGATCCAAATATGTCTCTGATATCAGCATTAGAGATCTCCATTCATTTTATATAGTCTCTCCCCCCCCCCACCTTTTTAATTAAAGGTCTATCTAGTGTCAAGTCACTCCCCATAACAAGGCGCACACTAGTGACTAACGGTATGGTCTAATTAGTTAGAGTAGCAGTTTGGCAGTTGTGACTCTTAGGCCTAGGCTATACAAGAAAAGTTTTGTGAGTATAGCTGTGGTGGCAATTTTGCCCATATTGTTTATACCAGTTGTCTGCATGAATTTGCAAACGATCCCAGACACATCACATATCTGTAGGAAGTAGTCCGGTAACAGCAGGGGATTGGAAGCTATCAGAATTAGGTTCTGCTATCAACTCTAATAGTGACTTAATGTTTGGCCCTGTGTAAGTTCTCCAGTACCTCTGTTTTCCTAGTTATAAAACTGGGGTAATACTATATACACTACTTTGTAAAGGGATTTGAGATCAACTATATTCTACACATATTGAGTCAGAACCCAGGTAGAGTAAATAGACATATCTCCATTGACTTCAATGCAACTACATCTATTTACATCAGCTAAGAATTTGACCCATAAAAGCTACGTACTTCAGGAAGATTGTCGATCTCCTCTATTTTATAATGAAAACATATCACCTCAAAGTGACATTTTGGATTGCATAATGTTCTAGCAATTGGCCATGTATTTTCAGACATGGTAAGGAGGAGTAAGATACCATGGTGGGGGGTGTTCAGATACTATTATGAGGAGTATGGTTTAAATACATACATCAAGAGATAACCCTGTATTCTTAGTCTTTAAAATATAACATATTCAGCAGCCTGGGCAAGAATTCATGTGATGAGAAATGGATGTAATGACAAAGGCAGGCAACCACAGGATTTGATGCTTCATTATATGAAGGTATACGTCAGGGTGAAAGAGGACAAGCTCAGGCCCCCTAATCAGTCTCTGAACCCTCAGCTGCAGCATTCCCATTCTCCTCAACAGCAGGACTGAAGCCAGGCAGAGATCTATGTGCTATTTTTTATGGAACCCTATCTACACGTGTCTATCTGCTTCCTAACTCCCTTCCAAGACTCTTGGGATTTGTGGCAATATTGACCTTACCTAGTGGCACCCTGATGATGGAAGACGGAGCAAACAGCTATTCAACACTCCTCAAAGCTATGAGGTAGTTGAGATTGCCAAAAAATCCCAAGAATGATAACAGTACGAGGAGAAGGAAGAGGCGGGGGTGGCTCAGGAGGTCCCCATGGATACGTGCAGGAGTTAAAGAATAGCTCCCCCTCTTATAAAAGCAGGAAAACTCTCCTACAGCTACTTATCCTCTTAGCTGTGTAGTGAGAACTTACCATCTTTCATTTATGTGTGTGTATTTCTCACTTAGTTGGTTTGAGTTTGTCAGAAAATAGGCCCATTTAGATGATTAAGTGCTTATTTAGATGCCTAAGTGCAGATTTAGGGAACCATATTTGAAACCTGAGCTGCCTACACCAATTTATGTAAATACATGCACTGAGTGCCTCTTAAGAAACTGCAGTGCAAATCCCGTAGATAATAATCGTTGACCGTGCTTGAGTCAGCTATACACAATATTCATGTAGGGATTGATAAACAACAAAATTAAATAGGAAGAAACAAAACATTTTCCAGCTTTGAAAGAACAGTCAGAATCCATTTGCTTTTTTTCCCCATTCTGATAAAAAATGAATCTCATTAAGTCACATTTTGTCCAATCCTCTGTCAATACGGCATTGTTCTCCATAGAACATTTTCAAGTGTTTTATCACATCTAGTTCTAAATGTCTCAAGTGTTCCAGCTTCCACTGCCACATCAGGAAAACTATGGATTGTTTCAAACACCTTATTTTCTTAAATGATCTCTGAGATTTTGTTTTCCAAGTTCTAGCTCTGAACCCCTGAAAAAGGGTTGTATATTGCAAATGTTAGCTTTGCCCTCAAGGGGCACTTGTGATAATGAACACACAGAACCATTAATACATTGGGGAAATATTTCCGTCTCATTGCTGGGGGATTTACATGCACAAATCCCATAACATGAGATGAAAAAAAATCAGCTATAATAAAGCTAGGTCTGAAAAATAGCTCCAGAGCTTTGTAGGAGTCCAATTCATTGCTTGTCACAACATATCCAGCTGTATCAAGAAGTGGCTTTCATAAATAATACTTTGTTTAGAGCTGAACTTCTAAAGAATTTTAAATCAGTTTTACAACAAAAGATTCTATCAAACATGTTAAAGTGTGTTCCCTTGTTTATCAAAACAATGCATTAGCGGGCCCTTTTCCCTCTGAACAATTCCTTGTGATATGCTGCATACTGAAAGAACAGGATGGGAATCTGTTGCTGTTAAATTTTTAGAACTTAAGTTCACTGGTTTAAGTCACCAGTTCCAGAGTAAAACAAATGTAAATTGTCATGATTTTGTAGTGATCGTCTCTCATGAAAAATAAAGTGGAATGGAGTCACTTTACAGAGTCCCTTAGGTTCCAGCTGAGACCAGGATAGACTTTCTCATTATATGTTAATCTTTCTTTCTATCTTTTGCTTAAAGAGCTCAGTTTCCAAGTAGAAACAAATAGAATTACCAACTGCTGTTGCAAAATTGCCACACTTATACATTGCACCCACAATGACCTATATTTAAAATACACACACATGCACAATGAGCACCTACATGAGAGTGGCATTGACAACCACTCAGAAAATGCTAAAAGCTCCATCTACCTGGAAGGGGTTTTAGCGGCTGCTGGTTCACCAGTGCTATAGACTTCCGTGGCTAGACAGAAACCGAGGCTACTACCTGGACCTGTAGCACCCACATTGTGCTCCTAAGCCTTTCATAGGAACAAGGTCTGTAACTGCTCAATATGGTTATCAGACTCTGGGGTGTCACTCAGCGTGTGATCAGCTGTACACTCCGTGATATTCTTTCCCAGATGATTTAGGGCCAGATTTTCAAAGAGCAGAAAGCCAGGGCACTTGCACAATCCAGTATTTGTAAACACAAATGCCTTGTTAGATGTAGGGTTGCCAACTTTCTAACCAAACGAAACTGAACACCCTTGCCCTGCTCCAAGGCCTGGCACTGGCCCCGCCCTCTCTCTCAGACCCCACCCCCTACTCACTCCAGCCCCCCTCTCTCCGTCACTCGTTCTCCCCCACTCTTGTTCACTTTCACTGGGCTGGGGTAGGGGGTTGGAATGTGAGAGGGGGTGAGGGCTTGAGCTGGGAGTGTGGACTCTGGAATAGGGCCAGACATGAGGGTTTATGGGTGTGGGAGGAGGCTCTGGGCTGGAGCAGGGGTTCAGGTGGGGGAGGGAGTGAAGGCTTTGGGTGGGGGTGTGGGCTCTGGGGTGGGACTGGGAATGAGGGTTTGAGGTGCAGGAGGGGACTCTGGGCTGGGTCAGGGGACTGAGGTGCTGGAGCAGGCTCAGGGCTGAGGTAGGGTGTGTGGGCTCTGCAGTGGAACCAGAGATGAGGGACTTGGGGTGTAGGAGGCAGCTCCAGGCTGGGGCTGATGGATTAGGAGTGCAGGAGGGGGTTTCGGGCTGGGGCAGAGCGTTCAGGGTGCGGGCTCCAGGATGGAGTTTGGGTGCAGGTTGGGGTTCTGACCCGGGACAAGGTGTTCGGGGTGTGGGCTCTTGCCGGGCAGCACTTACCTCAGGTGACTCTGGGTCGGTGGCACAGTGGAGCTAAGGAAGGTTCTCTGTCTGCCCTTGCTCTGAGCTGCTCCCCAGTGTGGCTAGATGGAGGCGTGGCCAGGCATCTCTGTGCAATCTATGTTGCCCACAGGCACCACCCCTGCAGCTCCCATTGGCCATGGTTCCTGGCCAATGGGAGTTGTGAAGGTGGTTCTGGAGGCGAAGGCAGCACGCAGAGCTTCCCTGGCTGCCCCTCCACCTAGGAGCCAAAAGGAAATGCTGGCCACTTCCAGGAGCTGTGTGGAGCCAGGGCAGGCAGGGAGCTAGCCCTGCTGTACCGCCGACTGGCTCGGTCAGTAGTGCTGACTGGAACTGCTAAGGTCCCTTTTCGACCAGGCGTTCCAGTCGAAAACCAGACACCTGGCAACCCTAGTTAGATGTCTAAATAGTCATGTCATATGTTAGTACCCAAACTGCTCATGCAATCACTGGTGCCGTGGAGGGGAAAAAACTGCTTCTGCCATTTCCACAAATATTAATCAGTAGGGGAACATCAATCAAAGGGGCCTACAGATAGTTGTCTCTGAGCAGCAACTGTTCAATTTTGGAAGGCAGCCAAGGAGAAGAAATAGGGCATGCAGCTTTAAGTTTCTCCTCAATTTACAAAAAGCTGGAAATCATCACACTATTTTCATCACTTTTTCTGAACAAGGATTGTTATTAGAATCTGTATATTCAGAAAAATAAGGAAATAAGAATAATTTATAATCTCTTATTTAAGTAGTAAGAGCCAAATTCTCAAAGGTGCATAGAGTCCTAACTTCCATTGAAAGTTGGGCCTAAGCTGTGTGGGTCAAAGACCATCTTTTTCTTACGTGTATTTATAACACCTAGCACATTAAGGCCTTCATCTCTGATTGGGGCAGAATATGTGCGACCAAAAGACAAATAAGTAAGAATAATAGAGCACAATGGCAAATTTATATGCCATTTTAACTTGGGGGAATTTCAAACTGCTTCAGAAGGACACATGCATTATTTCAGATTCATATTTATAAGGCTTCCTTTTAATATATTTTTTAGCAATGAACATATAATTCTAATAACGTTTTGCAGATAACTATAGGAGGTACCTTGACTTCAAAGAAAAAGAAGGAAGCCATTTAGGACAAAATGAAAGATTCATAAGCTCTAGAGATCAATCAACAAAAGCCTTAAGATGTCACCATTCTACCAAGGGACCATATTCTTGGGTTTTTGAATTAATGATACCACTGTATTCTGATTAGGAGGCATTTTATCTTCCCCAATCATGTCACTCATTTCAGCTACATAAGCAGACCTGAATAACCTTAAGATTCTTACAGTATTTGTGCAGTGTCACTGGCTTAAATTAAGGTATGAAATAATTCTTTACCTGAGGCAAGCTGTTGTTATGTAGGATATAACATCCGCTTAGCAGATTTTCTTTTGAAGAGGTAAAGGAAATATTTATGTGCATACAGAAAGGCAGATTTTTTTTTATTTTTATTTTTTGCCAAAAGCAGAAGCTTACTGAATTGATGTCAGCAGAAAACCAGTTAATAATCACAGCTATGCTCTTTACATTTGCACTTCCTTCAAGGTTAACAGGGTTTTGTAAATGTTTTTATTTAGGTCAGAGAGAAAGTCAAAAGCAAAATGACTTCTGGTAAACACAGCTTCGTAAACAGATTCGTGCTCATAGTCGATCAGAGTACATTAATTTTCTTTTTCTACTATTCTTTTTAAAATGATAAAAGTGGTGGAATGAAGGATTGAATAGCTCAGGACAATGAGGTAGAACAGCATATGAAGTCTTTTACATCTACCTCACCTATTCAATCTGATCCAAGTGGGTACTGACCCAAAAGCATTACTGTCTAATAGCTGTTTAGTAAATTATGTACACTTAATAAAGTTACTTGCTGACAGGTGCCCACAACACAAATAATCCTTTCTGACTATCTCACTAGAAAAGCCTGGGATTTGGCTAGTCATGGAAAATGAACTACCCTCTCATCCCTCAAGATTGTGCCAATTTAGGATTGAAGCACTTGACTGGGCAGTTTAGGGAAACTTGCACTGCCAATGCCTGTACTGCACCTGTTTTGTTAGATAATTAGAAGATTAATACTTTGTAAGAATATGCATTAACGATTTTCACCTTTTTCTTATTTTGTTATTCATCTCTCTTATTCTGCCCATGGGATTTCCTGTGATACAAGAAAAGTACTTGACTGCTTAAAGAACATCCCAAATATAATGGCTCATCCAAATTAAATAGCCTCTTACAACTGGTATGGTAATTTCCAACTTTTTATGCTTTCTATGTATATAAATACATCCCCACGAAAGCTTATGCTGAAATAAATTGGTTAGTCTCTAAGGTGCCACAAGTATTCCTCGTTTTGTTTAATCCAAATATCGATACACATACCAATATTTAGTGGCAGAGAAAAGGGCATGCTTGAGAATATAAATTTCAGTATTGGCATGAGGATGTTCTTTTTAACCACACAATACATTCAACAGAGATTCATACACAGTGGGCCCAATACACATTTCTGTCACAAATATTCAGCATCCATTAATAATACTTAGCACTTTTAATTTTCAAAGTACTTTGTAAATATTGACCTTCCTGTGATCCCTGTGAAGCAGATAAGTAAATACCTTTAAAGCCTCACTGCTGGCAAATTCCCTTAACATGCGCATTGATGTCTAAAAAAGATAATATTGATGTTTCATAAAATTGACAGTCAGATTATGCAACATTTTCATTTAAGGGCTGATGCAAGTATGTTTACACTTACAATGCTACACCAGCATAGCTGTGCCACTGCAGCTGCGCCGCTGTAGCACTTCAGTACAGACATTACCTATGCTGTTGGGAGAGATTCTCCCATTAGCATAGGCAATCCACCTTCCTGCGAGGTGGTAGCTAGGGCGACAGAATAATTTTTCCACCAACCTAGTGCTGTCTACACAGGGACATAGGTTGGCTTAACAAAGCTACTCAGCAGTGTGGATTTTTCACACCCCTAACTGATGTAGTTAAATGATCTAATTTTCTGGTGTTGCTCGGACCCAATTTCTACCAAAGTCAACTGGAATCTTTCCATTGTCTTAAATGGGCTTTGGATCAGAACTTTATTAGATCCAAAATGACCCTTCTGCTTTAGCAAAAAGGTCATTTTTTTCAAAGAAGGGCATTCAGATACTCTTATGATGGACGGACACTCTTACGATGGACAGTGTAAAATATATAGCATGTCCTAACTAAGCCCACTCCTAATTCAGATGCCCTAGTGTTCTCTTTCATCCAAAAGACATTGTATTAAAAATGTAGAGTAACACATGGCACCGACTTGATCACTTCACAGAATTAGTTCCCTCATTGTAGAAAATGAGCTTGCTCTGTTAAGATATAAGTGTGGGATAGAATGAATTGTTTTATAGCTTTCACAAGACTTACCCTCACTTAATTGATTAGACAGTAATTTTCCTTTTATATTGCTTTTCCCTTCTCTCCAGGCTCAGATTACTGCCCATTCTGCAACTTCTTTCATTTGCAGGAAACTTTTTTATGAGCTAGTCAGCCTTTAACAGCAGGAGTATGGAGAAAGCCGGCCTAAATTTAGAACACCTTCGCCTATCAGGAGTCACCATAGTGTGTTTTCAAACACCTTATTATTTATTCCATTCACAGGTTGTCTCTACAGGCTATTTGCACCTTGAGTGAGATTTTTTATCTCCAATTGAGTCTTCTGACATTTAGACATCTTTTAAAGCTACTTTATGAGTCAACATTGTGTCATATGAAACATTATTCTAAGACGGAGCACTCTCAGCATAGGTCTGCTGATGTAACCCAGACCTGAGAACATTGGTATCATGTGAAACCCTAAGGAACATGAAAACAGGTGTTCAGTAGATCAACTGGAAATCAGACTATTAGCAAAGGCTACATGCTTACAGAAAATCACATAGTAATGTGACCAACATTACCATGGATCCCACTAAATAAAATTATTTATCTTTACATCTGCTGCTCTGAAGATATCATTCCAACAGGATTCTAACTGCTGAGCTTTTTTATCCTTGAGATAGTGGAAGCCCAATAGCCTGACCCCTACTGACCATTGTGAACAACCTCTTTTGGGGTATAAATATTGCACTCTGAATGTTCTAGTAGTTCCTTTGGCTGCATCATAAGCACAGCCTCATTTCAGGCCAGCCAAGATTGTACCAAGATGAAATACAATCAGCTATCCATTTAGACTTTGTCATGACACCCACCACACTTGTAGAAAGCACATTGAAATGAAAAGTGCTATGGAAGTGCAGAGTAAAGTATTCTCTCTCTTACAAACTCTGAACACAAATCAGAAGCCATTGCAATCTTGTGTCTTTTATTTCCTCATTTTCAGAGTATATCAGATCCTTAGTATCTGGGTCAAAACTGTCTCACATTTATACCACTGTAAATCCTGAGTAACTCATGGAAGTCAATGAAGATACTTTGGATACACACTGGTGTAAACAACAGCAGGATTTGGCTCTTTGGGATTCACAGTTCTATGATTAAAGTTTCTGTTGCTCTTATTTCTGGCTTGTGTCTGGCACATGCTGCTTTTTTTTCTTTAATAGGGGTTGGGAATATTCAGCTTTTGGATGTCTAATTAACACTCCTGCTTCCAAAAGGAAGCATGTGTAGGCGAGCACCTTATACGTGAGAAATGATTCAGTTGCAGAAAGCAATAAACACACTTGTTTATTCATTAGGAGGCAAGTGAATTTCTGGCAAGTGAAGTCTGGGGCTTCTGAGGCATTGGTGTAGGAGGAACAATATGAAGCAAAATTAATTGGATGTGGTACTCTCACTCACAGAATGGCATTTTCCATTTCTACAATACTTCACAGCATCCTATTGCCTCTGTATAATTAGGAGAACACAGGGACTGTGGGCTTGATCCAATATCTATTGACTTCAATGCACTTTAGATAAGGCCCTGTGTGAGGGGAAGAAAGGGAAACTTCTTGCACACTTTTTCTCTATCCACTCATGCAGTGGCCAGCTACAATATAGGCCAGAGTTCTCTATCAAATTATATCTGGGCTGTTTAGCAGAAATCTAAGTACCATGCTGCTGCACATTTCCAGCCAGAGCAAGTGACTCATAACAAATATTTTATGCAATGCTCAGCAGAAAAGGTGATATGGTGAATAGATTAAATATGAAGCATAAAGCCAGGGGGAGAGTTGATGAGGGTAAGGGGGAAGACAAAAAATGTAAACTGGCAACTGCATGGAGACATGGAAAACCAGATGTATAAAGATTAAATAATGTGGGAAGGGGAGGAAAATATATAATACAGTGCAAAACACATGAAACTGTCAAAGCAAAACTATGCATTATTGAAGGAGAGAGAAGGGCCAACTATTATCTTTGAATCAAAAGCACAGATGTCCCTTCTTAAATGTAGATAGCTAATTATTAATTCTTAATTTTGTATCCATAATGTTTATACAAGCATTTAGAGCCTTGGAGAGCCACTTATTAAAAGCAAATAATTAATTAAGGGCAGATTCTGCCTTGCTTACTTAGGCTGAGTAAGCCTTTCTCATCCACTAGTCCCACTGAAATCAATAGCACTAGTGGAAGAGAGAAAATATGGATGAGGGCATTAATAAGGGTGGCAGATTCTGGCCCTAAATAAATAAATGCATAATAGTGCTCATCAGCAGCAATACTACAAACCAAAGCTGTATAGAAAAAAGAATTTATTCATTTAAAGGGATACTATCAACCTATTTACTAGAAATTTAAGGAAATTAAGGTTTTTTTTAGAAAGTACGTGCATACAAAAATCCTAGCCATACTGATGTCAATGAGAGTTTTGTCCTTCGGTGTTTTTACAGATATTTCCCGCTACATATATGCACGCATTGCTGATGTGATACATTTATTTATCAAGCCTGCTTAAACATCTAATCTGTTCTCTTCTTTCTAAACCAGTCCCTCAACACTTATTCTACCATTCCAAATTTCTAAGCAGCAGCTTCAGGCAGCTGCCAATAAAGAAAATCAGCCTGCCCCCAAAATCTTGCTTCCTCCTCCACAAAATATGGAATTTCCTATCAAAATTGCACTTGGCTGATATGCAGGTAATGTACATGTCATATACAGTACAGATATGTGATAAATAAACTTAATATATGGCAGTGGAATTTATCATATACCCAAGACTGCACCATCTGTACACTAATCTATATCCTCTGGGATTCATTTAACATTCCAACCCTTCAAACTGCTTCAAACTGTTCACTCTCTCTTCCTCTCCAGTGTATGTAATACTGTACTATCTCAGAAGCTTGGAGTTAAAATGGCTTGTTTTCTTTCTTCCTTTTTTTGAGTACCAGTATCCATGGGAATGCCATTGCAGAACAGCCAGTACTGATACCTGTATTTGAGCTGCAAGGTATGAATCCTAGCTCATGCAGACATATCCCTGCTAGCTCTGCTCAAGCTATTGTACTAAAAATAGCAATGTAGATAGCACATGTGTTAACTCAAGCTAGCTGCCTCAGTAAATACCCCAGGGGTTCGGATGGGCAAAAACTTGGTCAATTTCTCCCTATGTGTTTGTGAAGACCTTAGCTCAATATAGACCTGATCTCAGTTGGGGCTTACAGGTGCTGTGGTAATACAAATAATTAGTACTTAATATTAATGATATAAAATGGAACCTGGAACAAAACTGTTTTTATTTTACAAAAGAAGGATCGTATCAAGATGTTTTATGAAACTATAACCATTCCCAGTTTTACCCTTCAAAGAGATGTGCCCAAACTACAATAATTTATCCTCACCTCCTGAACTTTGGTGTTTGTATAAAAGGTAATCCTGATCCAACCACGTTGTTGTCAACCATCCCTAGTTGAACAGAATTATCATAGCTGCACATGTGTAGAATGTGACCTCAGTGCCACAAGTCATACAAGTAGACCTTCTAACACACCATAGTACCAATATCACAGGTCATTGCCTAGAATAGCACCATTTTATGGAAAGCAAAAGTTCCATGGGCAGATTAAGACTCTTTCAGGGTGCTACAATTGAGAGCACCATTTGGCCTGCTGATTCATAAGATTTTGAACCTAGACAGCAATGGGAGGACGTGCTGCTCCATTTGGTAATGGCATCTTGACAGTCTTGCGCAATGATACATGATGACGGAGCACAACAATGTGCTCATCAGTTCGTTAACAAGCCTTGATGTGTGAGATTGTCAGGTGAGTCACTCTTACATGTTCCTGGGAAATAAATAAACATATGCCACATATGTCACTGCATTATTTAACTGACTAATGAGATCTAAGCCTATCTCCAGTCTTCTAGGGAAAGTGAAAAAAGTCTGTGGAGCTTCAGTTATAAAGCAAATCACTGGGTGGCAGACACACACTATGGCCAGAAGGCATGAAGAGGATCATTTAAGCCAGGGGTCTCCAAACTACGGCCCGCGGGCCAGATGCGGCCCGCGAGGCCCTCTCATCCGGCCCGCGGCAGGGGTCGGGAACCAGCCAAGGGGCCGGGACGCGCCGCGTGCTCCGCTGCCGCCGCCGGCCGGGACGCACCGCGTGCTCCGCTGCCGCCGCCAGCCGCGGGGCCGGGACGCGCCGCGTGCTCCGCTGCCACCGCCGGCCGGGACGCACCGCGTGCTCCGCTGCCGCCGCCGGCCAGGGACGGCTCAGAGCTGGGGCCGGGACGCGCCGCACCGCCACCCAGTTACAGGCGGCGAAACAAGGAGCCACCCACTGCCAGGCAGCGAAACGGTCTGTGGGGAGAGACCGGGTTGAGCGGGTCAGTTGGGGGGGAGGGGAAGAGACCGGGTTGAGCGGGTCAGTTGGGGGGGGGGGTTGGAGGAAAGGAGGTTTTGGGGGGAGAGACCTGGCTGGGTGGGTCAGTTGGAGGTTGGAGGAAAGGAGTTTGGGGGGGAGAGACCTGGCTGGGTGGGTCAGTTGGGGGTTGGAGGAAAGGAGGTTTTGGGGGGAGAGACCTGGCTGGGTGGGTCAGTTGGGGGGGGGTTGGAGGAAAGGAGGTTTTGGGGGGAGAGACCTGGCTGGGTGGGTCAGTTGGGGGTTGGAGGAAAGGAGGTTTGGGGGGAGAGACCTGGCTGGGTGGGTCAGTTGGGGGGTTGATGTGTAGTGTTCATGTGTAGTGAACAGGTGTTCATGTGTAGTGTTCATGTGTAGTGAACAGGTGTTCATGTGTAGTGTTCATGTGTAGTGAACAGGTGTTCATGTGTAGTGTTCATGTGTAGTGTATCAATGTGTTATTAAATAATAACTGAATAAAATAATATTAAATAAATAATTAAAAACAACATCCATGTTTTGATTCTTTTTTATTTGGACCTCGAGTGTGTTGTCGGCCCCTGAACTGCTATTTGATAGTTAATGCGGCCCTCGGGCTGAAAAGTTTGGAGACCCCTGATTTAAGCCACTGACGCTTGAGGGGGAAGTGGCTTTGACCAATTAAGTGAACTTTAGTTTTTCTTCTGCTTATATTATCAAAACCAAGTTCATTGTGAAGAAGTGGAGTATGAATCAGGTTTGAAATCCCTAGACAACCTGGAAGCATAAATTCCCAGCAGCATAACACCATGCAGTTCACTGTAGTAGGTGATGTGATGGGCAAACGCTCGTTACCGAGTATGATCATCTTCCATGGGAGTTATGGTTCCTCAGGTGTCTAATAAGGCCAGTCCTTGAACCACAAACCCTTATGGTGAAGACATACAGGACAAACTCTTATAGTGAATACATACAGGACACTATTTAGCTTTCCTCTGCACCTACAACTAGGTTACCCATATCCCCTGCACTCATACAATACAATATATCCCAGCCTGCCTATGAACCTGTTTGCAGATAGACCTTGCAGAGCCCAGGCATGAGATGGAGGCCAGGAAGAAAACAAATGTGTGGGTCCCCAGGAAGGAGTACTGGACATAGGGACTAGTTTTTGCTTCAGAACTCTGGAAATGGAAATTAGTCTTTCACAGATTTTGGATCAAACCCAGAAGTTGGGTCTGCTGTTCCCAATCTAAATACACCAAAGTTCAGAGGTATTCAGATCTGGAATTCCAATCAAATACCATACCTAATTTGGGGGGGGGGGGATTTTGGAAAAGGTTGATTAACTCTCCTTTTCCACAAACCTTTGACTTCCAGGTTTTGGAAGGTGTTCTAGAACTGACAAACACCACTAGAAAGTTTATACACTATATTTCTGGCTCAACTAGAAGCAGGAAGCCATTGCTCTTCATTTTGCACAGCAGTCCAACCACTGATGGGAAAACCAGGCTGTTGTATTCTGGGGAGCTCTGGGAGACACAACGATTCCCAGTGTTCTGTCTGGGTGATGCAATGCCATACTGCCACCAAGGGCAACCCATACTTTAGTAAGGAAATCTTGACCTTGGAATTTAGAGAGGGAATTATTTTATTATTTTTCTCCTAAAATAGCAACAGTATGGTTCTCACAAAACACAGCATGACAATATATACAGTAGAGCCCCAATTCTCCGCCAGCACAAGGGCCCCCAACACAAGTTGTGCTGCTTAGGGATATCATGTGCATGCTATCACCACATTCCTAGTGCACTATTAAGTTCAGATCTGCTGGGACTCCTGCAGACGTTGCCTGAAGTAGCTCTTTGGTACAGTGTAGTGCCAACGACTCCACTGTTCCACAGCTCCTCCAGTTCCTTCTCCCCCACTCCACAATTGCCATGGGGGGCACTAGGTTATGAAGCCTATTCTGGCTCTTAGCCTGAGTATTAGCCACAGGATGTTTCTTATTACATTCTGGTTCCTGGGTTTGACTCAGGAAACATAGGTTCAATTCCAGACTCTGGCAAAAACTTCATTTGTGACCTTTGGCAAGTCAATTAATCTCTCTGTGTCTCAGTTCCACCTTATGGGGAAAGTAAGACTTTCTTTCTTTGAATATTTTGTCCGTAAGCTATTTGGGGCAGGAGGACTGTCCCTGACTATGGTAATGTACAGCACCGACGACACCATGGCTTGTAAAGACTACTGTAAAACGAAAAATGTATTGAAAATTGTATTTAAAAGCCATTTTTAAAATTCTGTTAGGAAGCAATATAGGTTTATAAGAAAATGTAAAAAGACAAATAGCACTATATTGTACCTTCTCGCTGAATGCTTTCAGTTAAAATGGGGCTGAGAATTATACTGATGTGTTCAGGTAGCCAGTTGTACTTGGGTACCAAAGATGCAGTAGCTGTACTGCACTATTGCAACATGCACTTAGCATCCCTCTCTTGGTGACAGCCATTAGGTAAGAAGAAATGACAAATTGATCGGGCTAGAAATTTTAGTTAAACCCATAAGTTAGAAGTCTGAAGCCAGTGGAGCCCTAGTGTCTGACTGCTGGAGACAGCATAACAGAAAACAGAAATTATTTGAGAACCGTTATAATATTCTGGGATTCCATTTACTCCAGTTCCAAACAATGTCACTTTTAAAGGCCTTTACATAAAAAGCTACATAATATACCATGCAGAATACAAACCAATGTGTCCTTGGTTGCTTAGCGACACTAGAATGATGACAACAAGATGCTCACTGGGCCTTTATGTTACCCTCCTTTTCAGGGGGTTATATGTTAATTTTCTTTAGTGTGTAGGTAAATAAAACGAAGTTACTTACCTGTAACTGTTGTTCTTCGAGATGTGTTGCTCATATCCATTCCACTTTAGGTGTGCACGCGCCGCGGGCACAGTTGTCGGAAGATTTTTCCCCTAGCAACAGGCTGGGTCGAGCAGGGAGCCCCCTGGAGTGGCGCCTTTATGGCACTGTATAAGTACCCCTGCGACCCAGCCCGCACCTCAGTTCCTTCTTGCCGGCTAATCCGACAGTGGGGAAGGAGGGCGGGTTTGGAATGGATATGAGCAACACATCTCGAAGAACAACAGTTACAGGTAAGTAACTTCGTTTTCTTCTTCGAGTGATTGCTCATATGCATTCCACTTTAGGTGACTACAAGCAATACCTAGGAGGCGGGGTCGGATTGACCCATCGCTGAGCGTAGGACCGCTGAACCAAACGCCGCATCGTCCCTGGCTTGCTGGACTATGGCATAGTGGGCGGCGAAGGTATGGATGGAGGACCAGGTAGCCGCCCTGCAGATGTCTATGATCGGAACTCTCTCCCGGAAGGCAGCAGAGGACGCCTGCGCTCTCGTGGAGTGAGCTGTTATCTGCTCGGCGGGCCTGCCCGCGAGTTCGTAACAGGTGCGAATGCACGAGGTAATCCAGGAGGAGAGCCTTTGGACGGAGACCGGTTGGCCCTTCATCCGATCCGCCACAGCAACAAAGAGCTGTGTTGTTTTCCGAAACGGCTTTGTGCGGTCTAAATAAAAAGCGAGAGCTCTTCTGACATCGAGCGTGTGCAATTGCTGCTCCCTTCCCGAGGTGTGGGGCCTCGGGTAGAAGACTGGCAGGAAGATGTCCTGGTTAATATGGAAGGGAGAGACCACCTTAGGAAGGAAGGCTGGATGGGGGCGTAGCTGCACCTTGTCCTTATGAAAAACCGTATACGGTGGTTCTGAGGTCAGCGCCCTGATCTCGGACACTCTGCGTGCCGAGGTGATAGCTACAAGGAAGGCTACCTTCCAGGAAAGGTATAGCAAGGAGCACGTGGCGAGAGGCTCAAAGGGGGGCTTAGTGAGGCGGGAAAGCACAAGATTCAGGTCCCAGGGCGGGACAGGATGCTTAACCTGCGGATAGAGTTTATCTAACCCCTTGAGGAATCTATAGACCGTAGGGTCTGAAAAGACAGAGTGGTTTGCCGAGCCGGGGTGAAACGCCGAGATGGCCGCCAGGTGGACTCTAATGGTGGAGGTAGAGAGACCTTGTTGTTTAAGGTCTAGGAGGTAGTCCAGGATGACTGGCATGGAAGCTTCCTTGGGGATGGTGTTGCGCTGCATACACCAAGTAGAAAAGCGGGTCCACTTTGCGGTATAGGTACTTCTGGTTGACGGTTTTCTGCTTTCCAGAAGAACACCTTGGACCGCGGCAGAACACAAGAGCTCCGGACCCCTTAGCCATGCAGTTGTCACACTGTGGGGTGTAGGGACTGCAGGTCCGGGTGGATTAGATGGTCGTGATCCTGAGAGATCAGGTGTGTCCACAGCGGGAGGCTGATAGGAGGGGTCGTGGACCACTGGAGGAGGGGTGCGTACCCGCACTGTCTGGGCCAGGACGGGGCTATGAGGATCACCTATGCCTTGTCCCGCTTGGACTTGCATAGCACCTTGTGTAGGAGCGAGATGGGAGGGAACGCATAAAGTAGATGGCCCACCCAGGGAAGGAGAGAGGCGTCTGTTAGGGAGCCCCGAGAACTGCCGCGGAAGGAGCAGAACTGGAAGCACTTCCTGTTCTGACGAATCGCCAAGAGGTCGATTTGGGGAAACCCCCACCTTAGGAAGATCGGCCGGATGACATCTGGCCGAAGGGACCACTTGTGCGACGGTAACGATCTGCTGAGGTGGTCCGCTAGCGTATTCCGAACTCCCGGGAGGAAAGAGGCCACCGGGTGAATAGAGTGGGCTATGCAAAACTCCCAAAGGAGAACCGCTTCCTGGCGAAGGGGGTTCAAATACACGCTGTCCTGTTTGCTGATATACAATCGGGCTGCGATGTTGTCCATTAGGACCGCTACGCGGTGCGCTGCTAGTGCGCCCCAGAAAACCTGGTACACTAGTTGAACGGCTCTCAGTGCCCTGACATTGATGTGGCGGCGGAGATCGGCCGCTGAGCAGTGGCCCTGAGTTCTGAGTTGTCCGGGGTGGGCTCCCCAGCCCAGAGACGAGGTGTCCGTTACTAGGGACAAGGAGTTGTGTGGGAGGAAGGGAACATCCTGGCAAATAATGTCCTGATCTTCCCACCAGGCCAGATCGTCGAGGGTAGCTCTTGGGGTGATGAGAAAAGCGTTGATGCTGTCTACGTTCAGCCTGTAGACCAACGCCAGTCCGGGCTGAAGCGGGCCAAGTCACAGTCTGATGTACTGTTTGATATGCGTGCCTGCCGCCATGTGACCCCATAGGCTGAGGAACACTCGGGCTGCTGCCATTGGGAAGGATCGCAGGTCGTGGGTTGCCGACTGAATGGCCAGAGAACGAGGCCGTGGGAGGGATGCCCCTGTCACGGTAGGGTCTAGGGGGGCCTCTATGAACCCGATCCTTTGAGTTGGTTCCAGAGTAGATTTCCGTACTTGGTCCGTGGAGGTGCCCTGTATCAGCCAGTCGTCCAGGTACGGATAGAGGTATACCTCGCGGCGGTGCAAGAGCGCCGCTACCACCGTCGTGCCCTTGGTAAGGACCCCGGGTGCAGGGTAGAGGGTTTATGGGGCTGTCGTTTGTCCGCCTGCCATGACGTAGAACAACAGCGATTACCCCACCCCCCACGCTGAACAGAGTCTTTGGGCGGGCGAGGAGGGGAATAAAACCACCTCCTTGGGAGTTGAAAGGGCCCCCCCTGGGTGACTGGTGTATGCCGCCCCAGGGTTTTGGGGATCGTCCTCTTGTCTTAAAGGTCTGTGTGCGTGCATCCGTGGTCTCCGAGAAGAGACCCCCGCCTTTAAAGGGAAGGTCCTGAACAGTATGCTGCATTTCAGTGGGTAAATTGGAGGATTGCAGCCACGCACTGCGCCTTAGGGTGACCCCCGGCAGGACTGTTCCGCCGGTGGAGTCGGCAGAGTCCAGGGCGGTTTGCAGGGAGATTTTGGCCACGTCCTTACCCTGCTGGACAAAGGCTCTAAAATCCTGCTTGCCCTCAGGGTAAAGATCACTCTTGGTCCTGCCCACCGGGGCTAGAGTGTCATAAGCATGTCTGCTCAGGGGGGTCTGTTGGTTGGCCACCCTGAGCTGTAGGCCACCCGCAGAGTATACCTCCCTGCCCAAAAGGTCCAACTTCCTGACCTCCTTTGCCTTGGGGGCCGGGGCTTGCTGCCCGTGGCGCCCCTTCTTATTAACGGAGTCCGCCAGTAAGGAGGAAGGTTGAGGGTGGATGTACAGGTACTCATAGCCGTGGGCTGGAACAAAGTACCTCCTTTCCACCGCTTTGGCTGTGGGTGGAATGGACGCCGGAGTCTGACAGATAATGGCCATATGGCAGTACGGGGATCGGTGTAGGGATGGTGCCCGGTGCTGGGATGATGATCGGTGCCGAGATGATGGCCAGTGCTGGCTCGGAGACTGGTGCCCGGAGTACGAACCGCGCCGGGACTCTGACCGGTGAGAGTGAGAGTGGTGCCAGGGGCGAGAACGACGAGACCTAGATGTTGGTCTCGAGGCTGACAGGAGCCGAGACCGCGACCGGCACCGGGATATAGATCGGTGCCTGGAGTGCAATCATCTTCCGGAGCTCAACCGGTGCCGGGACTTTAAGAGTCTTGCGGGAGTCAGTGGCACCATCACGGGTGGCTCGCCCCGTGATTGAACTGGTCTCCGGGGCACCGGGGAGGCTAGCAGAGTGAACATCCCCCTTGCAGCAGCAAAGGGAATGGAGGGTAGAAGTTGCTGCCGTGCCGGCACTCTGAGCGGACTCACTGGTTCCGGACTGAACGGGGCCTGGCTCGGTGCCGGAGTCAACGGTGCCGGGGCCGACAGCTGCCCTGAACGTTCCCTCGCGGGATGTCGGTCTGCGGGATGAGTCATCGCTGCTGCATCGGCCGCTTCAGACCTCTCCTTGCGGGCCGGGGAGCGTGACCAGTGCCTAGGCTTGTAGAGTAAGAGCTGCTGCTGAGCTGGCACTCGGAGGGATGAGTTTACTCGCAGCGGACTCAGCAGGGCCCCAGAGGGCACCGGCATCAACGGCGTCTGTGCCAGCGGCTGTTGCCCGGAACGCTCCCTCCTGGGATGCTGTTCTACGGGCCGCACCGGATTGAACGGGGCCTGAAACGGCGCCGGAGTCCACGGTGCCGGTGTTGGCGGCTGTTGCCCTGAACGCTCCCTCACGGGATGCTGTTCCACGGGCGGCACCGGATTCAACGGGGCCTGAAACGGCGCCGGATTCCACGGTGCCAGTGCCGGCGGCTGCTGCCCTGAACGCTCCCTCACGGGACGCTGTTCCATGGGCGGCACCGGATTCAACGGGGCCTGAAACGGCGCCGGAGTCCACGGTGTCGGTGCCGGCAGCTGGTGCCCTGAACGCTCCCACACGGGATGCTGTTCTACAGGCGGCACCGGACTCAACGGGGCCTGAAATGGCGCCGGAGTCCACGGTGCCTGGTGCCCTGAACGCTCCCTCACGGGACGCTGTTCTACGGGCGGCACCAGATTCAACGGGGCCTGAAATGGCGCCGGAGTCCACGGTGCCGGTGCCGATGGCTGGTGCCCTGAACGCTCCCTCACGGGATGCTGTTCTACGGGCGGCACCGGACTCAACGGGGCCTGAAATGGCGCCGGAGTCCACGGTGCCTGGTGCCCTGAACGCTCCCTCACGGGACGCTGTTCCATGGGCGGCACCGGATTCAACGGGGCCTGAAACGGCGCCGGAGTCCACGGTGCCGGTGCCGGCGGCTGTTGCCCTGAACGCTCCCTCAAGGGATGTCGTTCTGCGGGCGGCACTGGATTCAACGGGGCCTGAAACGGCGCCGGAGTCCACGGTGCCGGTAACAGTTGCCCTGAACGCTCCCTCACGGGACGCTGTTCTAAGGGCGGCAGAGTCAGTGCCCGGACAGCCGTCTCGGACCCCTTCCTGCGGGCAGAGGAGTACGACCAGTGCCGAGCTTTGGATGGTTTAGCGGACGCCGCCCTTGGAGCGGGTCCGGGTGCCTCGCTGGAGTCCAGTGCTGGGGCGAGAGCCGTCTCCATCTGAGATTCCCTGTCTTTCCTGGTACGCGGCTTAAAGGTCTT
The DNA here is from genome assembly GCA_032164245.1 of Sternotherus odoratus. NCBI lineage: Eukaryota > Metazoa > Chordata > Testudines > Kinosternidae > Sternotherus > Sternotherus odoratus. The sequence continues at coordinate 72,891,757 of JAVMKO010000006.1, read as the reverse complement.
GCCGATTTTACACTTCTCGACCAGAGGAGACTCCCCCAGGCACCTAAGGCAGTCAGCATGTGGGTCACCAACAGGCATAGGCGTCCCACACTTCTCACAGGGCTTGAACCCCGGAGTCTCAGGGGGCAGAAGCCCCAGGCGGCAGGGGAAGGGAACTTCCCTGCCTTAACGCTATACTTAACTAGAACTATCAACAACAAAGAACAAACTAACAACTAATCTACACTACAATGCTAGGAGAAAGGGAGATCGCTAATAGCAGAGCTCCCAAGTTCCAACAACCAGCGCGGGCGGTAAGAAGGAACTGAGGTGCGGGCTGGGTCGCAGGGGTACTTATACAGTGCCATAAAGGCGCCACTCCAGGGGGCTCCCTGCTCGACCCAGCCTGTTGCTAGGGGAAAAATCTTCCGACAACTGTGCCCGCGGCGCGTGCACACCTAAAGTGGAATGCATATGAGCAATCACTCGAAGAAGAATTACAACTTCAATGCCAAATCCTTCAATTAAGTACCCTTAGAAATATAATTTGATAATGAGAAGAACACAATGTCCCTGTTGCCATTCTCTAAAAGAGACTCTCCATGAAGATGTCTCTATTTTTCAGATATTGTTTTCAAAACCTCTTCCACTAGCAATGGGAATGAGAAAACATCACAGGTTGGGAGTTGCAGGGAAAGGTTAAGGTTTAGCAAACTTAGCATGCTAACCACTGGGTCATTCTTCTGCAATTTAACTCCCCACTTTTCTGCTCCCCTCCTCCACGGATGATTTCATCTGCTTCCCCAGGGTTTCTGTCTAGGGGCAAGCCTAGGATTAGAAAATAGAACGTCTGAGAATGAAGAGACTGATTGTGCACATGGAAAGGGAAGGATGCAAGGAGCTTTCCCCCCAGAACTTTTCCCTGCTAGTGCACTTAGGGATTCTAGCCACTCTAAAAGGAGTGTGGAGGATACAAGAGGGCTGTGTCCCTCCCACACTCATGCCAGCACCCTCATGTAGGGTGACACACTAGATCTCCATGAAGCCATGGCACTCCCTAGGATGTATATCATTGCTAATACAGGCCTGTGCCTTTATAGCACAATCTGGCTCTGAGATGACAATTGGATTCCCAATACAGTGAAACCTCGATTTAACGGACTAATTCGGGCGAGGGGGTGTTGCAATGTGTAAGTCCCTCTGTAGATTTGAGCTTAACTCTTTTGAAGTCAATGGACTTGATTATCCTTACAACCACTCTGGTTTAACTCCACTGACTTTATTAGAGTTATTCCTGATTTACACTGCTGTAAATGAGCAGAGAATTAGGTTCCCATACTTTATATAATGTTTATATTTAGACCTTATTTCCTTTAAGCAGCACAAACCATCCTCACAAAGTTCTCAAGATGACATCACTGCAAGCCTACAGGGGATAATATTACAATGTTGGAATGAAATGATGTCAGTGCTAGTCTATGAATGCAACATTGTATAAAAGTAATGAACTAAGGCTATACTAATGCATGTTATACAATCATTGCAGAAGCAAATTAAACAACATTAAATAAAATTAAGATGAAGTCAGACTCACAAAAACACAGAAATTATGATTTAACTCTGCCATAACAATCATCAGTCTTAACTGGATATACTGGGTCAAATCCAGCCAAAAGCAACCTGGAAGATGTTGGCCAAATTCTTGTCCACCAAAGTCCTCCTCGCTTCAATGCATACAGATTGCCTGGAAGTCTCTGGGCCAAATTCAACAGTGATGTATTCAGTGGTAAAAACTACACCTGTGGTCTGGAAACATGTAAGTAATCGAAGTAGTGTAACTTGCACTAATGTGGAATGCTGTGGGGACCACATTTAATCCTGGGATAAGGAGGAGTAACTCACACAGGAATGTCAGTTAACCAGATTCTGATTTCAGTTACACTACTGTATAGCCAGGGTAATTTAACTGAAGTGTGGAGGACAGAGTAGGCATAAATTAACATGGGCATGTGATAAAGGGACTGTTTTACCTTACAGTACTCTGTTAGCTACTTTTCCTGTTCCACTCTCTTCCTTTCACCTTGGGGCCAGATTCTGTACTCATTTACACTGAAGTTGAAAGTTACACCAAATTCAAAGTCCATTTATATCAATTTACTCAGAATTTACACTATAGTAGCTGAGTGCAGACCTTGCTCTTCAGCATGTAGGTTACACTCATTTTACTCATCCAAGATGATAGTTTAATGTAAATTACAATACTTTGTGACTTATACTATACTCATTTTCTGACCACTTGACTAACACCCAGTCTGTAACCTACACCACTGATTACATCAATGTTGAATATTACTGGATATGCAAAATCCCACAAACTCAATTCACAAGGGCTTATGCAAACCTTTCCTTTGGTTTCAGTCCACATGGATTTGCATCTTCTAAGTTTTTCTCTGTGTGAATTAACCCCAAAGTTCAATTTAAAATTCAACTGAAACCACAGTTTCATCTGGCTTTGATGTGAAGCCATGAGTTTTCTCACGGTTTTGAAATAGAGACCATAAATCTCAGATAAGCTTGAAACTGGGCAAGATTTGCCCCTGTGTCTCTTTGGTCACAAAAGAGAAAAATACTAATGACTTGCCAAAGATCTTCTGTGTTTTTTCATGTTTGCTTTGACAGCATGCCTGATATTAAGTTTGTATCTAATCCTCTCCTTTCCCCGGGAAGGTTCCAGAAAAAACTATGGCAATACTATCTCTTTTGTTCTGTGGAAGTCTGAGTTTTCTTTAGTGTGAGTTCTGGAGCTGTTCACTGTTCCACTTTATTCTTGCAGCACTGATGAGTGATTGCCAAGCTGCCAAGCCTGGAAATCCATCTACATGATGGGATTGCTACCAGAAAAGTCACTTTTCTGCGGTGGAAGTTTAGATACTGAGCTGATGATCTCAAAGGGAGATGCAGCCTGTGCCTTGAGCACCAGATTGAGTTTCCATGTTATACTTATCCTTATCTTAGTGGGATTTGATAGCCTTATGCCTCTGATAACTCCCTTGATGTGAGGATGAATTATCTGAATTTAGCATTAGCATGCTAGTTTGTTTCTGATGGCTGCCAATTGTAACTTGATGGCGCTCAGGCTTAGTCCCACGAAAATCCCCTGCTGAGAAATGCTAGTATGTTGGATCTCTTTGCACTCATCAGTTTTATATCTTTCCTCCTTTACCAGAAGAAAAATCTTTTTTAGACTCTGGCAAAGGTCTTGGAATAGGTTATAGCTGCCAAGGCACTGATTATTGTAACAGAGACTCCTGGAACTTTTATTCATTTTCTGCAAAACTGGATTCTGGTGCAGACCTGGGTCTTGTGACAGAAGGTATTTTGCCAGTGATAATTTGTGTGTAGCTTGGTTATCAATAACTCTGCTGTCTTGGAGTTCCATTGCCACTTCAGACAATTTAGAGTGATCAGTATCAAATAACGCATTGACTTCAATCTTATGTAACTTGCTTGGTATTAGAGTTGGAGAGAGTGCATACAGGAGCTAAGGGGAAAGAGAGGTCACTTACATGACAGAGCATCTATTCCCTTCTTACCATGATATGTAGCTGGTGAAAAATCATTTGCCTTTGTTTTTCTCTTAATTTAAAGAGGTCCAACAGAGCATGCGACTACTTGTTTAAAAAGTTTTTGACATTTACGTTCCACTTCCCTTTGAGTACTATCTTTCTGCTTAGTCAGTCTGTCATCTAGCTGGATTTTCCTCAGATATTGCTCTCACAGAGAATTTTGTGAGGCAACTACACTGCATACAACAATAGATACTTCTGTGGCATACAAAATTGCTGATCAATTAGAGAACATGCTTGTTTAAAGTTGTGCAATGCTCCCTTATAATGTTGTTTGGCAGCCACCTGCTTTGTTCACTGCTTGCAGGAAGAGCAGCCCGTTGGAGCTAGCTGGGGCTTTGAACCATGGTGGACCAGCAGCTTCCCATCCGCTCCCCTAAGTTCCCTGTGCTGCAGCCGCCCAGCAGGCTATCAATTGCTGGGCAGTTGAGCTGTCTGTTCCCCTACTGCTGTGTGCTGCCACTGCCCTCTGCCTTGGAGCTGCTCCTCAGAGCCTCCTGCTGTGCAAGGGATGGGGGCGGGGGGAGTGGTGCTAATGTCAGGATGTCCCCCTTCCGCCTGCTCCTGTACCTCATCTTCACAGATCATGGGGTGAGGAATATAACAGGGCTCAGGATGGAGAGAGCTGCTGTCTCAACTTGCTGATCTACTTAAAAAGGCAATGAACTTAGAGTGGGATCAGTGCATTTAAAGGGGCAATGCGTGTCTCTCTCTCACACACACACGCTGTGTGTCTCTGTCTCTCTCTGCCATGCTATCTCCCCTCACTCCAATTGTGCTGCCTTGTAGAGTGAGAGGCTACATTAACAACAACGTGTTAATCCTTGAGGGCTCAGCTGAGTGCTAGTTCATCATTTAGCAGTAAGGTATTCCCTGGGAAATATCCTACCTCTTCCACCCTCTGACTTCACCACCTCAACCAAGCTTCACAATCATCATTGCTGTGTACAGTATTAAATTGTTTGTTTAAAACTTATACTGTATGTGTATATATAATATCCTTTTGTCTGGCAAAAAAAATTCCTGGAACCTAACCTTTTACATTAATTCTTATGAGGAAATTGGACTCACTTAACATCCTTTCGCTTAAAGTAGCATTTTTCAGGAACAAAACTACAATGTTAAGTGAGGAGTTACTGTATCTATTTGTATGGTTGTGTGGTATTTATAAGTTGCTTATCATTCTAAAAATGCCCTAACAACGGTCAGAGAGACCATGGAAATATGTATAGTTGAAGCAGATGCCTCAAAATTGCTCCCCAAGTACTCTTATATGATTCTGGTTTTTGGCATGAACAGTCTCCTTCAGAAGGAATTACTTTTGCAATATCTACCTTAGGAAGGTCTATAAGTTTTTTTATGTCCATAAAGACCTTATACTGCCTACAAACATGCAGGTGTAGGCATCAGTTCTGATATAAAGAGACTTCCTGAAACCACAAATTCAAATCCTACAAGTTCAACTCAATCTTTCAAGCTAGATTATGAAGGTGACTGTCTGGTTCTTTGAAATGATCCTCTATGCCTAGGTCTCCAAGGAGAAATCTGTGTGCACTTGCATTATCAAGTTACATGCCAAATTACTATATGTACAATGAAAATTTAATATTATGTTTTAAAATAGAAATGAGTGGCCTACTTAGTCATATGTGCACCAATATATCAGCTGCTGACCTTTTGAAAATCAGATTGCAGTGGTTCCTCGGCATTCTTTGTGAGAACAGTGCTTTGCCCAACACTGCTGGCCAATACATCTCTTTTTTTCATTCTTATGTAGTGTTCAGTATTTTGTCACTATCCACACTAGAGGTAGCTGCATTTCAGCGATATAGTGTGTGTGTCCTGTCATTTGTGAAACAGTTTGAGATCTTCAGAATAAAAAGTACTGGGTATATAAATACAAATGATACATTTATCTCACCCTTATACCAAAAACATTTAGGAGAAAACTCAGGCTCCCTCCCTCCCACTACAATGTTCACTAGAGGGAGCACTTTTCCCTTTCAGAACTGCTGTTTCCTTGACTAACAAAAAATAGATAATACACACACAAACATATACCAGAATACATAAGAAGGGTGGATTTGCCAGAATCACTTGCCTGCAAGTTCTTTGAATCCTGATTTCAGACAGTATTCTGTGAAAATGAAATTATGACCAAACATTTATACATGTCTCTGTTCTTGAATACCGTGAAATATCTGCGATGCTATGCTAGAACTGAAGTGCTAATGATCATAAAAATTAAGCTCAATACTCATTTGAAAACAAAACTTTACCTAAAATGTTTAGTGAATCAAAATTTCAGCTGATTCTATAAAGATTTTTTCTACTTATTCTGAGTTGGCATCCTATGGTATTTGCTAAGAAGTGTGACTTCAGTCTGAACTGATAGGTGAGAGAACAGTGTTGCACACATACATAAATAATAAACAACTCACTGGGCCTGGGTAACACCAAGACTAAGGCAGACAAGAGTTTTTAAATGCAAATAAACTGTTGTTGTTTTTATGATGTCTGTTGCAGATGATTTTCTTGGCTATTTTGCAGTATTGTATCATTAGAATCAGACATTGGGGCACACAGATGCAAGCCATGGCTTCTTTAGCTTCAGAGAACCTAAGGGTAATTTCAACTATTAAAAAAAAAGATTTTTAGATCTTTTTTTTTAATAGAGAGAAGCTTGAAAATGAAAACTAAATCCCTGAGGTTGGAAGTTACTTTCTGATTTTTCTAAAGACCATGGTTTATTCACTGACCCCACACAACAGGCCCCAGATAAATATAAGGTTATAGGAGCTCTTACCAGCTGGGCTAGAAATGATGATGGTAGGGCTACTGAGAGCTTCCTCCCAAAAGATTTTCTGTGGCTGAGTTCAGCCATCTGTTGAGCAGTTATTGTGGATTCTGACCAGCTGGGTAACATGAGAGGCAGAGCCTGCACCCTTAGCCAGAGCACTCCCCCTACCCACTCTCCCCGCCCCAGCCTGGAGCCCTCTTCCATATCCTGAACTACTCATTTCTGGTCCCACACTGGAGCCTGCACCCCAAGTCAGAACCCTCCTGTACCCTTACCCCTATTTCATGGAGCATTCATGGACATACAATTTCTATAACCAGATGTAGTCCTCGAGCCAAAAAGTTTGCCCACTCCTGATCAAGGGGATAAAGAACAATGCTGCAAGCCCAGACAGAAATGCTATGGCTGTTTCTGAACACATTATTCTTTACTAACTATAACAAGACACTTGGACATACAGCACACTGCAAGGTGTGAAACATACCAAACAAGCTTATTTTGCTCTTTTTCTTAAGTACTCCACACACATGTACACATGTTTGGGGTTATTTTCCTGAATTGGCAGAATATTTATCCTCTAGTTTTACTGTATGGGCAGGATTTTCAAAAGCTCTCAGCATTGGCTTACTATGGTCCCACTGAAATCAATGAGAGTTTTATCACTGACTTCAATGGGAGCAGAGTTAGACCAACACTAAAGGCTTTTAAAAATTTCACATGGGAGCATAGGTAGAGCAGATACCGTATTTTTCGTCTTATAGGACGCTCCGGCCTATAAGACGCCCCCTCGTTTTTTAATAAAAAATCCGGACAAAAAAAAAAAAAAAAAAAAGCGCCTCGCTCTCCCGTCCCCGCCGCGCGGGCGGGCTGCCGAGGTTCCCCCCTCCCCGCCGCGGGCGGGCTGCCGGGAACGCTTTTTTTTTTTTTTTTTTTTTTTGGTCCGGCGGGGAGGGGAGGAACCGGGGCGCACATTTTTTTTTTGGTCCGGCGGGGAGGGGGGAACCTCGGCAGCCCGCCCGCGGCGGGGAGGGGGGAACCGGGACGCCCCCGGCAGCCCGCCCGTGGCGGGGAGGGGGGAACCTCGGCAGCCCGCCCGCGGCGGGGAGGGGGGAACCGGGACGCTCCCGGCAGCCCGCCCGCGCGGCGGGGACGGGAGAGCGAGGCACTTTTTTTTTTTTTTTTTTTTTGGTCCGGTGGGGAGGGGAGGAACCGGGGCGCACATTTTTTTTTTTGTCCGGCGGGGAGGGGGGAACCTCGGCAGCCCGCCCGCGCGGCGGGGACGGGAGAGTGAGGCGCTTTTTTTTTTTTTTTTTTTTTTCCCTATAAGACATTCGCCCTATAAGACGCACCAACTTTTCCCCCCCCGTTTTGGGGAAGAAAAAGTGCGTCTTATAGGGCGAAAAATGCGGTACTTTAAAAATAAACAAACTCCTCCTGTGTACACTGTTTGCCTTAATTTGTCTCAGTATAAGATGCTTTCCAAAATAAGTCCAGCCTTTGTAGTCCAGTCAACAACTACTGTTAGACATTGACTCTGAGCAGAGTTAACAGCCTCAGCTATACACCAAGAATCATGGATGATCACATAGATAATTCTCCAAAGACACTTGGACCATGTTTGCAATGGCCCTGAAAAGTGATTTCATGCCCATACTACTTTGGGGAGGACTTCACACTTTTCAGGGCTGTAATTTTGGCACCTTTCACAAACAGTAAATTTATTTCTTGTCTTTTTCTAAAAAGAACTACAGCAAGCACCCTGGGGAGAAATGGGGGGAGGGTCTGAGAACAATGTGACACTTTCAGCATGAAAATGCCATGATAATGCTCCTTGGCTTCCTAGTGTATATATTTGGGAGGGGGAAACAGAAGCAGGGCTCTTTGTACCATTTTGAAAATGTCAAATAACTCCCTCCCCCTTATTAAATCATAGAGAAGCAGTTAAGTAACAGAAACCAAGAAGCAAAAAAATTAGCACAAAATATACCATGGTTATTTCTGAAAAATAGGTTTAGCTAAAATGCCAGACTGTCATTTTATCTGATTTATTTGACTCCAGTTGACAAATCTTAACGGAATGTAAAAACCACCATAGACCTAGAATTTAAGCACAAATGGAGTAGCAATCCTAGTTTTTATTGTTTTTCCCCCCAATGGCGGCTCCTCAAGCGGGGCAGAGGCTTTGTCTACCCAATTTGAATTAGATCTCTTTGTCTTACGTGCATATAGACAGAGAACAGTATCTAAGCTCTAACTTTATGATTTTTACCTGCAGTTGTAAATTATTTCTGAGTTCACTTCAAAGTATTAATGTCACCTCCCATTTGTAGATGTTACCAGCCTCCACTGTCTCTGTTGTTTCAGTGAGGAACAGACTGGAACATTTAATCTTACATTGAAAAAAAGCTAATCATGCCAAAATAGAGAAATTGACCTTATTTACAAGTGGAAATTGTGTCATGTTGGCACCCAGCAGACTGCTGTTCCAGCTAGCAATACTTGGACGTCCAAAATCAACAGGTTGCTCTAGTAGGAGTAAAGCTAGACTAGGCAGTTAAAAATGGACTAATCAATGTTTGGTTAAAAAGCTGCTGCTATGCTAAAAGCTTAGCAAGAAGATCAACGCAAATATGCGGATGTATATTGAATATTGATAGGTGTTTTTTACTGGCTAGAAAAGCAGCTATTTAAAAATATTAAGGGACTCTATTTGAAAAATGTAAAGTGACAGAAAGAAATGGTAAGTGGAAGCTACTTTAACATATTTATTTAAATGTCCTAGCGTTGAACATCTATTCTCCTATTTGCTTGATAAATCTCATCTAACTTTCAGATAGCATCAGATCAAGAATCCTGATGGATCTATGCAGGTCTGCACTTTTCTCAGATCAATTTTTTCATGCCCTTACTCTGTCTGCATGTATGTACCTCTTAAAGATCCAATTTTCCTATGCAGCCTACAGTGAATCTAACTGACCTGTAACTAAAAATTCCTTATTTATTGTTCCCTGTCCTTTAACCTCTATCCACCTGCCTCTGTTTGCATTTACTTTATAGCCCCTCAAGAAAGGCACCATCCCTTTTAAATGTCTGGAAAGTGCTTCCTATATTGTGGGTTCTGCCACAAACAAATAATTAATAGTTGGAAAGGACTTTGCTTTGGATCATAGAGCTCTAGAATATTTCTCCCCATCTGACTTTTGGAAAGCACCCAGAATATTAAAGATCACCTTCAATTTTGTAAACACTCAAATTGATGTTCAATCTCAATTGACTGCTACTATGTTCATTTTTCTATGAGACTCTCACTTGGGTTTTAAGGAAGATTAAACAAAACCAGAAAGGAATGCAAAAATATCACCACTCTGATGAGACAGTATTGCTTTAAATTAAATGAACCAGCTCTTCAGCTGATGTAAATCTGCCTCGCTCCATTTGCTTGCTTGCTTTCATCTGATACTAGAAGATCAGGTGAGGCATAACAAAGATAATTAAATAAACTAAATAATACATAAGATCAATACATTCATGGATAAACAGAAAGATCAATACTTAAAGGAAATAGTTCTGAGGGTTCCCCAGATGAATTTAGGAGTCATTTGAGATGAATTTTTTTCAGGTTAGAAACTTAAAAATCCAGTTAAAGCCACTAAGCCTGATAGAAGATATTATAAACACTTTGATTGACTATTTTACAAGAGGTTTTATCGGAGATGTAACATCCTAATGGCCAGGGGAAAAGGAATGGCTGATGATAAAATATTTCTCGGCTCCAATGCAGAAAGTAAGCACTGATCGGTGATCTGAAGAGACACTGTAGTGCTAGTTCTTTTGAATGGGTTCTCAGAAAAATATAACATGACTGAAACTGTTGTGTATTATGTTGCCCTAACACCAAAAATAAACAGATATTCATTCTATTTAAAACATCTAGGTGGTAGGTGATGGTTTTTCTCTCTCAGCATATCTTTCATTGCTAGCAGTGCATTGCACCAAAAATGACTCCTGAAATGATAAAGAATCCCAGCGTAGATTTCTAAAAGCTAAACACTCGATAATGGAAATTCTTATTTAGTGACCCTGCTATAGCCGGGGTCAGCCTAAGATAGGCCTTTAGTGTATCACATCTGAGGTAGTGCAAGTGGAAGAGCACTGGTCAATGGTCACTCACAAAAAAAGCCAGTCCTCAGATACTCTTTGGGAGCTATGGAGTTTGTTTCTCCCATTCTCAGCTTCAAAGGGGGTCCCTCCTGCTTCTGCTAAGGCACCTTTTGGATTCAGCAGCATCCCTCACACCATTAGTATCTACTTAGATGAGTTGCGGCCTCTGGGGGAAAGGATTCCAAGTCATATTTGGGGATTATACATTGACTTGTACTGCAAAGTCCAAATCCAGATATGAATTTCCCCAGGAATCGGAGGTGTTTGGATCAGGAGTTTTGGCTGGGCCCACCTGTATGAGGAACTCAAGGTCCCCACTGCTTGCAATAGAGGAGAAAGAGATGCACTCTTCTGGAAGAAATGACATGAATCTGAGGAAGGTGGGTTATTAAGCAGAGTGGGTTGCTGGGAGGAAAGGAAGAGTGATTGGGAAGACAGAAGGCTATTGAATCCTGCACCTAAAGCCTCTATAGCGGCTGCCTTAATGTGATCAGTAGGAATACTTTTATCAGAAAGAGTTCAAGTAGATTAAGACTTCATGAACTTTCCTGGACTCAGAACACTGAGTCTCTTGCTTTATATTTAAGAACAGTCTGAGTCTGGAATTGTTGGGGGCCTTTATTTAAATTAGAGATCCCATTCTAGCTATACATTTCACAGATAGTTAGCCAGGTCTCTTTATGAATACACCGTTGTTTTTAACTTCACATGGATGTATTTATTTGTCAGGATGTTCATGCTGAAAGGTGATATTAAGAAAATCCAAATTGCCACAGACTTTATCAAGTAAACATGGCAGAGGGATTGTTCCAATTTCACCATATATTCTGCAGTGATGGGTTTTAGCAAGAGATTTTCATACAGATTAAAAATGTTATTTGGAGATATTTTCAGCCTAATATATAAAAACATTCACACTCAAAGTCCAATCACATGTTTCATGTTTACAGAATTCGGTTCTATCACCTATGCTATTTTATAAGCTTGTATAAATCAGGTATTGATCTGTTTATGTAGCCAGAAGGCATTTTTCTGACAATAAAGCTTGTTTGCAGTGTCCAGATCAATTTTTATTCCAGCATGAGTTTTGCTTAAATATATAGTCGGCAAAAACTGAGTAAGGACTTCAGCATGTGGCCCAAGGCTTGAAATATTGATGGGAAAAACACCAGAATTCCAAAAAACTGATGAGAGTTATCATTTTAGTTATCCTGTTCCTAGATTATCTCCCTCTCTCTCCAAAATTTGAACAAACATTCAAGTCACATATCTCCTAATTTCCCCAGGGAGAATTATTTGCTGTATTTAATACTTCCTTACAACACAGGATTCTTGTTGTATTGCTCTGAGATCCTCTAGAGACAAATACTGTATAATGCCAAAACAGCCAATGCTACTGCATGTGATTGAACAGATTCTGAATGCTCATAACATTAACATTTCTCAACCAATTCCCTTCAGATTCGTTCCTTGGGTCTCAGTGAGATCTACAAAACAAATAAAGCTTGACTAACACTGTTTCATTTGTTTTTTCGTGATGTGTATGCAACATTCCCAGTCACAACATAGGAGGAAAACATTTGCTTTCAACAAACACACACAGCCCTCAAAACAAAAAGACATAGCTCAAAATATCAACCCAAAGCCACCAAAAATAAATACAAATAAAAAGGCACCTCTGAGTTCAGTCAAAAAGGAAATTAAACAAGGGTGATCGTTGTGGGTTACATTTTTCATGTTGTTTTATGTATAGCTTCCATAGTAGCAGAAGCTGCAATAAGGCATCGCTTCATGGACTTCAGTGGAGTTATTCCAGATCCAGTTGAGGAGCTGGCCCACTAGGTTGCAGGCCCAACATAACTCATTTACTTGAGGTGAGAAGACACTAATTATTGCCTTAACCCTTAGCTGCAAAAGGAAGGTAACATCAGTAAATAACACTTGCTAAAATCCATTAACAGCTGATGTACAGAGCACAAATGGTCAATGTGTTACAATGATGTAGCATACTGAGAAGACATGAAGGGGCTAAGGAAAAATGAAGCACAAAACAAACTTAGAGCCAAATTCTGACTTTGGCTGGCTTTTATAGTTCTCTTCAATGGAAGCCCTGCAGGCACACTTCAAGGTAGCTCTGAATGAATTAGATGCAGGATGTAGCCACATTCAAAAATATTGCAATTCTTTCACACAGAAAAGTCATGAAGTACAAAAATAACACAGAAAGATTTTCCTAAAATCTGTTGAAGTTATTTTACATCATCATAGATAGATTTCTGTATTTCTCTACTACTTTTTATTCCAGAGTCTCAAAATGTATTGAATTAAGCCTAATTTCATACTGATGAAATAGGCATTATTATTCCTATTTTTAAAAATGGAGAGATGGAAGGATAGAGTTTAAGTGACTTGTCCCAGTCTGTCCTTCAAGTCTAAGGCAGAATTAGTATCCAATCCTGTAATAAACTAAGGGTTTGGTTACACTTACAGCTTTATAGCGGTTTTGGTTATACCTGCCCTCGTATACAGCTATAGGGATAGCGCTATAGTGTGTCCACACTGAGACCCGCCAGCGGTATAGCGTGGCCACATTTGTGGCAAGTGCAGTGGCACAGGGAGTGGTGCATTATGGACAGCTATCCCAGAATTCAGCTGGGTGTAACATGCTTTTCAAATGAGGGGGGTGAGGGGGAACGTGTTGTGTGTATGCAGACAGAGAGCGAGTGGATTTTCGGCCTGCGGAAAGTGTGTCAGGAAATTTCCTTTGAAATACAAAGCCTGCTAGTCTTCTCTTTCACACAGGCTCACTCGTAAACATTTCCGTTGCTTATTTGCCGAGTTAAGAGATAAACTCTGAAAACATACTTCCGCATTCCTCCAGCCAAGTTCAAAACAAAGGGAAGAGATGTCAATTGCCTTAAATGGCTCTAGGGCGTCTCCAGAGATCACTCACAGCGCTGGATTGTTAATACCCATTCACACTGGAATGGGTTAATACCCATTCAGTAGAATTATTCCAGATTGATATTGGAGAGCTGACTATAATGCTATGTCTTGTCCCACTGAAGTCAATAGGGTTATTTGTATGAATAAGACCAGAATGATTTGCAAGCAAGGGGAGAAAAAACAAAGAAAATGAATAACTTCAAAATGGAAAAAGGACTCAGTAAGGGAAGAAAATGTATTTTTGAGTTTGTAAAAGTATTGTAAGGAATGGCAGAGTAAAACAAAAACCCTAAAAGATGCATTTGTATGTGTTCCTTTTATTTCAGCAACAGAAAGACCATGTCATACACATCACAAACAATCTAAATCCTACATACTGTTTTGCCAAACTACTGGCCAATTCAGCTCTAATTACACAGTAATACTATTCTCATGTTAAAATGTAAAGCTTTTCAGTCTCCCTGGAAATCCCAATATAAACTATGTGTCCTTTTAAGAACATTCAAAACCAGAACATGACCATAAATCTATAAAGACTGCAGTTAAACAATATCTTTATGCATGAGTCCTGAATGTTAATGAGAATTGCTTCTACAGCACAGTCATCTTTGCTGCAAAAATAAATGAGTCTTCTGTTGGTATCAAGAATTTCTCTCAGCTGTACAATAATAATGCCATTTATGTTTACAACATGAAAGTAACCCCTTAGTAGTACAAAACATCTGTATACACTGAAAACCATTACTTAAACAATCATGCAAATGGTAAAAGTTACCACAATGTAGCAGTTGCCTAAAAGTAAACTTCACTTAGCCCATAAGAATGTCACCATTAAGCCTATAAAACAGAGGCTTCTGCTTTGAATTCTGCCCACTTTGTGCTTCACCTCACCAATTGCTTAGGAAGGAAAATCTGAACCTCAACATTTTCCATTCTTAAAACAGGACACCAATGGGTAGCTGCATTCCCATTTCTAACACTCAAGGTTAGTAATTCCAAACTGTGGAAAGCAGTTACTCCGAGCATATTATCACAGGAAAATGGTATCACTGAACCATAAGAAAATTTTCCACGGATACTTACAATTATACTTACGGTACATAAACTTTTCCAGAAAACTGCACTGCCGTTCTTGAAGGAGAACATCCTGTAATGCTGATTTTTTTAAAAAGGCTCCGAAGGTGATCCTAGCTGGTAAGCCTAACTTTAGTACCAGGTTGAGACTATAGTAAAGAACAAAACTATCAGACACCTAGATGAACACAGTATGTTGGGGAAGAGTCAACATGGCTTTTATAAATGGAAATCATGCCTAAGCAATCTATGGGGATGTCAATGAACATGTGGACAAAGGTGATTCAGTGGATATGGTGTACTTGGACTTTTAGAAGGCCTTTGAGGAGGTCCCTCACCAAAAGCTTTTAAGCAAAGTATGCAGTCATGAGATAAGAGGAAGGGTCCTACCCTGGATCAGTGACTGGTTAAAAGACAGGAAATAAAGGATGGGAATCCATGGTCAGTTTTCACAGTGGAAAGGGGTAAACAGTAAGGTCCCCCAAGGATCAGTACTGGAACCTATGCTATTCCATATACTCATAAATGATCTGGGAAAAGGGATAAACAGTGAGGGGGCAGAATTCATAGATGATACAAAATTACCCAAGATAGTTAAGTCTGAAACTGACTGTGATGAGTTACAAAGGCATTCACAAAGCTGGGTGACTGGGCAACAAAACAGCCGATGAAATTCAATGTTGATAAATGCAAAGTAATGCACATTGGAAAACATAATCCCAACTGTGCCTATAAAATGATGGGGTCTAAATTAGCTGTTACCACTCAAGAAAAGGATCTTGGAGTCATTGTGGATAGTTCTGTAAAAACATCTGCTCAGTGTTCAATGGCATTCAAAAAAAGCTAACAGAATTCTAATACCTGTTAGGAAAGAGAGTTTAACTCAAGTGGAAAATCAATGTGTGTGTGTTTAAAGATGTTAGTAGACATGTTGAAGCCCTCATAAGAGGCTTTAGCTGCCTGATACTATTCTCTTAATGGCCAACATGAATCTTTAAAATTTATTTCCAAAATCCTTATATGGAAAAATGATCTCATCTTCCCAGTGTGACAAGGTGGCTCCTCGGCTCCCCTGACTCAAGTCCTTTGGGGTTCTGGCACAGCACTGGCGCCCTGGCCAGGCTGAAGCAGACCCCGTGTTTCTGCTGCTCCTTAGCAGCCCACTCCCTGTCTCTCTCTCTCTCAGGGTCAGGCTCCTGCAGCCTAGGAAAGCTAGGTTCCCCCTGGGAGGGACCCTTTTGTTCTGGTCCCCTGCTTGCCAGCAGCCTCTCTGTCCCTGCTTCCCTCAACTTACTCTGCACACTCCTCTGCTTTTACCAAATTCACTCTTCTAGCTCCTACTGCCTCCAACTCACTCCTCAAACTCCCACACTCCTCCCTGGGGAGGAGTCTCTTTAAAGGGCTCTGGCAGCCTCCTTAACTGGCCTCAGCTGGCCCTGCTCCTTGCTGTGGCAGCTTTGCTCAGCTGGACCCAATTCCCCTGTAGTAGCCCTTCTAATTACAGGTCCTTCTGGCAGCTGCCTGCCCTGGGTCTACCACACATCCCCCCCCCCTGCGCAACACCATGGGGTTGGGCTACTTGGGTCGCAGAACAGTGTATCCTCGATAGACCGTCCGCATTCCCATGTAGGGGGCCGGACCGATGTTGTACGCGGAAGTGGAAGGGTTGTAGCGAGAGGAACCATCTCGTAACCCTCGCATTGCTGTCCTTATTTTGATGCATCCACTTCAGCGGGGCATGGTCCGTGACTAGGGTAAACCGTCGACCGAGTAGATAATAGCGGAGGCTCTCTATGGCCCACTTCACCGCCAGGCACTCCTTTTCTACTACAGCGTATTTCCGTTCTCTGGGCAGGAGCTTCCGGCTGAGGAATAGAACCGGGTGGTCTTCACCGTCCCTTAGCTGGGAGAGTACCGCTCCCAGCCCTACCTCAGAGGCGTCTGTCTGTAGGATGAACTCTTCCTTCCAGTCTGGGGCTATCAGCACGGGGTCGGTACAGAGGGCTGTCCGCAGGTCCCCAAATGCTCCCTCAGCGGCATCCGACCACTTCACAATGTCTGGGCCACGGGCTCTCGTCAGGTCGGTCAACGGGCAGGCCCGGGTGGCAAAATGGGGGATGAACCGTCGGTAGTACCCGACCAACCCTAGAAACGCCCTGACCTGTTTCTTTCGGATAGGTCGGGGCCACTTCTGGATTGCTTCCAGCTTGTTAAGTTGGGGCTTCACTACGCCCCTCCCTACCACGTACCCGAGATATTTAGCCTCTGCTAGCCCAATCGAGCACTTGGGGGGATTTGCGGTCAGCCCTGCCTTCCTCAGGGTATCTAAGACGGCCTCCACCTTCCTCAAGTGCGTCTCCCAGTCTGGGCTGTATATGATGACGTCGTCCAGATAGGCGGCCGCGTACTGCCTATGGGGTCTCAACAGTTTATCCATTAGCCGCTGGAAAGTGGCGGGGGCCCCGTGTAACCCAAAGGGGAGGACAGTATACTGGAACAATCCCTCCGGGGTGGCAAAGGCCGTCTTCTCCTTATCTGCCTTGGCTAGGGGGATCTGCCAATATCCCTTGGTCAGGTCTAGGGTCGACATAAACCGAGCCGAGCCTAGCCGGTCAATCAGCTCGTCTATCCGGGGTAGTGGGTACGCGTCGAACCGTGAGACGTCATTCAACCTCCGGAAGTCATTACAGAACCTGACCGTGCCGTCTGGTTTAGGCACCAAGACCACGGGGCTAGACCACTGGCTATGGGATTCCTCGATGACCCCTAGCCTTAGCATCTTCTGGACCTCCGCTCGGATTTCTTTCCTCTTTGCTTCTGGGATACGGTAGGGCTTAACGTGCACCTTTACTCCTGGCTCGGTGAGGATGTGGTGGTGCACCTCAGTAGTCCGGCCCGGTGTCTCCGAGAACACATCTCGGTTACGCCGGATCATGTGGACCACTTCTGCACGCTGGTTTGGGGTCAGGTCCGGGGATATCCCCACCCGGCCGGGTGGGCTGCCCTCCCGGGGTGGCGCCCCCAGCGCAACCACTAGAGCGTCTCTTTCCTGCCACGGCTTTAGTAGGTTGACGTGGTATATTTGTTCCTGTTTCCGGCGTCCCGGCTGTCGGACTCTATAGTCCACGTCCCCCACGGCTTCTATTACTTCATACGGCCCTTGCCACTGGGCCAACAACTTGCTCTCAGCCGTGGGTACCAGCACCATCACCCGGTCTCCCACCTGGAACTTCCGGCTTCTCGCTCGGCGGTTGTAGTACGTCCGCTGGGCCTCTTGTGCCTTCTCCAGGTGTTCTCTCACTATGGGGGTGACTTGGGCTATCCTTTCTTTCATCCGCACTACATGTTCAACAACATTTCTCCCCAGGTTTGGCTGTTCTTCCCAACCCTCCTTGGCGATGTCAAGTATGCCCCGAGGGTGGCGTCCATACAACAGCTCGAACGGCGCGAATCCCGTGGAGGCCTGGGGCACCTCCCTTACGGCAAACAGGAGGTAGGGGAGCAGGGTGTCCCAATCCTTCCCATCCCGGCTCACTACCTTCCGCAGCATACTCTTCAACGTCCGGTTGAACCGTTCGACCAGGCCGTCCGTCTGGGGATGGTACACAGACGTCCTTATCGTCCGCACCCGGAGTAGGCCACATAGGTCCTTCATTAACTTGGACATAAAGGGAGTCCCTTGGTCTGTCAGGATCTCCTTTGGTATCCCTACTCGGGCAAAGATCTGTAGCAACTCTCGAGCTATGGTCTTAGACAGCGTATTCCGTAAAGGCACAGCCTCGGGGTACCGGGTGGCGTAGTCCAGCACGACCAGTATGTGTCGATGGCCCCTGGCAGACTTCTCCAGTGGGCCTACCAGGTCCATGGCGATCCTCTCAAATGGGACCTCTATGATGGGGAGGGGCACTAAAGGGGCCCGCAAGTGGGGCCGGGGGGCGTGCAATTGACACTCCGGGCAGGAGGCGCAGTACCGCCGGACCGCTGCATGGACCCCTGGCCAGAAGAACCTCTTCATGACCCGATCGAGGGTCTTCTCCACCCCCAGGTGGCCCCCGAAGAGGTGGCTGTGAGCCAGGTCCAATATGCCCCTCTGATGCTTCCGTGGCACCAAAAGTTGTTCCACCGACATGTCATGCATCGGGACTACCCTATACAGCAGGTCCCCCTTGATTATATAATACGGCCCTCGGCCCTTACTTTTCCCCTCTACCGGGGTCCCATTTACCTCCACCACTTCGCCGCGGATATTTTGGTAGAGTGGGTCGTTGGCCTGATCTTGCCCAAAATTCTCCGTGGCCGGGCCAATTGACCCCAACTCCGGGGTATCTACCTCCGCCTCCCCTTCGGGGGCTGCCTGGGGCGCACTGGGCCCGGCGTCTGTCTCCCTCACCGCCCGCCTGGTCCTCCTTCCCTGGGGGCTTCCTCGTTCCCCCACTAGTGCAGCCCTCCGGTATTGGGTCAGGATTCTTGTCCCTAACGCCTTGGCTGCCCTTCTCTCCCTCCGAGACTTCCGGGACCCCCCGCCCACAGAGAATAGTTCCGGGTCAAATTCCCGGAAAGCTGGTGCCCCAGGGCCCCTCGGCGTCACCTCCGGGACCCTGGCACTAACTCCTTCTGTCCCCCGCCCGGGGAGCAGGCTGTCAAAGTCGGGGAAGTCTCGTCCAATGAGGACCGGGTAGGGGAGCCTCGGGACTACGCCCACCACTACTTTCGTGGGGTGTCCCAGGACGTCTAGGCTTACAGAGACTGTGGGGTAGTAGTTAATATCCCCATGCACACAGGATACTGCCGAGCGCTTGGCCCGGGACAGCTGGTCCTGGCTGATCAACATCCCGGAGACCAGCGTAACCGCGCTCCCTGAGTCCACTAGCGCGGTGGTCTTAATGCCATTCATTTTAACGGGCCGGGTATATCTATGGGGAGCCATCGTGACCCCCACTTGGTTCACCAGGTCGCATGGATCCCCCATACCCCCCAAGTCACATTCCATGGGGTTGGCCCGATTTGGGCACTGGGCGGCTAGGTGTCCCATTTCCCCACAAGCGTAACAGCGTCTCCCGGCTCGGGACAGCCCCGCAGTTTTCGGGCTGTTCGGCCCTACCCCCCGAGTCCCGTTCCCCCAGTCCCCAAGTCTGTCCAAGCTCTCCGGCCATCCCCCAGCCTCCTCTTCTTCCTCCCTATAGCGGCTTGGGGTCTTGGCAATCCGGGGCTTTTGTCTGGAGGCCGGCCTTCTAGTTACCCACAGCCCCTCCGTGGTAGTTTGTGACAACTCCTGGGAGGCAAGGTGTCTCTCTACGAGGGCTACCAGCTCGTCGTAGGAGGGGGGATCGTTCTTTCGGACCCACCCCCTTAGCTCAGATGGCAACCCCCGCATATACCTGTCCAGCACCAGGATCTCGATCATCTTCTCCGGGCTGTGGGTCTCGGGCCGTAACCACTTCTGGGCAAGGTGGATCAGGTCGAACAGCTGAGTCCTCGGGGTCTTGCCGACCTCGTACCTCCACTCATGAAACCGCTGGGCCCGCAGGGCTGGCGTTACTCCCGCTCTGGCCAGGATCTCGGCCTTCAGCTGGGGGTAGTCCGCAGCGGCCTCAGGTGCCAGGTCGAAATAGGCCTTCTGGGCCTCCCCACACAGAAAAGGGGCCAGGATGCTTGCCCACTGTCCTCGGGGCCAAGCCTCACGCAGGGCCGTCCTCTCGAAGGCGAGCAGGTAGGCCTCGGTGTCGTCGCCTGCCGTCATCTTCTGCAGGAAATGGCTGGCCCGTAGTGGCCGGTCGTCAGACCCCCCACGGCCCATGGTGCTCAGGGCTTTCACCTGCCGTATCACCTCCTGCAACGTGGCTCGGTCCTGGGCTGCCTGAGTTATCAGCAGCTGGTTGGTCTCTTGCTGCACCCGGACAGCTTCCTGCTGGGCTGCAGTGGCCTGGACCAGGGCCTTCACCACCTCTTCCATCTTCCCTCTGAGTATGGGATGGGGAGGGGGTGGCCACCAAGTCTAGTCACTTCAATCCCACCTCTGACACCACGTGTGACAAGGTGGCTCCTCGGCTCCCCTGACTCAAGTCCTTTGGGGTTCTGGCACAGCACTGCGCCCTGGCCAGGCTGAAGCAGACCCCGTGTTTCTGCTGCTCCTTAGCAGCCCACTCCCTGTCTCTCTCTCTCTCAGGGTCAGGCTCCTGCAGCCTAGGAAAGCTAGGTTCCCCCTGGGAGGGACCCTTTTGTTCTGGTCCCCTGCTTGCCAGCAGCCTCTCTGTCCCTGCTTCCCTCAACTTACTCTGCACACTCCTCTGCTTTTACCAAATTCACTCTTCTAGCTCCTACTGCCTCCAACTCACTCCTCAAACTCCCACACTCCTCCCTGGGGAGGAGTCTCTTTAAAGGGCTCTGGCAGCCTCCTTAACTGGCCTCAGCTGGCCCTGCTCCTTGCTGTGGCAGCTTTGCTCAGCTGGACCCAATTCCCCTGTAGTAGCCCTTCTAATTACAGGTCCTTCTGGCAGCTGCCTGCCCTGGGTCTACCACACCAGGTATCCAATCAACTCTTTATATTGAGGTGGTTTCCTAACCTCAGAGAAAAAATGGACCAACTGTATTACTTCAGAGGAACAAACAATGATATTAAAACAAAACAAAAAAATCTCCCCTTCCCCTGATCCCTACTTTTTTTTTGACAGGATACCTTTGCTGAGAAGCGGGAAGTAAATCAGACATAGAGGAAGTCCCCAGGATGAGGTTATGGGTCACAGACATAGCAACAGAGGAAGTGGCAAATAAGAGGGTATAGTACTTAGAAGACAAGGATATAGGGCTCAGGAGAGGCAGAACAGCTGCTATGGTGCTGAGGGTAAGGAGGAAAGTTAGAATAACCAAAGATAGGCTGGAGGTAAATCCAGGCATAATAAGCACACCATAGGAAAACTGTGAATATAGCTGTGTCTGGGTCTGGATGGTAGCACAAAATATTTGGGATCATGGCAGTTTCAGCATCATTTGTGCTTCAAAAATGTCCCCCCCACAAAATGTCAATATTTTCTTATTTCTCATGGTTAATTCTCTGATGATTTCCCTTGGTGGATGTAAATCTGTATATTTTTATAAAACAACACATTCTTCTCTCCATGAAGGGGCAGTAGTGTATACTAGATTACTGTTTAGAGACTAATCATATGCACGTACAGAGCTATACTGGTGCTCCTTTCCACAGTGAATCCCAAAAGAAAATGCCCAGGCTCTGTTGCTATAGCAACCAAACTACAATGATGTTCTATGCACGACTTTATACATTGAGTTAGTTGTAGATAAATCCTTTGGTATTACTACTAGAACAGAATACTGAAGAATATAAGTACAGACACTTCCTGACTTACAGAAATCCGCGCTTATGGAAAAAGCTCCGTAAGCTAAAAATAAGCGTTGTTTTGTTTGTTTGTTTTGCATAATGGTCAGAGATACGTCTCTGACTTATGCAAAATTTGACTTACACAAGGCATTCTGGAACAGAACACTTGCATAAGTCGGGTAGTGTCTGTACTAAAGAAGCACAGAGACAATAAAATGTGATTGTATATGAAAGTTTGTATTACTCATCATTTGGTTTACAGGGGATGATCCTGCAAAATATGGAGTGTCTTTCATAGATTCATAGACTTTTTGGCCAGAAAGGACCGTTAGGGTTAGATCATCTAGTCCAGCATTTTTCAATAGGTCATCTACTCCATCAAGTCCAAGAGCTAATGTGCAAGTGGTTTCCTGTACATGGTATAGGCATGTGGGAGTGTTAACACTAAACCAAAGGATCAGATTTATACTTATTTATTTATACTTATTTATTTATACTATACAGATTTATACTTATTTATATATATTTAAATTGAATACCATCATTTCTTTTAATTCAAATAATTAGCATGTATTACTATAAAATACAGCTTCTGTTACCGGTATTTAAGCAGCCTTTTCAGTTATCTACTCTGGCCTAGCAGGCAAACACCTGTGATTTTAAGTGATAAAAATAAGTGATAAAAATAAGTGATTAAGGAAGAACAAAATAAAAAGAAGAAGCAATTCTTATTTTAAACTAGCAAAAATACCCGGCATTGCTCGGGGTATTTGTAATTGGAAACTGGGATGTAAAAAGTCTACAATGTTTTTTATTAATACAAATTTTGTTTTTATTGTATACTATGGAACCGTTGGAGGCGGGGAGGGGGGAGAGAACTGAGCGAGTGGGGGGGCCGTTGGAGGGGTGGAGGGGGGAGAGAGCTGAGCGAGTGCGGGGGCCGTTGGAGTGGGGAGGGGGCAGAGAGCTGAGCACATGCGGGGTCCATTGGATGGGTATTATTACATCATAACTATGTCACGGAGAACAGCAGGTGTTAACCTGCTGCCCAGCTGATGTTAATGGGCTTTAAAGAATTTCACCCCTGGGGGTGTAAGAGGTAGGATTTGAAAAAGTTTCGACTCTTACCCTGACTAGGACCCTACAGCCTATAACTGTACCAAATTTCAAGTCTCTACCTCAAACGGTGTGGAAGGAGAAAGGGAACATACATACACGCACGCATACACACACACGCATACACCATTTGACTTTTATATATATACTAGCATAAGTGCCCGGCGCTGCTCGGGTCAGTCAGAGGTGGGGAGGTGGCAGACAGCTGACACCCCCTGACCAACCCCAACACCCACCCCTCACCCCTCACCCCCCCGATACCTTCCCACCCCCCCAAGCAAACCCAACACCCCCACCTCACCCCCCGACCAAACCCGACACCCCCACCTCACTTACCGTCCCACCAAATCCAACTCAGATCCATCGCAGGCGGGGAGGGGGCCCAGAGCCGAGGGATTCCGGGGACCTTTGCAGGTGGGGGGCGGCACAGAGCTGATGGATTCTGGGGTTCCGTTTGGAGGGGGGAGGGGCAGAGAACTGAGGGATCTCCGGGGTTCCGTTGGAGGAGGGAGGGGCAGTGAGCTGAGGGATCTCCGGGGTTCCGTTGGAGGAGGGAGGGGCAGTGAGCTGAGTGATCTCCAGGGTTCCGTTGGAGGAGGGAGGGGCAGTGAGCTGAGGGATCTCCGGGGTTCCGTTTGGAGGGGGGAGGGGCAGAGAACTGAGTGATCTCCGGGGTTCCGTTGGAGGAGGGAGGGGCAGTGAGCTGAGTGATCTCCGGGGTTCCGTTGGAGGAGGGAGGGGCAGTGAGCTGAGTGATCTCCGGGGTTCCGTTGGAGGAGGGAGGGGCAGTGAGCTGAGTGATCTCCGGGGTTCCGTTGGAGGAGGGAGGGGCAGTGAGCTGAGTGATCTCCGGGGTTCCGTTGGGAGGGGGGAGGGGCAGTGAGCTGAGTGATCTCCGGGGTTCCGTTGGAGGAGGGAGGGGCAGTGAGCTGAGTGATCTCCGGGGTTCCGTTGGGAGGAGGGAGGGGCAGTGAGCTGAGTGATCTCCGGGGTTCCGTTGGGAGGGGGGAGGGGCAGAGAACTGAGGGATCTCCAGGGTTCCGTTGGAGGAGGGAGGGGTGAGCTGAGCGAGTGAGGTGTCTGTTGGAGGGGGGTATTATGACATCATCACCACCTAACCGCCCAGCCGATGTGATTGGCCCTGAAAGACTTTCACCCCTGGGGGGCGTCAGAGGTGAGATCCGAAAATTTTTCGACCCTTACCAGCATCTAGACCCCAAGACCCCTCACTGTACCAAATTTCAAGTCTCTGGCTCAAACGGTGCGGGAGGACTTCGCAGTCATACGTACATACATACATACATACGTACATACATACATACACCACTTGACTTTTATATATATAGATAGATAGATAGATACAAGGGTTTTCAGTTTTTAAGCTTTCATGTTCATTTAATGGAAGGAATGTTCATTTTAAGCAGGGTCTGAAATCCAATCTGTTAATTCCCAATCTCAAGGAAACTGGAAAAGGGAAACAAACTTTAGCTATACTATATTGTCAGATGAGTCCTTGTCAGTCCATCTGAGAGATCTTTTCATATTTTTAAATACAGATTTTCATTATGCTTTAATATTGTTACACATTTTTCTCTCTTTTCATATCACATGTAAATACACTCTGCTGAATACCAAAAAGACAGATTTGATGCCTGATCCTATAATCCTTACTCCAGAGAGTAATATTCACTGAGGAAAGTAGTGCTGTTTGTTTCAGTGGAACTCCTCACTGGCGAGAAGATTATTCATATGAAGAACTGGGTTTGTTGTATTTTTTATTTTTTTTATTTCAAAGAGAAAAAAATATTCCAGGCTAACAAATATTAATTTTGGGTAAATTGTACATGAGGATTGTCTTCTGCTAGGTTGTTTTTTTCATTAGTGGGGTTGTAACTTGCTTTAAAAATAGCAGCATAAATCCTTACAGAAATGAAATAAGGGAAGTATTCTTAATTTGTCCATTATTGCAGAGGTATAACTTCATTAAATACTCATTAGCATTTTCTTTTTATTGTCCCATAATCATTAACTCATCTACTGTAGTTACAGTGTAATTGTATTTATAATGAACACAACAGTATTAATGTGGCCATAATGTAATTCTACCATGACCAAGGAATAATAGTAGTACAGTAAAACCTCGATTTCACGGACCTCGATTTAACGGACTTCGGATGCAACGGACAAAATTTCTGAGCAAGTCTGATGCATCCCAAATCCATTTCTCGCGGGCTGGTTGCTGGCTCCCAGCTGTCACCCGGGTCACGGCAGCAGGCGGGCTGGCTGCCGGCTCCCGGCTGCCGCCCGGATCCAGGCAGCGGGCGGGCTGGCTGCCAGCTCCCTGCTGCCACCGGGGTCCCAGCCGCGGGCGGGCTGGCTGCCTGCTCCCGGCTGCTGCCCGGGTCATGGCAGCAGGAGGGTTGGCTGACAGGTCCTGGGAGCTGGGACCCGTGCAGGCTGGCTGCCGGCTCCCTGCTGCCGCCGGGGTCCCAGCCGCGGGTGGGCTGGCTGACGGCTCCCAGCAGCCGGGACCCGGGCGGGCTGGCTGACGGCTCCTGGAAGCTGGGATCTGGGTGGGCTGGCTGACGGGTCCCGGCTGCCACCCGGGTCCTGGCAGCGGGCGGACTGAGGAGCTGCCGCCCCGACCCTGTGGCAGTCGGGCTGCTGCTCCGACAGCTCAGGTTTTTTTTTTTATTATTAAATAACGGACTTTTTCATTTAACGGACACCCCCTCGCCCGAATTAGTCCGTTAAATGGAGGTTTCACTGTACCATTAAACCAAAGGACTATATAAGTTCTCAGACATGATTTACGGTTACATCTACTTATATGGTGGAGTGTAGAGTACAGACACTACTCCCAGCTAGGATGGCTTTAAATACCAGTGTGAACTGTGAGGTGTGGGTTAAGGAAGTAGACTATATACCTTATGCAGCTCACTAAATGCCAAATAAATGCTTCTTATGTCTTCACTGCTATTTTTGGCAGTGTAATGTCCCACCGCCTCCCCTGCCAAAGCTTTTCCGCACTGCCCAATCTTTCACTGTGGCATACAACTATACACTGCAGTGACAAGCGTGGATGCAGTCTGTCTTTCACACCACCCTAAGTATAGACATGCCCAATCTTCTTACTTCACAAGTTTCACACACAATGGTATCTAGGTGCCCCCAGAGGTGGGTGACATCTAAAAGTGGGCAGGCAAAAGCGACAAGTAGAGGTACATTCCGCCAGTTTACAGGAGCAGGTGAACTTTAACCTGTGAGTAAAATTTTCAAAAGTGTGCAAGTGACTTAGAAGCCTAAGTCCCATTTTTAAAGTGACTTTGGCAGTGAGGGCCAGATTTACAAAGGTATTCTGGTGTCTAAAGATGCAGATAGACACCTACTCGAATTTATGAAAATACCTAAGGGCTGGTCTCCACTAGGGGGGGAAATCGACTGTAGATACGCAATTTCAGCTACGTTGTCAAGTGAAGACAAGCCCTAAGCGACTTAGTGCCTAGCTCCCACTGAATTTCTTAAGTCGCTTAGGTGCTTTTGAAAATGTTGTCCTAGGCATACCAGTGAAAAGTTAGATCCAGGATGGCAGAGCAGAACAAACAGCAAGCTAAGAGCTATATTCTGTAACTTCAGGTATCTCCATGGCAGAAATCAAGCCCAGCATAGCAGCTCTCCATTGTGCACTGAAAGCTAGTTCTGGTCTGCAGAGGATTTCAGTATTTCAAAGTTTGATTATTCCACAAAAGGGAAAGTCTTGAGGTCTCTGCTCTGAGGTGGGCTACCCCAGAGCCACAAACTCCAGTCCAGAAGCCAAGCCATCAGTAAACATTTTCACCATATAAGACCCTAGCCTTTGTCCCATTGAAGTCAGTGGAATTTCCTCCACTGAGCTTTAATTGATGAGGTGGGTTCTAGACTACAAAAGCTTATGCCCAAATAAATGTGCACCACAAGGACTCCTCGTCGTTTTTGTTGATACACACTAACACAGCTACCACTCTGAAACCAGATAATACTGTTGCTGAACCAAACTAATCTAGAAATTTTATCCAATTCCTTTAGCCAGTTGATGGCAGTGTCCAGGGAAACAACCTATGTCATAAATGGAACAGATGAGACAGAAGGAAAAGTTATCCCCAGCAACATCAGGAGATGTTTCCAAATGGTCAGTGAAATTAAATGTCAGTTAAGCATCTCTCTACCTGCATTTCTTCTATATATAAGAAAGTTTCTAAAGGGTCCAAAAGAAAAGCCTAATGCATGCATTTATGTATATGTGAAAAATCTATAGCTTGAAGGGTTAAAACAAACTGGTGAAGAATTATAATAATCCAATGGAATGCTCCATAATGAGACAGATCCTGGTGCAACCAAACTATAATGTACTTCATTTTTGAAGTACACTAACTATGGATCAAGCCCACCTCCACTGAAGTCAATGGCAAAATTTTCAATGACATTAATAGAAGAGGATCTGGTCCTAATATTGTAGTTTGATGTCTAATCCATATCACAGTTAGATTATTTTGGCACTATTCTACTTGGAATGCAGAAGCGTGATATGAAAGAGGTGTTTTGTTTGCACACTTGGAATGGAAAACTGACTTAGAATGAACCGTATAACAGAGAAGTCAGAATTGGGGAATTTCTGACACAAAATTTTGGAAGAAAAACTTACAGTTTATCAAAAATAGAAGGTTAAGAATGGTTTAAGATTTGTGATTTAAGACTAAAAATAAAGGAAAAAATCAAAAGTGAAAACTGGCTAAAAAGCATCAGTTTTATACAAGGCTACTTTCAAAGTACAGCTGAAAAACTTACAGTTACTCATTTTCCACTGTTAAAGAATGTGTTTTTAATGGGAACAACAGAGACTTGTGAAACTTGATATTGTGAAATGTAATTGAGGACAAAAATTAAACTAGAAATGTGAATTATAAAACCCCATGCATGCTGTGCATAAATGCACCGCTATGGCCTTTGGCTGATTAACATTAACTTTTGCACTAATTGATTAAAAATAATCGTTTTAGTGACCTAAATATATTGTAGAATTAAAAGGAAGTTTCATAGGCAATAAAACATAAATTCCTTTCTTTGTCACATTAAAATTCTTTTGCAGAGTCCATCTGTAGCCCAATCTTTCATTTTGTGTAGACTCAGAACTCCTTCTGAATTAATTAGGGGTTATCAGGCTTCCTATTCAGCAATGCACTTAACTGTGTGCTTAACTTTAATCACATGCTTAAGTCTATTCTAATTTAGCAAAGCCTTTAAGTATGCACTTGACTTCAATGGGACTTAATAATCTTCTTAGAGTGAAGCATATCCTTTAGTGTTTTGCTGAACTGGGACCTCAAGGAATGAAGCACTTAGAATGTGAAGGAAGAAATATTAGATTGCAGGTTCAAAAGCTAAGATTCCAATTTACTTCATTTGGCTAAAAAGAAGACACCCACTGACTTCTATGATTTTGGATCAGGCCCTAAACCCCCAGTTGTGCAAGAGCAGAGCCACGTACCCCTTGTGGAGTAGAGATAGCACAGTCCATTTACTCCAATGAGAAGAGGAGTTTCAATTTTGTTTGGCTATTACTGGGGTCTAGCACAAATGTATGTTGCAGGGGACTGGATCTTGGCCTAAATAAAAATCAATAATTGGGGTATTTTCAAATTACTAAAATAAGCAAAAGATTAAGATTTCAGAATGAATGCAAAATTGTGCCTTTTGGGGGCAGCTGAACCAGACAGAAATTCTATGTGTATTACCAATACCATTCTGTGGTATGTGAGTTAATGTAGTACCTGTGAAAGGTGCCTATGATAGTGCAGTTTTGCCCATGCTACCCTACTAATGTATGTTAACAATGGGATGGAGTAATTTAGACTCTCATTCAGTCTTTGACCTCTCTCCCGAGACTGTCAAGAAGGGTACCAATTAACACAAAGTGGGACGATTGCTTTTCTGACAAGAATACTATTCCAACAGGAAGTAAGAAACCATCATCTCTATTTGTGAAGATGTTCGGTCATCATTTATCATGGCCAGCATGGAATCAATGACCTAGAGGTAGAAGAATCTACCATGTTATTAGTTCTCTGACCCAACTACCCTGTATTTGTCAGAAAGAAAATATTTTCTCCCGTTAACCAGTGGTGCCATTTTAACCTGGAAAGAAGCAGCCCAAACATTACAAAATGTTGCCATCAGATGGCAGATATCGGTGATCCCCAAAAGGGACATTGCATAACATGAAAAAAAAAAACTTCTTACCCTAATAAAGAGGATCTTTTCTCCAACTCTGTATCGTCCTTGTGAAAGACGCTCCACACAGAATTTATTGGGACATTTACAAGGAGGATCTTCAGAAATGTGTTTGACCTGAAAAACAAGTTATTTTATCTCTTTAATAGAGTGTATCTGTAGCAAACTGTTCAAAAGGACAGTTAACATAATGTCATGCCCTTGATTTATTCTCTGTCATCATGACAAATAACTTCTTCCTCACACCTCTTCAGGCTTTTAATTAAGGCACTATTGCTGAAATTGTCTTATTTCTTTTTTCCCCTCAACTCTAACGTTTTTAATAGTATGGCACTGAGTGACTTTCTAAGACACTGTTTTCAACACCACCGCTGCTACCAATGGGCAAAATCATGAAATCTATACTGTGTGGTGCATAGGGAACAATCCCAGTGCATTCAATGGGTTTTTTGCTGAATTAAGAATGAGTAAAGAACTGAATGAACACTTCAGGATTTGGCATGTCTGGTACAGGTAAAGCCTGGAATCAAATAGTAATAAACCTCAAGAATTCAGATATTAGTAACACAGGCTCTCTCCTTACGTTAAGCCATGTGAAAGAGGGGGCGGAAATCAGT
The DNA here is from genome assembly GCA_032164245.1 of Sternotherus odoratus. Taxonomy (NCBI): domain Eukaryota; kingdom Metazoa; phylum Chordata; order Testudines; family Kinosternidae; genus Sternotherus; species Sternotherus odoratus. Next base: position 72,861,835 of record JAVMKO010000006.1, on the reverse strand, counting down.
CATCACAGCTTTTTCAGGGCCACTGTTTTTTTCTAATTCTGCAGAGTTTCTGGCATAGTTTGGGGACCCCAAGAAAGACCCTATAGATCTTAAAATATTTGCAGAAGGATCTTTTGCATCAGCATCTTCTGCCATCACCCAGTAATGACAACATAGATCAGAGGTGGGCAAACTATGGCCCGCGGGACCGTCCTGCCTGCCCTTGAGCTCTAGGCTGGGGACACTAGCCCCTGGCCCCTCCCTCACTATCCCCCCTCCCCTGCAGTCTCAGCTCGCCACGCCATCAGTGCTCTGGTCTGCAGCTCCTGCTGGGCAGTGGGGCTATGAACTCCTGAGTGGCATGGTAAAGGGGCTGGGAGCAGGGGCAGGGAGGTTGTATAAGGGGCAGAGGATTCCAGGGGACAGTCAGGGGCTGTTGGGATAGGTGTGGGAGTCCCATCTGGGGCAGGGGTGTGGATAGGGGTCGGCGCTGTCAGGGGACAAGGAGCAGGTGGGGCTGGATAGGCGGTGGGGTTCCGGGGAGGTGGATGGGGATGGTCAGGAGATTGAACGCTACTGATTTTTGGAGGGTAGATTTACAATTAAAATCACCTACAAATCTCATATGAAAAGTAAAGGAAGTCCAGGTATTGAAATCCTGGGTATATCTGATACACAAAAAGGAGGCTGCCCAGTAATTTATCCAGCAGGGCTTCCCTACTAATAAAATTAACACTACAGTAAACCCTCGATTTAACGGACCCCGATTTAATGGACTTCGGATGCAACGGACAAAATTTCCCAATGCATCCGAAATCCGTTATTGGGGGCTGCCAGCTCCCGCCCCGGGGAGCCGGGCGGGAGCTGTCAACCCAGCTGCCTGGCTCCCCACAGAGGGGAGCCCGGCGGGCGGGCTGACAGCTCCCGCCTGGCTTCCCGCAGTGGGGAGCCAGGCGGGCGGGCTGACAGCCCGGCGGGCGGGAGCAGGGGGGGCAGGGGCGTTTGACAGTTCCCGCCTGGCTTCCCGCTGCAGGGGAGCCGGGCAGGGGGGGTTTGACAGCTCCCGCCGGGCTCCCCGCTGCGGGGAGCCCGGCGGGTGGGCTGACAGCCCGGCGGGCGGGAGCGGGGGAGTTGACAGCTCCCGCCCGGCTCCCCGCAGCGGGGAGCCCGGCAGGAGCTGTCAAACGCCCCCCCACCCGGCTCCCCGCAGCGGGGAGCCAGGCGGGGGGGTTGACAGTTCCCGCCCGGCTCCCCGCAGCGGGGAGCCAGGCAGGTGGGCTGACAGCCCGGCGGGCGGGAGCGGGGGGGTTGACAGCTCCCGCCTGGCTTCCCGCTGCAGGGGAGCCGGGCGGGGGGGGGGGGGATAGGTTGACAGCTCCCGCCTGGCTCCCCGCAGTGGGGAGCCCGGCGGGTGGGCTGACAGTTCCCGCTTGGCTCCCCGCAGCGGGGAGCCAGGCGGGAACTGTCAGCCCACCTGCCCGGCTCCCCATTGCGGGGAGCCGGGCGGGGGGGTTGACAGCTCCCGCCCATGATCAGTAAAACCTCTATATAATGGACTAATTCGGGTGAGGGGGTGTCCGTTAAAGCCAAAAGTCCTGTTATTTAATGATTTTAAAAAATTATTAAATAACGGACTTTCGGCTTTAACGGATACCCCCTCGCCCGAATTAGTCCGTTAAATCGAGGTTTCATTGTACTTAATCTTAGAGATAGAGGACTTAATTTCCCACTATCTTCACCTTGCATAGACATTTACACCTGGGTAAAACACTATGCCCTGATCATGAGCCAGGACCCAAGCTAAACTCAGTGCCATTCAGAAGAGTTGCAGGGAGAAAGGTACCATTTACATTCCCTCTATTTCAGCTCTGAGATGTTCACCAATGCAGGGACATGGCTGAGGTAGGTGTGCTATCGCACTCTTGTGGTTGCCTGCTGTTGCATTAGCCAATTGGGGGCTGTTATCGCCAGGTGTAATTTAGAGTTGCCTTGAGGCTTCTCTAAGCTACTGGTGTAAAAATGGACCCCAAACCCAGGGATCAGGGATGAATAAGGGCTGCTGAAAGCTACTTTTGCCCCACTCCTCATTTACATCAGCCAAACTTCAACTCCAACTGAGAAGTCAGGCTTGAATGTGAAACCAGTGACATTAATATTTAGTAGACGTATATTCTGAACTTTTAGGTGATCTTAAAGTAACACAACCATCAATGTCAAAGAGCAGATTTGGTTGAGTGAACTCTAATTTGACATTCAAGTAGCACTTCCGCTAAGAGACAACACTGACAAGTGCATGAAGGCAATCATTTCCACATACTGTCCTTCTCTTGGATGAAAGCTGACCTAATGTATTGATGTCAAATGAAACAAAATGCAGGAGGCACTTTCCAAAGGTTTCATCCACTTCACATAACACTCAACAGACCTTTTCAGATTCAATTTGTAAGCTAAGGCCCCATAAGAAGAGACTGAGAACAGAAAGAAACCTGTTAGAATATCTTACTGATGAAAGTTCAAGTAACACTTTCTTAGACAGGAAAAAGGCCAGGGTCATGTACTGGGGCTCTGTTAGGTATTTTGGGTGTCTGATGAAAATACAGGAACCGATCGGTTATACAGAGTAGGAGGATTTAGGATTTAGGTTTTATACTTGAGGAAAATTTTAACATGTCAACGGAACTTTCTTTTTGTTGGAGGTGATTGGTGATATGGATAGATGTAAAAAGCAAATCAGTTAACTAACACCATTTTTTCTGTAATTGATCTTCCCAGCTTGGCAGGAAGAGAAACTTTTAAAATTGACTTACCCTTTATCACCTAATTGGAGGGCTTCCCATCTTATTGCTAAAATGATCCAGTGCTACCATCTGACCAGGCCTTTTCCCTTGTGGAATAATTGCTGAGAATGATTCCTCCCTCACTCAAAAATGTGCAGTAATATTATCATGAAACTTACTTCATAGCTTGAAATTATACTTGGCACTAAACACATTAAAAATGGTCACTGGGCTTGATTTTTCTGTCACATATTTGTTTTAAGACCAGAATAATTCCAGTGACTCCAGCGGAAATTCTCCTCTCATTCATACTGGCATAGATCAAGAGTATTAAGTCCAGGATGTCGAATATCAAACCAATCTTAAGATATTCAGGACCGCTACCATCCACATAAATCAGGAATAACACTACTGAAGTCAATGGCTCATATTGAATGTAGGATACAGAAGGTGCAAGAGGTCTATACGGACATATATGTCCTCTGATCTTGGGACTGCATACCAGAGTGATCCTCTAATTCTCCCCAAATCAGCTTGCCCATGGCCCCCCGGGTCTAACAGGAAGGGATCACCAGTTCATAGATACATGTCAACCATGCCCTCTGGAGACACTCCTTATACTAGAAGTCAGCAGAAAGATGGTGTAGGAGCTGTTACAATAACTCTATGCTGCCAAGGATTCTCCTGAGCAGGGGGAGTCCTCCAATAGCCAGGTCTGCCACCTTTAGGGTTGCTTTGTTCTGGGTAAGTAGCATAGAGCAGCTCAGTGTTGGGGAGAATCAAAGCCAATTGTACCAGTGAAAGACTAGTACAAACCAGAGGATAATTGAGCTCTTACTGTTGCATTTACCATTACCGCCTCCACAACCTTACTGGCCTGAGGGGCATAGAAGTATAATTGACTGGAATTTATAAATCAAATATGGAAGTGGAGGGCAAAATTAAATCCTGTTTTATTTTTTTGTCTCTGGATTGTATGAGCGCTGCCATTAGTTTATAGTTTGTGAGTCTGGGGACAGTGAGGATCAGGAATTTAACTGGATAAATTCAAACCTTTCTATCCCTAGTGCATTTTAAATGAAAGACGATGGCTGGAGACAGCCTTCATACCCTCTTCTCGGCTCCCCTGAGACATACAGTCCCCTCTTCCACTCTAAACATACCCGCATTCTCCACAATTCTTCTAGAAAAGCACTGAGTGGGTTTGTATAGTTAAAGATGACACAAAATATAATAGTTAAATGTAACATTTAAATTTTTAAAATAAACTGTTCATTAAAAGAATGAACATTAGATTCCATCTGCTCATTGTAATACAGAAGTGGCACATAGGTTTTTCAAGAAGTGCTTTGTAACTCCCAGGTGGCACATCTACCATGTGATATAGCAGTTACTATAGTAACTCTTTCTTTTTATAGAATATATTTGTAATGTCCTACTTAACCTCTTCATTGCCTTAAAATGTCTCTTCCAGCTGTTTCAAAGTGAACACCTCTCGTGGAGGGTAACTGAGAAATGATCATTACAGTATGGTGTAAAGAGCTTAATTAATTGTAAAGTAAGGTATTTTCCTTGGTAGTAGTGAGAGAAAATCTATTTTTCACTTGTTTCATGCTACAAGGATATGCAGAACTAGAGCATAAAAAGAGGCTTAAATAATTCAGAAGTGTTTTCTTAGAAATATGTACAAGCCAGTAAGGGGCAAATCTCACAGTCCTGACTCAGTCCTTCCTCAGGTAAAACACCAAATGTGAGTTCAGTGAACAACTAGTTTAAAAAAATAAAATAAAATAAAAATGACGACATCCGGTCCTGGCCTTCAGTAAGAACTTCAGCACTGCAAAGCTGGGCCAAATTGCAGATTCCCACTATCCACTAAAATTACCCAAACTGCAAATAATTGTGGTCACAAGTGATATTAATTGTAGATGCTTTCGCAATCTTGTCGCTAGACCTCTAAATGAGGTGAGATGTCAAACTCAGGCTCTTATGTCCTGTGTATGTCAGAATGTGTCAGGAAGATGTTAGTCTATTTTTTTGTCGCTATTTCATGATAAGAAGCTTGCCTAAGCACACTTACAGCATCATCCAACAGTTTTCCTGTGCTCTTTTTCCCTGGAGACTTTGTTGGGGAGGGTGAAGGAGACGGAAGAGGGGCTGAAAGTATTTCCTCTTGTTCAATCTCTTTCTCCAGCTTTATTAACCCAGGAGGTTCCACACCAAACCTTTTGAAAACATGCAAACAAATTACCAGTGCTTACAGAGAATTTCATATTTTAATAGATCATGATGCATAAACTTCATACATACACAGCTGTGCAACACAGAATTGCTAAACACACTAATGAAGGAATGAGTACATGATATATTATTGTAGCTGTTATCAGTATCATAAATGTGAAGTGTGCAGTGTGAAATTAAAATAGCATCTCTCATTTAGTCAAATGTACGACAAATGGGCTTAGTCTTAAGCTTGCTGTTTGCTAGTGAACATCTATGAATATGTGATATGGTATTTAGTATGAGACAGCCACATCCCAAAATTGTTATAATATGAGAGTTCTGTTCAGAGAACATCTACTTCACTTTTCACCATCCTCTTAGACTCTTTCTAGGAATTATTAAAACTTAAATAGTTTTCACAGTAAATGTATATGAGAACAAATTAATTTGTTAAACCTGAGCATAACCCACCATAATAGATATTATGCCCAGTTTACAGATGGGTAAAACCAATTCTATAGTGAAAATACATGTTGTATTGTGTAATATAAAAACCTAGGGCCAGATCCAGAACTACACTGATTTACACCAGCTGATGACCCAGCCACTAAAGTTCTGTACCAAAAATATGCCAAGTTTAAAGACTAACATTATCATAGAACGTCAAGTCATATAGGCAAAGAACGTAAGTGTATATACTGGCCCTTGCATTTTTCAATATAAATTACAAGCTAATCACACTGCTGCATAGTAAGTTAATACCCAGAAAACTAAGAACCAAATCTGTGCTTGTATTGGCTGCTAACTGGTGCAGTCTGCCTAATGAAAAGTCAGCCAACATTGGAACGAACACTTATATACAATCCATTTACTTCCTGTCTGTCTGCAGATGCTGACATGCTGTAAATCATTAAATTCCCCCTGGGCTCTAAGCCTACACCTGCATGAGGCCTTACTCATCAAATAAACCATTCCCACTCGCATTAATGCTGCTTCTTTGCTTCTTCTGCTGCTTTTCAGAATCTAACTCCCCTCTGATTTCTATCATTACAACAGACAGCATATAATTATTATAGATAACTTTAACAAACTTCTTTCCACTAACCAGCTGAAATTAAATGTAAACATATATCCTCCATGTATTGCATCACAATCAAAAAGCTTAATTAGAAGGTTGAATTGGCAAAGAAATCCTTCTGCTCATCTCACAGTGGCTTGCCATGCAAAAAAAGTACAAGCCCCGTACCGAAAACTATGTTGGGAATTTCCTTCTCTACTCTGTTCTAGCCTGCCTTCTCCATAACTACAAATAAAGCAGCATCAGACTGTAAAATGATCTCTGATAGACTTCTAAGAGCACCACTTCCTATTTTTCCCAAGGAAAAATTAAGTACTATACCAGAAAGATATAACTTCTAAACAGACTATAATTTTAAAACAAAAGACATCTGGGGGCTGATTTACAAAAAAAAAAAAAAAAGTTTTACAGCCACGTAAGAAGAATTCAAGTTCTTTTTGTAGAACAGAGCTTAGCTATTGCATGTCATACCACCAAAAAAGCAGCACACAGATATATTTATACCTAATTTGCTTTCCCGAATGTAAACATTCTTTAAGACATAGTGACACACATAGGAAGATTGATTCTACTTTCTTTTATGTCAATTTTACCTGAGTGTAATTCCAACCATTTCACTGGAGCTACTCTTACTTTACAAGAGTGTGAAAGATGAATCAGACCTGCACAATCCCATTGATTGCAATGGAACTGGATAGCCTAAGTCAGTAGTGCATTTTAACCCCCTAGGATTCATCCATCTTTCACAAGGACTATCAATCTACTCATGTGGGATCAGTCAGTACAGAATTTGGCTCATTGCATTTATTGATGAAAAGCCTGTGAGTCTTATACACTCTACTCATACTTCCTGCTTAATTTCCATTATATGGACAAAAAGAGAAAAATCAGGGAAGTTATTGATAGGGGCCAGTAGCTGATTAGGAATTGTTTACATGCAGAACAAGAGTTTAATTTCTGATAATGGGATGGCCCTCTGTCTAACACTGTCCCTGATCTTGCACTTCTTAGTCTTAAGAGTACACTTCAATTGGAACTACTCACATGAGCAAAGACCATAAGATCGGGACTACAGATTACTACAGTGGGAGCAGGCTCAGGCCCTGAAGGTCTGTCAAGAGCCTGAAATACAAATAAACTCTGCATTTATGAAAGGCCAACCCACTGTCAGCAGGGTGTTTATTTATTTATTTAGATGATTTCCTCAAAAATTTTACTATTTTTGAAATTTCACATTTGTTCATTTAAATGCAAGCTCCAGTAGTAGCTTGCAAGAGTTTCTCTCTTTGCTAGATGATGTATTTTGTACAAATGGTAACAAAGCTCAATCAAGTCAGGTTGGTCCATCTCTCTGCTGAGTGGGCGTACAGTATCAGCCCAGCTCTCTGAGTTGTTACAGAAGCTGGGCACAAATCACTAATGTAAACAAGCAGAACACTATTTAGATGGTTTGCTAATAATGAAGGCTTCCATAATGTATGGTGAGTTAACTGCTAGCATCTACACAATGACATTTACCTGATAGTGATGTGCAAACTAGAAGAGGACAGATTGTGCCTACTTCCTATCTGGAAAAGGCTGACATTGCTCTCCCCTCATTGTAGACTACCAAGACACAACATGGCCCAAAGTTCAGATTCTGTTTTGATAAGAAACCAAAAAAGTCAGGCAGTTTAATGGCTATCTCCCACGGATTAGGACCTGCTTCTCTTCTCTGTAGTACAGTTATAAAGAAATGTAGCTCCATTGAAGGCAATGGAATTATACTGATGTAAGCCAAAGGGGAAGCAGATCCTTGATCAGCAAAATACGTAATCCGAAAATCTGCTGAGAAACTCCCTCAGACAAATTCAGCTGTCAATTATGGTCTGGAGAAATTCCATTGATGTCAATGGTAACTCTAAATTTACAACTTTTTAAATGAAATTTGTTTTTCTTCCCTCTCTATTTCCTCTATATTTCAGTAACAATTGAAAAAAACCAACCTCCAGTCTTTACAGAAGCTTAAAAGGTTTGTTTCTAGAAAGAACGCCTGTTTAATAGGGTGAGGGGAAGGTTTTGGTCCCCCTTTCCCCTCCTCCAAAAAACCCCCATTCATAACATCTGTCACTCAGTAAAGACCTGCTCCAACTCCCATTCTAATCAGTGGAAAGATTCATATTGGCTTGACTGGGAGTTCAATCAGGCCCTAAACACTGAAATCAGAGAAAACTGTTTTGAGAATTTCATAGGTGACCTTTAATGGCGAATGGATGATCTCCTTGTGCTTTTGGAGGAGGAAGAAAAATGTATTTATAACTGCTCAGCATCTCTTCCTTTCCTAATTCCTTAAGACTCTGTAGAAGCTCCTTTTTAATGTTAACAAAGTCCTGTGGCACCTTAAAGACTAACTATAAAGTTTTGAAGCATGAGCTTTCGTGGGCTAATACCCACTTCGTCGGATGCAAGCAGTAGAAGTGTTCACATACAGGCAGTTATAGAAAAGTAGGTAAGAGCCAGGGGGGAGGTGAAAAGGTTAGTCCAATTAAGCTGAGCCAGCTTGTTATCTCCGATCAGGGAGTGTGGATTATTCGTCTAGCATTTGAATGGGGTGTGTGGACATGGAGAGATGAGAAACAATGTCTGTAATGAGCCAACCATTGTAGATCCCGGTTCAATCCCAAAGTGTGTGAGCTGAATTTGCAAATGAATTGAAGCTCTGCAGTCTCTCTTTGCAGTCTGGATCGGAAGTTCCCTTTCTGCAGAATGGTGACCTTTAAATCTGTAATAGTGTGTCCAGGCAGGTTGAAGTGTTCCCCTACAGGTTTTTGTATATTGCCATTCCTAATATCTGATTTGTGTGCATTTATCCTTTTTCGTAGGGACTGTCCAGTTTGGCCGATGTACATAGCAGAGGGACACTGGTGGCATATAATGGCATATATGACATTGGTTGATGTGCAGGTGAATGAGCCAGTGATGGTATGGTTGATCTGGTTAGGTCCTGTGATGGTGTTGCTGGTGTAGATATGTGGGCAGAGTTGGCATCGAGGTTTGTTGCATGGATTGGTTCCTGAGTTGGAGTTATTGTGGTGCAGTGTGCTGTTGCTGTTGAGAATTTGTTTAAGGTTGGCAGGTTGTCTGTGTGCCAGGACTGGCCTTCCTCCCAAGGCTTTTGAAAGTGAGGGATTATTGTCCAGGATGGGTTGTAGGTCACTGATGATGCGTTGCAAAGGTTTTAACTGAGGACTGTAGGTGATGGCCAGTGGTGTTCTGTTGTTTTTTTTCTTGGGCTTGTCTTGTAGCAGCAGGCTTCTGGGTACACGTCTGGCTCTGTTGATCTGTGTCCTTATTTCCTTGTGTGGGTACCCACACAAGGAAATAAGGACACAGATCAACAGAGCCAGACGTGTACCCAGAAGCCTGCTGCTACAAGACAAGCCCAAGAAAAAAAGAAAAAAAAAACAACAGAACACCACTGGCCATCACCTACAGTCCTCAGTTAAAACCTTTGCAACGCATCATCAGTGACCTACAACCCATCCTGGACAATAATCCCTCACTTTCAAAAGCCTTGGGAGGAAGGCCAGTCCTGGCACACAGACAACCTGCCAACCTTAAACAAATTCTCAACAGCAACAGCACACTGCACCACAATAACTCCAACTCAGGAACCAATCCATGCAACAAACCTCGATGCCAACTCTGCCCACATATCTACACCAGCAACACCATCACAGGACCTAACCAGATCAACCATACCATCACTGGCTCATTCACCTGCACATCAACCAATGTCATATATGCCATTATATGCCACCAGTGTCCCTCTGCTATGTACATCGGCCAAACTGGACAGTCCCTACGAAAAAGGATAAATGCACACAAATCAGATATTAGGAATGGCAATATACAAAAACCTGTAGGGGAACACTTCAACCTGCCTGGACACACTATTACAGATTTAAAGGTCACCATTCTGCAGAAAGGGAACTTCCGATCCAGACTGCAAAGAGAGACTGCAGAGCTTCAATTCATTTGCAAATTCAGCTCACACACTTTGGGATTGAACCGGGATCTACAATGGTTGGCTCATTACAGACATTGTTTCTCATCTCTCCATGTCCACACACCCCATTCAAATGCTAGACGAATAATCCACACTCCCTGATCGGAGATAACAAGCTGGCTCAGCTTAATTGGACTAACCTTTTCACCTCCCCCCTGGCTCTTACCTACTTTTCTATAACTGCCTGTATGTGAACACTTCTACTGCTTGCATCCGACGAAGTGGGTATTAGCCCACGAAAGCTCATGCTTCAAAACTTTATAGTTAGTCTTTAAGGTGCCACAGGACTTTGTTAACTCTGCTATTCCAGACTAACACGGCTACCACCCTGATTCTTTTTAATGTTATGTCTTTGAGACTCCTGTTCTGAAAAGCAGGCCTCACAGACTGTTAGTACAATAGTTCAATCTTCAGGGTGAATAGCGCTTTAAAAAGCAAGAAAGATGTCTGTTTAACGTCTTAACATGTTCCTCATGGGTAATTTAAAGCAATAGCTATAGCAGAGATCAGTTTATTAAAATGCATTTTTCTTTGTTAAATCCAGCCAACATACAAAACACAGCATCTATTCAAATCACTCTTGTCTCCCACGTAGCTCAGATTTTAGCATACTTAACGCAAGAACGCCATTAGATACTTGTCATTTAAATGACATAACCCTGTTATGTTATTACCCCTTCCAGCATTTCCTGTGCATCTTGAAAACTTACTAGGCTGTGGAGTGTTTGCAAATCCCATATTGGAAGAGGGATTTTTGGTGGGCGGGGGAGAGAAACAAGTCAAAATGGGAAGAAGTAGTTGCCTATTATTCTGCTCTCAAGTTGGTTAAAATATGAGCCATATGTGATGGGGTGTATAAACTCTGCACTGGAAGGGGCTTGGAAGGCTCTGTGGTAGCCCCACCTTTCCAGCCCTGGCAATCATGCATGGTAGGAAGCAGGGTTTTAAAAGGAGGGAGCTGCAGTCAGCAAGGGAGGAAGCCCCAAGAAAGGAGTGGCTCCTGTGCAGCAGGGGTAGCCATCATGCAAGAAACTCCCCCAGCCCTGTGAGGAGTTCAGAGACCCCTGGGGCAAGCCTGATAGGGAAAGACTGACTTGGCTACCCAGCTGTAAGGACTCCAAGCAAAGTAAATACCCCTGAAGTAAGGTGGGGCCACGAACATTATTGCTTTTTCATTGAACCCAGTAAAGGCCTTATTTTGTGTTGAATCTGAAGTTTTGTTTCCCCCCCCCCCCCACCACCACCATCTGTAAACAAAGTAAGCAGGCCCACAACGTGGGGTCCACTACAAGGATTAGAAGGCTGTGGCCTGTAGTAGTCCAACCCATGGTGACAACTTGGGGTAGTGAGGGGCCGCAGCCCAGTTAGGGCTGTGCCGCAGAGAGACTCTCTTTACAATTGTATCTTGATACTTTTTTTTTTTTTACATTAAATTCCTATTGACTGCATGGAGAGTATCTTTTATAAACCAAAATAAACAGGCATGATCTTTTTTTTTTAAATGTGAAGTTATGCTTAATACATGATAGCATGATATGGCTTGAGATTTGTTTTTACACCTAAGGGATACAGTGGTATGAAAGAGTACAAATGGGAAAACCTAGGATACACAAACTTAAGTTAAAGAAGTCAATGCAGCTGGAAAATTCTACATTCATTCCCATGCAATCCCCATTTGAATGGGATTGCATTGGTGTGAGGGAACATCTTAGTGAAGTTACTTCCCAATATATGAATGCAATTAAACAAACGTTCTTAAAAACAAAGACTAGTACCTTGTTAGTTATAATGCCCTAGGACTAGCTTGCGACATCCTTACTAACATTGAAAATACCTTATTCCATAAGTAGCCCCTTAGATTTCATGTAAGGAACTAAAGTTCACTGTGACTACGTATGGGTATCACAATCTGACCTCTGAGCATAAAGCATAGACAGTATCTAACAAGACCAATAGTTACTTAGTAGCAGAGACTGTTGTAACCTGTCTTGAGTACCATGCCTGGTCATAAACATCCAACAGAGGAAGATTCAGTTTCTGAGCTTGATTCTTATCAGACTGGTGCAAATCAGGAGTAACACCACTGAAGTCAATGAAGTTAAAGCCAGAGTAAATGAAATCAGATCTAGGCCACCTGAAGGCAGATTCTACTACCACTGAGGTCAATGGGAAAACTTTCATTGACTTCAGTGGGATTAGGGTTAGATGCTAATATAGAAGATTAGAGAGAAAATCGTTTCAATTATTTACAGAGACAACATGATTATAAGGAGTAAGAATTTAACAACTTTATGTAGAAAAACCCTGTTCTAATTTTAAACTTCTTTTCATATCAGTTTGCACCACTTGCAATAAGAAGACAGCAGAAAAATTGTATTGATTATATTGTTTGAACTGCCCACAAGATGTTCTTGTGTAACTATCAGTGGGTGTTTGCCTTGACCCTGGCCAGTGTAAATGTTAACATGAAGATGCACTGAATTAGTTAGTCTCTCAGTAGCCACTGCTGTCAAAATGTAAATATTTTTTAATTCTCCAAATATTTTCACCTACCTGGCTGCAATCCTTCCAAGTTCCAGCAAACAAAGGCACACTTCTCTGGGCTGCTTGTGGAGGACTGCAAAAGCAAAATGAAGATAGAAAACATTAAGGGTTTCAGTGATAAACAGATCCCAGCTTACTAGTGGCTGTCAATAACACATTAGACCTGAATGCCTCTTTTAGGCAAAACTGCCACTGTTTTCCAAGATACTTTTGGCTGAATAAAGAATTCAGGATTAAGACTCATGATGTAGCATTTCCAAAAGAGCTTCCAACTCCCACTGAATTTCCCTTAGAGTCCTTTGACGATCTCAGCCTAAATCACCAAAGCTTGGTCTATACAGTTTGGTAAAATACAGCCTATAGCCATTATACATTAAATGGAGGGCTCCTCAAGAACACTAAAACCTAGTGAAATGTCAAAGGGTTCTGGATCACTGTTTACAAACTAAAAAGATAATGTTCCGTAGGAAACTGTTTTTCTCCCTCTGCTTAAATGAACAAATATTAAAATTATATTAGTGATGACAAATCCTCTGAATACGATATGTGTTTAGGGACTCAAGGAAGTCACTCCGCTCTTGAAAAGAAAGCTACTTATTTGTAAATCTTGTTCTCTGAAGATATGCAGCTATGCAAGTTGCCATACTTGGGTCCAGTGCAAGACCTTGGGGTGGGGGGGGGAGGAGCTCCCATAGCTTTTACATTTGGAGGCAGCTGCAGTACCTCATGGACTAGTCCGTTGGGTATTTTTGGAAGCACCATCATGTTCCAATATCAGTTCCTTTAAAAACTTGGAGATGGTAACTCCCCTCCCCCCTCATCCCCCCGACTTCCTGCAAAGAGGCCCAGTAAAATACATAAGGAAAAGGATATAAAAAAATCTGAGGGGAGAAGTGCAGACAATGAGCAATCCATTTGAATGAATAGCTTCAGAAGATAAGAATTATAGGTACCTCATTTTCTCTACTCCAGAGATACCTGTCTTAGTGGAATCCTGCTCTTGGGAATAAATTCAGACCTTGGTGTAAATAGACAAGTTTCCCCTTGTCTAATGGAATATTTGACTTCTTATTCCAGGGCTCAATTTGGCACCTGAAGAATAAATGAATCATGAACCAGAAGAGCAGTGTCAGAGAAATCGGTCTACTTCAGTTGTGTTCATGAGAGCTTATGTTATATGAACATTTAGGGAATGTGCTGACTAATCTGATTTAGCCAGGTGAAAAACACCTCCTAATAGGTGCTTCTGTGGCTAAAAAATTAATAAGTCAAGGAAGTATTCCTCTTCTCTTACATGCTGTACACAGGGACCTCTGAGTGGGAACTGCTGAGATAGATATCTCTGAGTATAATTAATAGAAAGTTGGACAGATCCTCAGCTGATGCAAATTGGCATAGCTCCATTGATATCAATTGAACTATGACAACAGACTCAGCTGAAGATCTGTCCCAATGACTTTTGAGATTGTACATTCAGCAATACTTTGAAATATATATATTTCTAGGGGGGGAAATGTATATATACATGCATTTCCCCCCCTAGAATCTGAACCAAAAATATTTCCAGAAGGAAAACTACACAGCAGTAAAATAAAGTGGCATGGCATTCAGAATAGAATTTCCATTCTACAACCATCTGTTATTAGACATATTAGAGATGTAAAAGAAGACCAGGACACTTCCTAATATTCTTCATTTCCATAAACTAATTCATGGATGGAAGTCTTAATCTTACTGAGAAACCAATATGTTAAAAAAAATGTACACTGATGGACATACATTCTGCTGACATACATTCTGCTGCTTCCACCTGGAAATTGTTTCAACATAATCAATTAAATGTATTTTAATTTTAAGAAATATATAAATATACAGCCAGAACAGACTGGATAAACCAGTTCTGAAAATATCTTGGCAGGGTTTAAGGAGTAAATATTTGTGACCTCTACTTTACATCTGCACACATCTGATGTAAGGCTGCAGGGGGGAATACATTTGGGGGGGAAATATTTGTAAACATAAGGCGGCGGCTTGAATGAAAGACAAAGTCTCTGCCATTGCTCACACTTCTAATTCTTAAATGAAAACAATGTGCTCCAGTGAATCTGACCCACAATGCTCCAGACACATTTCATGCATTTCACAATGAACAATGTGAAAGAGTGAAATCATTGTTAGAGCATGACAAGCTGTACAGGCAATAACCAACCATAAAAACAAACAGCTGGTGATGTGATAAGAATATGGTGATACAGTAATTCTAGCAGCAAAATGTTAGCATTCCTGAGGACTATATCAGCATGCACATTCATGAACTTCAGGGGGAAACAAAAGCCATTCTGTATAGAATACAGTACCCACTGGAAATAGTTTAGATTCTCAAAACAGAATTCTTATATTTTTACAAGTAGGGCTTTTAAATGGACTATTAGCTAACAAGGCAATGTGGTCAGGATTTAAGGCAAAGTTCTGAAAGTCAGAAGACGTGGGTTCCATTTCTAGCTCTGTTACAAACTTGTTATGTAAACTAAAACCAACATTTTCAGAAGTGAGCAATGATTGATTTTTGGATGCCTTCTGTCTCAAACTGGAGGTACCCAATATTAGTATACACTTTTTGAAAGGTGGCTGCTACTTTTCACATTTTCCCTCTGCAAAATGGGGAGTCTTTCACCTCCCTTTCTCACAGAAATGTTGTGAGAAATTCAGTGTTTGTAAAGCACTTTAAGATCTCTGATGGAAGGTGTGATAGGAGGTGTGCAAATCTTTGGAACTTTTTATGCCAGTGTGATTTTCATTTATGTTATCCTTTGACAATGATGTAAGTGGGCATTTCAGAGTGTAAATGTGGAACTGAACAGGAAAACCTAAGTTGGTCTTTGTGATTTTGAGGAAAATGCCCATGCATTGTCTGAACTGGAGCAAGTTAGAAATCCTGTTTAATATGTCTGTGTTCAAAGGCTAAAAAGCAGTTTCTTGATACCAGTACATACATATATTCAGTAACTAGTAATACAGTTCATAGATTAGAGGAAATTCCTCTTTGGAGTGAGCGATTACAGATTCAGATGGAAATGTTACATCTGTACCTGTGGTATGCTGTTGCTTCCTGTGGGAACTGTATTCATAATTTTCTGAATTACTTACTGGAATCTAACTTAACATATGTTTCTAAATTACTACCAGTACCTCAACTTTCTGACCTGAAAGGTTACCTGATCCTTCAAACACTGACTGGCAAATACAAATTTGCTAAATACCAGATTTATTGTAATTGTAGCAATAGACATTCATCTTGACAAAGAAAGCATCATAAGCAACAAAATAAGACTCAATGGGCCAAATTAATTCATGTTATAACTCCACTGATATCTACAGAGTTACAACAGGAATGAATGTGGTCCATTGTGTCTTCATTTAGGGGAAATGTATCTTCACATTTAAAACCCAGGTCAATGTAATGGATGGATGGATGTAAAAAAGGAGACATTTGTAATTTCCTGCCAACAATTCACTCTATCCTTAAGAAGCACATAATTTAGCATATGTCGATTCTTTAATACTTAAAATGTTATTTAGTTCATATAGCAGTTTAATCAGTGCATTTCTAATAATAATTTCAAGACAATATTATTAAATGAGCACTAACACACTTTGTATTATCACACACATCTTACATTTATGATACCCAAAAACTTACACTGAAAACTGTTAAGGTTGCAAAATCAAGCACTTCATAATCAGAAAAAGACAGAAATAAGGCTTTCTATGCAAACTTAATTTGACCACCTTGTTCACTGATGGAAGGTGTGATAGAAGGTGTACAAATCTTTTTTAAATCCAAAGGCTTTAATTACATGATCATATATCACTTTTTCCCACAGGATCTCTGACTCATTCAGTGCACAGGATGGATGGTATTGTCAGTCACTTAAAAAAAAAAATCTTCATTCACTGCACACCATCCAAACCCTACACTGAATACAGAATTACTAGCTTCCTCCTAGGTTTTTCTGTGGTGCTGTCATCTTAGCATTTTATATTCAATATTAATGAATTTATTTCACAACACTCATGTAAGGGAAGGTGGTATTACTATTTCCATTTTTTGTGTGGAAATGGAGGGATAGAATTAAAGCCAAACTTGCCAACTAATTTGGGATGCCCTATTTGGGATCATTAGGGTCTTATGCTTGGGATAATTAGGGTCTTATGCTTCATAGCTTAGCATAGCATCATTTCTTGCCCTTTTGGCTAAGATCAATGATAGTGTTCTAGCACCCACTGCCCTCAAATACAGTTGTATCCACAACTTCCACACATCAGACCTCAATGTATCAATCAGGCACCCAGAAAATGAAGAAC
Source organism: Sternotherus odoratus (assembly GCA_032164245.1). Classification (NCBI taxonomy): domain Eukaryota; kingdom Metazoa; phylum Chordata; order Testudines; family Kinosternidae; genus Sternotherus; species Sternotherus odoratus. The sequence goes on along the minus strand of JAVMKO010000006.1, from coordinate 72,844,821 downwards.
ACACAATCAGAGACCACATCTGTGAAAACGCTGGTTTAAGTGATTTTCCCAGCAGCACACACAGGAATTCTCTGACAAAAGCAGAGAGAGAAGACAGTTCTCCAGGGCGCCATTCAATTGCTTTAGCCATTAAACTGTCCTTTCTCTTCCTACAATCCCCTTATTCATTCAGAACACACCTTCCAACTTCTGCAACAAATGTGGCTTTAGCCCTACAGCCTGATTTGTTCCCAGAGTACAAACCATCCTGGGAACTTAATGAGGGAGGGATCCTGTCAGAAAAAAAATAGTATCTGAATATGTAATAAAAGACTATCATATAGCATATGTTCAAGAGGGCTGAACTACGGTTATATGGGCAGCCTTAATTTGAGTATTTTCCTAATTCTGAGTACTTGACTTTCCAAACTTAACTTTCAAATAATGTTGTGTTTTGGGAGGCAATTTCCTAACTTTTTAAATAAATGCAAATGTAGAATAAACAATAATTTCATCTTGTGAAACCATATTGACCTGCACATGGTCATCAGCAGGATGGGGATCTTTAGATCCACTGGACACCACTTGATCAAAGGGAATAACTAGTAATAGTAGAAGGCTGTTATCTTCTACATGGGCCTGCCACTACACAGGGATGGAGATTCACATTTTACGGGTTTCACAGCTATTTGCTAGACAACAAAAGACTGTTGAGTATAAAGTCCTTTACGTTTTCTAGAGAAGTGTTCTCTAATGGCTACAGACCCTTCTGAACCTGTCCCCTGCCATCTACCCCAGCCTCTCCCCCATCCCATTCTGCTCTTATTCCCTGCTCCGCAGCTCCTACATATCTTTCTCAGCTTCTCCCCCACAACTCCTGCCCCATCCCCCAATGCCACAGCTCCTGCCCATCCTTCTCCCACTGATCTCCTCCCCCACCCTAGCACTTGCGTCTCCCACCCGCACCCCTTTATCTTTAATCCTCCCCCATTTTGTGCCCCCCCCCATTCCTGTCTCTTGCTGCCACTTGAGTCAGAGTATTTCCTCTTTCCCCACCTCGCTATCTGGATGCCAGCAAGGGAGTATTCAGAATGCAGCAGAGACAGTTTCAACGTCTGAGCCTAGCACCACAGAAGGCCCCAGTATCTAGGAAGAATAATTGCAGGGAAAGTCCTGCTCAGACCCTGCAGACATGGCCTGGAACACAGTCACTCCGTGTAGATGGCACCTGCAGTCTGGTCAGCATTTAGGAACTGTGAAGGGATGGAGCATACCCAGATGAGACAGGATCTTCAGAAAACATCAGGGCTTTGGAGCAGAGCCTGGAGCTGGAGTGCGGAGCAGTGGAGCTGCAGGTTTTTGCCTGGAGCTGTGGAGCAGAGCCGGAGCACCGCTCCAAAGTCCTGTAAAACATAGCTGCTAAATTCTAAGAAGTCTCTACCAGGCATGTGAAACTTGTCAGAGATTTATAATGTGTTCAAATCTGGGCAAATTTTCACAGAAATGGCAAAAGGCACATCCCTGACACCCTGGTGACCTGCCCGCAAAATGTCAAGTCTCTGCTCCAAAGTATAGAGGTGTTGGTTCTTATCAAAGAAACAGTTTTAAGAATATTTTTAACATGGGCAAATCATATTTTCCCATAACTCTCAGGAACGGATTAACCACTTCAGATGAAACTTTCAAAAAAAATTCTGCCTGAGGTTGAACTGCACCATGGAATATTTCAGCCCCAACAGTTTAAGACTGGCAAGTAATAAGGAGCTGAAAACAAGCTTTTATGGAAAGTGTCTGGCAACCTTAATTACAGGCGTCAATGCCTGCACTGCCTATTACAGCAGTTGGGTTGAATTTCCACTATTTGTAACTACAGTATTATATGTCATTAATGTGGATTTTCCCTGACCCTTATGGGGGAAATTTTCAAAAACATAAATGAGATTTAGGAACTCACATCTCATTGACTTTCAGAGAGATTTATTCCCATAACCCATATTTGTGCCTTTGAAATCTTATCCTAATTACCCGGTCCCCACCCTATAATCACCAAAGAGGTTTATATCCTTTAACCTTCATAAATACCTAAGGGAAACAATCCCACATATTGGGACAATATTGTGACAACAGAATAATAGTTATTCTCCACCTTCCCCCAAATGCAATTTCGTTGTTCTGCATCATGTTCAGGTTTCTCAGTGTTCCAGAAAGAGTGATAACATCACACTCTGATCTTAGTAAGCTGCTTCACTGTTTTTTTCACTGCATTCAATTATTGTAGCGGTATCTCTCAATCTGTAAAAGTTTTTAAAATGGGATGTATCATGATTTCTAAATCTCAACTGTGGTATAAATATGGAATTAATTATGGAACATCTAAACATTTGAGATTTACTGGTATACATTAACTTAGTGCTAATAAAATAGGGTTCAAGGTGCTTCTGTAAGTCCTCAAAGTGACAAGACGCGCCCAACAATAATGTGCATTGTTTAGTCAAACACTGTGAAGGATAGAAACAAAGCCTTATTCTGATGCAAGTGGATATGAAATATAACCCAACATTTCAAATTGTAAATAGTCATTTGAAAAAGAGTGGCATAGTCATAGATTTTATTTTGTTTTTACTTACTTTTAAATGTGAAATTTGAGCAAATACTAAGCATATTACAAAGAAAAACTGCTCTATGTTGTGCATATAAAAATGTAAGCAATAAATATTTGCTTGCTGTTTTTGACAGCAATAAAAAAGCAACATTTGAGTGGAAGACACATCTGTTTTACTCTATCATTAACATTAAAACAATGCAGATCACTGTTTAGAGAACCTACTCTACTAAAAGGTGGTCATTGTTTGCATCAAAAGAAGTCAATGTCAGACATCACACACACACACACACACACACACACACACACACACACACACACAGAATATACAAGCACAAAAGATGAATAGAACAATACCATCAAACACGCCTAAAACAAATCACACACATTAGCATGCTGGCACAGTTAATGGCAAACCCTTTTCTTGCTGTGTAGATTCTTTTCGAAGAAATAGATGAAGAATATTCTTTGGCTCCACATCCTACAAGCATCCAACAACATTACAGTATAGACACAATCATTGTCAACAAAGAGTACTTAACTTTCTTAACTACATGCATCAGGCTGAATTCAATAATTCTTACCCTGTCAAAACTCCTATGGAGGCCAATGGGAGTTTTGTCAGAGTACAACACTCTTCAGGTACAACACTCTTCGGGTCTAAGCCCCATACCAAAATAACCTCAGTAAATTGCATTATCTTAGTTTCAAGGATCCACTGGCCTAAATCCTTGCACAGGAGAACTTCTGTGGGATGTTGCAAGTGCAAATGCTACTACAACCCATGAACTGCAACACTTACTATTTGACTTTAGATATGCTGTTTGTGAAAGACGTGCCTGAAAAGACGTGACTATGTTGGAGCACCAATGCTGAGAAAGATGCCAAGAGTCTCCCCATCGCCCCTCTTGTGCAACTGCATTGGGGTTGGTCGGAGTGGTACTGGTGAGTTGGGGCTGACCATTGGGGCTGGTCAGTTGCAGTACTCAGGACTGTTCCACGCTAGTGTTAATACTGCTGATTTGGTAGAGGGTTGAGGAAAGGGAGGAATGTGGTGTGAGAAAGAGATGCTGCTGGTAGTTCCTGGATCTTGAGACAGGTGCATCAGTCCCCTTTACTGCTGGAGACATTATGCCTGACTCCTTCCTGCCTTGTTCCTTGTGCAGTCATACTCATTCATAGTAAGTGCAAAGTGAGTGTGACATGGTATCATTGAGCTCTAGAAGCATTTTATACCCACTTTACATGGGTGTAACTAACTACATAAGGGGAAAGTCAATAGAAAAAGAGACCTATTGGGCCAGCCTGAGGCACAAGGGCCCCAGAGTTTCCACTGAACTGAGACAGCTCAGCTTCACACACTCCTTTGTAGTGTAACAATGTAAGTCTAAAAAGGTCTAAAAGTGTCTCATTTGATAATAAATTACTAAAGAGCAAACTATTTTATAAAGAGTAATGAGCTAGATTCTGTTCTCCATCACTCTAGAGTAAATCAGAACTCAACTTCTCCTACTTACACTGGTGTGAATGAGTGAGATCAGGATCAGGTCCAGTGTGTACACACACTGTTTACACACTTCAGGATTTATACCCTTTAAGAACCTGTGTAAAATCATGTTGCTTGATGATAAGATAATTGGACTTGGGAACATAAACAGAATACATCGTTTGTTCTACTTCCTTATCAAAGATCCTGCATTCTCACCTTGGTCCCAAAGGGACTGAGCACTCTGGCCTTACTCCAACAGAGCACTTGTGCTTATCCTTTAAGCACAGGAGCAATAGCTTTAAAAATATACAAAAAGTCTGAGGGGAGAAGTGTAGGTGACAGTGGTAATCCATTTGGATGTATATCTTCGGAGAAAAAAAAATCCCTAAAAGTCAATTGTTTTCTTTTTACAAATATACTCCTATGCAGATTCCTAATGGACAAATGCAATCCTGGTGTGGGAAAAAATTCAGACTCTCACATGAACCTAAAGACAAGAGGTGACATCCAGGGGACTATTCATGTGCTTAAATACCTTACTGGATCAGGTCCAGAGTGCTCAGTACCTTGCAGAATTGAGGCCTCCCTAACTCCCAAAACTCCTATTAACACAATAGGGTGTAGCTCTTTGGGGCAGTGATTATATCTGCTTCTGTGTTTATACAGTGCCCAATTCTGAGGGAGGATATCTGATAGTAATTATGGTCTGAGAAACAAATCATAATGGGAGCTTTGGATGCACAGGGAGTACATATTTCTGCTACTGTTATGATTTCCATGATTTATTAAATTATTTTCCTCCCTCGAGAAGGAGGATACACATTTAATAAAATTAATGATACAATAACAATAATAACTATTATTATTACTCTTATTTATCAAATGTGTCCCCTGTTTTATTCCCTCCCGCAAGGGACTCAGGGCATTTTGCCATTATTTCATGATAAATTATTTAAATATTTTCAATCACCAGAAACACTATCAAAATAATCCTCATAAAATCAGACCCAGCAAAAACAGAAAATTAGAGCAAGAGCTCAGATTTAAATAGGACAAGGACAGGGAAATATTCTCAATATAGATGTAAGAGTAGTTCTAATGAATTAAAACAGGTTTTACATACCATAGGCAGGCAAGCAAGATAATAAAGAAGAGAGAAGGGCACAAAATCAGGTAGACTAAGACCAATAAACTGAGGACCATGGAGACTAGATGAGCAAACATTTGCTGTACCACTGACAATTTACACAGGTTTTACACATCAGTTTGGTTTATTACCAAAAAAACCCCCAAACCTGTTACCTTGGTAACCACACCATCTCTAGAGCTATGCAGTCTCAAAGACACAAAGATCTTTCATAAAGCAATGCAACACCCATATGTCATGTGTAGACGTATCTCACCACTTTAATATTTCTTTGCTTCACTGAATTTGTATTTGCTATCCAGAGGGAAAGTGAATGTAAAGGTCTGTAACAGCAGTTGTTATTTCTACTGCATTGGCACTCAAAAGCCCTAATTAGAATAAAGACCCCATTGTGCTAAGAGCTCCAGCAAAAAGCAAGTAAAAATACTAATTTTCATTGCTTGAAGCTCCATAATTAAATGGACACCATCAACTTGTGATCTAGTCCATTTCAGAAAAGGAGTTCAAATTAGTTTCAGGCCCTACATCTGACACTGAGTCACCACTCAGTTCTTCCAGGTGTTCTGTCCATTAGAATGGATATCCTGCTAGACATTAATAATCAAAAAGAAAAAAACTACCACCAACAGCAAAACGTGTTTTTAATGGACCACTCAACCAATCAACAAAAATTAGTTGCTTAATTAAGTTCTTCTAATAAAGGTTGATCTGAATTGTGCTTGATACATTCAGGAATACTTTAGCTTCATTTCTTAAGAGTGGAAGTTGTCTAATAAGGAAGGTCTCTTGTATTTGTATTTCAGTGGAATTAGAAGGGGCATGGCAAGCAGCCAATGGCAGCACTGTGTCTGAGAGCCGGGGATGGAGAGATAGTATCCAGGGACTTACTCTTCACGCAGATACCAGATTAGCCACAGATCCAGCTGTCGATCTCACAATATCGATACATTTAGGGATCCATTCCTCTTGCTCCCCCATGTGCCTTCTGCCTCAGGTATTCCACAGCTTCAGAGCTTCGGACGTGTGATCATTCTGTTTGGCTTCCATGTGATTTTTTTTCACAGGATGATTAACCCAAAAATACCTACATAAAATCTACATATCTTCAAAGCAATATCCTCAAAACTGGTCTTTGTCAACACATGATAAATTCTTCTTTGCTAAACATTTTCCCTCAAAGGATACCCAACAGTTTTGGGTATTAAACAGAACAGTTAAGAATAGAACAGATCAAGTGACAAATGAAGTAAAATCCTTTCACAAATAATAGTGCTCAAAAAGCACAACACTAGAACAGAAGGGGAACAGATCAGTTGCAACAGAGATAAGGACTTTACTTATGCAAAGATCTTTTGAGGAACTGAATACAGAAGCCTCTTGATGCAGTACAGTATGTTCATTTATCCTCAGTACAAACAGATTAGTCTCATCAAAACAGCTTTAGGCTTTTATCGGAGTTCAGATCACAATCAAACAATCGATTCTCTTCATCTTGTGTTTTCTACTGAAATGCAATCTTGAGGCAAAAAGTTGTCCTACATTTTCTTTCAAAAGAGAAGAGTAATAGGTATGAAGCATTATTAGGATGATGATTTAGCTGAAATAGTCCATTCTTGTAGTGGAGCAGCTGCTGGCATGAGTGTTGAATATCACTCTCCTCCTCAACTGCCTGGAGGAATCAGCTGAAAAGAAGGCAGTGTGGGACAGGGAGAGGAATTTCATATTCTCTCCCTTCCTGAGATATACCTACCAAATCTGTGGTATAATGGTGAATTTCCTACAGCCAAAACTGTGAGCACGTTTAGACCCTACTCTCCAGAGACAAAAAAGAATCACCTTATTTGGTGAATGCTTACATGGGATTTAAGTGGCACATAGGTTTTGTGCCCATCCCTTGCGGGGGGAGGGGGGGAGGGATTGAATGCAGACCCAGGAGCTATCACAGTATCTTCTTCCTCCTAACTGCTGCTTTTTTGGTTTTACATTATTTTATTATCATTACTATATCTATTACTACAAGATGAAATTCAGTTGTATTTTGCTGCAGGCTGCAAACAGTGTCTAAACTTCAACAGATCTTGGTCCTAGTGCTTAATTAATTCAAATTTTCTGACCACTGATAAAGTTCTAGATCAGAAACAGATTTTTTTTTTCTTTTAACAATCAATTTTAACATAATGAGCCACAATATCATGGAGGAATTTGGTCATTCATAACTACTATGTATCTAAAAATTGCATGGTCTCACATAGGTACATATTAAAATATGACTAATTTTGAGTATGTGCATTGCATAATCTGATGCTTATAAGTATCTATCCAGATACATCCTCTCCTCCCTGGCATTCCATTAGGTTAGCAGTAAGTGGTGAGATCCAAAGCTCTAGATGGCTGTGTCCCAGTCAGGATATCACTGGTAGGGGGCTGCCCTTTTAAAAGTTTCCCCTTCCCTGCTGGGTAGCGGTGGCCTAGGACACTAGAATGTTTAGTGCCATTCCTGACCGTGCAGTTCTTACTCAAACTGAACTGCCAGTGAAATAAATAGGAATTTTGACTGATTAAAGGCCACAGGTTGAGTGCCTGTAACTTTACTTTCAGGTTTTAAAAACACTGTGTTGCTATTTTTCTTCCCAGTCATCAGGGATTGTTTTAAAATGAATTTAGTATTTTGAAATGTTCTAACATATGTGACAAAGCACGTATGAAAGTTAACCATCTGCAAAATGTTCACCTGCTCCAAAAAGATATTCAGTAGCCAATTCAATTTTAAACAGAAGTGCTTTTGCCTTATTGGTTTAATCCAACTCCAGTTAAAATCAGTGGTGGCACAGCTGACCTTTTAGTAGACACTATAAAAGCAGAATTTCTTTTAACATTGTCGATTACCATATAAGCAAGTACGTACCCAAGCCTTCTGATTCAAATAGGCAGGTGTCGTCCACCCCCACATCTCTGCACCAGGATAAGAAATTTGCTGTGTTGTCTCGTGCAAAAAAAGACCCTGAAGGAGCATTGGCTTTGCATGGAATCTTCCGCACTGGCAGGGTCTATAAAAATAAACAAAAAACCCTCATTCTAGGTATATGATATTTGAAAGGGCAGTATTTGTACTTAGGGAACATGAAATCACATCATGCAGGTGCAACATAGATATATATGTAATGGGTTAACTGTCACTCTTGCTCACTCCCTAAAGAATTACAGCCAAAGTTAAATAAATAGTACAATCTATTTGGCACAAAGTATTAGCCTGGCAGAGCTTTTAAAAGTACCAAGAGATTGACCCAAGATGTGAAGTTTGGGTCTGTATCAGTACTAGAACTTTCCCCAAGTTTGGGAGCTTGGAATCCAGTGTTTTGGTTCAGCTAATGGAATAAGAAGTCAGCTGTTAAATAAGGATCCAGATTTGGATCTGAACTTCCCCAAAATTTGGGGTGGATTGCTTGGGATCCAGTTGCTGGTCATTTATAAAAGGTAACAATACAGTTTTGAAAATACTGTATTCACATCTTTCTTTAGTAACCAAGAAACACTTGAGGAATAGGAGTAATGAAGCATGTGCTAGAGTCTCTGGGACTGTAAAATTCTTAATACTGGCACTTTTGCACAATCTACATGCTGAACAGCTGACTTTACAAGCCCATTGAGTAAAGCACCCACTATCATCCAGTATTTACAAAATCAAGGGACAGAGCCAGATTCTCATATCAATGATACCAGAGTAAATCTAACGAAACACCACTGATTCCAAAGGAGTGACTCCAGATTTAGTCAAGTATAACTGAGATCAGAATCTGGACCAAAAAGAATGACCAACAGAGAAAAACTGAGGGAGTGTAGTATCCTAGTTGCATTTGCAAGAGATACATGCAAATCCTGTATCAATAATTTTCATTTTCATGTCAAGCTCATTTTATGGTGTCAAAAGCTGTATTTGCCACAGGAGGCCAAATACACTGAGAAATGCCCACTGTTACCACATAACTTTTCAACGTTGCCCCATCACTGAGAAATTCAGACCCCAAAATTGTTTTTATTGTGCAGCTTTGCCATTAAACTGATTTATGGAGCCTCTGTTTCTGTTCTGGAGCTGGTTGTTAGATCCAATAGTCATTAAATAAAGAACTGAGAAAATGCAAATAGTGTTCGTAGCAGTTTCTGTGTCCAACAGTTATCAACAATCCAAATAATTTTTGAAAGCATCACATAAAATACTGCAAGAAAAAAAAAAGACAAATGGCTTAAAAAATGACTTTCACCTGACCCCTGGCTTCTGGCAGCACACTCATTACAGGATTTAGGAATACCGTGTTTCCCCGAAAATAAGACGTACCCCAAAAATAAGACATACCTCCAGTTTTGCCTCCTGCATTAATATAAGGCATCCCCCCGAAAATAAGGCGTCCCCCCCCCGAAGCTACCGGTGCCGTAAGGAGTCACCGTAGAGGCGGGCGCAGCTGCGCAGCTCACTGATTGGCCGCAGCGCAGCCAGAGCTGTTCTTTAAATCAGAGAGCCCGCGCCGTCGCCAGGACAAGCTGCCGCCTGCTGCTCGCTCTGCCCTGACGGAGTCTGGCTGACTCACAGACTCACGCAGGGCCGGCGACAGGAATTTTGGGGCCCCGTACGGCAGATCCCCCAGTCTCCTGCCGCCCGCGCCCCCCCCCCCCCAGTCTTGGAGCACTAACCTCACTAACCGCTCCTTCCGGGGGGCCGCAGCACCCTCCTGCCTGCAGGAGCAGGCAGCAAGTCTCACTGCCCCAGGCAGAGGCTCTCTGCCACTGCACGTGGTGCAAGGAGGGGGAAGGAGGCTGCTTGCAGCCTGCACCGGCAGAGGGGGAGGGGCAGAGAGCCCCTGGCCGCAGCCTCCCCCAACCCGGCTCCGAGTCGGACCCTCATCAGCCCCCTCCCCCCTCATCAAGAGTCAGGGGCAGTGGCAGGACAGCTCTCTGCCGCTGCCTCACATGCTGCAGGGGCGGGGGAAGGGGGCTGCTTGCCTAGGAGCAGTGAGGAGGGTGGCTACAGACAGCGCCCAGCCGCCCCCCCCCCCCCACCAGCCCCTGACCCACCTGCTGGCTGCCCCCCGGCCCAGCTCAGAACAGTTCCCGGGGGTAAGCAGCTGGGGCCCTGGATCCCCAATCCACGGTGGGGCTGCACCCCTGCACCTGGAGCCGGGCCCCTGCACCCCTGACCCATTGCTTCGTCAGACCCTGCCCCCATGGGTCCAGTGGGGGGGGGAAGCCTCTACTTCCCCTCCCCATCCCCTCTACTTCCCCCCCTCCAGTCCCCCCTCCCCCATTCCCCCTCCCCCCCATGTGTCCCGATATTTTTTTCTTGTCATCTGGTCACCCTAGTTTGTCTGGTTATGCTGGTTTATCTGATTATGCTGGTTATGTTTGTCTGGTTATGCTGGTTTGTGATGACAACTACTACCGTACTGTATACAGGTAGTAAACTTCCTTTTTTTTTGTTCAACAATAAATGTGTACTGTATTCTTCTTCATGGAAAAATAAGACATCCCCTGAAAATAAGACATAGCGCATCTTTGGGAGCAAAAATTAATATAAGACACTGTCTTATTTTCGGGGAAACAGGGTAGCTGGCTTATGTGGGGCAGTCAGGACAGGCATGGAGGGGGAGGGGCAAATCACACATATATCTTATTAAAATCACTTGTAAGACTTCCATTGACTTCACCGAGACCAGGATTTGGCCCCATCTTCAGGAAATAACTATAAAGAACTCTGAGATGCAGTATGTTATGCTATGTTACACAGCAGTAGTGCATAATCAAAATAATTCACCCAATTGTCTGGTCTAATATGAATCATGGAATCATAGAATATCAGGGTTAGAAGGGACCTCAGGAGGTCATCTAGTCCAACCCCAGCTCAAAACATAACCAATCCCCAGCTAAATTATCCCAGCCAGGGCTTTGTCAAGCCTGACCTTAAAAACCTCTAAGGAAGGAGATTCCACCATCTCTCTAGGTAACCTATTCCAGTGCTTCAATACCCTCTAGTGAAAAAGTTTATCTTAATATCCAACCTAAACCTTCCCCACTGCAATTTGAGACCATTACTCCTTGTTCTGTCATCTGCTACCACTGAGAGCAGTCTAGATCTATCCTCTTTAGAACCCCCTTTCAGGTAGTTGGAAACAGCTATCAAATTCCCTCCCCCCTCATTCTTCTCTTCTGCAGACTAAACAACCCCTCAGCCTTTCCTCGTAAATCATGTGCCCAAGCCCCTTAAATAATTTTTGTTGCCCTCCACTGGACTCTTTCCAATTTATTCACATCCTTCTTGTAGTGTGGGGCCCAAAACTCAACATAGTACTCCAGATGAGGCCTCACCAATGCTGAATGATCACATCCCTCAATCTGTTGGCAATGCCCCTATTTATACAACCCAAAATAGCCTTCTTGGCAACAAGGGCACACTGTTGATTCACAACTATGACCTCTTTGTGCTGCCCCAATAGTATAAAGAAGCCATAAAGCTGGCCTAACTAGCAAACTTGCAGTTTTTGCAAGATGTCTGCCCCTGAAAAACTGCCTTTTGAACTCTAGCCTTGAGTGTGCGGCCAGAACGCTGCTATGCTCCAGCAATGCCCGGCTCCAGAAACATCCACTAAGTGACAGCTAGGAGTAACTCAGTAGCCAATGGACTAAACCAGACCCTAGTTGGACCGGCATGGGGAGAGGAGAGATATAAAGCCCTATATATCCATGTTCCCACATGTCAGGTCCTGTGGCAAGCACTATTTAGCTGAGTTTAAGAATCAGACCCAATAATTTTGAGTTATACTGTTTGGAGAAAGAAATTATTCCTTTTGTTAAGGACCAAAGGATATAGTGTAGAACCGTGCAACTTCCCAAACACCATTAGTTTCACTAGTTTATTTTAAGAAAAAAAAATATCAGTGATGCTGATGACACTCACCTATATATGTCATTTTGAACTGATGGAACCACTGCTGCTACTAAAATGGCAGAATGCCTACAGGAAATTTGCTCTTGAATGAAAAGCAGTTGGCCCAAACTGAACCCAGTCAAGGCTGAAGTGATGCACGTCAGAAAGGGAAAACACTTTGAAGATCTAGCCAAAATTTTGTCTCTACCTTCCAATGAAGCCATACAACCCCATTCATCAAAATAGTGTGAAACCTTAGGCTCTTGTCTGACTCCTCACTAAACTTAGATGACCAGGGAGCATCAGTTTCCCAGATAGCATCAATTTCCCAAAATGCCTCCTTTCACCTTCAGCTTGTGAGGAAACTTCATCCCTTCCTCCCAGATGAGGACCTGGCTACAATGAGCCATGCATTTATCAACTCCAGGCCGGATTACTGTAAATTGCTTTTTCTGAAGCTGAAGAGGATGCTCAGGCTCCAACTGGTACAGAATGAGGCTGCCCACCTACTCTATGGTTCAGCTCCCCATGAGCAAATAAGACCTGTGCTCAAGTCTCTCTACTGGCTCTCACAGTCAGCAACCAATTCCAGTTAAGACCATGGTCTTTTTTTTTTTTTTGGTGTTTTTTCTTAAAGCTCCAGTCCCAAGAGTGAGGTGATTATGTGCGAATCTCAGCTTTTTTTATTTCTAAGTAGTTTTCTAGCCCTCATGGGTACAGAGAAAAAACTTTTAAAAGTGAACATCAGAGACAAACACCATGAGGCAAATAAAAAAGAAACACTAATTTTATTATTTAAAAAAATTAAGCCAAATGTTATTATTTGAGGAACCTGTCTCATGATTTTGTACACAGAGGTCGGCAACACCAAGGATATGATACATTAGTTTTGATCTCACGGGGTAAGAGCCAGAGGAGATATGGAGGGTGGAAAAATACTCTTGAATTTAAGTAAGAGTTTGTTGATCACTGTTTGAAATCCCTCCCAGTTCTCCTAGCCATCCCCCTTCATCCCACTAAGAATAGCAACAGAGTCTTGTAGCACCTTATAGACTAACAGATTTTAGGGATCATGAGCTTTCATGGGCTAAGACCCACTTCATCAGATGAATGTTGTGGAAATCTCCAGAGGCAGGCATAAATATCCAGGCAAGAAAGCAAGGTAAACTCAATCGGGAGGGGGGGGGGAGGTGAAGCCCACTTCCAGTAGGTGATCTGGAGGTGTGAACGCCCAGAGAGGAGAAACTGCTTTTGTAATTGGTGAGCCATTCACAGCTAATATTAAGTCCAGACCTAATGGTGTCTAAGAATGTTTTTCCCTTCCATTCTGTCTTAGGATACTGAGAAGTGCTGAGTTGAAGTCAATAGAAGTTCCTTTTCACAGGACTAGGCTTGAACAATATTAACAATTAGCACTAGTCAGGTTTCTTGAGTAATACCTTTTCCGAAACAGAACAATCTGGAAGAAGGCCTTGGGAGGAAGGCCAGTCCTGGCACACAGACAACCTGCCAACCTTAAGCAGATTCTCACCAGCAACAGCACACTGCACCACAATAACTCCAACTCAGGAACCAATCCATGCAACAAACCTCGATGCCAACTCTGCCCACATATCTACACCAGCAACACCATCACAGGACCTAACCAGATCAACCATACCATCACTGGTTCATTCACCTGCACATCAACCAATGTCATATATGCCATTATATGCGACCAATGTCCCTCTGCTATGTACATCGGCCAAACTGGACAGTCCCTACGAAAAAGGATAAATGCACACAAATCAGATATTAGGAATGGCAATATACAAAAACCTGTAGGAGAACACTTCAACCTGCCTGGACACACAATTATAGATTTAAAAATCACTATACTGCAGCAAAAAAAACTTCAAGTCCAGACTGCAAAGGGAAACTACAGAGCTGCAATTCATTTGCAAATTGAACACAATCAATCTGGGACTGAACAAAGACCTTGAGTGGCTTGCTAATTACAAAAATAGCTTCTCCTCTCTCAGAGTTCACACCCCCTATTCAACTGCTAGAAGAATAACCCACCCTCCCTGATTGGAGATAACAAGCTGGTTCAGCCTAATTGGACTAACCTTGTTACCTCCTACCTGGTTCTTGCCTACTTTTCTATACCTGCCCCTGGACACTTCCACTGCTTGCATCCGACGAAGTGGGTATTAGCCCACGAAAGCTTATGCTTCAAAACTTTATAGTTAGTCTTTAAGGTGACACAGGACTTTGTTACCTCTGGAAGAAGGAGTGAGCGTCAGTATCCTGAGGCAAATTCACACTTTAAAGCACTGACTGCTTCACATTTTCAATTGAGTTCTCCTTTGTGACCTGCATCCATCTTTGTGATGTAATGAAGCATTCAACACAATCCTTTCTGAGGTGAACTCTCAATGAATGAGAATGTCATTGGAATAAAAAGTAAAGTACAGAGCTTTCAAAGGAAGAACAACAATAAAAAAGAAAGCTAATAAAAATCAGTGGTAGTTTTATCAGAATAAGGATTCAGGGGCAGGCTATGACCTTCAAAAAGCCACCAAAAATAAAAAGAAATCTTGAATTTTATGGAACGGAGTTCTTGATGCTGATGGGTCTCCTAATGAATAGAAATTATACCGCTATTTCACTCAATATCATTTGCATCAGACACACATTGGACCCAAATCTGACCTCACACTGCTGCAAATCAGGAGTAATTAATGGAATCAGCAGAGTTAAAATAGTCATTACAAGACTAGTGTAATGAGTTCAGAAATTGGCCCAATGAGTTATAATACTTTTTTTACTATAATCAAACCTTTGAAAGAATAGCTCCAATATATGCATGAACTCGAAGACGCGTTGTTTGGCAATGTTATTTATTAATTTGACTCACTAGACTATATATCCCCCAAAACCCCATATGATGCTGCTATATGAGCCTATCGACACAGAGCCAGATCAGCTGATGTAATGGAAGCCAATGGAGAGAAGTCATTTACATCACTTTAGGACAGGGGTCTCAAACATGCGGCCCGCGAAGCCCTTCCCTGCGGCCCGCCAGGCTTCCTGTCCCCCCCCCCATAGCAGTTTGCGGGAGGGAGGGGCCAGAAGCAGAGGCTTCTCTGCTGCCTGGCTGGGCCACGCGTGTTTCTAGCTCTGGACTTCCTATATTGCTCTTGCTTTGTTTGCCAAACAGCTGTTGGTGGTGCCTAGCGCTTTCCAGGAGGGAATGGGGAGCTGCGTGCTCAGAGGAGGCGGTGGGGCAGGGGTGGGACCTCTTGGAAGGGGTGGAGTGGGGGCGGAGCTGGGGCAGCGAGGGTGTGTGCGTGTGTCAGTGGTGCGGCCCTCGGGCCAATGCACTAGTCCTCATGCGGCCCTCGTGGTCATTTGAGTTTGAGACCCCTGCTTTAGGATCTGTCCCATAGTGTCCCTACAGATATGTGGATGATCATTTTACTCAGTTAGTTGTGACATTAAGAAGATCAAATGAACTCACCTCACAAAATCTGGATACCATCTCATTTTTAAATCACTTTAGGTGTGTAATAACTTCATGCAAGACTAATTTAAGAACCAAACCATGTAAGAACCAAACCATGGTTGACTCCCACCCCTTGATAGGTAATTAAGAAAGTAGCATGCACAAAGCTTCCTCCTTCACACACTGGGACAGGAGCCAGCCAGGACTGTAATCCCTGTGCTAAGAGTCTCCTGAGTGTTGACTATTCCAAAGAACCTGGGAAAGAGTCAGAACCTCTACACTGGGCTACAGAGCTAACATGCTGCACATTAAGAATGGGAGTGCAACATACATGATACCTTTTGTGCCAGGGATTTCAGGGAGGCGTTATGCCTTGCTGAGGCACAGTGTCTTCCAGAGTTCTCACGTAGGGTAGTGGGGCTCTGCATCATCACCAACACATGGTGTCACCAACACAATCTGACTAAATGTTCTATGTCTCCTAGTGTAAGTAGATGGCAAAGCCTGGATATAGACATGCAATTGTCTATGGCCATTCAGTAATGTGTCAGGCCCATATCAGGTTCGTTTCAGTACATAGTATTTTTGTTTAATGTGCTACCCATAAATTAAATATATTCACCTTGACAATTGAGGTCAGCCCCTTAACTGTATCAGTCAAGCAAGTCTCCTTTTAAAGAGAGATTTTCATGAAGCTAGCAAAATCTCTGACTTTTATAATGATTTAGACTTTTACCGTATATACTCGAGTATAAGCCGAGTTTTCAGCCCACTTTTTGGGCTGAAAAAAGCCTCCTCGGCTTATACTCGAGTCAACCCGGTAAAAAAAAAAAAAAAAAAAAAGCCTCGCTCTCCCGTCCCCGCCGCACGGGCGGGCTGCCGGGAGCGTCCCGGTTCCCCCCTCCCCGCCGCGGGCGGGCTCCCGGCAGGGACAGGACGGGTCGCGCCCGCAATGGCCGGGGCTCCCCCCGTGACAGGCCGCGGCACGGAGCCGCCGGGCCCAACCGCCCCGGGATCCTCCCGAGCCAGCCCTGCTACCGCGCAGCGGGGGCCGTTCCCCCCCCGGGGAGGGGTGAGTGCAGGGCCCGGCCCGGGCGGCGGGCTCGGGGGGGGGGGAACGGCCCCCGCTGCGCGGTAGCAGGGCTGGCTCGGGAGGATCCCGGGGCGGTTGGGCCCGGCGGCTCCGTGCCGCGGCCTGTCATGGGGGGAGCCCCGGCCATTGCGGGCGCGACCCGTCCTGTCCCTGCCGGGAGCCCGCCCGCGGCGGGGAGGGGGGAACCGGGACGCTCCCGGCAGCCCGCCCGCGCGGCGGGGACGGGAGAGCGAGACTTTTTTTTTTTTTTTTTTTTTGGTCCGGCGGGGAGGGGAGGAACCGGGGCGCACATTTTTTTTTTGGTCCGGCGGGGAGGAGGGAACCTCGGCAGCCCACCCGCGGCGGGGAGGAGGGAACCTCGGCAGGGGGAACCTCGGCAGCCCGCCCGCGGCGGGGAAGGGGGAACCTCGGCAGGGGGAACTCGGCAGGGGGAACCTCGGCAGGGGGGACTCGGCTTATACTCGAGTCAATAACTTTTCCAGCTTTTTGTGCTAAAATTAGGTGCATCGGCTTATATTCAGGTCGGCCTATACTCGAGTATATACGGTATATTACACAGTTTATATGACGATCTACTGAAGGCAAATCACAAAAGTGTCTAGGTTCCTGAACTATTAAGCTTGTCTAACTGCTGTATTACTAAGTCTAACCAACAGACATCTTGCCAATGTCACTGACAGGTGGCCTGAACAAATATGAAATCAGAAGTGACAAGCAATGGCATGTAAACACAAAACATGTGCTAGACTGGTGGTCTGGGGTGTGGGGAGGTGTTTTGCTTTATAAATAATTCATGGCCTTCCTTCTATTAACTCAGCTGACAGAACTTATCTGTACAAACTATATCACTGTCAAAAAATGCGTAAAATAAGACTACAGAATAGCAAAGTACCATACAGCCTAACTTATCTTAAATGCTAAAGATCTATATCATGCATTGAATATATATCATACTATATTCCACCCCATTGCCCACAAATTTAGGGCCCAATCCTGTTCCCACTGAAGCCAACAGCAAAATACCCTTTCATTTCAATTACAGGAGGATTGAAGAATCACAAGGGGATACCAGTATTTTCTTAACACCTGATAAAAATTCCCTACCTCCTTTCAAAAATAAGCCTTCTTTTTTTTTTTTTACTACTTTCAAATCTATTACTGTAAGGCCCACTCTAAAACACATGAAAGTTCTTATTAAAGACAAGTTATATGCTCAAATATTCTTTACTGATTTGTTTAAATGGTCTGAATGTCTCAAAAGTGTTTTGTAACAGATCATTCAGAAATAATTAGGTTTCCATATGGCAAGAGTGACTTTTGTTGACATAGTATAGTATATCCACTGTAACTTTGAAACAGCAGTGCCCACAATTACTCCTATCAAATATCATGAAAACAGTTCCCCAGTTACACTCTTTTTACAATCTTGTCTTGTTGATGTGCATACATGTGGTTTAATGCAGGATGTGAAAGTGTGAGTGAAACAGATGATGTAATCCTGGAAAAATGCTGTTAGGTTCACTTCTATACCCAAGAGAGTCTCTGTTTCACTGTGCTGTGAAATCACATGGAAAAATAAACGTATTTGTATACTTTCTTTTCCAAAATGAGATCCATAAATAAATGTTATGTTTTTTTAAAAAAAAACTATTTTCTTTAAGCAGACTCGAAGCAGGTCTAAAGGCTTCTGATAATGGATACATTCCTTTTATTCTCTCCCCCATTTTTGCCACGAAGTACAGGGAATAAATTAAGCCATTTTAATGCTGAAAAAGGGGGTTATAGCTGGCCAGGCACTTCCAGAAAAAGTTCTATTATGTTCTCAATTGCCTAAAATATCAAAAAAGAAAGAGGTATTATTAAATACTGCAGTATCTAACCAGTATCTATGATAGTTATTCAGCTAACCATACATCTATGATAGCTATTCAGCTAGTAAACTATATGATTTGACACTCAAAGAAAACAACTAAGAAAACTCATTCCAAACCATTTCAGTGTCTCAGCTTCTATCTTCTTTCATTTTGCCACTACATTTAGAACAGGCTCCCATTTCTTGTCCTGCAAGTACCATCTTCCTCCTTCTCAAACCCCTCCTTAAAATAGACTTTCTAACCTAATATTTTGTCTGAATTAGCATGTTAGGGCACGAAACCAAAAGCAGAGAGTCCAGAACAACAGAAAAATGGAATTTTTGTCCAAAAAAGCAAAGAAAGGCAACCTAAGCAACTGTACTGAGGTGTTACAGTCTTTTCAATGATAGGCAAAGTTCTTTGCAGTATCATATTAAGCATAATAAGGAAAAAGGTTGAGACAAAGATAAGGAAGAGCAGGATAAATTCATCCCAGAAGATCATGTGTTGTGTACATTTCTACCCCAAAAATAATAACTGAAGAGAGCATTGAATGGCAAAAACCACTCATCATAAACTTCATAGATTAAGAAAGCATTTGACATCCTCCATTATGATTTACCCTAGAACATGCGGAAATGTTATGGTATGCCGACAAAAATAATTAACATCATCAAGTCTTCATATCAAGGTGCAACTTGTATAGTTAAAATAAATAGACATTTGAGTGAATGGTTTTACCTGCACTCTGGTGTCAAAGAAGGATAAATTCTCTCAACTCTCCTCTTTGGCATGGCCATTGCCTTTCATTATGAGAAAAAGTGCAGATGGATACAGCACTGGCATTGCATGGTTCAACAGAAGTATGCTAGAAGATTTAGATTTTGCTGATGACATAGCTCTTCCATGTGACAGCTCAATCAACATGCAAGCAAACTTGGAAAAGACTTTTCAGAATTGTTAATGATCAGCTATGAAAAAAATAATCAATCCAAGTGTAAGAGGCCAGCTGGCCTTTAAGGTAAGCCAGATTTAGCCTTGCCTGTCACCTACCAGGTAGCCACCGTGAAGATTTGTGAGACCTGAACCTGGGCCTGGAGGTGCTTCTACGGTACCACTGGGCAGTGCTGGCAGAGGCACAGTAAACACACCTTATATCCGGGAGACCAGTCACACCAGGAAGTGCTGCCCATGGAAGAGATGACCAACATCCCCTTCCCTGGCCTCTGATTGACCTAGGCCTAATTTTAAACCTGGAGGGAGTTCTAAAAATTTTCTGTGCAACAAGGCAGATCCCTGACCTGCTGCTAAGACAGATGTCACCTTGTTCCTGGTCCCTGTCTTCTGAACCTTCCCTCTGGTTCCTAGCTATTGACTCCAGCTTGACCCTTGGCTCCCGCCTCTGATTACCTCTGGCCTGACCTGTGGCTCAGGTCCTGGGTATTGATTCCAGCTTGATCCTTAGCTCAAGAGCTTGGTTATGGACTCTGGCTCGAACCTCAGAACCCATGGCTCTACCCATTGAATCTGACCATCCATGTCCCAGTTCCTGACAGCCTCAAGCTGATGGTGATATGGCAACTTAATGATAATTAGTGACCTCAGCTGTGAAAGGGTCAGGCAAAGTCTATGTTCAAGAGAGAGACAGGTCAGCACAGGGCTAGAGAAATGGTCAAAAGGAGGTGCAAGAGACAAGTCCCCCTGCAACATAGTGCCCTTACTCCATGAGACACTACAACTAGTATGTGTATTACTTTACAGCCAACAACTCCCAATGCAAGCATTATGTTAGAAGGCAATGTAGTACAAGAGGTGAGTCAATTCACATATCTTGGCAGCAATGTACAAATTAGTGGGGATATCCAGAAGGAAATAATGTCATGAACTGGCAAGGTGGCAGCTGCATTCACCAGCTTAGACAAAATTTGGTCATTGAAAATCTACAACTTAAAAACTAATCTATGAATCTTCACCACTAATGTTATTTCTGCCTTAATATATGCATGTGAAAATTGGAAAACCACAAAAAAGTACAGACAGGTGTCAAAATGCCTTTGAAACCAACTGCCTCAGGAAAATACTGGGTATTAAATTGAATGAATTTATAATGAACACCGAGAGTCATCAAGAGTTCAACAACCCTGTTTTTCTAAAGTTATCTGGAAAATAATATGGAAATATTTGTGTCATGTATGATGAATGAAGTCAGAGTGTCTGCCAAGGCAGATGTGCCATTGGGCAGCTGCAGAAACAGGCAGAAGTGGCCAACTGAAAGAATCCTTTGGTTGAACAGGACTTAGAGAGGGGAAACTTATGGGACTGATTTTCAAGTGGACATACAATGTACGGCCCAGGATGGTGGTGGCTTGTTCATGCCCTTAGCAATGTTGGATGGTGCAAAGACAATTCAAATTATTTTCATTGAGGTCATGCCAACAGGCCCAAAGCAATATCAAGGTCCATTTGTGCTTAGTACAGTACAAACATAATAAGAGACAGCCCCTATTCCAGAAGGATTACTATGTATATAGAAGAGAGACAAAAATATTTGCATCAATATTGGATAAGTGAAAACTGAGGCACAGAGAGATTAAGTGACTTGTTCAAGATCATACAGGGAGCCTGTTGTAGAGCCAAGGCCCGAATCTAGATCTCCTTAGTCCAACTCTTGTACCTTGATCCTAAGACCAATCTTTCTGTGGACAAAAGTGTCCTAGTGCCATTCCAGTAGGTAAACAAAGTTCTGTCCCCGATCCATGCATTTATTTTGATATTAAATATAATTCATTTTACACTCCCCTTACATTTCAATATCTACAGATTTTTATAAGGACCGTGCATAACTGCATTATAGAAGTTTTTATAGAGGGAAGCTGGGGGATTTATCATTTGGATAGGGAACCGTTGAGACTTTTGGAACGGGGGAAGGTGGTAGATGGTTTAGAATTCTGGAGTAAGCTACATTAGCAGGATATTTCTGCTAAAATGATCATCAATGAAACAATGTCAATATTTACATTGCAATCTTTAAGTTTCATAATTAATAAATCATAGAAGAGAATACTCATAAGTATTGTTTCAAGCTGTCTGCAGAATCAGGAAGACTACTTTGGTGTATCCTTGATTTATACTTTTGAGGGTTTTTTTCATAATCATAAAGCTAGAAAATTGAACCGTCAATCCTCTCCCCTCCTTCCCAACAGTTTAGATACCGGACCAAAACTACTACAATCTGCTACTCCAGGTTCACTCTGTCTGTTCCTCATTCTGATAGAGAGGTGCTAACATCTATAAGAGTTAAATGAAAATTGTGCACTACTTCAGCCTTCTTAACCCATTTTATTACCAACAGAAAATGTACCGTATGTGGCACATGAACATGGTGCAGTCATCTTAGAGACCTGAATCTGATTCCTAGCACTTTCAGAGGTACCTTTATGCACCTTCCCTTTTACTTTCTTCTCAAACTCCTTCTATAGGTTTGAGGTCTTGTTAAAAATGATGTTCATGAAATGCGCAGAATTAACAACACCAGTTAGTTCCTGGTCTTCTGGTTCCCACTCTAGCATGCTATCCCTGCATGAATATTTGATTGGGGAGAGCTGGAGGATCAATTTTGTCTATGTTCCACTAAGAGGCTAAGCTTTGCAATATCAGCTTCTGAATGATGCATGGGGCTGGGCAGGATCTGTGAACATATGCAGTGAACTTGGGACATTCAGTAAAGAAAGGAACAATTGTTGAATGAGTTTTACTGGCATGCACAAGTGCTGATTTATAATATGTGGAAAATCATCTAAATCTAAGAGGATTTTCACAGGGATAGCAAAAGACACTTCCATGACCCTATGATCAGTCCTGCCAAATCTCAAGTTCCTTCTTCAAAGGATGGAGACACTAGGTTCTCTTAAAACTGAAAATTAGTCAGAAAAATTTTAAACATTAACAAAACTTCCTATTCATTACTAGCCTCATTCTCAAAAAATGATAGAGTCATTTTTCCTCAATCTTTCAAAAAAAGTTCAAGCTACCAGGCATGGAAAAATTCTCCAGGGGACTGGGGCACAGGCAGTCTTGCCTAGCAGTCAGAGCTTGGCTGAAGTTTTCCCACCAGGGATTGGAGTCACCACGCCAGAGTTGGAGGAATCACAAGGCCAGGTCCCATTAACAAGAGTCAGGGTCAGAGTCAGGCCACGGTCAGATAGTACCAGATTAGAATCAAGAGGCAGGAATCTGGGTCAGAGTCAGGGTGGAGTTAGAAACAAGATCAGAGACAATATTGGGTTAGAATCAAGCAGCAAGAATTAAGAGTTGAAGTTGGGCTGGAGTCAAAGACAGGAGACAAGACAAAGTCTGGCCTTGCAGCAGGCCAAGGCCTGTGTAGTTGCCCAGACAACTTCCCGAGTCAACCCCTGGGGTTAAGTAGGGACATGTGGCCAATTAGAGGGCAACAGGGTACTGTCACTCTGGGTCTCATGGCCGGTACTTCCTGTAGCAACTACTCTCCACAGTGCTCCCTGGCCCTACAGTTCTAGCCTAAATAATCAAAAGTATCAGCAACTGAAAAGAGGCTTATAAAGGGAAATGTTAGCAACTTTATCATAGCTGTTGCTACCACTTCCCGAACGAGATGGTGCTGCTCCCAAAGTACTAACATTTTGCACAGATTTATGGAACTGAAGACAGATGACCTGCCATTGGCTGGTTGAGTAACAAATTCCTAGGTGTAGTCATCATGACATGGTGTTTATCATCACATTAAAATAAAGTCTCTTCTCCTTCTTCTCCTTCCTTCTCTTCCCACTTTTCTCTTAATGAGCAATCTCATGCCCTGTGATTCTTTTAAATGTAGTGGTGCTGGTAAAGGGGGGAGGTTCTTTCCCTTCCTGCAAGATTAGTTCCAAATGGGGTTTTACCTAACATGAGCCAAATGTCAAGAATAGAGACCAAGATAGTGATCTAGGAAGGAAATTCTCTCTTCCTTTAGACTATTTTTTGCAGTTGCTTTATCTGATTTCTTTTCAGATTTCCAGATGTTTAACAAAGATACAGCTTTTATTTGACACCAAAAATGCTCATAGGATTTTATGTATAACTGTACTGAAGTTTAGTTTGATTCTCCAAAGCCCTTATACATTTGTTTTAAACAAAAGTTGCATCTTTGTCTTTTTGATAAAGCCTTTGATTTTCTGTAACTTTTCCAACTAGAAATCACAAGAAAGCTGCCGGAGCTTTGGGAACTCTAAAAAAAACTTCCATGAGTTGAAAAACATACTGGAATGTTAATCTAAAAATCCAAATATCCAATCCAGCCTTAAATCAGTCTGAAATTATGACCAAAGCTTTCTTATGAACATCCATTTGCTCAAAGAGCTGTGAATTTGCATGTGCAAAGAAAAATACATAAATATGTAAAAATAGGAATTAGATGTACAGTTATCCAATGCATACACAATTTGGAAGCCATGCTTGAAATTTTTGTTAATAATGCATGATTTCTTCTGCCTTATGTTCTCCGCTTGCGACTTTGTATTCCATACAGCTCTCTGTTTAGCAATCTCTGCCCAATGTTGTATGATTCACAGTCTTTGGGTATAAGAACCAAATCTTATACTTCTTACTAAGTTATTGCTCAACACAACCTGGAGTCCATGGGAGTTTAAACTAAATAAGGACTGCTGGGTTTAGCTCAAAGCAATTGTTTGCTCTTGATGATAAATTTAACATGAATGTAAAAACCAAAATCACTAAGCTCCCATTGACTTTTCCAATGCAGGCTACAAATCAACTTCTACCGATTTTAGGAGCTTGATAGGCTCTGGACACCTAACTTCTTAAGCTGCTTTTGAAAATCCCACCCTTAATATCCATGCCTCTGTTTCTCCATCTGTAAAATGGGAATGATCGTATCAACCTCACACGAGTGTTGTGAGGATTAAATCGACAGGCCCAGATTCTGAGCTACACTGCAAGGCCATGCAGAGGCAGAGGGGTGAGCAAGAAACTCCTTATTCCTGTCCATGGGTGCATTGAACCCATGACTGCAGCAAGCCTGGTGCACTATGACAAGCAATCTGCTCCATTCCCAATTGAGAGAGAAAAGTAGGCTTTCTCCCTGTGGAAGAAGCAGCAGCATGCTTTTCAAAGGCCCAATGTGCTCCCACGGGGGTTGTGTGACTCTACACTTCCCTGACTCAGTGCTGTTGTTTTAAAGCCATGACTTAGCCCTCAGTGTTTATAAAGTGCTTGGGATCCTTGACTGGAAAGTGCTGCAGCTACATGGTTGCAAACCATCACACTTCCAGAATAGTGTCATCTGGTGCGGTAGTCTGCACAACTCTACATCACCATTCAGTCCTCAGCAGACAGATAATGCTTCTATTGGATTCAGTGGGAGAGTTGCTTGTCTAAGGCCTGCAGAATCAGGCCCTTAAATGCATCTGTTATAAACTTGGTAGCAGTCCAGTTAAAGTGTCTGTAAGTGAGTTTAACACATTATTGACAATGCTGAAAAAGGTGTAAGGAATTATCCGACAAATGGCTTTACAGCCTTGTGAAAATAATTCCATCCAGATGGATTAACTCTTGTAAATGGTTTCGCAAGGTTATCTTTTTTTTCCCCTACACCATGTCAGTATATCTTCATTCCAAACAATTCACAGAAAGCTGCATATGTAATTATTACCTCTCCTAGTCGTTATGCATTTTGTGTTTTTTATGACAGTTGCTACACACTGAGGAGAGGTTTTCATTGAGTTGCCCTGACTGTGTCCGTTTTCCCCTGAGTACTTACATTAATTTAGAACTCAGTAAAGTCAATGTACAGTTCCAATTATTCTTTCCAGTGGTCACTTCCTGATTTCCATCTTATATATGGCTAGCCATATTTTATGCTCCTGCTGCTGGCTTCACTTGGGCTGGATTCCCATTTTCTGAAGGATACCTGTTTGGCTCACATAACCTATTGAATATTGTCACTTAGCCATACTGGTTTATTTCTTGCATATCAGGTTTTTCCTTTGGGTGTATGGATGCTGTCTGTGGCTCTCAAATATTATGCTTAAGCAACCTCAATATAGAGTTTAATGATTTTAATCACCATTTTTATTAGCTTCCTCATTAAAAATCACGAAAATCTGCCACCCTTCTGGGGGGTTTATACAATTCCTCCCTTGAGAATGTTGAATTTAATTATTTTGTTATCATTACCACCTAGTGGCTCAATTTTAGTTACTTCTTAAACCAACCCCTGTGTGTTACTTGGGACAATTGAGAATAGCCTCTCTTTTTGTATGTTCTAGGACTAGGTGTTTTAATAAATAATTGTTTAATGAATTGAGAAACTACTTCCCTAAGTCTTGTCCCAATGTAACATTTGATCAGTTTGCATATTGATGTCACCAATAATTGTGGCTACATTATTAGATTTAGTTGCTTCTGACCCCTCTCAGTATTGTGCATTCAATATTATTTTCCTATTCAGGCATCTCATATCTGCCTTGGGCTTTTGTCATTATACACGTTCTAATGTATGGTCCTCTCCATTCTGAAATATTATCTCATTAGCACTGTCCATAAAGGATTCTATAGAATCTACTCCCCCATGTCTATGTCTTAATCTGCCCTTCATGTATCAATTCTAGACATGGATTGCAGTACCCTACTGATTTTTGCCATTCCACCACTGAGATGCCGGATTCTAGTATGGAGATATTTAATGCTTCTCCAATGCCCCACATAACCTTGGTGCCCACCAACACTGTCCTAATCCCTTGGCAATATACAACTTTGGCTTCTGAAGGTAATGTACAAATTTTGTTAATATAAATCATTACTGGCCAAACCTAGAAGTCATTACTTATTCATGACTGCCATTGATTACAGTGAAACTTAAGGAGATGTACCAAATCCTGAGCAGCTAGTCAGTATCTCAGATTCCCTAACATTCTGATGAGTAGTACTATATTTTGGTAAGAAATGTCATCTCAAGAAGTTCTGAGCACTTGGTTGCATTTAGCTAATTAGGATATAAATGTCTTCCTGGTGGAACAGTTGATTTATTTCCAACTAGTATTTTCAATATCACAAATCCAAGCACCCAACCTTTTGAGCTTGAATATATGTATGTACCGGTGACCAAATTAACCCCTGTATTCACACCCTACACATAATTGTACAAAATAAGCTTTGGGAAGTATCATTTGAAACAGCATGAAGCCTCCCTCCTCCACCAGACTCTATGTCTTGTCCTCAGCCAAAAATAATTTTAACTAGGGGTTACTCTCATGAAGATGCTTTTCAAAGGGTGACAAATATAAAAATGAGGAGGAAAAGCACCCCATGTTCTCTTTTCCTATCTGTCTTTTCTCACCTAGGAAGGCAAGACAGCCAGCCATTGGGACCAGATCCTGGCCTGAGAGTTTGGTCAGCAAAGTTGTTGGAAATGTGATGAGAAACTTCACCTTGAGCCAAATCTAGTTTGTGAAGTTTAAAAAGCATTTTATCTTCAACAATAACACTGCATGCGTGCAATGGGCAGAAAGTAGCCAGAAGGCAAAATAAAATCAACAGACAGTGAGAGAAGTGTTGTGAGCATGGCCCTAGGAGGGAACAGAGGTGAACTCCTTGGGGCACAGGACCATCTGGAAAGGGAGGCTTGGATGGTAAGTACCTCTTGTTGTATGTCTCTACTTTATTCAGGAAAACAGGCATGGTGTACTTTTTAAAAAAAAAATTAACAGGATTGCCAAAAAAAAAAAAAAGACCCAATTCATCTCATGTAATCAATTTCTCCTCCCAAAGGAAATAACCTAATATATATGTTATTGCAAATAACATATAGTACCTACAACCTGAGACACTCAAGGCACTTTACAAACATTAATGAATTAAGCCTTAAAACAATCATCCAGGCTACATTTTATTCCTAATTCACATGTGGGAAGAGGAAGCATAGAGATGTGAAGTGTTTTGCCCGAGATCAAATAGCAAGTCGACAGAAGAGCTCAAAACTAACTTGGGTCTCCAGCCTTCCAATCGTGTGCTTTAGCCAGAACATCATCCTTCCCCATTTGCACACAGACACACAGTGCCCTTTAATACATTTTTTTTTGAAAAAAGAACAGAGATTTTGAATTTTATAAGTTTTCATTGCTATATGAGCTCTACAAGTGACAATTACTTAGCTTCCCTGAGCTGTCAAAGAGGCACTCTTTAACATGAGATATATCCTCATAGGAGAGTTTATTTAGGGCAAAATACTCTTCTCCAATTCTCAATGTACACCTCCCATCTTCACTGTAAAGCTCAACATGGATACTCTGCAGTCACTGGGCCTGGTGCTCAGCTGATGCAAATCAGCATAGCTCCACTGAAATCAATGTGGCTATATCAATTTACACCTGCTCAGGATCTGATTTATTGTACATATTTTCTACTACCTCAAATGGAAGCTTTGGACTTGGAACAAGAGCAAAAACTACTATAGAAATCTGCAATGTGGTTAAGGCACGGACAGTGTGGACCATATAAGAGACTCATCCTGGAAATACAAACGCTGAACAAACGTATTCACTATCGGTGGATCAAACTCTGAAAGCAATCTTAATGGGAGCTGCATATGTCTGCATCCAAATGCTAAATTTGTTCCTCTAATAACTTAGTAGCTGATTTAACTGCATATGTAGTTTAATCCTACAGAGTCATTTTAACTTAGCTTTCCAGTGTGTCTTCTTTGTCTAATGGGAGCTGTCTCCAATCTCTGCACCACATGGGCTTTAGGATTTTTGCATCTATATCCGCTATGAAGCTCATGCGTACCTCTATTACTGGCCCAAATCAAAGCCCAAGATCCACTTTCCCAATTGGGAGCGGAGGGCGGGGTGGAGATTTGGTTTCAGGCTTATATCTAAAAAAAAAAAATTGAAGTCAAACTGAGCTAAACCACCCCTTCTGAGAGGTCATAAAAAAACCAAGAATGAGGTTGTGTGAACCTTTGGAGACTGAAAAATATGTCTACTGAATGTTTAATTGCCATACAACCATTAGGACCTTAATGGAATTCAAAGATAATACAGCATAAATATACATCCAGCTTTAAGTACTGTGGGCAGAATATTATGTCCGGTATATTAAAATACTGATAACTATTAACACATTTTATTTGCGCTTACTTTAAAATCTTACAAGTTACTTAAATCATTTCTAGCAAATGTGCGCTCAGTGCATACCACACATGCCTTGATGCTTTAAATTTGTTTGTACAGCTGTGAAATTCTCAAATTAACTATCTGTCAGGAAAAGTAAAATATTGCCTGGAGAGTTAGGAGATGAAATCTAAGCCAGTGGGAGAAAATTACAAAATGGCATCCTGCAATATGAATCACTTTTATGGAATTGCACTTGTTGTAATAAGAAGTTTCTGGGCAGCAAGTCATTAACTGCAACATGGGTAGTTTCAGACATTTACTACTGTACAAGTCTCTGGCATTTATTAATATCACTATCTCGGTATCTGCCAGTTTACTAAACCTGCAGGATTATGAATCATTTGATATTGCAAACAGCACACATTATGTTTCTCAAAGAAAAATGCAGCCCCCCTTGCAGAATGCATTCTACACTGACTGCACTTCAGGGTCTCCAGCAATCCATGTGCAGACAAAGTTCCCATTAATGCCAGGAGAAGTTTTGACTGATTCAGCAGTATAGGATCAGACCTCTAATCAATATGGAGCATGAACAGGATATTCAAAAGCCCCATACGGGCCAAATTTTCAAAGATATTTAGGTGCCTGAAGACACACAAAGGCAACAAGTAGGATTTTAATATAGGTACCTAATTCATAATGGGTGCTTTCAAAAATCCCAGTTGTTGCTTTTCTGTGACTAAATACTTTGGAAAATCTGGCCTTGAATAATTGATTAGCCTAAGTCTATGGGGCTAAGAAATTAGGCTCCTAAATAACGTATACATTTTTGAAAATTTGACCTCAGATGCATAAAGGACATGAAACTGTATTTGACCTCAGAGAATCTCTTTCAAATGTGTCTCTCAGGGAGGCAGGATTTTGCTGTGCTTGCCTGCAGAAGTATCAGGGAATTCAGCCCCAGAACCAGGGATCCCTCAAGGCCCATGCAGAGACTCTGCTTTCATACTGGCTTCTGGCTCCCTGTCCCTTTCTGGTTTCTTGTTCAGACAGGGAATTCCCAGCCCACTGCTTCTTCTGGAAGTATTCTTATATCACAGGAATGATTCTACATCACAGAGGGAGAAGCAATTTAATTAATGCTATCAGGGTCCTCCAGGTTTGGAGAGAAGATAATGTTATAGAAACAGCTCATTGGTTCACTCCCTCCTAATTCTTGCACTTTCCCCACCCACAAAGGCCAATTCCTGTGGGGCTCCCAAGCAGCTGAGGAAAAGGGAAGGGAACAATCCCTCAAAGCGGTATTTCCCAAACTGCCCATTTCTCGTGGATTTTTTTAGTCTCCTATAACTAAAAGGACCATATTGCGATACTACCTTGCAATGGGAGTAGTTCCATTGGATCAGTGGAACTGCTTATGGTGTAAAGCATTGGTTCTCAAAGTGGGGGTCGCGACCCCCAGAGGGGTCATTACCCAGTTATGTGGGGGTCGCGAGCCTCTGCTGCCTGCAGCCAGTTCCGACTGCTGCTGCAGGTGGCCCCAATCTTGGCCCCTGCAGCCGCAGGCGGCCCTTGCCCCTGCTGCGGCAGGCTGACCGCGCCATCCTGGCCTTGGCTCCTGCTGACTCCCGGAACCCCCGTGAGCCGGGCTCGAGTCATGGTGGGCTCCTGGCGCCCCTGCGAGCCCAGCCCTGGTCACGGTGAGTCCGGCCCCAGCACCCCCCCTGCAGCCCAGATCCGGCCCCAATGGGCTCCCAGCACTCCCTCTTGCCCCCCCCCCCCCAGCCTGCCTCCAGCGGACTCCTGGTGCCCCCCACCCAGCCTGGCCCCTGCAGGCTCTCAGCACCACCCCCCTCCCCTGTAGCCCAGCCCCAGCGGGCTCCTGGCGGGCTCTCGGCGCCAGCCCTCCAGAGCCCAACAGCGGTCATGGCGGAGTCCTGGGACCCCTGTGAGCCCAGGGGGGCTGCTGGAACACCCCCCCCCAGCCTGGCTCCTGCCCCAGGGGGATGCTGGAACCCCCCACTCCCAGCCTGGCCCCTGCCATGGCGGGCTGCAGCCCCCCACCCCTCCCAGCGCAGCCCCTGCCCCAGGGGGCTGCCAACAGCCTCCCCCCCAGCCTGACCCCTAAGGGGGGGGGTGTCGCGCTTAGAGGCCTGGTGTCCGAAAGGGGTCACCAATACAAAAAGTTTGAGAACCACTGGTGTAAAGCAATACTCAGGCTCCATGCAATTCCAATGAACAAATGAGCAAGAACTTCCTTCGGTGATTCAGTGTGCGCATTATCTATTTTAATGCATTCCTAGATGTATTACTGGACATGACACCACAGGCAGACAACTAAACGACTTTTAGAAGGGCACGGGGATTAGCAATGTTCACCTGAGATAATAGGATGAATCTTTTTCCTTAAGCTTGTAAAAATGAGTATTTTACGGCGCCTGAACTGCCATTTGAGAAGCAGCACACACAGAAGGGAGAGCTCCACGTTTGGAAGCAGTTTAAATTCTCTCTGGTCTTTAGGATTACGGCAGTTCCTTGTGGGATTTTTCCATTATCTGTCTCACCCTACACTGTCTGCCTCCCCCTCACTCAGCTTTGGCCTGGCTGCTGCCTCCAAGCCAGTTATTCTGGCTGCCATTCCTTTTATATCAGTCAGCTTCTATTTTTTTAAAAAAGGAATCTAAAAGCTTTCTCTATTTTAATAGAAGCTGGAGTGTCTAATAGACCCAGCTGCCAAAAATGTCATCTTCCAAGGGGCTGCTGGGTGAAAGCCTGTTAGGTTTCTTTATTCCTATTCACTGAGTAACAACCTAACGGCTCCAATATACCACATATATTATTAACATGGTATACAGTAATGATTCCAGAGAGTATTGTAGAATTCTTACTATGCTAAATTTCATACACTATGATTCTCATATAAATTTCCTTGGCTCCAAGAGTCAAATTTTCCAGTTGTGGAGTCTACTGCCTAGGACTGCTACATTGGGGAATTACAACATGAAAGGATAAACAGACCCCCTAATAGTTTGTAATGACACACAGCCATTACACTGTCATTTCTTTGAATTCTTATTATTCCAAATATGAAATATACATTGAGAAATAGCTTTGGACTGAGATTTTTCTATGTTATTTCAATTTGTTATAGCCGTCTGACAAAGAAAATGACCTATAAATCTAAAGAATGACAGATTGCCATAGTTCTAATTATCCTATTCTTTACCTGCTGCCATACTTACTCCAAAGAGCTCAGTGAATTTTGACTCTTTTGGGGCCAGATTCTCACCTGTTGTAAGTGTAAGCCCAGAATGTTACAAGATCTCAGCATGTAGCCCCACATTTGGATACATTTCCAGTTAATCTTTGCTATCATCATCTCTCCCTCCAGAAACATCAGATAACAAAGTTGTGTAATAATATAGAAAACCAAAGTTCAGGTGTCCAGCAGAATTGCATTGCTTGCAGTATTGATTTCATAAAATATTTGTTAAATTGTAACTACTGGCTAATCCATCTTGATTTACAAGCCTATCAAATTCCTCAATAGTCTATATAGAAAGTAGGAGAGGGGAGGAAAAGTAAACACAGAATCATAGAAATGCATGGCTAGAATGGACCTCAAGAGATCATCAAGTCCATCCCTTCTGAAAGTTTATACCAACCTGTGCAAATGACTGACTTTCTAGCTCACCAAGAGACAGAAGAACTCTATAAAGCAGAACTACCAATGGTAGTTCTACATCAACATTTTAGGTGGACCACCATAACTTGCATTAAACTTTCTTCTTTAATGTGATAAATAAACAAACTGTGGTAAATAGAGGGGGTCACAGAATTGGAAAAATTTCCACAGAGGGTCTTTTTTGTCAAAAAATTCAAATTTGCAATTTTTGATCCGCTCTAGCAATTAACAATTGATAGAACTTAAGTAAAACTCATAGCTGCCAAATTTTGCACAGCCCCAGGTGAGACATTTTATAGAAACTCTATGATAAAATATTCTAATCTAGTTGCAGATTAGTTTAATACCAGAACAGACCACTCAAATCATCTAATGTGATCTCTTGCACAGCACAGACTATAGAATTTTAACAAGTGGTTTCTTGATTAAGCCCATAAGTTCTAGTTGAGCAAGGGCATAACTTTTACAAAGAAATTCAATCCTGATTAAAGACTTCAAGTGATGGAAAATCGACCACATCCTAAAGCATGTAGTTTCAAAGGTTAGTTACTTCCACTATAAAAAATGTGCACCTTATTTCTAGTCTGAATTTGTCTAGTTTCAGCTTCCAGCCATTGGATCTTGTTATGCCTTTAGTCTAGCAAAGAGCCATCTACTATCAGAAATCTTTTCCCTATATTAGTAGTTATAAACTGAACTCAATCTTTTCTTCATTAAATTCTTTAGCCTCTCATTGTAAAGCATATTTTCAAGATTTCAGATCATCCCTATAGCACTTTTCTGAACCCTTGCCTATTTGTCAACATCCTTTTCAAAGTGTTAACAACAGAACTGATGCTAAGACCATTACTGGAATACTACCAAAGCTATAGAGAGAGGAAATAACACCTCCCTGCTCCTACTTGATATTCCATTGATTATATATACACAACCCTAGCATTTGCTCTCTTAAACATGAGTTTTAAGGGTGATGTGGTGGCTAACTTGTTATCTATCATGACCCAGAAGTCCTCTTCTGAGTCACTGCTTTTCAAATACCGAACCTACAGTCTTGGTTCCTAGACAAATGGCTTTGCATTTAGCTGTAATAATGTGTGCTTGTTCCAGAGATGAGATCTAGATCACTCTGTAGACCTGTCATCATTTAATACTGCCCCAATTTCTGTGTCTTGTGTTTGTGAGTTTTGCATATGTACAAACATCTGCATATGACCATAAACTTTAACTTATGGTCAAACATATCCTGCCTCAATCAGTGGCAAGTGAAGGACAGGAACTGCAGAAAATCTGGCAGCCTGTGGCTAGGTCGGAGTGACTCTGAGGAGTTTCTAGGATAGATGGCAGGTAAGTGGCAGACGGTGTCTGAGATGGATGGTTGCTGAACAAACTAAGAGTATCTGGGACTAGGTGGAAGCTAGAGGGAGTCTGGGATTGCTGAAAAGGAGGAAGCAGGGAAAACTGGGATTCTCAGAGAGGACTGAGTGTCCACATTTGGAGGGGCAGCGGTTAGGAAACCTGCTTAGACTTAATCTGGAGACTTGGCTAGATTCATAAGGGGGAAGCCAGACACTGGGATAAGTGACTGTCTGATAAGATGCTGGGGATCCAGGTGCTAGAAGTAGGCCCTCACTTTTTCCCTATGATTGCCTTCTTCTCCTCTGGGCAGCTCCTTCCCTATGATGATTCAGCATGAGGAGACAGACAGGCCAAATGGCTGCCTACCTTCAGGCAGAGCAAGTGCTACAGTGATCACAGATGGCCTGTAACAGCAACTGCACCCATTCCTGAAGCCCAGCTCCAACTGAAGGTGTGGCAGATGTTACCAAAATCATTACAGGTGAAGATGTGTAAGATGGAAAGAGCCAAGCTTGAGACTCAGAGCTCAGGCTTTGTTTTCAGGACTGGCGGTTTAAAAAAAAAAAAAGAAAACACCCATCTTTTTTTTCTTGTACACTGAGTTCATTTGATAGGGAACTTACTGAAAGACAATGAACATGAAATTCCACTATGCCATTTTTACAAGGTTACTTTGAACAGCAGAAGCAGACTTTAGGGCTGATCAAAAGTTTATTGAAGCAAATAGAAAGACTTTAATTGCCCACATGGTCTTTGAGGCAGTCCATTTAAGAACACATTTCAAAGCAACCTTTGCTGCTCTTCTGTGGCGTCCAGGCTGTTCATTTAAGTGCTTCTGCAACAGAGCCTCTAATGGAATGTGCACTACATTGTGAAGGATACCAGCATGATTACTAAAATAGCTCATTTTTGTGAAAGAATTGACATATATGAAAAGACACTCAGCATTTGGAGGAATGTACACTGATTTTACTAGAGTTTTATTTTCTCATTTTTCTATGTGGAGTAATGGTCCCAGGTTCTGAGGGGTAGAGCCTCCACAAACAAAACCTCTGAAGCTCTCATACAATTATATCCATGAAGTTACAGATCCAAATGCTGATAGCATATGCGACAATGTGTTATGTAAGACTTACTTTGCCAGTCTTGTTTGCATCAAAACTGTTTTCTTTAAATTTCTCTTGTAGGGTTTCAGCTAGTCGACAGAGCAAGGCACCATTATCCAACTTCTCCATAAAAGTTTCTGCCGTTATTTCCCTACCTGAAAGGCAAGAACAAAATTAACATGGCAAAAAAGGATGCCTGTATCTACACAGGAAATGTAAATACTGGATTTGCAAGGAAAATCCATAAACCAAACCACATTGAAGTCAACAGGAGTCTTTCCATTAACTTCAATGGTCTTAGAAACAAGCCCTATCCAAATAACTCACATTACACTGAGTTTTTATCATTTAGTCTTGCTGCTATTTTCCTGGCACGGAGACACAATTTTTTGGATACATTTTTTGGTTGGATAATTTTCTGTTTTCTTTGGGATGGTATATTGTTAAACATTCATCTTGTCAAACACCACATTTTTGTAGAATGAGTCCAACTAATATGCCAGATTCTGTTAATCTTATTTTACCATTTCTGACTATACATGATCACTTTTTTATTTTAGTGACATTAAAACGGTGGCAGATTGACAGCCCTGCAGCATAATGTCTTAAATTTATCCTCAGAACAAGTACACTGTAAGCTTCACCCTCAACTCCCAATAGTCTCCAGCTTTAGAGATGAGAGTCATTATCTATTTCACTGTTTTAGGGTTTGATCCTGGAAGGTGCTGACAATTTTCTTTCAAAATTATTTTTGAAGGAAAGTTGAGCTTGACAAAATGAATTTGTTCATTAAAGGAGTGTCTACTTTCCATGGAAAATTACCAATTTATTTGTGCTAAAAACTAAATACCCACAAACAAAAATATTTTGATTTTGGTAATGCGGTCACATTGCTTCATGGGAATTGATGTTTATTTGCCTCATTTCTCCATTGACCTCTACAGGCTGGGCTCCCTAGTGGACTATATCTCACATGATACACTACTTCCACTTTCCAAGACAGGACATCCTGGTGCATCAGAGCAGATATAATCCAACCAGGTTGCCAAGCCTATAGGTAGGCTTGGACGGATTAGACTTTTATCAATAGGTGTCAGTACATGTAGATTTTCCTATACACACACAAAATGATAAATATATTTCCATTGATATTAATTGAAATTTCAGATAGGCAAAGTAAGAAAGTGTTGCTTTAAAACATAAGAATTTGATTTAAGGATACTTAATTTGTATATTTTGACATGTGTAGTTGACAATTTTGTTTTAACTGTTATAAAACTTTTGAATCACAATTCCTACTGTCATTAAATAATTTTTTTCTGATACCCCTGTAATTTCTTGCAAGTGTTAAAATTAGAAATAGATAAAAATAAAATGATTTAAAATAGTCAATATTAATCAATATAAAAAATAAAAATTTAATTCTACCAAGCCAAGGAAATTAGGAAACTGAACTTCAGTATCAGGAAAATTAATTGGAACTATAGTAAAAAAACAGAAATATCAGACACAGGTGAGCACAATATGTTGGGGAAGAGCAACATGGCTTTGGTACAGGGAAATCATGCCTCGACAATATATTAAAATTCCTTGAGGGGTTCAACAAATATGTGGATAAGAGTGATCCACTGGACATAGTGTATGTGGGCTTTCAAAAAGCCTTTTGACAAGATCCCTCACCAATGGCTTTTAAGCAAAGTAAGCAGTCATAGAATAAGAGGGAAGGACCTCTCTTTGATCAGTAACTGGTTAAAAGCTAGAAAACAAAGGGCAGGAATAAATGGCCAGTTTCCACAGTGGAGAGAGGCAAATTGCAGGATCCCCCAAGGAAATGTACTGCGAAGAATTATGAAGAGATCTCACAAGCCTAAGTGACTGGCCAAGAAAATGGCAGATGAAATTCAATGTGGATAAATGCAAAGTAAAGCACACTGGAAAACATAATCCCAAGTCTTCATATAAAATGATGGAGTTATTGTGGATGGTTCTCTGAAAACAGTTGCTCGATGTTCAACAACAGTTGAAAAAGCTAGAAGAATGTTAGAAATTATAATAAAACAAAAAATATCATGCCACTATATAAATCCATGGTATGCCCATACCTTGAGTACTGAGTGCAGTTCTAGTCTCCCCCAACTCAAAAAAGATATATTAGAATTAGATTTTTAAAAGTACAGAGAATGGCAACAAAAATGATTAAGGGTCTGGAACAACTTCCATCTGAGAAGAGGTTAAAAAGACTGGGACTCTTCAGCTGAGAAAAGAGATGAGATTTGATAACTGTCTCTAAAATTATGAATGATGTGGAGAAAATGGATAAGGAAGGGTTATTTACCTCTTCACAACACAAGAACTAAGGGTCACTCAATGAAATTAATAAGCAGCAGGTTTAAAATATAAGTACTTCACACAATGCATATTCAACCTTTGGAACTTGTTGCCAGGGATGGTGTGAAGGCCAAAAGTATAACTGGGTTCAAAAAATAATTAGATGAATTCAGGGAGGATAGGTCTAGCAATGCCTATTAGCCTTTGGCACTAGTTGTCCCTAAATCTCTGACCACACACAATAATACAATGCAGTACGTATAATAATCATCATTTTTTTTAAAGTCTCACACTTCCATTATAAAAAAAAAGGGACAGAAGGGAGAAAAGCGAGAGGTTGGGTTGTTTTGTTTTGAGCCACATTCCCTTTTTTAAAATAAATTCCTCTTTTTTCTACTCCTTTAAAACAAAGTAAATTTTTGAAACATTTCATTTTGAATTATTTTTTTTCAAAAATATATAAACTGGAACAATTTTAATTAAATTTTACTTTGCAAAAGCACAAAAATCCAAAGGATACTACAGTAGGATTTATCTGACCATGCCTTTGAAATTATTGGAAAGCCTTTGGAAACTTTAACAATAATGTAACACCTTGAAGGAAAACAGTCCCCAATGTTCTTTATTGTGTAGGCTAAAACCAGAGAGGAATAAAATAAGTTCTTTAAAGCATGTGATTCTCCGATACAACAATAGACTCACTTTTCTGGTTCAAGTTAAATTTGCTATTTCTGACACATTTATTCTTTCAAGAACATCTGTTTGACGTAAAACCTTTTTTCCCCTTCATTTTTAGCTGTATATTTCACATTGTAGCCTCTAGTGTATATAATGACTTCTGCAGGTGGCAGAAGAGCAGTAGCAGCACTGCATCACAGTGGAAGCCTGTGCATAACTGACATTATTTTAGTGGTGCATGCAGCTCTTCTGGAGCCAGGAATTAAATGAATAGCCCCCAGACACAAAAAAAGTCAGCGTCCCAGCACCTTAATACCTTCACCACTATGTTGGCCTACATTTTCTATTGTTAATAATGAAAAATATTTTCCATTTTGTTCCTTCGGTTGAAGGTGCCAAAATGATCAGAAAGCTAATTTAAAGAATAGACATATTAGAAGCTGATTTATTTTAAAGGGCAGGCAGTATTATAGGTTAATATAGACATCTATTGTAAGATGTACACATTCATATCTTTAACCATAACTGAAGTTGTATTGTTTTAAATGCAGACTCTTTAGGATTTTCTATATAGGTAAAATAACCCTCATTTGAAATGCCTATGATGTCCTAGGATTGATGGATTTGGCTACTCTCTTGGCTGCTTTTATAAATCTGATTAAGGCAATAAGCTTAAATTATATATTCCTTTTTAAACAGATGCAGAAAAAATGCTATCTTCTCTTGCCATTTAACAATACAATTACATTAGCAGTTTGATTATTGCATTTTTATATATTAAGATGGAATATTTTAGTTCTGCTGCCTTTTATGAATGCTGAAAGAATGAATTTTGCATTAAACATCTGTATTTAATGAAAAATATATTAGGTGTTAGCTTTCAATTCACTGTATTTTATGGCCCCAAAAGGTGGCATTTCTTTGCTAAAAGAGACACCATGACATATTCAACAGTTGAAATGTATCGATTCAAATGAGAGTTATGTTCATAGCCTGAGAACAAAAAATTGCTTCATATACTTGGATGGAAAAAACATTAAACTCCATTAAAAATATCTTTAAAAGAGTTATAATTACAAGAAAGCAGTTGAAATGTGTATATAGGATGGTAACAGCATAATATATAATAAAAACTAATGATAGAAGCATGCAAACAGAAAAATAAAGTCTTCTTCAATATAAGCAATCATTGTTCACCCAAGTCATCCCACTGATTTTAATAGGACTATTTGCATGAATTAGGATAACTGCTTTCATAAGTAAGGGTTATTTAGATCAGCTAATGCTAGATTGGGTTTTGCAATTCAGTTTTGAGAACTTTTAACAGTCAAAGAATGGGAACTAAGGGGCTCTGGCAGCCATAGTAGGTTTTGAAATGTCACTCCAGCCTATGTTCTTACAGTAAGATTATCAATCATTAACATTTTAAAACACAAATAAATATGTCAAACTAAATGTTTGTAACTTGAGACATTTTGGACCAGATTGTCAGGTCTGGCCGAACAGTGTTTTGCCCCGGAATTAATTCTGGGGCCAGCTGGAGACCATTTCTGCTCCCAGCATAACCTGCAACAAAGTAAGGGCTCCTCTAAGGCACACAAGCAGGAACTTCTCTATTAATTAGAGATGAGTGAAGTGCAAGCACTTTGGCCTGCACCTTTTCATACCTATCCTACTCCAAATGCCACTTACATCAGGGAGCAGAGAGCAGATGGTGTAGATACACATGTGAAATCCCCAACTGCCTCAATAGGAGCAAAGCAGCAGAAAGCAGCCAGTACTCCTGCCAAAGCCCTAGCCCTATGTCTTCATCATCACCTAGAATCTAATATATAATGCTGAAGCTGTAAAGTTTTTTTGATCATCCACTCATTCACATCTGGGTAAATCAGGAGTAACTCCATCCAACTGAGATGATGCAAAATTAGTGTAGGAGAGGAGGATCAATGTCCATGTGGAATATAAATCACATCAATATGCTTGGCTGGGTCATCATCAGATTAACACCATCTGAGTGCAATAGTAATGAACATAAAATTCAGCGAGTATCTTCAAAACTACCAGTTTCTTACTGAAACACATCCCAAAACCAGTTGTCCATGAACCCGGTTTTCCAAGGATGACCTTCATAAAGAGCTTTTGTAACCGAGGGTAGGTCTACATTGCAATGTAAGACCAGAATCTGAATTCAAACTCAAGCCTAACCCCCTTCCATATACACACAAATCGTTCTAATCCAGGGCTAAAACCCAGGGTCCCAGGACTCCACAGGGATGAAAGGTCTGGGCCTGAGTCAAACGGGGACCCAGAGTTTAAGCTCTGTTGCTTTGCAATGTAAATGCAGCCCCACTCGACCCATGCTTTTGGAAGCCATCAAAAGTATTCCACAATTCCATGGACTGACTTTCGTTGTCCTCTGCATAGTCAATTTTGGTGGACAGTCAAGTTTTGTCTGGGATATATGTGGGATATTTGTCTGGGATATATGTGGTCATAGTTAGGCCCATATAGTGCAGTGTAGATGCTGGAGCCCCAGATTGGGACCCAGGGTTCAATAATTCCTAACCTAAGGCTACAAATCAGTAGATACTCAAGCCCTAGGTTAGCAAACCCAAGGTTTGCTAACTCAAATTCTACTAATCCTGAGATTACATAGAAGTATAGATGTTCCCTAAGACAACATTGACTATTTATGGATGAATTAATGAAGAAGGCAACATTTTTCTAAATAGAAGAGGCCTGGTTGTTCCATCTACATTGGATGAGGCAGGGAACACTCACTAACATTCATAGATGTCATCTGTGAGTTTAAAAATGTTGATGCATCCCAGAATGACATTTGCCTTTTTTTTGCAATTGCATTGCATTATTGACTCATTCAATTTATAACCCCAGATCCTTCTCTGAAGTACTGCTGCCTAGCCGAGTTATTCATGTCATTCTTCATGCTGAATCAAATCAAAGGCACATTGTTTTAACTCTTCAGAGCTAATAAGGAATGGGGGGGGGTCAAAGAATGACTTTGATTAAAAATACGAAAAACAAAAACTGCCATGCAACAGCAACCATCTCAGTCTTCTCTGAGTTCCTCGTCTATTTCAAATCACAAATTCAAGTTACATTGCCCAGCTCTCCTGAATTTACTGTTAAAACCTCTATTTACATTTACAGTCTCAACCAATACATTGTCATGGTTTTCAGTTTGTAATTCTGAGCTTAAATCATTAAAGCTGGAAACAAAACTACTGTCAGCTCTATTTCCATTGATCACTAACATTGGATACACTGTATTTGCCTCTGAAAATGAAATTCCAGAGATACACGTGCCCCTGTTCAGTAAAGAGATTCAGACAATACTCTTAGCAAAAGAAGATATTTTATCTATATATATATAAAAAAGTCAAGTGGTGTATGTATGTGTGTATGTATGTATGTATGTACGTATGACTGCGAACTCCTCCCGCACCGTTTGAGCCAGAGACTTGAAATTTGGTACAGTGAGGGGTCTTGGGGTCTAGATGCTGGTAAGGGTCGAAAAATTTTCGGATCTCACCTCTGACGCCCCCCAGGGGTGAAAGTCTTTCAGGGCCAATCACATCGGCTGGGCGGTTAGGTGGTGATGATGTCATAATACCCCCCTCCAACAGACACCTCACTCTCTCAACTCACCCCTCCCTCCTCCAACGGAACCCCGGAGATCCCTCAGTTCTCTGCCCCTCCCCCCTCCCAACGGAACCCCGGAGATCCCTCAGTTCTCTACCCCTCCCCCCTCCCAACGGAACCCCGGAGATCCCTCCGTTCTCTGCCCCTCCCCCCTCCCAACGGAACCCCGGAGAGCCCTCAGTTCTCTGCCCCTCCCACCTCAACCCCGGACTCCATCAGCTCTGTGCCCCCCCCCCCACCTGCGAAGGTCCCCGGAATCCCTCGGCTCTGGGCCCCCTCCCCGCCTGCGACGGATCTGAGTTGGGTTTGGTGGGACGGTAAGTGAGGTGGGGGTGTCGGGTTCGGTCGGGGGGGGTGAGGTGGGGGTGTTGGGGTTGGTCAGGGGGTGTTGCGGTTGGTGGGGGGGTGAGGTGGGGGTGTTGGGTTTGCTTGGGGGGGTGAGGTGGGGGTGTCGGGTTTGGTCGGGGGGTAAGTGAGCCGGGGGGGTGTCGGGGTTGGTCTGGGGGGGTGGGAAGGTGTCGGGGGGGTGAGGGGTGTGGTGTGGGTGTTGGGTTTGGTCTGGGGGGGGGGAAGGTGTTGGGGTGGGTGCCCAGACCAAACCCGACACCCCCCCCGGCTCACTTACCCCCCGACCAAACCCGACACCGCCACCTCACCCCCCCACCAACCGCAACACCCCCTGACCAACCCCAACACCCACCCCTCACCCCTCACCCACCCCAACACCTTCCCACCCCCCCAGACCAAACCCGACACCCCCTGGCTCACTTACCCCCCGACTGAACCTGACACCCCCACCTCACCCCCCCACACACCAATCGCAACACCCCCAGACCAAACCTGACACCCCCCGGCTCACTTACCCCCCGACCGAACCCGACACTCCCACCTCACCCCCCCAAGCAAACCCGACACCCCCACCTCACCCCCCCACCAACCACAACACCCCCTGACCAACCCCAACACCCACACCTCACCCCTCACCCACCACGACACCTTCCCACCCCCCCAGACCAAACCCGACACCCCCCCGGCTCACTTACCCCCGACCGAACCCGACACCCCTACCTCATCCCCCCAAGCAAACCTGACACCCCCACCTCAACCCCCCACCAACCGCAACACCCCCTGACCAACCGCAACACTCACCCCTCACCCACCCCAACACCTTCCCACCCCCCCAGACCAAACCCTACACCCCCCAGCTCACTTACCCCCCGA
Source organism: Sternotherus odoratus (assembly GCA_032164245.1). Lineage (NCBI taxonomy): Eukaryota > Metazoa > Chordata > Testudines > Kinosternidae > Sternotherus > Sternotherus odoratus. The sequence continues at coordinate 72,802,073 of JAVMKO010000006.1, read as the reverse complement.
CCAAACCCGACAACCCCACCTGACCCCCCGACCAAATCTGACACCCCCCCCCCCCCGGCTCACGGTGCACTGTGTAGCACACAGATTATTAAATACACTGTTCGGTCGGGGGGTGAGGTGCGGGTGTCAGGTTTGCTCAGGGAGTGAGGTGGGGGTGTCGGGTTTGGTCGGGGGGTAAGTGAGCCGGGGGGTCTTGGGGTTGGTCGGGGGGGGTGGGAAGATGTCAGGGTGGGTGAAGGGTGGGTGTTGGGGTTGGTCAGGGGGTGTCAACTGTCTGCCCCCTCCCCACCTCCGACTGACCCGAGCAAAGCCGGGCACTTATGCTAGTGTATTTATAAAACTCTATACAGTAGAATGCCAGAGTTATGGGAACACCAGAGTTATGAACTGACCAGTTCACCACAAATCTCATTTGGAATTGGAAATACATAATTAGGCAGCAGCAGAGACCAAAAAAAAAAAAAGGCATACACAATACAGCACTGTGTTAACCATAAACTACTAAAAAAAAATAAAAGGAAAGCAGCATTTTTCTTCTGCATAGTAAAGTTTCAAAGCTGTATTAAATCAATGTTCAGTTGTAAACTTTTGAAAGAACCATAAGGTTTTGTTCAGAGTTATGAACCACTCTGGAGGTGTTCATAACTCTGAGGTTCCACTGTATTTGCTGTGAGTCCAAGTGTGTCTGACTCCCTGCTTGTCTGGCTGTCACGCAGCTTAAGTGTTGTGCTATGTAAATGAATAAACAAGTGTGTCCTGATTCAGCAAAAATAACAATGCATAGTCAATTAAAAAACCTTTTTTAAAAAACATAGACCAAATCTCCTGTCTGGTGTAGATATGAGGTAATTCCCTTGCAACCAAACTTGCATAAGTGAGAGGGTCCAATTGTGGAAAAGCAGTGGGAGAATGAAACCGCAGGGCATTGTATGCTGCATAATTAAAACAAAGCTGCACTTGTTTAGGTTAGCACAGCGCTGTGAAGGGCTGCAGTTTGACATGTATTTGAAAACAAGATTTTTAATTATATTTGGCATTTCAGCCCCTCCTGCTGATTCCACTTTCTTGCTGAAAAGTGACCTCATTCATGATCTTGTCAGTGTGAGACCTATGTGTTACTGACTGAACAAGTTTCCATTTTGCTTCATTAGTGATTAATAGTACTTTCTTGTTTAATATTTAAGCAGGATGTTCAATGTTTAAACCATGAAGAGCTTCTTGTGACTTTAAATGTTATTAAAATAGAAAAGAAGAGCTGTAAAGTGGTTAAGCAAAGGGTTAGGCATCAAGATTCTCACCTCTATGGCTGACTTGGGCAATTCTATATTTACGGTGCCAATTAACTTCAATGAGAGTGCTGTACATAGAAGGCTTGTAGAATCAGTCCCTTCTTTTGTGACCTTGTTGAGACATTTCAATTTGCTGTGCCTCACTTCCCCATCTCTAAAATTGGTGTAATGTGCTTTTGTAAAAAGGTACACAACAGATACTTAGAAAGCAGAACAAGAAGATATGTTCCTATAAAACACAAGAACTATGTTGCATATTCTTAAAGATCATGTACTGACATCTTCTCTATTAACTCATGTATAGACATTTCTCTTAACAATGGTATTTACCTTCTTTGCAGGTAATATTGTGAAGTGAATTTTTATAAAAGCCTTTAAGATGCTCATTTGAAAAGCACTACACGTATACAGTGGTTTTTGTGAAATTATCATGGAGAAGGTTCAAATCATAGAATAATAAAAGTGTAGGTCTGGACGGGACCTCAAGAGGCCGTCTAGTCCAGTGATTTCTCAAACTAGGGGTCTCAACCTCCCTGGGCTGACAACTTTGGCGGTATTTCGGCGGCGGCCCCAAACGTGGGAGTGTGTCTGCTGAAAAGCCACCAAAGTGAAAGCTTCCACTGTCGGCAGCATTTCAGCGGACACAGACAGGAACTCTGCGTGTCCACCAAAATGCTGCCGAAAGTGGAAGTGTTCAATTCGGCAGCATTTCAGTGGACATACCACTGGGCCGGCACAGGATGCGGCAAATCAAAAAGGGGTCGCCGACAAAAAAAGCTTGAGAACCGCTGGTCTAGTCCAATCCGTTGCACTCAAAACAGTGCTGTGTAATAAAACCGGTCAGGAATGATCTCGTTATTTCTAACCTGTTCTTAAAAACCTCCCATGACAGAGATTCCACAACCTCGCTAGGCAACTTGTTCCAGTGCTTAACTACCTTGACAGTTAAGAAGTTTTTCCTAATGTCCTAATCTAAACCTTTCTTGCTCCATTGCAAGCCCCTTGCTTCCTGTCATATCCTCAGAGGTTAATGAGAACAATGTACTTCAAAACTGTCATCATGTCCACCTTCAGTCTTCTCTTTTCCAGATTAAACAAACCCAGTTTTTTCAATCTTCCCTCATAGTCATGTTTTCTAGAACTTTAATCATTTTTGTTGTTCTTCTCTGGACTTTCTCCAATTGTCTACATCATCGGTTCTCAAACTTTTGAGACCGCGACCCCTTTTCCGGCTGGGTGGGCGGGGCGCGACCCCTCCAGTCCCCGCCGCGGGGGCGGCTTCCGGCTGCGCTCTCCCCCCCCCCACTGCCGCCACGGGCTGCCGGGTGCGCCCCTCCCCGCGGCGGGCGGGCTACCGGGCGCACGCTGGTCCGTCCCCCCCCCCGCCGCGGGCGGGCTGCCGGCTGCGCACTGGTCGTGTCCTCCCCTGCTGCGGGCAGGCTGCCGGCTGCGTGCTGGCCCCCCCGCCCCGCCCCGCCGCCGCAAGTTGCAGCGGCAGGAGCTCGCACCCCCCCGGGGAGCATTTGGCGACCCCCCGGGGGGTCGCGACCCCCAGTTTGAGAAACCCTGGTCTACATCTTTCCTGAAATGTGGCACCCAGAACTAGAGAGAATACTTCCGTTGAGATTTTATCAGTGCAGAGTAGAGGGGAAGCATTACTTTCTTTGTCTTGCTTACAACACTGATGCTAATACACCCCAGAATGATGTTTGCATTTTCTGCAATAGTGTTACACATAGACTCATATTTATCTTGCAATCCACTATAATCCCCATATCCGTTTTCATAGTACTCCTTCCTAGGCAGCCATTTCCCATTTTGATTATTTGCTTCATTATCTTTCTAGGTCTGACTGGTCTAGAATTCCCCCGTTTGTCTTTATTCCCCTTTTATAGATTGGCACTATATTTTCCTTCTTTCAGTCCTATGGAATCTCTCCCATCTTCATGGAATTTTTGAAGATAATCACTGTTGTTGGAATCATTGGAATTGATTGTTCCTTCCTAAATGGAGTACTTGGTATTTTTCCTCATTGCATTTCATCCCATTTACTTCAGATCGTTTTTCCAGTTTGTTCAGATCATTTTGAATTTTAATCCTATCCTCCAAAGCAAATCCTCCCATTTTAGTATCATCTGAGAACTTTATAAGTGTATTCTCTATGCCACTATCTAAATCACTGAAGAAGATATTGAACTGAACAGAACCAGACCCAGGACCAATCCCTGCAGGACTCCTCTGGATATGCCTTTCCAGCTTGATTGTGAACCATTGTTAAATACTACCTGGGAACAGTTTCCCAACTATTTATGCATCCTCCTTACAATAACTCCATCTAGGTTATATTTCTATAGTGGTTTTTTTTTTTATGAGAAGGTCCTGCAAGACACTATCAAAAGGCTTACTAAAGTCAAGATATTCCACATCTACTACTTCCCCTCTATCCACCAGGCTTGTTATCCTGTCAAAGAAAGCTAAGAGGTTAGATTGGCATGATTTCTTCTTGACAAATCCAAGCTTTTACTTCTCACCTTATCATCTAGATGTTTTCAAACTGCTTGCTTGATTATTTGCTCTATTATCTTTCTAGATCTGACTGGTCTATAATTCCCCAGTTTGTCTTTATTCCCCTTTTATAGATTGGCACTATATTTGCCCTCTTTCAGTCCTCTGGAATCTCTCCCATCTTCAAGGAGTTTTTGAAGATAATCACTGTTGTCAAATGTTCAGTTTCATGTGTGTTCTCCGTGTGCTATCCCAGCTTTGCGCAGATATCTGGTACAACAGATCTTGAGTGAACCACCCAGAGACCAAAATCTGTTAAGGTGCGAAGGTGCTTAATCAGGTTTATTGTCAGCAAAGCATGGTCCTATCTCTCTGGATCAATGTCTACAGTTACACTAGCACATGTATGCCTCGGCTGGACAAAGACTCCCTCTGAGAGATGTCTTTATACACCAATACAAACAAGTTATGTATCACCCTTGATATATCAGGGTGTCATCCTCTGACACATTAGGTCGACACCCATTGCTTTGTTTCTGTAGGTTCGATCAAAACATCTAGATCAGTGGTGCGCAACTGCTTCCCGCAGCTCCTATTGGCCTGAAACGGCAAACTGCAGCTGCTGGGAGCTGCGAGCAGCCATGCAAATGTAAACAAACTGTCTTGCACCCCATCAATGGATTAGCCTGACGGGCCGCATGTGGCCTGCAGGTTACCCACCGCTGATCTATATCCATCATGCTGTCATCCTGACCTTATCCTTAAGGTGAGTCAGCATGCTCCTGTTATCTTTGGGAAATGTGTTTATCGGAGTGTTCTGGTACCACCCTTCTGGAACGTGCTTTTGTGCCTTGCATCTCTGAGGAATATATGTTTTTACAATATCAACTCTATACTTGCCAAATTCTGTGAGCAGGGCCTGCGCCTTGCTCACAACTTAACTTTGCTTTATGTCAGCGAAGACAAAGTTTTGACTACTTTAGCCCAGGCCTCAGGCCTCATAATAGGCCCTGAAGCATGACTTTATGTTTCAGGCCCTCTTCCTACTACGATCACTAATGGCTCAGATATCTCATCAGCCAACTCCATGAATAGCTGATGTATTTCATCTAATTTGTCAATGTAATTTGTAACTTGTTCTTTCCCTATTTTAGCCTCAGATTTTATCTCATTTTCATTTACATTTATGATGTTAGCCATTCAACCACTATTAAATTTTTTGGTGAAAACTGAAACAAAAATAAATAAATTTAACAGTTCTGCCATTTCCACATTTTTTGTTATTGTGTTTTATCTCTCACTGAGTAATGGCCTTACCCTGCCCTTGGTCTTCCTCTTACTTCTAATGTATTCGTAGAATGTTTTCTTGTTGCACTTTATGTCTCCAGCTGGTTTAATCTCATTTTGTCCCTTGGCCTGTCTAATTTTATTCCTTTCCATACTTTCTATCTGCCCTAGGCAGTAAGATAGTTTGCTCTTGTTCCCTTAACTAAAATATAACCTGTGTCACATAAGATATCACTTATGAACCAAAAGGGAGAACAAAAGGCTCAGAACTGAATCATAGTTAAAAACTGAGGTCCAAATCCTCCCTTTAAATGATCTCAAATGATTTTATTTAGATTATAAGTCCCAGTTGTGGAGCAGAACCAATGTACAGCACCTAGCACAAACAGAGAACAAAAACATGGTCTCTATCCCCGTGAGCCTACAATCTCCTTAACTTGTATTTTCTAACTGTTATGCTGAGCCGGACAGGTTTCAGTTTTCTCTTAGGTAAATGCTAAGATAATATGTAGTAGTCGTTATGTACAAAAAAACCAGAACAATATCCAGAGCATTCCTTAACTGATTTCTCTGTGCTACCACTATATTCTTCTGTCTGACTTTAAGACGGTGCAAATGTTTTGCATACTGTATACTTGCAGCCTTTCAAGTTATGACATTTTAAATGTCTAAAATATTTGTCTGTCTAACCACATCCAAAAATAAATTAATGGAAAAGTTCTAGTGTGCGTCCATTAAATTATCAATTTTTAATATTCAGTTTTAAAACTGCTTACATGTTTTTCTTCAAAACTGAACTGATTTGAGTTTCAGTGAGAAATACTAAAACAATCTAAACTTGAAGTTTCTCATTTTATCCATTTTTGAGTTATGCAAATACAAATGTTTTAACTGGAATATATCAGAATTGTGTATTTTTTCCTATTCTTTTATAATTCTAAAATATCTGAACTGATTTTGTTGAAATGACTGTCCCAAAAAGATATCTGAACTAATAGATCAAGCATGAGATGTGAACCCAAAAGCAACTTATAACCAACTGAAGAACAGAGGCTAGAATGGAAGTTATAACTTATGTTTACAACGTTTACCATCACAGCTATTAAAATACGCATGCCCCTTTTGGGCCTGAAGGGTTAGCTAACAGTTGAAACCCTGCCAAGATTTTTCAGTTAGGAGGATAAATAGATTATATGATTCAAGTACTTCTATGACGTGAGCTTGTTTATTTACAACAAGGAATATACGCAAAGTCCTGTTGCCCTGAACAGAGTGGAAACAGGAGGCATTTTCCTCACTAGCAAATTCCAAGTCTCTCTCTCCAGCGAGTCCTGTGCTCCAGAGAGACCTGTCTTTGCTCCCTCTTAGGGCCATGCTCATCTCTTCTCTCACCGTCTGCTACTTTCTGCCAGTCATACCCAGAGACACACACAGCTCCAACAAGGCAACACTCCAGATCCCACATTTGCAATCAGTCCCCAGGAAAATCCCTCGGATCACATGGCTTAGCTCTGATTGGCCTTATCATACAACGCTTTGCCTTGGGAGGCAAATTCTTATATTTTAGCTATCAATACACAAGGAACATGTAAATGCTCCTTCCATTTAGCTAAATTAAAAGTCACTCATTTACTTTAACCAGGTCTGAAATTGATATCAAGATCAAAGAAACAATTGACAGCAGACATTAACATCTTTCATTGTAACAAGACACATAAAAATGGACATTTATTTGAATTAAATTGTTCAGTATTTCAATATTCAAATGTTTCAAGGACCAAACAGCTATCAGGTGAAGAAGAATATTTACCTATCTAGTTGCTTGATGAATAATGAGAATGCGTACCTCTTATAAGAAAGTCTTTCTGACCTTGCTGATGGCTGCATTACACAGAGGGAGACAGTTAATTGTAACTACTTATTTTGGAAGGGAAAATAAGTACCTTACCAGTTGAACTGGGAGGCCAAAAGTTAACATACTAACAAGTGTAATTTGTCAATAATTGTATTTTAAATAAGACGAGGAAGACTTTGAAGCACCTTAGAGACTAACCAGTTTATTTCAGCATAAGCCTTCTTGGGCTACAGCCCACTTCATCGGATGCATAGAATGGAACAGAACTAAGATGATTTATACACACAGAAAGCAAAAAAAAAGTTGTACATTAGCACACCAATTGTAAAAGACTGTTTAATATGGATGGGCCATTATCAGCAAGAGAAAAAAATACCTTTTGAAATGGATTTCTGTGTCTGGCAGTAGATAACACCTATTGAAGGTAAATTAACAAGGGAAATGCAATCAATTAGTGTAATGAGAAAACCATTCGCAAGTTCTGTTTAGCCCTTGGTTTATTGTGTCCAATTTGAAAATTAATTCTTGTTCCTTAGTTCCTCGTTGGAGTCTGTTTTGGAAGTGTTTCTGTTTCAAAACTGACACCATCAAGTCTTTAATGGAATGGCCAGGAAGATTGACGTTTTCTCCTACTACAGTAGACTCTCGATTATCCAGGATGATAGGGAAAAAATTAATTCTGGTTAATAAAATCCCGGATAATCACCATCCATAGGAAGTATGGGGAAATGGGGTTGGTTCACCAGCCACCCTACACCGGGGGGAGAGGGTGTTGGTTCACTGGCTGCCCTGTGCCCGGGTGGGGTATTTTGTGTGTGCCTGGGGCAGCAGCAAAGCCAGAGCCAGCCCCATGAGTTGTGCAATTTTTTTTGACATCCTGGTTAATCCACATTCTGGTTAATCCAATCCTGGATAATCGAGAATCTACTGTATTTTAAATGTGTGTTTGTGCTCATGCATGCATATCTATATATTCTTACCCAGTAGGTTTGTGAGCCACAGCGCTAGATCCTCTTTCATCGGTAATAAGTTGGCCTCATGTCTGCTGGCCAGCCACTGGCTGTATTGATGCATATCAGAAAGGCCAGGTCCTCGTGCCTTTGGGCTCAGAGCACTGCACATTGTTTATCCACTTGTAGTACCTGTTTTTTTTTAAAAAAGTACCTCATTATACTAGACAAGGCCTGAAGCTTTTTTTTAAAAAAAGTACACGGACATTGCTTGAAATGAACTATGATCCTGGAATGCAAGATGTCAGACAAACCTATGTAGGTCTAACACATTGAGACGACATACACAATGAAAGTCTTGTTTTGTTAATGAAGCATTTTGCTGGTGATTTAATCATATAGATAATGTCTGTTTTATTTGTACTCACCCAGGTACACATGTTCCCAACAATCTACTCCTCTGAAAGGAATACCGGTAATTAAAACCAAATCAAAATAAACATTTTGAGAAACAGACCTAACAATTCATTAGACCCAATCCAATGCCCAGTGAAACCCATGGAAGCCTTCAGTGGACTTTGGATCAGGCCCTAGAACAGCATAAGAGTAAGGGAGTTCTGCAACTGCAACAAACCATTGACAGTACTAAATAGATACCCATTCCACCAAATTAAATCCATCTGTTTTACAACTTTATTGTCATTAAAAGAAAAAGAATCCTTTACAATATTATTTAATTTGCTGTATTATTCTGCAAACATATACAAAACATGACAGTCCTGGAGGACGGCGTTTTTCTACAAAACAGATACAGTAGCAGTGCAATCTTCCGACTTCACCGTCCCTACACAAATGCTAATGGGGCTCAGTTCTGAACTATGAAACCAGACCTAGAGGTGAGAGACTACTTCATTTTCCATTCAATATTTTATTCCCAATTTATTTTTTAAAATCATTTCAATAGATGTAAAGTGGAATTGTAGCTCTACGAGTGAAGGTCAAATTCTGCCATCTGCTGCATGGGTGTGCTCGGGAAAGAATAATGTGTCAGACTCTTCCTGTCCCTGTAAAACATAGCAGGGTTTCAGCCTAATGCTAAAGAGAGTGCCAAGTTAGGGGACTGGCTACTGTCCCTGCTGGCACACCATGGCTCCTAATGAGTACAGTCAGGACCTGGTCAGCCAGCCCATATGCTGTAGTGTGCAGGTGGCATTAGGCAGGGTTCTCACTGTTCTTTTCTAAAGGATCAGAAAGATGCTTATTTACCCTGGCTGTTCTGTGCCATTGTGACCTGCACTTGTAAGGTGATTGCAGGGCAGGATGCACTGCCGATGGCTGTTTCCTTCTGCCCCTTGCATAATGCCTAGAA